>JARYHS010008075.1:173745927-173764919 GCA_031002005.1 Vandiemenella viatica | reverse complement strand
ACCCCTAATTTAATACATCCTTTAAAATACACGGACTGTAGGTGACACTCGTGAGTTATATTATATTGTTCATAATGAAAAGTGAGTTTGTTTCCCGTCTCTTCGTCGGTGAATTAATTTTTAATGTCTGCCTGCTTCGATGAACGGAATTTATGTTAACAGCGAGGTCTTTAGAGACGGGAAGGAATTCGGCCATGGCCTTTTGAAGGTAGCATCCCCGGCATTCACTTGGAGTGATTTTGGGAAACCATGGATGCCTGGAACCTCCGTCCTCCCGAATGAGAGGCAAAGACGCTAAATAATGTCATGAAAACAGGTACACATAGAATTTATATCTGGAGTTTATGACGCTTTTTTTCCCGTTAAAAGGAAACATTTATGCTTTCGAGGCGTGGAAATTACGTAACTTTGCGGCTTTTCCACAAAACACTTAAACACCGCGGCCGGACTCGAACCGGCGACCTTCGGCACTCTAGCCCCAACACTGCCGAGGTCGTTTTAATGTGGACTTTTTTTTTTGTTTTTAGTAAAATTGCAATGATTTATGCTTAAGTACCGAAGAAATTGGACGCCCTAATTTCTTTGTCCGCCAGCTATGCTTTCACAATGGTGGATGGCCTAGCTGTATCGCTCTGTAATGGAGCCATTTCGTAACCTGTCGGACTCCCGAAATATTTCACGCATATTGGGACACCCGCTCCATCTAGCGGCAAATGTCTACTACCGTGTGCTGACCTCTAGCGAGAGTTATGCAAGTTATCGCGCATGTCGCAACAGGGTCTCGGCGGCCGAGCAAGTGCGTACATGTCGACACCTGTTCAAATACGCCTTAGGCGGCTGGGTTTTCCCCCGCTGGCTTTCTCTATCCTGGGGGAGTGGAATATCTGCGCCCAAAGATATTAAGCCCTTGGGAGATGCTGCCCTCCCAGCGGCCGGTTGAGGAACTAACGTGTGACGTCATACGACCTTGGCCGCCATTGGTCCATTAGAATTTCCCGCCATCCAACTGTGACGTCACGCGGACGAGTGGAGTCTCTTCCGGGGCCGGCTTAAGATCTTTTGTCCCAGGAGTCACAGTCTCCTCCTACTTGCAGGAATAAATACCTTCCTGGAGTTATCTGATTTAGCCACATCCTATCACTTTCTCACTCGAATGCCGTAGTAGAAATGATTTTCAGTACAACGAGCATTCTTAAAAACAATATGAGGGATAGGATAGCTGTATATACTTTTGATATCATTTTCTTAAATAAGGAATCAGTTAAAAATTGTGAAAAAGAACTGCTAGAGTTACGACCTTCCGGCTGATGTGATTGCTGCAGGTAGTGTTGCCCAAAATCGGTCTTGGTCTTGCATTTTTGCAAGACCAAGACCAAGACCAGGTGTACTGATGCAAGACCAAGACCGGCCAAGTCTGGTCTTGTTCTTGCATTTGGGCAACACTAGTGTTGCCCAAAATCGGTCTTGGTCTTGCATTTTTGCAAGACCAAGACCAAGACCAGGTGTATTGATGCAAGACCAAGACCGGCCAAGTCTGGTCTTGTTCTTGCATTTGGGCAACACTAGCTGCAGGTGATAAAGGTGCTGAATACTCTATTAAATCTAAGACTGATGATTCATTTCATCTTTCCACAACTGCTAGTTCTGAAACACCAACGATATACCAAGACGATGAAGAAGACAAACCGATTGAAGAAGTTTGATGTTGATTTTTAATACAATGTTGCGTTTAACTTATTAAAAATACTAAATATTAAAATATTTTTGTATTACTTACCTTATCATTTTCCTTTTTTATTTAGCGATTTCTAGCGAAGATTTTAGTTCTAAATATCCCGTCAGTTTTGAGACCAGGTCAAGTGATTTTTGTTTTCTTAAGGTGGCAACACTGATGCTGACTGATTCAGGTTCAATGTAATGATTTATCGTTGGAGCTACTTTCTGGTGCCACTTCTGCTCAAAACCGTATGGATTTAACGCAATTTTAATTTAAAGTCTTTCATTGATGTAAATTGTTTAATATTTTTCAATCCCCGATTACATCACTTGCAAGAGCGGTCTGCTACTAAGTGGTCAAGGCGTCTGACTGGAGATCTATAGACCCCCGATACGAATCCCTGTCTCGGAGGGGATTTTCATAGGACCTTAACCTCTGGCATAACTTTCTGTGAAAAGTGAAGTACGCCAGAATTCTTCCGTATTTCGGATTCCACGTTAAATGTGGGTGCCCTATACCCGGTGGGGCTGCCGGGATAGGTTAAGGCGGCTACGACAGGGGCGGAATACGCAGCCGATAGAAACCCTGTCACCAGGTCATTACGACTACACGGAATTATTATTATCACCTGCAAAAGACATTTTTCCAATTCTCTTTTACCTCAAATCAAGTGTCAGCTAATGTTCATTTCGACGTATTACTACTAAGTTTTCTACCCATCTCCATCCAAACCCAACACTTCTGTCTTCAATTTTCTCCCAATCCAGCTCCTTTATCATACTGCTTAATCACTGTATTCTGTAATAATTTCCACAGACAACTCCATCTGCACCCTCTCCTTATTCTAATCATCTTTTAGTTAGTTTTTATAAAACATATATAACAATGGGATTCCTTTTACGCTCTAGTTTTCCAAATAGTCGACACTACTCATACATTTACAGTCAGTCATTGACCGAGCATTACTGCTTATTCTTATAGGCCACATTACCTTTACTTAAAATAATATCCATCTCTTTCCTTATAACACACAACATTTATTCAATCTTTACTTGACACAAATTAACATTACTTAAACATTTCTTGTTACAATTATTCTCAAAATCGATTACATATTTAACTGATTTATTTCAAAACCCCGGTACGGCATTCATTCTGCTCGTTATAGCTACTCCATGACCTTTTTTTTTTTTTTTTTTTTTTAATGGCTTTCGGCAGCTGAGGCCATACAGCCAGCTCAATGTGATTATTAACCTCCAGTGAATGAGTCGTCATCCAGTGTTTTATATTTTGTATCATGTAAGTATGGACACCACAGGACGGACAGGACATTCACATAGAAACATAACACTTAACATCCATGCCCGAGGACGGATTTGAACCGGCGACCATCGGCACGCGGAGCTAGCACTCTAGCCCCTACGCTACCTATAGCATCTCTTTGTCGTATGCCATCTTTGGCTCGCTTTTCCATGCTGCCTATTAAACTTATAATAATAATATTACTATAAATATTTACAAATACTTGAAAATACATTAACAACTGTCCATTTATCTTACACTCCTGGAAATTGAAATAAGAACACATTGACGCCGGTGTGTAAGACCCACCATACTTGCTCCGGACACTACGAGAGGGCTGTACAAGCAATGATCAAACGCACGGCACAGCGGACACACCAGGAACAGCAGTGTTGGCCGTCGAAGGGCGCTAGCTGCGCAGCGGTTGGGCACCGCCGCAGTCAATGTCAGCCAGTTTGCCGTGGCATACGGAGCTCCATCTCAGTCTTTAACACTGGTAGCATGCCGCGACAGCGTGTACGTGAACCGTATGTGCAGTTGACGGACTTTGAGCGAGGGCGTATAGTGGGCATGCGGGAGGCCGGGTGGACGTACCGCCGAATTGCTCAACATGTGGGGCGCGAGGTCTCCACAGTACATCGATGTTGTCGCCAGTGGTCGGCGGAAGGTAAGCGTGCCCGTCGACCTGGGTCCGGACAGCAGCGACGCACGGACGCACGCCAAGACCGTCGCATCCTACGCAGTGCCGTAGGGGACCGCACTGCCACTTCCCGGCAAATTAGGGACACTGTTGCTCCTGGGGTATCAGAGAGGACCATTCGCAACCGTCTCAATGAAGCTGGGCTACGGTCCCGCGCACCGTTAGGTCGTCTTCCGCTCACGCCCCAACATCGTGTCGTCTTCAGTGATGAGAGTCGCTTCTGCCTTGGTGCCAATGATGGTCGTATGCGTGTTTGGTGCCGTGCAGGTGAGCGCCACAATCAGGACTGCATACGACCGAGGCACACAGGGCCAACACCCGGCATCATGGTGTGGGGAGCGATCTCCTACACTGGCCGTACACCTCTGGTGATCGTCGAGGGGACACTGAACAGTGCACGGTACATTCAAACCGTCATCGAACCCATCGTTCTACTATTCCTAGACCGGCAAGGGAACATGCTGTTCCAACAGGACAATGCACGTCCACATGTATCTCGTGCCACCCAACGTGCTCTAGAAGGTATAAGTCAACTACCCTGGCCAGCGAGATCTCCGGATCTGTCCCCAATTGAGCATATTTGGGACTGGATGAAACGTCGTCTCACGCGGTCTGCACGTCCAGCACGAACGCTGGTCCAGCTGAGGCGCCAGGTGGAAATGGCTTGGCATGCCGTTCCACAGGACTACATCCAGCACCTCTACGATCGTCTCCATGGGAGAATTGCAGCCTGCATTGCTGCGAAAGGAGGATATACACGGTACTAGTGCCGACATTGTGCATGCTCTGTTGCCTGTGTCTATGTGCCTATGGTTCTGTCTGTGTGATCATGTGTTGTATCTGACCCCAGGAATGTGTATATAAAGTTTCCCATTCCTGGGACAATGAATTCACGGTGTTCTTATTTCAATTTCCAGGAGTTTATTTACTTGATGTATGTCTGTTACACACTCCTATATCCGTTATTAAAGATCATGGTCTGACATTATACTACCATATTCAAGAAATGGTCTTATTGAAGTTTTATATATACCACATCCCTCACTTCTCTCGTACATGCCCTCTTTACCTAGTAAATGCCTATCCATACCACCTGCTAGATATTATGGTACCAATTGAGGTTATTATCGAACGATCTGGTGGCCCAGTGGTTAAGGCTTCTAACTGGAGATCGCATGGTCCCCGGTTCGAATCCCGGTATTGGCTAGGATTTTCAAAAGCCCTTAACCAGACTTTCATCTGTGGCACAGCTTGCGCTGTAATGTAAAGTACGCCAAGGTGTTTTCATGGTTCGGAATTCACGTTAATCTGTTGGTGCCCTATATCTGGTAGAATTACAGGGTCAGGTTCGTTAGCCACGACAAGGGGCACATTGCGCAGCAAATCTGGACCGAGCGTGGTGGGTGAGTGGTTAGTGCTCTGGACTCACATTAGGGAGGACGCCGGTTCGAATGCCCGTCCGGGAATCCAGATTTGGGTTTTCCTCGGTTTCTCTAAATCACTCAAGCCGAATGCCCGTATGCTTCCTTCAAAAAAGCCACGGCCGAATTCCATCCCGTTCCTTGTCCCCAGACCCATCCCGCGTCTAATGACCTCGACGTCAACGATGCGTAAAGCCATAGATTAAAAAAAGTAAATGTGAAACTCTGTCACCTGGCGGCCGGACAATTCTTTGGGATCTCCCGGCCAGCGATGATTTGATATCTGAGATTATTATCAATTCATATATCAAGTCATTTACACTTTACTCCTCCAACAAGCAATTCGTTCTCCACCTTTTTACCTTAAGAAACCTTAATTTTGCTATCTGCTCACCTAATAAGCTGGTTTTTGACACCCTCTCTTGTGGCCCAGTAACACTGTCGCACTGTTCCGGTCCTCTGGTAAGTAGTTAGTCTCCAGACTCAATCTAAATAACATTTCAACGTAAGGTACAATGGCAAACCCACTATCTTTAATACACCCATAGCAATATTATCCATAACAGCTCTTTTGCGTTTTTTAACCTGCCTCTCATAATATCATCAGCGTCTATTTCTAAGCATCCTCATTTCTGGCTTACAACTGCACTGCATGTAACAAACCTTGAGGCCACACAAAACGTTAATTGCTTACTTTCCTAAAGTTCTAAAAATTATCGTTTATTGATAATTTTGAATGTTTTAAGCCTACGTAAGAGGTAGTAAGGTAGCAAATAAATAACACAAGGCATGCTACTCAAACTGCCACATTAATTTTCACATTTCCTAACGATCCTGCTGATTTCGCACGACGATGAACGCTGGTAATCCCTCAATATCAAATGTTTTGGAAGCTCACTTGTACGACAGACAATGATTCTGTATACCGATCCAAAACTAATAACATTTAATGCACATATTCACCAGTTCCACGATTCTTGCAAGCTTTGCAACAACAACAAAAAATCCGAAATTTCCATTCAACCTGCACAAAAACAATTTAGAATATTAAAGGAAATAATTAAAACTGTTTATATCCTATTTGAATGCAATGTACTGTCTGTATGAGTGTGAAAAACATCAAACTCATGATGACGAAGACTGAGGGACCTATAGTACTGTATAATCTGTATCTATAAAATGAAAACCATGTATATTGGTTCCAGAAAACTACAGAGCAGATTTTGATACGGTTTTACAATTTTAAAGATTAGAACCTGCATTGAATTGTTTGGTTTGTATTATGCTATAATAAAACTTAATTCGAGAGCAGGTAGTTAAAATCTGAACGTCTATCGTGAACACCAAAGATGATGGACCAACTAGACGCAAACGTCATACTTCTTTTAAAAAAAATAATAGCCATATAATCGCATGGAACGTTACCTGCCTTAAAAACTTGTTTTTAGTCTTTAAAACCCATAGATGACCTTATTGAACGTGAAGAGGAAATTTCGTAAAGTGGGAAAGATGTAAATTGATTTTAATAATATAATGGAAAAAATGACCGAGAACTTCTTTACTTCTTGAAGTTACTGTCTTAGGCCGCACATCTACAATCGTTGATGCTTGGAAGTAAAATTATATTCGCTGTTAAAAGTAAGTAATGCATATTTGATGTGCTTGAACAGAAGGTGAACTGTTTAAAACTCTGTAGTGTTTAACATTCCCAGAACTCCATTGCTTCTTGAAACTACGATCTCAGGCGGCACAGCTACAATCTCTGATGCTTGGAAATGGATTTATTTTTAACTGCTTAACGTCTCTTAACAGCGAGGTCTTTTAGAGACGGGAAAGGATGAGGGGCAAATAATGGGAATTAATTCGGCCGTGGCCTTTTGAAGGAAGCATCCCGGCATTTGCCTGGAGTGATTTGGAAAACCATGGAAACCCAAATCTGGATGCCCAGACTGGGATTAGAACAGCCATCCTCCCGAATGTGAGGCCAGAATGCTAACCGTTACACCACCATTCTCGGTTTGGAAGTGTAATTATATTCGCCGTTAATATTAATTCAAACATATAGGATGGGTTTGAACATCAAAGTGAACTTTTTAAAAAAACCTTCAGTGTTGACTTTTGCAGTATTTGCATAATTTATTTTTTAACGATTCTGTCTTCTCCGCATATCCTGAATAAACAATTCGTTGTTTCTATTGCTGCACAAATGGCTACGGTTATTTTGATGAAACGTGGTTCCTGATAGAATGGCTAAAAATATTGGAGGAATAAATCAACCGCAACCCTATCTCTTTTCTGCTACACCGGGAGTTAGTCGTTGAAATACGTATAGAAAATGGAGCGACTGACATGAAACTTGATTCACGAGTGCAGAAAACTGACCCCTGTTAACAAATTCAGTATTTACTGTGTGGGAAAATCGACATACATCATACCGGGCAACTCCGGGAACTCTGCTAGTTTACGTAATAAAATTCAATGGAAAATACACGGTACCTGAGAAGTTGATTGAGCGAGAATATAAGTACTAACTGGTGCTCTCCAAGTCTCTCCGAGGTACATTCGCGCAACTAATTTTTGCAGGGTCGTTCACCAACAGTGACCCATTGTTAAAAACCTTACCTCGTGTGCCTGCATCTAGTTTAGTGGGTTTGCTCGGAAACATCTGGCTCTCGATTTCAGGCATAATAGAGTGGGATATTTTTAGGCAAGGGAGATATGAATTTCAATAAATTACCAAGTGAAGTGCTGAAAAATTTGCCAACAACTCTGAAAGAACTTAAAATTAAAATTCGTAAAGGGCTAAAGTTGCCTAAACTGAACTCAGAAAAAAATGGGAAAAAGATGTGTAGAGAAATTGCCACCGGAGCATGTGCTCCATCGCTATTCAATTAAATCATTAATTCATAGTTTATAACTTCTAAAATTGTGTGAACGGAGATTTTCCCAGCATGTCATAAAAAGGCAACGTCGTCGAAACGTTGTCTTTTTATGACACCGTCCGCTCCAAACCAGCGAAGACTATATTGCAATACTAAAGTTACAGAAAGGAGTTCTCGAGTATCTTTCCTGCGCTTAATCTATGCTAAGAAAGCCGAATAATCATCTTTATGTCGAACTGTTTGCTTTTGATATTGATCCCAACAGTGTTGTTTTGTAACAGTTTAACGTCCCTTTTTAACAACGTGGTCTTTAGAGACGGGAAAGGATGGGAGCAAGGAATGGGAAGGAATTCGGCCATGGCCTTTTGAAGGATGCATCCCGGCATTCACCTGGAGTGATTTGGGGAAACCATGGAAAACCCAAATCTGGATGCCCGGACGGGGATTCGAACCACCGTCCTCCCGAATGCGAAGCCAGAACGCTATCCGTTACACCACCACGCTCGGTGCTATAATAGAGCTACATCCAGTGATCTCAGCTCGAACTGAAATGGTAGGTGTCAGTGGGAAAGTCGAGTCACAGGTGCGCTGAACAATTATTTTAAAACGATAAATAACCTTGTGCCAATTACCGCCACTGGATTTTCGGCGTTCTGATTTCCTGGAATATTAAAATGCAGCCAGTCAAACCGCATTTATATTCCACCTGGGGTACACAGTGTCACAGAGATATTATATCCTAATAATCCTTGCCTGCAAAAATCAGAAGCGACATTAAACAATGTAGCTAACGATATATTAAAATTTAGGTTCATATGCTTGGTGCGCCCTCATGCGTTTTCACTGAGCGTGGTTGTTTGCGATACCCCTCGGGCCTGGCATTGGCGGGGGAGAGGGGGGCCGCGGGTTTAGATTCCCGTCGGGTAATTCAGATTTCGGATTTCAATGGGTCCACATAGTCATTCTAGAAAGAACAAAAAAAATTAAGCTCAAAAGACTTTTAAGACTTTAAAAAACTTTTAATGTGAAATACTGTAAGCTTGCGGATTATAAGCGGCAGAGATGAATTTTCTGGGCGGAATAGATAACGTTAAAAGTAAGGATAGAAACTAAAACATAAGCGAGGGATTAAAAGTCGAAGCATAAGCAGAGATGTTAAAGAATAAAATATTGTAATGACTAGGGAACGTCATGAGAATGGACGACCGAAGAACGGCGAAGTCAGTGTGCTTGAAGATGAAGAGGGGAAAGAGACTGTACCCTAATATATGTTCGATGATTAGATTGGTCTAATTCAGTACAGATCACCTACTGTTTTAAAAGAAGTTGCAGTTCGGTCACAGAACACGGGGCCTTAAACACAGTATTGCTCTACTAAAATTGCACCTGAAGTTCTTCTAACAAATTCCATTGGTTACGGGAAATGGCACAAGCATAGCAACACAACACATCTGTTATCAGAAATTAGGTTGTTTGAAGATGACATAATGCTAAGCGAAAGGATCAAAACGGTAGAGGATTGAAAATAGCTGCAGGGTGATCTACACAGGATATCTAGTTGGGTTGGTAAACATGCGATAAAGATAAATGCAAAAAGGAGTCAGCTTAATAGATACACAAATAAAAAACTAAAGGTTGATTACGATTATAAGGTTGGGAAATAATTGCTTGTTGAAGATTTGAAAAGTAAATATCTTGCCATTATATTTGGTAACAAGCTCAACTGGACATGACACATTAGACAGGTGGTAGGAAAAGGTTTCAAAATTCTGCACTTGTTGGAGAGAATTGTGAGGGGATGAACGAGAGAAGTAAAGGAATTAGGTTATAAAACTTTGGTCAGACCATTGCTTGAATATTGTAGTGTAGTATGGAACCCACATTTTGAGTATCAAATACAAGAGTTGTAGAGGGTGCAAAAAAGGATTGCTAGATTTGTTTCTGGAAATTACCGTAGAACGCAATCAGTAAGAGATATGACATAAGAGCTGGAATGAGATTCATAGGGAAACAGAGGAGGGCGAAGAGGGTTGTGGGAGTGTACAAAGCGTATATTGATAATGAGGCATGGAAATATATTGGTGTAAGAATAAAAGTAATGCATGGCAAGGAAAAAGAAGCTGGTACTCGATTTCAGCCACAAGGATATAGGAAGAACATCTTTTTAATTAAGGGGAGGAGAGAATTGGAATAAGTTACCAACAGAAATGATGAATAATTTACCAAAAATACTGAAAGAATTTATAGTTCAAATTTGTTGAGGGCAATGAAGGTGGATGCAGGAAAGGGGGTTAATGGGTTGTAACATAGCAATTCATTAAAATAAATAAAATTACATATTTAGACATATGAAGGCCGTAATATTAGGAAAATAAAAGTTTATGGAATTAATAAAAAGAATAGCAGGTCTAATAGAGGTTATTTGCTTTGATACGTTGGAAAACATTGTATCTCTGAGAAAAAAAAGAAGTGAGGGTGAGAGTACTTGATAGATCTTGTGTAGAAAGGGAACCTGCTAATATTTTGGAACGAACTTAATTCAAAAATATTCTACAAGTGGTCAAAAGTTGTTACTGGCATAAGAGGAACTTTGAACAGAACAGACAAAAAGTAAATAAATAGCAAAACATACAGTGTTAATTCTTGTATAAAATCTTTTATTCACGTTACATTACAATCGCCATAACGTTGTAACAGGGTGTGAAGGGAAATTGCCACCGAAGCGTGCGCTCCATTGCAATTAAAATTAAATTACATTAAACTAGTTGTAGCAACCACAGTACACACACATTTATTGATGAAGAAAAGAATGGTCTCGTTTACAACTCGCCAGTGTAGACCACCGGTGCATAAGAAAATAATTGTCAGGGCTTCGTCTCCAGAGACTGAATTGGGAAGCGACACTGGAATCACACGTGAGCCACAGCATAGTTAATAGTCTCACCCTGTCTTCCGATTACACTCACCAACAGTTTATGTACACTGGACGTTCACTCCTCACTTCACGGTTCCTGTAAAATTGTCTCAGGATCTGTCCTGTGTTCCGCAGTCACTTCTACTACATTACTCAGCTGTAAGACTTCACACCCGCGCTTATAGCTTCCACGCCGTGCTCTAATGCTACGACACGACTGACGCCTATTTTTCCCGCGATAATCTTGCAGCCGTGGCTAGTATAGGGGCGTGTTTTTCCGGAATTCCGGACCTCCCCCCACCCCTGCCCGATTTGGTGAGATCTGGTTGCCCCCCCCCTCCCCACCCTAAGATGACGTGAGATTTTGACGGGAAATCCCCCCCCCCCTGCTGACCACCTCGTAGTATTTCACCTAATCGCGGCCCCCTGTCGATACTCCACCGACATTCTTGTACTGTTACAAGTCCTATTACAAGACCACGTAGCACGTGTAAGGACCAGGCGAAGAAAGACGAGTGCCCAACATTTTAATAGATTGTGTACTGTTTTTGGACTAAAGGGCAGACGTTGGCCTGCCCAACGATTTGACCTTTATTTTAAACAATGAAACCAGCAGCGTGGCGAGTGTTTTAAAATTTGTGTAAAGGCCGATCAAGTGCCTAAAATTTCAGGCAGATCGGCCTAGTTTTAAAATGGATTGGCGGCCCCTTTACAGCCACCCATGCATGTGCTTTTTTTTAAATTTTTTATATTGTTATGATTCTTGGGTCGCTGGCCATTATACAACCAGTGAGTCAGGCAGTGCTTTTATTCGTTTCTGAACCTGTTTGGCCCCTTTACAGCCCTCCAGATGTTGTACGGTTTTATGTCCTGGTGGCCCGTTTATAGCCACGTCTTATTTTTGTGATTTATTTTATTTGCTGTCTGTATGGCCGACCCCTTTGGGAGCGTCCATAAACCACGTAGTTCCATTTTGGCCAGCTGTGAACCCCCCCCCTCTCCCTCCTCAGATAGCCCTACGTTGCTTTTGACTCTCTCCCCCCCTCTAATTAATAACCTCGCTGTCGACGCGACCAAAAGCAACAACAAGAAAGACGAAGAGGCGAAGGGGGTTGATCGGAGTCAAGTGGTGCATGAGGAAACTAGGAGTGACCGACAGTTAATGAAGAGGATGAGCCGGACAACCCGCTAAAATGATGATGAAGACTCAGGAGTTTGATAAGTGCATAGCTACATGTATTTAACGCAGAGTAATTTTATTCTCGGTGCTGCCTGGTACATTTACGGGCTGTGCGTGTGAGGTATGGAGTGTATCTAATACAGAAACATTTGATATTGGAAAGTTTAATTGAGTACTCTTAATAAACTAAATGCCAATTATGTGTTGCGTTGACCCAAAAACGAGGGTCGTCTTTAAAAATTTTGTAAAGTTATTCACTAATGGGTTCCTTAAAAACAAAAAACAAAAAAAACAAAACAAAAAAAAACACTGTTTTCTCTTCTACAACTTGTGGGTACCGACGTTTTTAGCTTGCCAGCTAGAGAATGGAGGTTTTCTTTCCCAAATATTTGGTAATGCAAAATGAAGATTTTAGCAGCTTTCCAAGCTGTAACTTTTAGACCATTTTTGTTATAGGCCTATCTTAATAAACAAGCCATGAACTTGAAATTGTCTACAATACCGGGCAACAAAAAATACCAAAACACTTAAATTTAATGTAAATTCTAAGTTGCTACCAAACCAACAAAAAACTTCAGAATTTTAACTGGTGTGTCCTTTAATGCACGTAGGATGTTGTCTGCGTTGTGAATGAGTGCCGGCGCATTCAGGCCTAATTTTCCGAAAGAATCCAATCAGCGATGTCATGAAGATGGAAACCTCTTCCATCACCAGCAGGTCTCGGGTCCTTGACAGATGATGGGTATCATCACGGTGCCGCAACCACTTGGGCCAACCGGTCGAGCAATGGATACCTTAGATATGGTAGTATTTTAATAAATATTATTAAAATTGAAAATTTGAACGGAAGCGCTAGTGGCGTTCTGGTGGACGGATGATTCCTGAAATAAATAAAAGAAGTGGTAAATACACTTTGCATTCGGACTAGTACCTCCCCTCAACACCTTTCCCAGCAAATGAAGGTTTTTATAACCTTTTCCAACCACTCGTCTAATGTGTCCTGCCTGGTTGAGTTTATGCCCAGGTATTTACAATTCAAATTTTCAACAGGCAAGTCTGTCCCCATCCCATGATCATAACCAACCTCAGTCTGGGTACATAATAAGCTGACTCTTCCTCATCTTCATTTCATTCTGTGTAGCCGTGGTTTCTGTAATACCTCGGCCATACCGAGATATGCTAGGGTACAGCACCCCTCAATCAGCACTGCGCACAAATCTCACTGCAGACACATTTGCTAGTCGCTTAACACACCTCCTGGTAATGGGGTTTATTTTCTAGATACATCAGAGATAAGAAAGCTGTAAAATGTGACAAACAACTTATTATATTTTTTTCAGAAAAATGTGGGCAGCACTATCATAACCTTGTATAAGTCGATGAAATAAATCGAAAGCAAAGAATATTTTTTTATATATCTGACTTAGTTTTCAAAATATCGAACCTAAAAAATTGGTTGTAAGTATAGTTCCTTGTGCTTTCGCTAACGTTCTTCTTCTAGTCCAGGCCATATTTAAACTTAACCACAATCGCTAGGAGCATATATACACCGTGTAGTTAATTGCGTGGCTTTTGGCGAGTTTTTTCTGGTCCAGGCAGCATTTTAACCTAACCACCTCAGTCTTGAGATACGATATCTCGAGAACTAAGCGAGATGTCAATTTGCCTCATCGAATTACATAAGAATCGACAACCAAATCTGGCTCCGGCGAAATTTTTCTTCTGGTCCTGGCTGCATTTCAACCTAACCATCTAAATTTTGAAATAAGTTATCTGGAGAACTAAGTGAGATATCAAAATATATATATATATATATATATATATATATTCTTTAATTTCGATTTGTTTCATCAAGTAATAAAAGAATACATCATGAAATTGTGACGCAATGGTTATCTTAGAATCCTAAAATTATGTATCTCACCTCTCTATGCTCCGAAAAAAATTATATCGTGTTACCAGTAATTTGAATCATTTGACAATTCACCAGTTTTTCATCCAAACATACTACCGATTCACACAACCTGAAAAGCTCCTACTCATGCGTCAAAATTCACCTCCTCTATCGCTAAAGGTGTTGATTATTTTTTGTGTAATTATATTGAGACTTGTAATAGATATGAATAATTTCAAATAAATAAAGTGAAAGCTGCGTTTCTTAAAAGGACGAGCAACTTTACTAACACCAAGAAGTTCGGAATGCGGTGGATTTTACCGACCACATGACCCAACTTTATATCCATAATCAATCTTTAGTTTTTTATCTGTGTATCTAATAATCTTACACCAAACTCAACAACAAGTGGCAACAAATTTGACCATCAATACTTCTGAGGGATGAACGCTTCATAAAAATGAATTATTCATGTCAAATGCTAGATATACTAGTGGGAAATATGTATTTTTTAGTCCAAAATTTTTTTATCGAAAATTACAATCAAAGAAACCAAAAAGATTCCAGTCATACATCAAATATTACCTGCAAAGAGGTATTATAACTACGTTCTCATTAATAAACTCGCTTTAATATTTCGTGTTTTCACTACGCTAAGTATTCAATTCCAACAACACAACAAACATCTTAATACTTTTACGACGTGTACGAAAGTTTTGCATGGGTTTGCTGGTTCTAATAAATAACTCAACATCATAAACGGTGGAGCAATTTTTCCGTAATATCGCCTTTTTGCCTTGAAAATGCGCTTGAAGTATAACGTTCCTTCTTATATTCTAATCTCTGTCTTCCTCTACAGTTTTTACCTTCGACCGTTCCCACCAGCAAATTAACCAATCCTGCATGTCTCAAAATATGACCTATCAGCCTGTCTCTTCTTTCTGTAAGCTTATTCCACAAACTTCTTGCCTCACCCATCATTTCCAAAACTTGTTCATTTCTTACTTTGACTGTCCATTTAATTTTCAACATTCTTCTGTAGCACCACATTTCAAATGCTTCATTTTTCTTTCTTTCAGGTATTCCTAAAGTCCATTTTTCGCTACCATAAAGTGCTGTGTCCATACATAGAGTTTTAAAAAGTTCTTTCTAATTCCTAGATCAATATTTAAAACTAAAAGATTTATCTTTTCCATGAAGGGTTTTTTTTTTTTTTTTTTTTTTTTTTTTTTTTTTTGTAGTGCTATTCTGCTTTTAACATCATTCTTGCTTTGGCCATCAGTTGTAATTTTTCTTCCCAAGTAACAGAATTCACTTACTTCTCCTATTGCATCCGATCTTATTTTGATATTTAATCTACTGTAATTGGTGTCATTTCTGCTAGATTTCACCACTTTTGTCTTGCTTTGATTCATATTCAGTCCAAAATCATCTTTCAGTTATTTTGTTCATGCCATTCAGTAACTCAGCCCTTTCTGCTAACAAGACAATGTCATCAGAAAATCGTATAATTTTTTTACCTTGAACGCTTATGCCACATGGAAAATTTTCTTTTACTTTCTTTATTCCTTCTTCTACATACAAGTTGAATATTAATGGGGATAGACTACAACCTTGTCTCTCACCCTTTTTACCTGATGCATGTCTCTCATGATTTTCTACTTTTATTACAGCCACTTAATTCATATACAGTTTATAAAGTATTCTCCTATCTCGATACTTTAGACCTGACTTCTTTAAAATTTTGGACATCTTGTCCCACCTAACATTATCAAAAGCTTTTTCTAAATCGACAAACGCCATAAAAGTATTTTTATTTTTCTTGATCCGCCCTTCAAGTATTAATCTTAATGCCAGAATTGCTTTCGATTCCTTCTTCTGATAGGGATTTAAGAAGTTCTGCAGGGATCTCATCGATTCCAACTGCCTTATTTGCTTTCAAGTCATTCAGAGCTCTATTAAATTCTGTCCTCAAAGCAGGATCTCTTAAGTCGTCAATGTCGGCGTCGCCTTCCTTTTCCATTACACTATTGTTCATGTCATCCCCAACATATAGTTTCTCAATGTATTCCTTCCAACTGTTAGCTCTATCTTGTGAGCTTAAAAGAGAATTCCCATCGGTAACTTTAATGTTCACACCTCTTTTCTTCATTTCTCCTAAATTCTGTTTGATCTTCCTATATGCAACATTTACTTTACATGCGACCATTTCCTTTTCTACTTCTTCAGACTTTTCTTGCATCCATTTTTCTTTTGCTTTTTAGCATTTCCTGTTTATTTGATTTCAAAATTGCCTGTGTTGCTCTCTTCCTGTTTCATCTTGAACATTTTTGTACCTTCTCCTATGATCCATCAGCTCCAAAATTTCTTCTGTTATCCAAGATTTTCCGGCGGCTTGTTCCCTGAAGCCTAATGTTTCTTTACCAGCTTTCATTATTTCAGTCATTAAGGCATTCCATTCGTCCTCCTCTGAGCTCCTTTCAGAGTTACTTCTTAGACCTATGTCTACCATTTCTGTAAATTTTTATCTCGTTCTACATTGTTTCAATTTATTCACTTCCAATCTGTTCTTCTTATTCTGCTTCCTTATTCGCTTGTTTTTTTATCCTGAACTTCATTTCCATCAAATTATGGTCAGAGTCTATCTCCGCTCCTGAGTACGCTTTACAGTCTAGAACTTGATTTCTGAATCTCCGTTTGACAATTATATAATCTACCTGATATCTGCCTGTATCCCCATGACGTTTCCAGGTGTTAATGCTTCTTGTATGATTCTTAAACAGTGTGTTTGCCACAACTAGCTTATATCTTTCACAAAATTCTAACAACCTGATTCCTCGTTCATTTCTTTCTCGTAGACAAAAACTTCCTACAGTATTACCCGCTTTTCCTTCTCCCACTATTGCATTCAAATCACCCATGACTATTAGATTTTCCTCCTCCTTCACATATGTGATTAATTCGTCAATTTCAGCGTATGTTTTCTGATGACTCCTCCCTGAGTAGTCCCCATCCGGAGATCCGATTGGGGACTATTTTATCTCCGGAATAATTTACCCAGGTAGAAGCCATCATGATATATGTAATTTGAGAGGATTACATGTCCTCGTGATACCCTTTGGGTCTTCAATGCAGTGGTTTCCAGTTGTCTTCTGCATCCCCATGCCGTTGAACATTTCTGATTCATCCGCCTTAAGGGGCGTTTCCAACCCCAAGGGCAAGAGGGTGCCCTGAACCACTCCTCGCTCTTCCACCCTTCTTTCGCAGGCCTTTGGCAAGCAGTGGGTGACTCCTTATACCAGGAATCTTTCAGTCGCCAGAGCAACGATCAGAAAAATGTGAGATCCTACCAGCCTGAATAGCCCCTCGACTAAGTGTGAATAGGTTTTTTAATAATTTAGAAATCCTAATAAGGACTTCCTCTTCGATAAATACATTAAATAGAAGTCTTCTAATTGCGTTAACTTGTACTTTGATCTTTATAACTGCGAAATGTGTATGTATCACAGAGGAAATAATGAAGGGGAATTTAATTACTTGATTTCCGAATATCTATAATCAACAGTAATTGGTACATCTGCGCCAGTGTCTTTGCCCAAAGTGTACAGAGTTCAACTACTGTATCTCATTATTCGCCACTGATTGTAAGTTGCAGAAACAAAATTAAGACAAATTTACGTTTCAAAAATCAACTTCTGCAAGAAGGCCGAAACGGATAAATTCAGTGGCGCATGTTTGACGGAGTTGGTTTGAAAGCCCAACATAATTGGTCAAAGATTGTTGGAGTTAAGGGTGTGGTGCAGAATAGGTTACTAACGTAGCGATCCAACAGTCTTGAAAATAATTTTTAGGACAATTTTCCGAATTCAGCTGGATCTACAGCCTGCGTCCCAAAGATTATACAACACAACGCAAACAAAGCATAGACGGTTCACAGAGATATGGGAGCACACTCTACCTACCTTCACGTGTGTTGTATCTTCCGAAATGATCCTGTGGTAGTCGACCGGACTTACGGTCACAGTGGGGCAGGAATGTATTCCAACAGACAATAAGAGTCTGGTTAGTTAGAAGAAGCTGGTACTCGCTATACGCAGTAGAAAATCGGAAGGCAATTAGATTTGGATGTCTTGTAATCCTAACAAATCATGTCGCAACAGCTGATTGCTACTAGGGCTATGGCTGTGATCAACATTTCGAGAGTGCATTTTCACGTTTTTTCTTCTTTAAGTAAGCGATCCATAAATCACGTAGTTCCATTTTGGCCTTCTGTGAACCCATCTTCCCCCTCTCCCCCCCCCCCTCCCCCCTCCCCCCCCTCCCCTAGTAGCCCGACGTAGATTTTGTCTCTAAACCCCCCCCCCCTCCCTTTCCACGTAGCACGTAGCTTTTTTTCCTTTTGATTCCAGAAGACATTTTTCACTCTTTTCTCTTGTCAGACTATTGTAAATTACGAACGGAGATAATTAAATGAAGGAAATAAATATTCACATGCTGTTGTTTGTTCTGTACCTCGTTTCAACTGTGAAAATTATATGAATGGAAAGTTACGTGCCCTGGCTCTGAATCCTCCCCCCTCCCCACGTAGCGCAGCGTAGCCTTCCAGCCAGCCACTCTCCCCCGTAGACTGAGTCACGTAGTTTATGGACGCTCCCTTGTGGTAATGATTTGATTGTTTATACGTTAGAAAGAATGCTACGGTTAACTTAATTGTTGGTAATTATTATAGAGTTTTTGTAATTTGTACAGCCCGATTTTGTTAAAATCCGGCTAAACACACAAGTCAGTACGTACACTGTACATCAAAGTATTAAATTAATGCGTAGCACAGCTGAATGAATATCTGGTGATGTTATTCTTATTATTATTAATTTTAATTGCGATGGAGCACAAGCTCCGGAGACAATTCCCTTAGTTATCTAATAACCCCTTTTTACTTCATTTCTTAATTATCTTATGTAATTTTAGTGTTAAATTACTTC
>JARYHS010008075.1:173626215-173744927 GCA_031002005.1 Vandiemenella viatica | reverse complement strand
ATGGTTAATTTTTTATTTTTTTTTTGTAACAGTTAACGTCCCTTTTAACAACGTGGTCTTTAGAGACGGGAAAGGAGGGGCAAGGAATGGGAAGGAATTCGGCCATGGCCTTTTGTTTTGAAGGAAGCATCCCGGCATTCACTGGAGTGATTTGGGGAAAACATGGAAAACCGAATCTGGATGCCCGGACGGGGATTCGAACCGCCGTCCTCCCGAATGCGAGGCCAGAACGCTATCCGTTACACCACCACGCTCGGTTATATGGTTATAGAATTATGCTCACCATCAACGTGTGCTTCTAACCATTGCTTCAGGGCTTAGGCAATCTCCCATTTGACTGTACTCTTTACAGTTTACTGCCGGTTGTTGTTGGCATACGAATTGTGTTTCTCACGTTTTTCACTACATAAAATCATTTAACAGAGAGGGTGATGAGGGAATGTACCAGAGAAGCGAAGGACTTGGATACAAACCCACAATCAGACCATTGTTTTGTAAATAGTGTAGTATGGAGTCCACATTTTTAGTACATCAAATGCATGGTGCAAAATATGGCAGCTAGATTTATTAGTGGAAAATATTCAACAGTGCCTTAATAAAGGAACTGGACTGGATGTCATTGGGAGATTGGAAGAGTGTCAGGGGCTGTATGTGGTGTATAATGATGTTAGAATGGATATTGGAGAATAATTCTGAGTGGTGTATGGAGCCTAAGTTGGCAATTACCACAATCTGGCATTAGACTTTAGATGATGAGGCCTGAGTGGATAAAATATCCAAACACCACCTTTGATCTAACAATTTACGACAATTCAAGCGTGGGTACTATCTTCGCGCAATAGAACTAGTGTCCTGCACCTATGGATACTTGTCGATGTGTGGGGGTCTTCTATGAAAATATGGGTTATGATGTCTGTTTGATGACCAAGTTAGCTAAGGGCATTATGTCACTTTTATCGTGGTTAGTTGGATGAAGCATGCAATTATAAACAAATGTCACACTTGGTCCTGAATCCGAAGGTTGGCGTTAGATGGGAACATTTTAAAACCGAATGGAGAACTCCCCTGGGTCCTGATTTATTGAAAAATAATTTCCTGAAAAGGGGAGAATTTCCTGGAAAACTGCAGTAGAACGACCTTAAATGGACATTTTGGTACCTGGCTACTGATTAGCAGAAGACTCTGCGAATTTTTGGTTTACTTTAATGCACGAAAAAAAGGTAACTGATCAGGGATTGGAGTGGGAATCATTGGAAAACAGAATGAAGTTTGGGGAAGTGTTGTGGGTATGTTGGCGATGAGGCTAGAGGTGGATCTTGGTGAAAGAATTAGGACAGGTGGTGTATGGTAAAAACATGCCATCTTTGCACACCCTCTATCTCGCCAGGCTGATGATATGTAAGGAGAGTTTCTGTTTTTCAGCAGTCATGAGGCAAGAGAGTACTACACCACTTTTTCGTTAAAAAGCTGCAAGTATTGATTTATTTATAATGATTCTCTGAAATTATGATATTTGTCTATGTCTTTCTTTCAACCTCAAATTTACTCTGATGGGACCTAAGTATTTAATTAAAGGGGGGCGGGGGTGTCCTGATTTAATGGTATCTTAAATTTTTTTCAATATTTCATGGCAACGCGACTTAAAAATTATCTTGAATAATTACAACCAGTAAAGTTTTAGTAGATCTTGCATCACTCATACTTAACATATATAAAAAGTAAAAAAAAATTGCTGATACCCAATATACAAAACTTGCCTAGCCAGTTGAAAAAAAAAAGAAGAAGCAAATGACGCTTTTATTCTGAAACACTTAATGGGTGGGTAAATAGTTGTGGCAATGAGAAAATGACATATAAGTAGATTTACACGGGCGAGAACTTAATGTTTTCTTTTCGCCTAGCACACCCCCTCGGATCGAATTCCCGAGTGCTGAAGTTACTCACATCATTATTATTAAGTATTTGCATGAGAATGAATTTATTCTAGCTAATTAGACACACCAACAGGACGGACATGACATTCACAGACACACAATTTCATTACCCCTAATTTTGAAATTTGTCCTGGTGGAGGAACATCAAAGAGGCACCGGCTGCGGGATGTAATCAGCCATATGCTATATGGAAGGCTCTAAACAGACTAAGAACTGAAGTGTCCCGATGTAAATATAATATTAAAAAAATGGGGGTACACTAATGACAACGATCTATGTGAATGTGGTGAGCTTCAGAACCCACAACATCTTCTGATATGCAGGAATCTCCCTGAAACCTGCAATATCGACGACCTTTACAGGGCAAACGAGAAGGCCATCAAGATTGCGGAATTCTGGTCACATTATATATAATTGTGTTTATAGTTAATATTAATTAATTAATGTTATTTGTTTTTTCAACTTGTTATGTCCTGGACACGAGAAATATAAATAAAAATATAAATACCCCTAATTTAATACATCCTTTAAAATACACGGACTGTAGGTGACACTCGTGAGTTATATTATATTGTTCATAATGAAAAAGTGAGTTTGTTTCCCGTCTCTTCGTCGGTGAATTAATTTTTAATGTCTGCCTGCTTCGATGAACGGAATTTATGTTAACAGCGAGGTCTTTAGAGACGGGAAAGGATGGGAAGGAATTCGGCCATGGCCTTTTGAAGGTAGCATCCCCGGCATTCACTTGGAGTGATTTTGGGAAACCATGGATGCCTGGAACCTCCGTCCTCCCGAATGAGAGGCAAAAACGCTAAATAATTTCATGAAAACAGGTACACATAGAATTCTTAATCGGTTTTATATCTGGAGTTTATGACGCTTTTTTTCCCGTTAAAAGGAAACATTTATGCTTTTCGAGGCGTGGAAATTACGTAACTTTACGGCTTTTTCACAAAACACTTAAACACCGCGGCCGGACTCGAACCGGCGACCTTCGGCACTCTAGCCCCAACACTGCCGAGGTCGTTTTAATGTGGACTTTTTGTTGTTTTTAGTAAAATTGCAATGGTTTACGCTTAAGTACCGAAGAAGGAAATATTTCCACAACCGCGTATCAAGCCATACCCTGCCATCTATCGGAAACCGGGATACTATGTTATGCAAGGCCAAAACGCCCGATGCCTTGGCTGAGCAAGTCGAAACCTGTCGCAACGAGAGCACACCTGTGTAAACACGCCCCGGGCGGCGGAATTCCCCCGCTAGCTTTCTCTCGTAAGGGAGTGGAATATCTGCGCCCAAAGAAATTAAGCCCTTGGGAGATGCTGCTCCCTAGCGGCCGGTTGAGGAACTAACGTGTGACGTCATACGACCTTGAACGCTGATTGGCTGCTCACTTCGTGACGTCATGCAATCCCTGGACGCTGATTGGCTGTTCCCAGGTCCATCCTTATCTTCCTACTACCAATGAAATTAAAAATAATTTAGGAATCGCAAAACCTTATGCTATAGCGGATGATATTGTTTTCTTCCTGGTCCAGGTCTCATTCAGCATGATAAATACGGAACTTCTTCCATCCGTATAATAATAATTTCAGTAACTCGGAGCGTATGAAAGCAGCTTAAATCTTATATATATGAAAATCTCGCTTCACGATGTTTGTTCGAGATAAACTCTGAAACTACATAACCGATTTCGATGAAATTTGGCTTGCTGTTTGTGATATGGTCCAACATAAATGATAGGATACTTTTTATCTCGATTATTGACCACAATATTTGTTATTGCGAATTAAATGTTAGTCATAGGACAGTGGTTTGTAATTATTTATAAGTTCCGTAAGTCTGAGCCGTCGAAAGATCCCCGGTTCGAATCCCTGTCTCGGCGGGGATTTTTCAAAGGCACTTAACCCGGCCTTCACCTCTGGCGCAGCTTGCTTTGTAACGTGAAGTACGCAAGGTTGTTATCGTGGTTCTGATTCCAAGTTAAACTGTAGGTCTCCTAGCTAGGGCAGCTAGGTTAAGGCGGCTACGGTAGGGGCGGTATGCGCAGCCAATAGAAACCCTGCTACCAGGTCATTACAATTACACGGCATTATTATTGTAGTTCCATAAGTTTCTAACAGATGGCGATGTTTTAATTTATTGACACAACACTTGGTTAAGTAGGTTGGGTAACCATCCAGTAGATGGCGTTGTTTTTCGGTTTCTTTATGCCACAGTCTATTCCACGCCATATGTGTTTATATTTACGACATACCTGAGTTTCTTGATTTTTTCGTGTTTTATCATTTTTATAAATGTGCTGTGTATCTATGCTAATATTATAAATGCTAAAGTAACTCTGTCCCTCTGTTTGTTAGTTACGTTTCTTGGGCTAAACGGCTAATCTGATCGTGATTAAATGTGACGAGAAGATGCTATTTGGCATTAGGATGCATATAGCATACTTTTTTCTGTATGAATAGTACCTGTTGTCGTATAATTTTGAAATATTCCGGAACGGTGATAGACACATATGATGTGTAAGTCTCTGTACTACCTGTGTCTATAGCGGTCTGGTAGCTCAGTGGTTAAAGCGCTTGCTTACTGATGTTTGGAGCTTGGTCTCTGGTTAAAATCCCGGTGGAAGCGAAGGTTTTTAAAAATTGTTTGTGATTGTATGAGTCACGCCTAGACCGTCGGTTGTTCTGATTGCATAATAAACTGTAGATACCCCAAAGTTAGGGGTGCAATGCGAGGCAAATCGTAGGTAATCTAGCAATGCAGTAGGTTTACAATTTTTTTTACATTAAATTGATCCCTCAGTGTTTGTTACTCTCGCAGTCAGTGTGTGTGTGTGTGATCTGCATTAATCTATACGAATATTATAAATGCGAAAGTAACTGTTTGTTACGTTTTCTTGGGCTAAACAAATAATCCGATCGTGATGAAATTTGACGAGGATATGCTATTTGGCATTAGGATGGACATAGCATACTTTTTCTGTATGAATAATACATGTTGTCATATAATTTTGAAAAATTACTGATCTACGATAGACAGACGTGTAGCATGTGTAGGTGTCTGTACTCCCTTTCCACGTAGCGGTCTGGTAGCTCAGTGGTTAAGGTGCTTGCTCACTGATGTTTGGAGCGTTGTATTCGGTTCAGATCCCCGTGGTAGCAAAGATTTTAAAAAAATTGTTTATAACCCTAACCTGGAATCTCTTCCTCCTAACCTGACTCAGACTGATGGTCCTACTCTACAAGGAGGTCTTCTTCATAATCGAGACTCTTCTCGTCACGCTTCTATTTGAGCTGCTTGTTTATCCATGATGTTTCTATAATTATACCATTATTTTACCCTTTTACACACTCTAGAATAATTATTAGCCGGTAAAATATCTTGATTTTTAACATGCAACGTTGGAAAAAGCAACAAATAAAAAAACGGTACGTCAAAAATACTTACGTAATTTATTGCGTGGATTACAATGATAGATTGGGAATTTGCGGCGCTCCTGTGACAAAACCGAACACAACCGACGCTCGTGCAGTACTGAGCGCAGCAGTGTCATCGGTATAGCTTACGCTATAATATTTTTCCACAATACCAGGATAGGATCCTATGACTGCTGTCGGTGTATCTTTTTTGACATGGCTTGTTGTTTAAGTCGTCAGTAGGTGTGAGTTATCTAGTATGTTGGTGCCCGTGGACATGGAATCATGGCAGTGATGATCTGCGTGAATAACTGTATCATTACAGTCAGCTGGTCGGCGTTATTTCTGGGAGTTTTGCAACAGGCGTGACCTTGTGTCACGCAGCGGTGTTGTTGATCTTTTTATATATATATATCACTGCCTCAACGGCGTTTTGTAGCCCCGCTACTGTATGTAGCTTTATCTACTGTATCGAATAGATTGTGTTGGATTTGCTATGGTTCGCGTTAGGAAAAAACCCGGCTTTGGCCGTTATAAACAGCCTTTATGGGAAACCCTTGAATGTTGTAATTAAGGATCGCTTGTGGTAGTTGATCCTTTATATCGGTGTCATAATTGTGCCAAGTGGCACTTTGAGTTTGTGCAATTCCATTGGGAGTACTGTACCAACTGACTCCAATCTGTCAACTTCTGGGCGGATGGTATCAAGCCTGGTGAAAAAATTATCTGCTTGTCAAAAGATTTCTGCATGGATAGTAGTCCTATTGGTGATCTCATGAAGAAGATCTATTGGCGTGTGGATACTCGCGTGGCTTATCATTCTTAAGCATCTGTTCTGCACTTTTTTTAAAGTGTAGCAGGGTAGATTTGCATGCAGTTCCCCAGACCTGGCAACCGTACATAATGAAGTGTAGGACAACTGATTTTATGTTCTTATTTTTGTTTCGAGTTTCAAGTCGTTGCTCATGAAGATTGGTGTCAGATTAATAACCACGGCTAGGGCTTTTTTTCTTCTGTCGAGGACATGTTGACGGAATAGTAGTTTATAGTTTAACGTTATCCCCACGTACCGGTGCTCGGTAACCCAGGGTAAACTTTGCCTCATTAGCTCCAGCTGTCTTTGTAGGTCCGGTCGTTTAGTAGAGAAGTACACTGCGGCACATTTAGTAGGGTTCACCTTCACCTTATTTTCTCTACGTCAGAGACTAAAGGCGTCTAGGCCTGCTTGGACATTGGAAATATTTCTTTCGTGGTTACCTCCGGTTGCGTAGATGACCGTTTCATCCGCATATTGTGCTATATAAAAGTTGGGCGGGGTTCGTATATCATTGACATCAATGCCAAACAGATGAGGCGATAAGGCAGATCCCTGCAGCAAGCCCACATTAATTGTGAAGGTAGATGATTTCTGGCCTTCGACTTGGACGAAGAACCACCATCTTGTTGTCATCTTGTCCCAGGTACGCCTGCAGATTGGTGAGGCGCAGCGGACAGCGGATGCAACCCACTTGCAGTCTTGACTGCCGGTCTGTGGTGCTGTTGCGAGCTGTCTCTATGGTCGGCTCGTTTGACAGTGGTTGCAGTTTTGTGACCGAGGCGAGTCTTCGCCCGAAGTTGCTTCCAGATCTGGCATCCAAAAAAGCGGGCTGCATAGTTGCCGCCACAGTTACAGCAGACCGCTTCCTCTCTTGGTATGGAGCAGCCAGTAGCTCGATGATTTTCCCCGCATCTCACGCACCTTCGTTGGTTGGTGCAGTCACGCGCCTGGTGACCATAGGCTTGACAGTTATAACACTGAAGATATTTGGCTATGAGGGCCTTCTTCTTGGTAAAACCTCTGCGTTTGTTGTTTCGGCAGTGTGTCATGTGTCTTCAGTGGCGGCTGGCTTGGTTTACTGGGCAACTGGTCGGTGTGTCAGAGGCCCATGTCCTGCAGCATCTCGCAGGCTCTTTCCAGGTCCGACGGGCATGAGGCGAGTATCTTGATTCCTCCTACCGCCTGCCAGCAGAACATGGGAAGCTCTGTTGCTAACAGCAGCTTGACGTACAGGTTCGCCCAGTTGCCGGAGAACGGTACCGTTATTGGTAGTACAGGTCCCTCTTCGATGCGTAGGGCCGGTTCCACCTCCGCCTGAGCTGGGCTAGAGGGCGTGGTCACCTCCGGCTCCAGATCTGTGTGGTGTCTCCTCGTTAGTACTAACCTTCTCCGTATCCTCGTGGCTTGGGCTGGACTCCTGGAGCAGGTAAGGGATTTTAAAGCATTCAGGTGCTTTGGATGGCAGATTCGGTTGTTCTGTATTCCCAGCAGTCGTTCTTCAATTTTCCAACTTAAAGTACGTGGAGGAACAAAACATTGGTGCTTTTTTATTTTTTTACAAAAATATACGTAATACGTCATTATGCTTGAGTGGATTACATAAGCAGTGTTAATCTGATACTGATTTCCACACTCTTTTATCATAATTTTCCAGTTTATTGACGTCACATCAAAATAAACAAACCTTGCTCAACCCATTGGACTGTGGAAAGTACGTTATCTGAAACACCATCAAAATCCAACCATTGGTTTTTGAGAGAATTACGTTCAACAAGAAATAATTATACTAATTTATGGGCCCTTTAACTTAAATTTCTTAGCTTCCCTACTTCACTTCAAAACCCACGGAACCACGGACTGTTAATCAAAGTTGGACCAACAGTTTTTTCGATAATCTTTTTCATTCCAGCTTGCAAGACACATTTAAAAAAAAATTGATTTGTTCTACGTAGCTTAGGCCTACTAATAGTGCCGCAAAGTCATTAAAAATATCTTAAATTTCCAAATCTTTTCCGGTAGCAGTTTAATATATATAGACTGTGAAGAAGTAAATCACGAAGGCCAAACCAATTATTCCATCTGTATACATTGTTGGGAAGTTTCCGTTTGATTGTTATTCATTTGAACATGTCTTTTCAAACAGTTAAACCTGTGTTTTATTATTATTACTAGCAGAGTTCCCGGCGTTGCCCTGTATGATCTAGATTGATTTGCATACACAGTGAATATTGAAGCTCATAAAAGAGGTAAATTTTTGGGATTCTACGATAACCGTGCAGCTGCAATTTGATTATGGAATCCCATGGAACTCGATGAGTCAAATTGAAAGTAAAGAACATTTTTTTTTAATAATATCTCGCTTTGCTCTCGAGATATCGTATTTCAAAATTGACGTGGTTAGGTTGAAATGCAGCCTGGACCAGAAGAAAAATTTCGCCTTAGCCAAATTTAATAACAATATCGTATGTAACGTGGCGAGACAAATCGAAAGTAATGTATAAATTTTTTTGATATCTCGCTTTGGTCTCGAGATGTTTCATCACCAAACCCCTATATCTACAAGGTGTAAATGCACTATAGGTGTTTTATTTTCTTCCCAGTGGTTGTTGTTTGGTTAAAATACATCCTGGACCAGAAGAAAACGTCACCTTAAGCACAAGGAACTCTAACTGATTTATGACATGTTCAATCTCGAAAACCAAGTGAGATATCAAAAAATGTTACTTTATTTTAGATTTTTTTCGCCGAGTTCTATAAGAATTTATCATCAAATTTTGGCACCATGATAATGATAGAACTGCCAGTTATTTGCACTTGTGAATTAAATTTCATGTCAGTCGCTCCATTTATCTTTACGTATGTAAACGGCTAACCCCTTGTATAGCAGAAAAGAGATAGGGTTGGGGTTGATTTATTCCTGCAATAATTTTAGCCATGATATCAGGAACATGTGTACTAAGTTTTATCATAATAATCACAACAATTCGTGCAGCAATAGAAACAATGTTGTTTTCAAGAAATGTGGAGAGAGAATTGCTCATCAATAAATTACAAAAAAAAAGAAGTAACACTATGTCAACAGTAGAGGTTTTAAACAGTTCAATTTCATGATCAAAGTCATCAGTTGTGGATTACTTACTATTAACAGTGAGAATTTAATTCGCATCCAAACATAAACCCGTTAAATATGTATTACTAAACACAGCCATTAAAATTTCACAACATCAGAGATTGTAGCAGTGCGGCCTCAGATAGTATCATCAAGAAACAAAGAAGATATCGAAAGATTTTTTCATTGTATTATTAAAATTAATTAAAAATTTTCCACTTTACATAGTTTCCTCTTCGCATTCGATATGACTATGTATGGGGTTTAAAGACTAAAAACCAAAATTTAAGAAAGTAAATATTACATGCGATAACATGGCTATTATTTTTTTACGATGTGTGACTTAAGCATCGTATTTCTTTTATTTTTTGTTTAAGGCTGTACGTTAAGATTTTCATTTCCCACTCCTGCGTTATGTAACGTTGGAGTATAAGACATACAAAACATTTCAATTAAGATTCTAATCTTTAAAACGGTGAAAACCCCATCGAAATCTGCTCTGTAGTTTCCGAGTTTTTATATTTCAAATATATCCGGTTTTCGTTCTATAGATATAGATTATATTGCTGAGTGCGTTAAAAATTGAGCATCCTTGCAAGTCCAAACTGTAACATTTGTGTTGATGACATCCGATTTGCTGCTAGTATGAAATATTAGGCAACGGATGCTTTAGATGGATGTAAACTTGTTGTAAATTTGTCGGTTGGGATCGAGTACTCGAGGAGAAATTCTGTTTCACCAGCCAGCAAGACGATCCTGGCTTTTTGCACGAGTGAACTTTGATGTCAACAACTAAACTTCGCCTGCATACGTTAACCAATTCCGCGAATTCCCTCAAATAAACAACCTCATCCGTCGCCTCGTGTTTATACAGCGTTAATTGCAGCAGTTTTCGGATGAAACTTCTCGGTCCGCAGGAAGTTGACAAACGGCTCCTCCAACCCATTCGGAAATCTATCTGCCGTCTCGACAGTCTAATCGATGTGCGAGAGCTCGAAGCGGAAACAACACTGAGAGAGGTCGACACTACTGCCTGCCAGCAATGCGCGGCGAAATTTGGAACTAGTAAAAATAACAGAAAGGCTTCATCTTGCTTACTTCAACTCTTTCAGCGGAAATTCAAGCAGTGCGGTCCCTATAGCGCTAAGAAGACAATTTTTGTTTTTGTTTGGCTAACTATTTAGAAAGTTCAAAACAATTTTCCGTAGCACCCATACTGGGAAAGAACATTTGCAGATATATAAACTTCGGAGTGGAGGGGGGGGGGGTGGTGGTACCAGAATGACAGCTGAAACTCCTTGTTACAGTATAAGTAACGAGTAATTTAGTTTTCATTAAAAGTAGCTGTTGCCCACCACTTTATTTCTGTAGTATTTTAATATACGGATTAAAACCAATCAAGTTGCAGTTAATCCATTTTCAGCTAGGAAAATAAAGGTAACTTAATTGCTCAGAATAATACAATACGCTTTGTACACTAAAATCATTTCGACTGCAAAATGTAACTAAAACTCTGTTTAAAAAATTGATATTAATATGCTGACAATTTTATTTTAAATTTCTTAGCTTTCCGAATTTACATGTAAGCGAAACGTACCCTCTTCAAACCCGGGGTATATGGGCTTTACATTATTCGAAATTCCTTCAAAGCCCGACCAGTAGTTTTTGCGTGAATCTCGTCCATTGCACACACTCTAACGTCTGTCTGATGGTTTTTTGGTCAGTTATGTTTGTGTGTGAGACCTAGTATGAGTATGGGAGTTATGATATTTGTCTGATGACCATGTGCCTACTGATACTCGTGGTACGTCGGACAAATATTACTGAACAGCAGAAAAGGCTTGTGGCGTGGGATAGAGGTGGTGCTGATCATGTGAACAGCTTTGTACATATTACCAACGATACTGAATGGCAGAGAGGTCTGTAGTGTAAGTTAAATGATATGATTTTGATGTGAGGAGTTTGTTACTTGGAACACATGTTAATGATGATTTTTTTTTTTTGTCAGTCTTGAGCCATGGGGGTTCTGTCCCACTTTTTCTTTGCCATGATTGGGCTGGTTGTTGTGTTGAGCTCGCTGTAGGCATGGATATATGTGTCTGTGTGCGTCTTTCTCTGTGTCTGTATGCGTAAGTATGGTGATACCTTCCTTTAAACTCATTTATCTGGACGTATGAATTGCCGTTCCTCCCATATGTTTGTGCTTGTGTGGAGATTATGGGTTTGTGGGTGAGACCTAGTATGAATATGGAGGTTATGATATCCGTCTGATAGACAAGTGTCTATTGTATTTCATGGTACCTGGGTCACATGTTACTAAATGACAGAAAGGGTTGCGGTGTGGGAGAGATGTGGCTGTGATTTCAAACTTCACACTTCCTGTAACTCTTCAGTTTGGATCTAGCATGTTCAGTCTCTTTCCTCCAGTTATGTGTGGTGATGAATGGAACTGTGTGAATGCATTGACATGTGTGTGTATGTGTGTCTTTCTATGATTTTTGGCCAGTCATGGGTGTTCTGTACCACTTTTTCGTTGCCACGATTGGGCTAGTTGTTGAGTCGAGATCGCTGTAGGCATGGAAATGTACGTGTGTATGCGTCTCTATGTCTGTGTGTGTGTTTTTTTTTTGCGTAAATGTGGTGATACCTTCCTTTATCTCGTTTGTCTGGATGTATGATGTGCTGTTCCTGCACTTATGCTTGTGTGAGGTGACATATGGATTTGTGGGTGAGACCTAGTATGAATATGGAGGTTATGATATCCGTCTGATAGACAAGTGTCTATTGTATTTCATGGTACCTGGGTCACATGTTACTAAATGACAGAAAGGGTTGCGGTGTGGGAGAGATGTGGCTGTGATTTCAAACTTCACACTTCCTGTAACTCTTCAGTTTGGATCTAGCATGTTCAGTCTCTTTCCTCCAGTTATGTGTGGTGATGAATGGAACTGTGTGAATGCATTGACATGTGTGTGTATGTGTGTCTTTCTATGATTTTTGGCCAGTCATGGGTGTTCTGTACCACTATTTCGTTGCCACGATTGGGCTAGTTGTTGAGTCGAGATCGCTGTAGGCATGGAAATGTACGTGTGTATGCGTCTCTATGTCTGTGTGTGTGTGTTTTTTTTGCGTAAATGTGGTGATACCTTCCTTTATCTCGTTTGTCTGGATGTATGATGTGCTGTTCCTGCACTTATGCTTGTGTGAGGTGACATATGGATTTGTGGGTGAGACCTAGTATGAATATGGGAGTTATGATATCTGTCTGATGATCAAGTGTCTACTGCTACTCGTGGTACATGGGGGGCACATGTTACTGAATGGCAGAAAAAAAGCTTAGGTGTGGAATAGACGTGTTGGTGCTGATGTGAACAGTTTTGTACCTTGCACACATGATACTGGACGGTAGTGAGGTCTGTAGTGTGAAATAAATGAGATGATGTTGATGTGAAGAGTATGGTACCTGGAACATATGTTACTGACGATTTTTTGGTCAGTTATGAGCCATGGGGGTTCTACCCCACTTTTTCGTCGCCATGATTGGGGCTGGATGTTGTGTCTAGCTCGCTGGAGGCATGGAAATGTGAGTGTTTGTGCGTCTCTCTCTGTGTCTGTATGTGTAAATATGGTAATACCTTCTATAAACACGTCTGTCTGGACGAATGATTTTGCTGTCCCTCCACTTATGTTTGTTTGTGCTAGTGTATTGAGATGTATGGATTTGTGGGTGAGATCTGATAGTCAAGTGTCTATTGCAACTCATGGTACCTGCGTCACTTTTTTACTGAATGGTAGAAAGGGTTGCGGTGTGGGAGAGACGTGATGACGGTAAATATAATCAACTGGGGCGCGATGAACACCTGGCTACTGATTAGAAGAAGACTTTGCGAATTTTGAATTTTTGGTTTACTTTAACGCACGAATAGAAGGTAACCCTGTCTGTAACTGATCAGGGGTTTAATTGGGAATCATTGGAAAACAGAAGGTGGTTTGAGGAAGTGCTGTGGGTTCGTTGGCGATGAGGCTAGGGGTGGATCTTGGTGAAAGAATTAGGAATAGAATATCAGTAGAAGCTGGCACTGGATTTAATCTATAAGGGAGTGGGTAAATTTTCTATATCTCCACCTTGGTCACAGGCGATGGTCTCAGGCATGTTCTGTGCATAGCGTGACTCGATTTTTATCACATAGGACTGGCGTACTTCGATTCGACATGGGTGAAATTAGTAAGATTAACGGATGTATTTCGTTCCTGGAACATACGTGCTGTGCTGTAAAATACAGTTAAAGGTGGGTATATCTCTCTGTTTCTAGTCAATCACTGAAGTGTCACAAGGGATTGATTGGAATTTTAGACAAAGTACAGCTAAGGACACTCAATTTGTGATTGCTTACGAAGCATAACAGAATTGATACATAGATTGGTCTGGATAGACAGACGACAAAGGTTTGACCTTGATGGCAACAATTACGAGTGTGATTAAGGACAGGGTTGAGAAATAGGCTTGAAATAATTACAGGCTGATTGGTTTGATATCAGTGGAGACATTAACATGTATTCACTTCAGAAATGTCTGTAGGAAAAGAAACTGGTTTTCAAATCGACAACTTTGCTTTAGTTTAGAGGTTCTCAATTCATCGAGGTCATACTTACATACATCAGTAAACCCCTTCAATGCCTCTTTGAGTTCAAAAAGTGTCTGTGTTTCATTACACATAATTTAATATATCTTTTAAAATACACGGAATGTATGTGACACTCGTGAGCTATATTATATTGTTCATAACGAATCCAACATGATGTGAAAAAGTGAGTTTGTTTCCAGTCTCTTCGTCGGTGAATTAATTTTTAATGTCTGCATGCTTCGATGAACGGAATTTATGGGTTTTCCTACCTTCGTCGGTGAATATCTGTCGGTTTCAATGAAAGGATTTCACCCATTGATGGGTTTTTGAGGCTACGAATTTTGAAAGGAATAACGTATGGTAGGTTTGAGAAATAGGCTTGAAAAAATTACATGCTGATTGGTTTGACATGTATTCACTTCAGAAATGTCTGTAGGGAAGGAAACTGGTTTTCAAATCGACAACTTTGCTTTAGTTTAGGAGCTATTAATTCATCGAGGTCATACTTACATACATTAGTAAACCCATTCAATGCCTCTTTGAGTTTTAAAAGTATCTATGTTTCATTACCCCTAATTTAATACATCCTTTAAAATACACGGACTGTAGGTGACACTCGTGAGTTATATTATACTGTTCATAATGAATCCATCATGATGTGAAAAAGTGAGTTTGTTTCCAGTCTCTTCGCGGTGAATTAATTTTTAATGTCTGCCTGCTGCGATGAACGGAATTTATGTTAACAGCGAGGTCTTTAGAGACGGGGAAGGATGGGGGGGGAAAGGAATGGGAAGGAATTCGGCAATGGTCTTTTAAAGGAAGCATCCCGGCATTTGCCTGGAGTGATTTGGGAAACCATGGAAAACCCAAATCTGGATGCTCGGAACCGGTGTCCTCCCGAATGCAAGGCCAGAACGCTAAATAATTTCATGAAAACAGGTACACATAGAATTCTTCCTCGGTTTTATATCTGGAGTTTATGACGGTTTTTTTTTCACCATATCGAACGTTAAAAGGAAACATTTGTGCTTTTCGACTTATTTTTTATTCAAGGCAAGCTGGCGCCATACTCTCTAGGTGTGGAAACTAAAATTTTGATTTTCGTTTTGAAATTGATGAGTAGGAAAGGCTTTTTCAATAAAAACACCGCGGCCGGACTCGAATCGGTGACCTTCGGCATTCTAGCCCCAACGCTACCGATGTCTGTTCACGTAATATCCGTTGATGTGGACTTTTTTATTTTTTAGTAAAAAAATCGCAATGGTTCATGCTTAAGTATTTTTCACGACACAGAACCAAAGAAAATATTTTACTGTGTGTCGATAGTAGCCAAGATGTTTCGCAGCGCAAATAAGTGCTTGCTTAACAGGACGCTAGGAATACCCGCGCGGCACACATTTCGCAATGGCTAATGGATAAGCAAACAGAGCAGTGACAAATATTTGTAGGTTTCACCGAGACCAAAATGATGCATGCCACGGCATCTACCAGTCAGTCAAAGAACTAACGGGGGCTGCCATCTAGCCGCCGATCGGTGAACTAACGGTCCAGCGCAAGCCCGCCCGGAGCTGCCATCTGGGCGGCCGGCCAAAGAACTAACGTGTGACGTCATACGACCTTGGCCGCCATTGGTCCATTAGAATTCCCCGCCATCCAACTGTGACGTCACGCGGACGAGTGGAGTCTCTTTACAGTTGTCCAAAGAGCTTATCAGGCTTGCTTCCCCCTTCCCCCCTACTAATTTTATTATTTTTATTACTGAATCATTACTTTAATTTGCTACAGGTATCCTGAATAATTGTATTAAAGTTTGTAACCTGATTTGTATTGTTACTGAGTTTCCACAGATAGTAGATTGTATCTTAACAGGGGTAACGTATCTATATTATTATTTGTAAGTTAGTATTGTGGTATCTTTGGCTCGCATCAGCTGAGCGGATTATTCAGTGTTCGCTGGGCGAGTATGGAGAATGTGTTCCGTGCTCATTCTGTTGAGTCCTATGGCACGAGAGCGGTCTGGTGGCTCAGTGGTTGTGTCTGACTGGGGATCGAAAGATCCCTGGTCCAAATCCCTGTCTCGGCGGGGATTTTCAGATGCCCTTAACCCTACCTTCACCTCTGGCACAGCTTACTGTGTAATGTTAAATACGCCAGAACGCTTCCGTGCTTCGGAGTCCACGTTAAACAGTAGGTCCCGTGTAACCGGTAGGATTGCCGGGTTAGGTTAAGGTGGCTACAACAGGGGCGGAATGCGTAGCCAATGAAAATTCTGTCACCAGGTGTTGACGAACAAACGGAATTATTATTATTATATGGCGCGAGTTTACAGAGTCATTGTATGGAAGCTATAAAACATTGTGAAATGTCTTCGTAACTTGTAAAATATCCAACATGAGTGTTTAAAAAAGTAATACAAGAAATGTGGTTAGTTAAATTCTATAGTATTTTGATCAGAACACTGGCGTGTTTTCTTTTTAGACTTCACAACAATACTGCCCGTTTGTTTGGTTGTTATATGTCATTAACTACATGAATTAAAATATCAGAGCTGACGGATAGCAGGTGTTGAAAGACAATAAAGAGTCAGAATGATCCAGAACACTCTGTCATCACCAGTTAGTGAGGAAAATTAATACTCCACATGATTCTTCGAGGGTGGTATTGGTAAATTACGGCAGCAAATACACCATACCACTTGAGCGGATAGCTTACAGAAATTAAACGAAATCTATATTTTTGTTTGTGGTTGGTTGCCAATTTAAAACATATTGAACCATCTCAGAAACATAAGTAGGCATCGTAAATTCTTAGCTTGTTATAATAGCAACATTGATGGAGGGAGAGTGAAAATATCTATGGCAGTGGAAGTTCACCAACGAAGGCCGGGGCGTGACTTCACCGTTGTAAGATTTGGTCCAGGCTCTGATCCGTTTATGTGTCCTGTACAATGGTCGCAATGTAGGATTACTTTTAACCTTGCTAGTTCGTTTAGCGAGGGTACTCATTAGAAAGAAGTAGTTAACATTATTCTTCTTTCAAGTCTACAATTTGCCTTCTTAATTACTTAACTCAAGTTTGCCCGTAGAACCATTAAGGAAGGTACTCCGTAGTTTTGGTAAGGTTCTTCAGTTTACTAAACAAGTAGCCTCTCTGTACTAGCGTCATACAGTTTGGAATTAATTTCGTCATGTCTGATTCCGCACTGCCTTTCTGTACGCGAGGGTGGCTCACCATCCGCCCTGCTGCCGTGGGTTCACTCTGACGTTTTAGTTCCGCACGCCTCTTTGACTACTGTCTCAGCCAGCTGAGTGCCTCGGAAAAACCAATCCTTAAACAAAATATTATTATTCAAAGCAAGGAAACACATAATTCATGCGTTCCCTTACACTGCGTTACGGACAATATGACCATGCTGACCTCTTATTAATATTGATGACTAGTGTTTGTTTGTGGAAATTATCGCAGAATGCAATCAGTGACAGATATGATAAAGGAGTTGGGATGGGATTCATTGCAAGACAGGAGGAGGATGAGGAGGGTCATGGGAGTGTACAGGGCATATACTGGCGATGAGGCATGGAAAGATATTGCAATAGGTATGAAAAGTAGTGCATGGAAGGGAAAAGATGACCATGACCACAAGCTGGCACTCGATTTCAGGCACAAGGGTGTGGGAAGATTCTCTTTTTTAGGTAAGGGTATCAGGGACTGGAATGTCTTACCAAGGGGAATGATGAATAACTTACCGAAAACGATAAAAGAGTTTAAAGTTAAAATTTGTAGAGGACAAATTTCGGTGGGTGCAGGATAGGGGGAAGTTGGGTGTGTAGGGAAATTGCCACCGGAGCGTCTGCTCCATTACAATTAAATAAATTAAAAAAAATAAATTAAACCCGTGACCGTTTTTAGCGTATCGTCACGGGTGTATAATATTTCCAGTTTTTAGGGTTAAAGAATATGACAGGTTGCCCTGATCCGACCAAATACGAATTTGACCCGTGTTTAACCGTTAGGGTGAATAAAATCTCTTGAGCTTGAACAACTAAGAAGTATTAATTGACGCAGGTATTAAAGACGGACAGGGACGACTGCACTACAGTATAATTATTTCAAATGTCGTAAACTTAAACTTCCTGAAATAGAAACTTGGCTTGTATTTGACCATTAAAGTTTGCAAAATTTGAGGAATTCCTGTTTGCTTTTAAAGCATCACGTTGTCGTTTATTGAGGCTGGAAAAACATTCATAATGTAAACTTTGTTCGTAGTGCCTGTAACGGGCAGAGAACGTAATACATATTTTAGATTTTTAAACCGTTGAACAACTTCGAAGAAATGAATTGCCAGAATATTCGATTCAGTAACATATTTGATCTGATGTCCACTTTGAACAACCTAATAACTTACGTACAGTGAACATAAACAAAGACCATTGACAAAAGTGGCCGGTAAAATACGAAAATAGCAAATAAATCGTAATGTATAAATGTTGGTTAAGCAACAACATTATTGAAAGTTTTATTTAAATTGAAGTTTAGCTCAGGCCAGAATGACAATTGGCTTTCTTGTTACAGCAGAGACCATGAGTAATTTAAGATTTTTAATTTCTTTATATTGTTTTCATTAGAAACGTATTACTGAAAAGAAGTTCAACGTTTTTTCAGCCATAAAGTTTATCGATATTTTTTTATCTATAAAACGCTACGAAAAGCAAACTTAATTAATTTATTAAATGGAAATTAATTTTGTAGCAGTTCCTTAGCTGTTAAATAGTGGACATAACCTCGAATTTCTTCTAATGACATCTCTGGTGGCTGTTGATTTTCGAACGAAGGCTGACACGGTCGCATAACTGACGATTTGTGAAGTCATTGTGTCTATAAAGAATTCAGTCCTTTATATTTCAAACAATTTTAAAACTTTATTACTGAGCTTCCTTTTTCTCCTCATGACATTGAAATTGTCTCGTACCCGAAGATGAAAGATTCTTCTTTTCCCAATGACTAGTATTCTCAGCATCCAATCTATGCCTTCCTCAGTCCTGAACCTAGTCACGATTTCATACAGTAGTGTGTTTAATTTGTCTCTGCACTCCTCAAACGTTTGTGTGATGTTTTGATAAAACTGATATGTGTAATAAAATAATAATAATAATAATAATAAAAACCTCCGTTAGCTTCTTTCTTGATATATTACCATAGAAACCTAAACTTTATTTTTACTCTAAGAGCAATCATCATTGAATTTCGCTCATACTCAGGGAACAAAATATAATTTTGTTATAAAAAATATTTCCGTTCTGTCATAACAAGAGACATTGTTCTCCAGCCAATAGCTATCGAGGTGAGTGATTTTAGGTAATTATATAGTTGATGTATTAGGAATATTACATTTATTTTTAATTTCCTTAGACTCCAGTTGGGCCCTATTACTATAGTTATTAATTCAATCACATTTAAATAATTCGAACTGTATCGTGTTGTAAATTACTAACGAGGTGGTACATAACACTATACGAGTTTTTTCTCTGTGCAAATAAGGCTCCGTTTTTAAAGGCTAATTAATCACTGTCCTCAGTGATAATACAGCGAAGAAGACTGGAAGAGGTAATTTAATTTAATTGGGATGCTCCTTGGCAATTCCCCTGCACACTTATTTTCCTATTTATTGTTTTATCATTGGATCGTATTAGTTCAATTTTCCCCACCCTTCCACTTTTTTAATTTTAAATTCTATCAGTTTAAATAATATCCATCAGAATTAAATACACACACACATCACTGAAATACAAATAGTATCAATTTTTTAACTGCGTAATATCTATAAAATAATAATTGCCTATTTGTTTTTTTTATTATTTCCTCTTCTACTTTACTGAATATGTTGTTTTCTTTGTACCATTTTAATATGAGCCTTATTGATTGAAAAACACTAATATTATATTTATGATTAAATTTACATTAATTAATTAGCTGTGTCAACTTTACATTAAATTTCTTAGTGATAGTGTTCCTAGTGGAGTGAAAATCAAGCGAATTCAGTCGACGCGAACTTTAAATTCCGTGTAGAAAAGTGGGAATCAACGAGCGGATGTAGTTCGGCTTTCAGCTGTACCTGGTGAGCTTCTGGCTCATTAGATGTTCATCACTGGCAGACAGCAAAATTTTGGCAGATAATTCAATTAGTTTCACACAAATGAGGCTCAGTTTACAGTACGCCATTAGCGATTGCCGTGTGGTAATGATGGTATCACTCGCAGCAGAGAATACATGCGGTGTCGTTTGGCTTCGGCGAAAGGCTTATCACCACCGCATTTCGTGTTGTATTGTGTTCGGATATAACCACTGATTCGGCAGAAACTCAACAATAGCAATGGGATAATGTGTGTGTGTTGTTGTTGTTATTTTTAAAATTGTTTCGCATGTTCCAACTTCGAGAAACCAACGAAACAGACTCAGAACATTATTTTAGACAACTGCTTTACAAGTTATTATTATTATCGTATGCCAAATAAAAACTAAAAACATGTTAATCAGATAGCTATACGCATCTAGGGGTTCAAGTAATCTCCTGGCAGCTGGCCCAGCTTGATGCAGTGTGAACAGGCCTCCAGATAGTCTTCTGGCTGGACAGCCAATCATAATGTGGTCAGTGGTTTGGATACCACAAAAGACACAGAGCGCATCTTCACGGAGACCCCACTTTGGTTGCTTTGCACACTCCGTGTCCTGCGCGAAAATTATTCAGTTGACACCAAAGACGATTAGGCAACACAGGTTGTCGGATCTTCTACAAGTCCACAATTGTGTGGGGTATTGGCTTTCTCCACTCTTCCTACAAGTTTAAGTTGTTAATTCCAAGATTGGCTTCCTCCAGGTAGGCGGGTCTCCTTGATTTTAATCGTGTGTGAGGCAGGTGATGAAAGTCACAGTGCAGAGGAATCATGTCGTTTTCCTCCACACCTTCCAATTCTCTAAGCAATTTAGATTTTCTTCTCAAATGTGGTGGAGGAATGTTGCAGAGTATAGTTAGCCAGGGTACAGGGGTAGTATTTGCCAGGGCCGGCGTTAGGGGGGGGTTTAGCGGGGCAAAAGTACCCGGGGCCCGGGCCACCAAAGGGGGGGCCCCGCCGGCCTGGGTGCCTAAATAAATATAAATAAAACACAAATTTGATAATCTGTACCAATAATTTTGAACATTTTTGTACTAAAATGTTCTGAATTTATCAAAAAATACAAAAGTGAAAAGTCAAAATATTTTCGGAGGGGGCCTAAGATCGCTTACCCGGGGCCCGAGAATCCTAGCGCTGGCCCTGGTCTTTGCTTTCGAAGGCTTAATAACTGCACACTTGGAGTCTCTCGCATGCTTTAAAAGTTAAACACGTTTTCAATCATACAACATGTAATCGATATGGTCGATTTTTTATTTCACCCTCTACAGAAGCGGTATTGTTGACATTGCTTATTTTCACATTTTAGTTTGTGAAATAAATCTCTTAGGGTCGCGATTTGATACTACTTACAAGAAAAAGTTTTTAATTTTATAACCAAGTGCGTTAGGTGAGCGGTAGATAACGCTTTGGTCTGGAATTCGGTTCGAATCCCATTCCGGCCATTTAGATTTAAGTGTTCCGTGGTACGTATGGAGTAAGGACATACGACACTGTTGTTTGTAATTCCTCCATCACATGGGAACGTTAAGACTGGCCGACTCTCGGTGTTCTTAGGAAGAGTAGGCTTAAATGGGCAGGCACTGGATTTTATCCTCTCCCTTCTTCCATCTTTCATTAATTTACAACAGACTACACTAAACACACTCAAACAACAGTCATACAAACAAAACAATAAACACATAAATACACTTCCATCATTACGGAAGGTGAGGTGTAAATTTCCAAAGAAAAAGTAAACACCAACCTAACGGTTGAGGAAAAAATAAGAGGATAAACTTATAAATGTGACAGTTATAGAATATGTATCAGGGGTTTTGTTTTGTTTTGTTTTTCTTGCCAAAAATAAATAACAGTCGATCAAAGTTTGCCTGAAAAGTAGGACGCATATAACATAATCAGCCGTTTGAAGCTGATTCAGCAGGTAGAAGAAGTGCTGAAGATGATCCGAGCTTGCGTGTTGAAACGTCGGAGACGAATGAAAATTCAAAAAGTAATAAAATGTGCACAATTACACATCATGCTACCAGGTGCATCCACCATAGAAACGAATAAATCATTAGAGACCATTAGCAAACGGCTAATAGGCACTTTCTATACTAAAATAGCTTTGCCCAGCAAGCGTTGCAATGCCTATTTTTCTCTCTAAGTGGGTAAACATTTTTGAAACGGACAGATTTACATTTGAAAAAAAAAAAAAAAAAAAAAAAAAAAATAGGTGAAAGACAATGCATTTTTGTGCATAAACCAAATTTGAAAACGTTTATTCTAGTGCTTTGAGATATTCAGTATTTTTTGTCTTTCCGTCTTATTCTCGGAGGCTGGATATGAAAATTTTGATGCTTTATCCCTTTTGATCGGAATGTCGAAAATATTCTGCTTCACCATACACTTTGGCCGATTTTCCTACAGTTTTCGAGATAAATGAAAAAAAAAGAACACGTGTAAATTTGTTATAAGATCGGTGAAGGGGAGAACGGGTGCACTTTTGTGAAACAAATGTAAGCATAGTGTGCGCAAAGTGCCCTCGAGACTGGATAAAAACTGTAGATTTCTATGTCGCCACAAAAACTTTTAAACACTTATTAAATTTCAATTTGTTAGTCAGCTATTGTCCGATCGGAATCGGTCCAACGCCATTTGACAGGAAATGTTATGGGCTCTCAGATTATCGCTATCCACTTTGGCCAAATTCCCTACCGTTTTCGAAATTAAAAAAAAAAAAAAACTGAATGGTTTCAAATGTAAATTTTGTTTAAGTAGGGTGATGGACAAAAGTGGCTGGGTTTTTGGAAACCTAAGGTACAAAGGCACACGCTGTTTTTCTCATTAAAAAAAAATATACGTGTTCAAGGGAGGGTTGAGAGGTTGGGTTTTTATAAACAGTATGTAGATAATATTTTCTCTTTGTTTTGAAATATACGCGTACAGTGTTCTAGCGAAAGCTGATAAAAAAAATATGTGAGTTTCGATAAACAACACTGGAAATTAAGAGGGTTGGGGGTAAAGCGGAAGAGGGGTTGCGCTTTTCCAAACCAGATGGAGGCAGTAATTTTCTATTTGTTTTAAAGTATACGTGTGCAAAGTTCCATAGATACCGGGTGACACTTTAACTTAGTATCAAGAACATTGACAAACATTAATGGGCAGGAAAGAGGGATTGGGTTTCTGAAAAGAAAATGTATACAGTATTTTTCTGTATGTTTTAGAGTAAACGTGTCCTAAGTTCTACCTAAATCGGATAAAAAATGGGTATTTGTATAAGAATTAAGGGGTGAAAAGGGGGGTGGGGGAGAGAGTAGATTTTTGATTTTTTAAAAATAAAACCTTCTTCGTGCCGCCCACCTGATCTCCAAAAATTTCTAGTCAATCAACCCACTTCTTTTCGAGTTTTGCGAGCACAAACATACGGAGGCCAATTTATATATATTATATATATTTATATACAAATATTGTAGATAAGGTGTACCTGTGGATGAAATTTTTTTCAAAGAGAGCAATTGAAATGCAAACTACTGATGGCAGAGATGTCATAACCGTAAAATTCAGAATTTTTGTTGGTCTGTCTGTTCGCGATTCGCGCAAAAACTAATGAATAAATTTCAGCGAAACTGCACACAGTGATAGGTTATGTCATCAGTTAACCGATAGCATACATTTTATACCAATTAGTGCCGTCAATGATACAGAGATCAAGACAGGGAATATTGATTTTTTGGCATTAGTGTGCACGGATCAAGCAATAAGAAACGGTATATAGAGATAGCACAACGTTAGTGATAGCTTACGTTATGATTCGGTGTGACATTATATTATTTTTATTCTGGTGATGATTTTTCACTGAGCTTTATCCCTGATACTAAATTGTAACATTGTTAGTAAACATTAGTTAAAGATTAAAAATCATAACGTATGTAATTATGTAGATTACTCTTGTTCTACTTTTAAATAACTTTTTATTGATGATTATTTCTGATGTCGTTTTATCACGAAATTCGTGACAAAACTGATGTTTGCCATATACGAGTCGAAAGAAAAGCGACCAAGCGCTTGTCTGGTTCACGTGAATGAAGTCACGCGCTCTGCTGGTGTTTAATAAAATCTGTGTCTAACGAGGGAAGTATCTACAGCACAACTGCCCGCGCCGGTTTGGTCGCCGAGAGAGCTATTGGCTGGAGCTCCGTTAAGGTGGCCATACACGATCGCTCCATCCGTCCAAATGGAGCGATGTCACTCCATTATCGCGTCGTGTGTGGGGAAACTGATGTGGATGACGTGGAGTGACAAGATTATTTGGATATTCGGTCAGTCCAATATCCATCAGTTTCGTCCATCATGCCATCAAGCCAACTGACGGCGTGTGGGGAAAACCACGTGGAGCGACACCAAGCCATCACTCCAGTCGGCTCGTGTATGCCGAAACCGCCGTCCAAACTCTTCTCATTCTGTCGCCGACCACCCAGCAGACAACATCGGTGCCTTGAGTGGACTATGCAACATTGTACCATTTTTTGTTTGTTTTGAATCTGCTATAGAAATATTTGTTTTTCTAGAAGTTAAATATTATTTTAAATGATACAATTTAAAATAACACAGTTTTAAATATTATTAAGTAACAATTAGAACGATTATCTTCTTTTTTTACATTTAAAAAAAAAAAAAAAATAATGTCGTCTCAATAAGACTTTGTGCTGGAGATTATTGAGAAGGATAAGGACTTACTATGCTGGTAGGATCTCTAATCCTGACAACCATGACAAAATATAAATAAATGTGGCAATAGATCAATTGCTAATATTATTTAAAAATAAAGACATAAACACCAACAGAGAAACCGTGTTGGAAAAAAAAAGATAATTATTTGTGGTCTTCTAATTAAAAAGATCATAGTATGATAAGATTAATTTTATATGAGCCTACTTGTTTAAATATGCTCTTTTTAAATATATTGTTTTACTACATTTGACGAACCTGTCACTATTTTCAGCCTGTTACACTATTTCAATTTAATAAATCTGTTTTATAATCATTTTGTAGTATTTTTAAAAGTTTTAGTAATATCACAATGCTTATTTTTCATAATTACACACTTTTTTTTGACGTTTATTTAATTCTCAGGATTTTTATTCAGTATTCGATAGTTTGAATTTCCTTTCAAATTAATTCGGGCTCATTTTATTTAGTACTTGGCATAACTAGATTATTGTATAGCAAATTGACAACCTATTATTGCTTGCTTTGCCTCTTTTTTTTACTGTCGTGGCTGACTGGAGTGATGGAATGATCGTGTATGTGCTACGAATTTGGATGTCATCCGCATGGATGTCCTCCATACGGATGTCCTCCATACGGAGCGATCGTGTATGGCCACCTTTAGACCGGGTTGATCAGAGCCGACGTGAGCCGATCATAGTATAAGACGATTTTAGTCGATCAACTTTCAGGAGATTTGATTTTCGTAGAATTCCATTTTAAATTAAATATGTCAATTTAGTTGAAAATAGGGTCCATATGCTAAAACTTTAAGGCTGAAAAAATGAGAATTAAAATTGTACTCTAGGATTCAGTGAAGTCTTTTCCGTCGTCGCCATTTCTCAATGGCTGCTATCACACTGGTCGGCAATTTTAGGTATTTAGGTTAGACATCAGACTTGAGGTTAAGTTTATTTAAAGTAAAAACGTGGTTGAATTTTGTATTATGTTTTATTTGTTTTTGACGTTATGTGCGTGTTCACTGCAGTTGGGTCCTTACTTTATTACATGTATTTCTTCACTGTGTTTTTTTGTATATTTCTTTACTGTATTTTTTATCGTATTTATCAAACATATAACTAAAATCCAGAACTATTATTTTATATACAATGGTGGAAATTAAAAGTGAAACACCAAGACAGTGTAAGGATTTAAATATGTGAATGGTTTAAATTAAAACACAATTGGAGCTGATCGGTGGTTTGTTATATCTGTCTTCCTTGGCGTGATACTAACATTAAATTCAATTGCAGTCTTTCAATTGCTGTTCACGGGCCATAAAATATAAATGCACAAGTTGTCGTTCAGTTCAGTTATGCCGACCTACTCGGCTGATTTGTAGAACAGGTTGCCCGCTCATACACAAAGCAACTACAATGTGTAGATATGAACACATTACACTCTTTTAATAACATTAAAACTAATTCAACTCGCCAAGATGAACCACCAGTGATTATCAATATAATTTGACCGCATTCCAAAGATTGCACAGTTCGTAATTAGGGAAGTGTTCAAGTCAACATATACCCGCCGTATTACACTCGTTGAAATCACAGTTCTTATCACGTCAGAGTCATTACACAAACATTTTGGAGTGCCGCCGATATTCAGTAAGCAGTTACGTAGTTTTATCCTTGCGTAATCACTGCCACTCACACAAGTATTCGCGGCATTCTTCAGAACCACGCGCTCAAACATCTTAACAGTTCGGCAACTAGCAACACACTCCCGCCATCTTTCCTTGCGACGATCTTCTTCCGTTTACCAATACTGCTGGAATTTTAGGAAACTTTGTAGATATACCCAGGGTCATACACAGCAGAAATGATAAAAAATTGAAATTGATCAACCTAAGTTTATTGCCGTTAGATACAGTTTCCAGTAAGAAGTGCGTCCACCTCGAGCACCTATACATTCGTGGATCCTTGCCCGCATTGAATCAATAAGTGTTCAGATGTCTTCTTGGGGTGTGTCTGTCTACCCGTACACGTCTCGTGTATTTGTTGCACAGTTTGTGCTGAGTGACCATGTGATCTGATGTTTCTTCTCCTGGCATCGCAGACATGCTCCACTGGCGGCGAATATGTGATCGTAACCAGGGGCGCCGACTCTGTGGGTGCTCGGGGGCTCTGGCACCCATGAGAGGTAAATAGCGGGTGCGGAGCACCCATGAGCATAGACGTCAAACAGTAATCAGTAATGGACTTCGAGAGACACCTGTGTTACCTACGTCACGCGCCGCTTGGCGAGGCAAGACGTCTCGATGAGATCGCACTTGCTTAGGATGTGAGTGTGTACGTTATGCTCAAGGAGAATATAAACAATACGTTAGGTCATACCTAACACTATCTAGTGTGTGGTTAGTAAAGCAAATCGAGCAACTCGACCACGCACTACCGCGCTCATTCTTGACCGCCATCGGTCGCGCCTTATCTGTCGGCCGCACAGCCAGCGCTTTCGCAGCTGCGGCTCGCAGGCTGTCTCAGGTGTCCCGTTGGTAAACAAAACACATTAGGAGCTGGCTGCGATTGATGTTATCGTGTTTATTTCTGAAAATTATTAGTTTTGACAGATAAATTCGTCTTCCGAAATCGTAACCTGAAGAACCCCTCCACTAGTAGCTCTTCTCAGCTTAGTACAGCTCAGCAAATCCAACCAGAAGATGTTATTTCTGCAAATTCAGTTGAACGGAAGAAAAGGCACAATTTTCATAGTGGCAGACAATTATTTCATGGCTGCTAAAATGATGAAGATATAGATAAAGGGGTTTGCCAAACCTGGAAAGTAACAATCTCTAGTGGCGTTTCTGCGCCGAAAACATCAAGAGGAGATGAGTAAATTAAGGCACTAACTCAAGGTGGTTTTTCATCATGAAATAAAGCTTTAAAAAGCATGAAAAGCCCTGAAGTTCACTGTTGTTGTGTACCGCATTAAGCCAATTTATAACGCGGCTTCAGTGTACACTGAATGCTATCAAAAAGTAAACTATAATATATGAAAACAAATCATTTTTAGTGACCGGGAGCCTAGCCATAAAGGAACACGAGGACGAATATTCAAATTGCATTCGATGTTGAAGCTATGAGCACAGGATATTTTCGAGTTAAACACGTGGCAACAAATATGGGCGGCTATCATATGATATCACTAACGAAGCGTGTACAATTTTGAGTAACAAAATACTGCATAAGATAGTAAAAGTACTGTGAAACGAGGGTTGATTTGTTTGAAAAATTTTCATTGACTACAGTACTAAGAACATTCGACATAAATATCAAAATGTGTAGGGGTCTATATACAGATGGTGCTTCTGATGTTCAAGCGCATACTTGTGGATTAAAGCTATTGAAGCAAGGGCAATTCTTGTGCATTACACCGCTCACTCATTAAACCTGGTGGTTCAAGTGACAATAGGAGAAGTAAGTACATGTAACAAGAGATATTTTAACGTGTAGTTTACGTGAGTGGTTCATCGAAAAACCAGGCTTGTTTTAAATCACTACAGGCACCTCTCTTTGTGGCTTTTTTGATCAATAATATAGTGTTGTCGTATATCTTCCTTAAAAACTATTCTAAACAATTATTGTGTGCTGGTATGTTCTTTGAATGACACAAAAAGTCAGGAAGATAATATCTGCGCGAAATCAAAATGGTGTTTAAAATGTCTTCAGTCTTTTGAATCTACTTTTATTATCATTTCTGATAGAAATTCTCGTTCGTTTCGAAGCTTTACACAGAAACTAACATATGATTTTTTTTCCACCTGCAAAAATCTATAGATAATACTGTAAAGCACGTTGTAACAGCCCTAATACCTTTATTTTGAATAGTATTGGACTGTGTGAAATATTTGTAGTGAGCCAAAGTTTGCTTGAAAGTGATTTGATATGTTTATTTTGTAAATTCTTGTAAATAAGTGTATATAGACTTTGTTTTAGGTAAGAAAATTATTTAAAGACCATTTAATATGTTTAAGAACCGAATGGTGCAAGAAAATTTCTTAAAAGTTTGTAATTCCATGCATAAATGTAAGTTACGATGTCTACAGGACAATTTTTCCACCATTTGAAAGGATTTCTGTAAATAATTTTGTATTTAAGTATCTCTAATTACCATTTCTAATCATTTTGTAATGTTATTAATTAATTTTGTATCAATTCCGATTGTTTTTAATATGTTTGATTGTTTGAGTGATTGTTAATGATCGAGAAATATCGGGCGGATGCCTTTGAAGAATTCTCGTAAATTCGATAGACTCTATATAAACAGATCGCCTGGACAGAGTATTCATTCATTGTTACAGAGACATTCATTAAGTTTTCATTCAGTTTTCGATTCAAGTATTCAGTTAGTAAGTCAGTATTGCATCTTTGGATTGTATCTAAGTTTGTGAATATTGTTGTTTGGATCAAAATAAACGAACATCTTCACATAACCTTGTTTTTTGGTGGACTTTTAATTAATGCAGTAATTAAATCACCCAAAGAACCTTAACATGGCGACCGTTGACATGACGAGAAGTTCTTAAACATCTGTGGGATGTTTATCTTCTAAAAAGAATCTGCAGAAAATTGCGACGGATTATCGGCGATAAGCGAACATAACCTGCGAGAAAATTTCGACCGGCTACGCCACACGTATACAGGCGACACGGATTTAACGGAAAGCGGACCCTCTTCGGCCTAAGGCGGAGATTTTTCCATCGGGAATCGGCTGTAATCTTCCGACGACGAGTGGATTTCCTTCGGCCTCAAAATCGTCTTCCTACAGTGAATTGTGAAAAGTGTGGTTAAGTGTTTGAAGTCAGTGTGGTGTTTAATGATTAATTAAGTGCTTCTAAGTGAAATTTAATGTGATACAAAATTGAGGAAGAATGTAAGTACGGCATTGAATATTCAAGTGATTTCTTTTGTATGTTATAGTGTGACAGATTGGAAAGATTTTAATTTTCCTTAATTTTGTTTTTTATGTTGATTTTACTAACTACTAAAAATGGCTGATAGTCAGAACCTGCAAGCTTTTTTAGAATCATTTGTAGCCAATTTTAATGCAAAATTTTCTGAACTTGATGGTAAACTTGACAGCAAGTTTTTGGAATTCAGAAGTGAATTAATAAGTGATACTGATAGTAAGTTTTCCAAATTGGATAACAAATTTTCTGAATTTAAAACTGAGTTAAATCTTGACAGCAAATTTTCTGAAATTAAGTATCAGTTTTCCGAAATTGATGGCAAATTTGATAATAAATTTTCCAAATTTGATAGCAAATTTTCTGAAATTAATGATAAGTTTTCTCAACTGCAACAAAACAATGATAAAACATTCTCTGATTTGACTAAATGTTTTGATGTTAAAATCGCAGAGCAATTTCAGGGTTTTAGCTCTCAATTCAAGGAGGATATTAACAATTTAGATTCAAAATTGGGGAAGGTAGTAACAGAATGTCAGGAGAAATTTGAGAAAGTTACAAAATTTTGTGAACAGAATAAGGCTGAATGTGAAAATTTGATCTATAAAGAGGTGAAAGAAGTCAGTGAAAATTGTGATAAGATGAAGCAGGAATATGTTGCTTTATTCCAAGCCAGTGATAGTAAAGCTGCTCAAAGGGTCAATGAGTTGAGACAAGAGGTGGGGGTAGCAGCAAGTAAATTTCAGGATAAGGTTATGATAGATGTAATTAATGATGTTGATGATGTAAAGGTTGATAATAAGATAAAGCGGGAAGGGGACCACAATAATACCTTATCACTAGAATCAGTGTGCGAAAGCAATAATTTTCATGTAGAAGATTATAGAAATGGTCACTGCTTAATTACAAAAAGGGGTGCAGAATTTATAGTGCATACTACAGTGTGGCTATCGGAAACTTGTAAGGTCCGGAATAGCATAGTTGGGACTATGTGTGCTTGTATAGGTGGTAATGAAGTTTGTAGAAGTGCTGAAATCGAGGAGTTTCTCAGGTATCTTGAAGATGAAGGTGACACAGTGGTGTGGATAGGAGACCCAGATGAGGAGGAGAATTGTAAGTCAAAGTATTTGTCTTCTGAAGAGAGAGAGGTTGAAAAGACTTATGTACCCATCCCTAAGTTGGAAAAACGTCCTAATTTTGACCTAGCTGATACGTTATTTAGCTCTTTATTTGGTGTAGATGATGACATTGAAGAAATGGGTGGGAGTAAGGATTTATTTGAACCAGTTTCTGATGTGTAAAAATGTACAGAATGTGACTTAGATGACAATATGTTTTGTACTCTCTTTGATGTGGAAGCTAATAGTGAAGTAGTAGTTGCTGAGAAAAATAATTATTTTGTGGAGGAAGTCAGTAAGCCAGATGTTAAAACAGTTTTAGGAACTGATTCAGATAAGTTGGTAAGTTTAAGTAGTAATCAGATGATGAAGAGTGGGGTTGGGAGTAATGATGGACAAAACTGCAGTAGTGAGAAGAATAAATTTGTAGTACCAGTTGAGTCAGCAACATTGCTTTTAAGTGACAATCAATTTACTAAAACAGAACCATTTTATGTCTCAGCTGTTGTGTGGTTGTATCAAAGTCGGTTGTGTGAGATGATTGGAAGTTTGTGTTTCTGTCTGTATATAATGAAGCTTTGTGAAAATAGAAATGTAATATTAAATGTGTATACAAAAGTTGAAGAAAACTGGAAGGTTAGGAAAAAGTAACTTACATGGTTTTGGGTTTCCAGGGAAATCCTGGAACCCACTTCTGAGAATTAATTGAAATGCATGGTTTGGGGAGGGGTCACAACCTGTAAATATCTAGTTTTGTAAATAAGTATGTCAATTGATGCATGTAAATAGCTTGGTGTGAGTACTTAAGTTCAGATGCAGATGTAAGCATTTCAATGTATAATTTGTGACAGTTTTGTGTAGAAAATTTTAGTGTTTTCATGATGTTGTTACTTTTTACATTGTGGTGACAAATTATCAGCTGTAAAATGTGATCAAATTGGTGTAATTAACAAGCAAACATCAAGTGTGTAATTTGGAGTGAAAATAATTGTAACTTAAGGTGATGGCATTGAACGTTTGTTGTGTAAAAACAGTAACTTAACCTTAACAACGTCATATCATCCAAATGAACTGGCGAAAAATTTCAAAACCCTTGGAAATCGACTCTTGACTCGGTTTTTGTATTGGATGATCAACAAATCAACATTAATAACTCCAAAAATAAGGAGGATAAATAGACATATAGACGATTCATCAAGTGAACCGCATTAATTTTCCACGCGCGGTTACTGGCATAAAAATATTTCTTGTAGTTGTAGTCATTGGCCGTAGCGACCAGCACTTTACTAAAAATGCTATGACAGATTTGAGTAAGGTGGAACTATTTCTTGCTGATTAAAATGATGCAAGCAGCAGTTACGTGAAAGAGTTATCTCATTGATGTGAATCGCTTGGTTCCTCATCGTGCTGTTAGCAATTGCATGAACAAAAAATTGTCAGACTGAACAATATGAAAAACGGTTATATATATGTATAATTTGGTATCGCGAATCTACCCAAGATATGATGCCTGAAATCATCAAATTTTTAAAAATCATTTCAACTATTCCAGTATCGGCATACACCACAGAACGATCATTTTCAGCATTACGGAGAAGAAAACTTATTTGAGGAGTACCTTGGCTCAGCAAAGATTGAATGATTTCAGGGTTGTCCACATTAACCGAGAAATAGCGGGTAATATTGACCTACATATTTTGCTGATACATTTATAACTACTGTAGAGCTGTAGATTGACAAAATAAGTTTGCATTGAAAAAATTGATATTATATAAATTAAAAATGTAGTTTCGTAAAAAGGTTTATTAATATTGATTTGTTGATCATACAATTCTTAGTAAAACTGTGTACATAAAGTATGTGCTAATACATATATCCAGCTAATAAAAAGTATGCTGCTAATACATATATACAGTTAATAAAAAGTATGCTACACACTAATAATGACTTCATTTTTATACTTATATTATTATGATAGGAATCCGTTCCTTATTGTTCAATCTAGTATTTTCTACGCATCTTTTTTCCCATCTCCTCTGTTTATTAATTACTAGCTATTCCTGCGATTTCATTCATGTAGCGATCCTTGCGGACACAAATAAAATAATAAACTCCTTATTTCTACTAGGAAGACACAAATAATTGGTTATATTTCTATTACTATTATAAAGTTGAAATTCTATAACTTTGTAACTCAATCGCATTAAAATGGCTGAACCAATTTTAATGAAATTTAGTGTGTTTTTTGGCCTGGAATAGAATAATAATAAAAAAAAATCCTTCTTTCCTACTCTACCTGTCTGCTCGCTTCTTACTTGAAATCTACTGGATGGATCTAGTTGCTATTTTCACTATTATATAATACCGTTTGTTGCCTCCTACTTCGTTCATGTCAAGTATTTTGAAGGTTTTTATTTAAATTGCATGAAAACCGTAAATGTTTTATTGATAAAAAGTAACGTATGTTATTTCCTGCCAAATCAGTAACCCGTCAGTGGTAGTTTCGTCGAAACTAGTTCACACTTTTTGCCGGTTCAAAAAATAAAAAAAGTGTCATCAAGTGGGCATGAGCACCCACGAGGTTTTCTAAAACTCGGCGCCCTTGATCGTAACCCCTTATATGTCTTGCGTTGTGATGGCCACAGTATCAGTTGTAGCTGTATTTTATTCTTTGATTTTTATGTTTTGTGCGTGTTAATTGAATATGAATAGTCTTTATTGTGATTTTTTGTGTATTGTAACGTTCTGACCTCATTAACTAAATGAAAAGTAATTAATCTAATTATTTTATTAATTTTTATCATGAAGGTAGAACTTTAGTGAATATTTTGTATGAGAAATTATTAGTGTTTTATTAAAATTAATGATAAGACATTTTTATATAACAACAATTAATTAAAATCAATTAACTGTCCTTCTGCGGGTGCCAGGGTATTTTACATAAAATACACAAAATTACTCAGTGAAATATTCAATATTTTAAGTGTTCACTTGTCAAATGATTGTTTGCTCCGGGCAATGAGAGTTCTTATCTGCAGGGTCGTAGCTGGGCACTGCTATGCACTTGTAGCTGGCACAATGTCCTTCATATGGCGATATATAATTACCGAATTTGATGTCGGCCACACACACTGGATGAAGTTTTCTGCTCTGCTACGGACCAGTGTGGCACAGTTCCTCAGGACGTCCTTTTCCTGAGCACATCTGCTCAAACAAAGTAGCTGATGTCCCGTTTCAGGCAGCACAGTCCCATTAGCGCACAGACAGTGCACATCGACCGATCGCGAATGCCCGCCAGCACCGAATAGCACTTCTCTCCTCTCGTTCGTCGTGCCACATGAAAAACAGAAATTTCCGCAGATCACCCTGTTTGTCTACGTGGCACGCACAAATCTCCCCTCCATTAGGCCCACACTCTTCTCCCCTCGCTAATTCTATGAACCGGCCTACTGGGATTCCTGACCAGCCGCTTAGCACCCACAAGCTAACTAAAATATTCTCCATAAAAAAAAAAAACATATAGTTTATTAATGAAACTAGCGGTCACAAGACGCGTTCGTTACAGTATTTGTTCTTTGAATAGGGTGTTCTGCCAAGTCATTTCTTTGCAGTTTCTTAACTGAAAGGAATTGTTAGTAATATAAGTATTAATCGTGACCTATGCCGCTTATTTCGAGGTGAATGTGGAACTATTATAGACCCGTGACCATACTCAAAACAATTTTAACCAGGAATAACTACGAATATGAAGGTGAGACCAGGTGAATATGACTGATGTGCTGTTCGCATGTGGATGTGTCAGAGCAGTGGTGCTTGCGTTGCTGGTACGCGAAGCCGTAGAGATCAGACGCGAATGTGATGACGAGTCGAGGGAACAGCGCTACACGACAAGCGGCGCGTCCAATGAATATGCGATGAACGCGGAAATGGAAGCTGGATGTAGGTCGTGGTCCGATCACCTGGGAGCCCGGGATACACGGAATCGACTCGCCTCGCGCGGCCATTCCGACTCGATCCGCGGCCCAGTGTACACCACAGCCCACAATCCCATCACTGCTGCATCGCCTACGCCGAACACAGACTGCTGATGCATCGGCAGTTGTGCCGAGGACGGTCGCATCTCTGATCATTCAGACGCCGGCAATCCCTAGTTGCGGCAGAGCCAACTATATTACTTCTTGTAGTTTTTTTTTTTTTTTTTGTTCTTTTTGCTTTCAGCTTTACGCCTCGTCGACATCGAGGTCAGTAGGAAAGAATTGGAACAGGGAACGGGAAGGAAATCGGCCGCGACATTTTGAAAGAATCATCCCATCATTCACCTGGAATGATTTGGGAAAGTCATGGAACACTCAAATCTGGATGGTCGGTTAGGGATTCGAACCTGCGTCATCCCGAATGATAGGTCAGACCGTCACCGCTTCCCCACCACGCTAAGTGTATCGTTAACCTATTAGAGCATACCCTCTGTTCCCCGTTCCCTTTCTGGACTCTTGCTTGACGCTACGTTTCCCCATCCCATAATATAATATTGAAATACCAAAAAAAAATTCGTTTAGGTTGAAAAATACTTAACTTTTATGGGTTTTTTAAAAAAAATTAGTGATTGAATATAACAATTTTTCGTTGCTACATAACGTCAATCAGAGTTCTGACACTGGTCGTCTTCTACAAGTTTCTGTACAATTGGTGTTTATTCTGATAATGCGCATCTCAAATCACTTTCGTTGTCTAGCCTTGCTCGATATATTGATTTGCATTTAGAAACTATAGAAAACCTAGGTTCACAATGAAATGCTGTTGAAAACTGCACCAACAATTAATACGACAAACCTCCTCCCCCAATTAACCTACGCTTCACCAGGTTGAGAACCCCATGTGTTCACGAAATGTAAAACTTCAATCTGAAGAAAAAAGATTAAGTAATGATTCACTAATTCTTAACCAAATTGGCATGGTTTAAGTATATAAGAAAAAGTATATAAAATTGTTCTGATTTAGGCTATTTGCAGCAAGATTAAGGCAGACAACCCAGTGGATCTGTATGGTTCTACCTCTAATCTTCCATTAAAATACTATTTCGATAAATTAGCAGATGAAAGTGTAAATCACGCAGTCTGATTTTACGAAGACCAAAAGTGGAGTTCTTATGCTACTTCTGTGGTTCGTATCAGCTTGGAATGGGTGGGTCTTTAACCCAAATTGAAGTACTGTCTTCATTTCTACACAACTACAAAAATATATTCTTATAAATGATCTACTTCATAATTCTTTGTAATATTTAAACAAATTTCAGAGCTACACAATAATTGTGTTACACTTATCTGTAACACAGAAAAATTAAATTATTAACAGTGAAAATTTTTCAGAGCAAGGTGAACTTTAGGATCTGGTTATTGAAAAGAGATGTTGATGCAGACTATCTTTGCCTGAGTCTTTGGCACTAAAGACAACGTTTGAGCCAAGCGGATTGTTGCGAGATTTTGGCACCTTTTGATTGAAATGCGTTTAGAAAGGGATATTGTTGATATTAATTGCGAGAATACTAACTAGTGCTAACACTGTATCCTTTGAGAATTAACAAACTATCTGTTTCTGTGCAGAGTATTTGAATTGGAAACAGTAAAGCAAAATAAGTGAATAAGATATGATTATTCAGGGATCCAGTCAATATCAATTGAGAAATAGTCTTATTTGAATGGATATTTTCTCTTATGCATTTTCTTTTGGTTGCAGAGGAGTAGTAGCCAACTGCGAAAATAATGGCAATAAAGTAAAAGTAGGTAGAGGAATGTAATGGTGCAAACCAACATATTCCTTGTATAAAGCATATATTGGTGATGGTGCTTGGAGGGATATTGGTCAAAAAATTAGGAATAGTGCATTAATTTAATTTAATTCAATGGAGCACACGCTCCGGTGGCAATTTCCCTAAACACCCATCTTTCCCTTTTCCTGCATCAACCTACATTTGCCCTCTACAAATTTTAACTTTAAATTCTTTCAATGTTTTTGGTAAATGATTCATCATTTCCCTTGGTAACTTATTCCAATCCCTGACACACTTACCTAAAGAAGAGAATCCTCCCACACCATTGTGCCTGAAATCGAGTGCCAGCTTGTGGTCATGGTCATCTTTTCCCTTCCATGAACTACTTTTCATACCTACACCAATATCTTTCCATGCCTCATCGCCAGTATACGCCTTGTACACTCCCATGACCCTCTTCACCCTCCTCCTTTGCAATTAATCCCTTGAAAGGGAAAAGATGACCATGACAGCAAGATGCATATTTGATGCATAAGTGAGTGAGAAAATTTTCCTTTGTAGGTAAAGGTTTCTGGGAATGGTACAAATTACATAGTGAAGTGATGGATTATTTACCAAAAACGCTGAAAGAATTTAAAATTAAAGTTTGTTAGACGCAAAAGTAGTTGGGGAAGTATTTTAACACTAAAATTACATAAGATAATTAAGAAATGAAGTAAAAAAGGGGTAATTAGATGACGAAGGGAATTGTCACCGGAGCTTGTGCTCCATCGCAATTAAAATTAATAATAATAATAATAACATCACCAGATATTCATTCAGCTGTGCTACGCATTAATTTAATACTTTGATGTACGGTGTACGTACTGACTTGTGTGTTTAGCCGGATTTGAACAAAATCGGGCTATACAAATTACCGAAACTGTATAATAATTACCAACAATTAAATTAACTGTGGCATTCGTTCTAACGTACAAACGATTAAATCATTCCCACAAGGGAACGTCCATAAACTACGTGACTCAGTCTACGGGGGAGAGTGGGTGGCTGGCTGGAAGGCTACGCTGCGCTACGTGGGGGGGAGGAGGATTCAGAGCCAGGCCACGTAACTTTCCATACATATAATTTTCACAGTTGAAACGAGGTACAGAACAAACAACAGCATGTGAATATTTATTTCCTTCAATTAATTATCTCCGTTTGTAATTTACAATAGTCTGACAAGAGAAAAGAGTGAAAAATGTTTTCTGGAATCAAAAGGGAAAAAAGCTACGTGCTATGTGGAAAGGGAGGGGGTGGGGGTTAGAGACAAAAGCTACGTCGGGCTACGTGGGGGGGGGGGGGGAGATGGGTTCACAAGAGGCCAAAATGGAGCTACGTTGTTTATGGATCGCTTACTTAAAGAAGAAAAAACGTGAAAATGCACTCTCGAAATGTTAATTACAGCCAGAGCCCTAGTAGCCATCAGCTGTTGCGACATGATTTGTTAGGATTACAATACATCCAAATCTAATTGCCTTCCGATTTTCCACTGCGTATAGGTAGTGCCAACTTCTTCTAACTTACCAGACTCTTATTGCCTGTTGGAATACATTCCTGCCCCACTGTGGCCGTAAGTCCGGTCGACTACCATGGGATCATTTCGGAAGATACAACATACGTGAAGGTAGGTAGAGTGTGCTCCCATCTCTCTGTGAACCGTCTATGCTTTGTTTGCGTGTGTTGTACAGGTATAATCTTTGGGGCGCAGGTTGTAGATCCAGCTGATTTCGGAAAATTGTCCTAAATATTATTTTCAAGACTGTTGGATCGCTACGTTAGTAACCTATTCTGCACCACACCCTTAACTCCAACAATCTTTGACCAATTATGTTGGGTTTTCAAACCAACTCCGTCAAACATGCGCCACTGCATTTATCTGTTTCGGCCTTCTTGCAGAAATTGTTTTTTGAAACGTAAACTTGTCTTACTTTTTTCTTTCTGCAACTTTCAATCAGTGGCGAATAATGAGATACAGTAGTTGAACTCTGTACACTTTGGGCAAAGACACTGGCGCAGATGTACCAATTACTGTTGATTATAGATATTCGGAAATCAAGTAAGTAAATTCCCCTTCATTTCCTCTGTGATACCTAGACATTTCGCAGTTATAAAGATGAAAGTACAAGTTAATGCAATTAGAAGACTTCTATTTAATGTATTTATCGAAGAGGAAGTCCTTATTAGGATTTCTAAATTATTAAAAAACCTATTCACACTTAGTCGAGGGGCTATTCAGGCTGGTAGGATCTCACATTTTTCTGATCGTTGCTCTGGCGACTGAAAGATTCCTGGTATAAGGAGTCACCCACTGCTTGCCAAAGGCCTGCGAAAGAAGGGTGGAAGAGCGAGGAGTGGTTCAGGGCACCCTCTTGCCCTTGGGGTTGGAAACGCCCTCTTAAGGCGGATGAATCAGAAATGTTCAACGGCATGGGGATGCAGAAGACAACTGGAAACCACTGCATTGAAGACCCAAAGGGTATCGCGAGGACATGTAATCCTCTCAAATTACATATATCATGATGGCTTCTACCTGGGTAAATTATTCCGGAGATAAAATAGTCCCCAATCGGATCTCCGGATGGGACTACTCAGGGAGGAGTCATCAGAAAACATACGCTGAAATTGACGAATTAATCAAATATGTGAAGGGGGAGGAATCTAACAGTCATGGGTGATTTGAATGCGATAGTGGGAGAAGGAAAAAGCGGGTAATACTGTAGGAAGTTTTGGTCTACGAGAAAGAAATGAACGAGGAATCAGGTGGTTAGAATTTTGTGAAAGATATAAGCTAGTTGTGGCAAACACACTGTTTAAGAATCATACAAGAAGTATTAACATCTGGAAACATCATGGGGATACAGGCAGATATCAGCTATATTATATAATTGTCAAACGGAGATTCAGAAATCAAGTTCTAGACTGTAAAGCGTACTCAGGAGTGGAGATAGACTCTGACCATAATTTGATGGAAATGAACTTCAGCCTAAAATTCAAGCGAATAAGGAAGCAGAATAAGAAGAACAGATTGGAAGTGAATAAACTGAAACAATGTAGAACGAGATAAAAATTTACAGAAATGGTAGACTTAGGTCTAAGAAATAACTCTGAAAGGAGCTCAGTGGAGGACGAATGGAATGCTTTAAATACTGAAATAATTAAAGCTGGCAAAGAAACATTAGGCTTTAGGGAACAAGCCGCCGGAAAATCTTGGATCACAGAAGAAATTTTGGAGCTGATGGATCAAAGGAGAAGGTACAAAAATGTTCAAGATGAAACAGGAAGAGAGCAACACAGGCAATTTAGAAATCAAATAAACAGGAAATGCAAAAAAGCAAAAGAAAAATGGATGCAAAAAAAGTCTGAAGAAGTAGAAAAGCAAATGGTCGCAGGTAAAGTAAATGTTGCACATAGGAAGAACAAACAGAACTTAGGAGAAATGAAGAAAAGAGGTGTGAACATTAAAGTTACCGATGGGAAACCTCTTTTAAGCTCAGAAGATAGAGCTAACCGAAGGAAGGAATACATCGAGAAACTGTATGATGGGGACGACTTGAACAATAGTGTATTGGAAAAGGAAGGCGATGTCGACATTGATGACTTAGGAGATCCTGTTTTGAGGACAGAATTTAATAAAGCAATAGGAGAAGTGAGTGAATTCTGTTAGTTGGGAAGAAAAATTACAACTGATGGCCAAAGCAAGAATGATGTTAAAAGCAGAATAGCACTACAAAAAAAAAAGTTTAGTTTTAAATATTGATCTAGGAATTAGAAAGAAATTTTTAAAACTCTATGTATGGACACAGCACTTTATGGTAGTGAAACATGGACTTTAGGAATACCTGAAAGAAAGAAAAATGAAGCATTTGAAATGTGGTGCTACAGAAGAATGCTGAAAACTAAATGGACAGACAAAGTAAGAAATGAACAAGTTTTGGAAATGATGGGTGAGGCAAGAAGTTTGTGGAATAAGCTTACAGAAAGAAGAGACAGGCTGATAGGTCATATTTTGAGACATGTAGGATTGGTTAATTTGCTGGTGGGAACGGTCGAAGGTAAGAACTGTAGAGGAAGACAGAGATTAGAATATAAGAAGGAGATAATTGAGGACGTGTGTTGTAAGGGGTATGTAGAGATGAAGAGGTTAGCACAAGATAGGAAGGGGTGGAGGATTTGCATCAAACTTGTCAAAAGATCGACGACAGCAAGAAGAAGAAAAAGAAGAAAAAAAAATATTTATTTTTTCTTGGAGTTAATCAAGTTTAACAAATTTGGTCAAAAATAAAATAATTTTTCGTAAATTATTCTTCAATCTTTGACAGATAAAGTTTCTTTGCCTGAAGAACGACTTCGGTCTTGAATGTACTGTACCTTCCAGAGATCTTATACATCGACGTGGCTTAGGAACGATAATCCCTGTGATACTGTAAAAACAGTCTCATTGTACATCGTTATACAAGAAAAATTAAGAAAGAACGTTAAATATACAAATAAATGTTTCAGTTTATCACTTTTTATCCAAACGTATGTGAGGTGTACAGTCGTACATAAGGACACAGAACATTGCCTTCTCTTATTCAAATATGATACAAAACTTTGCATCAGCGTTCCATCATACGCGGCTTGTCGCACGAAATGACGGATCGCCCTGATGGCTTCTTGCAGAGGGTCTGGAATGTAAAACGCCCTCCATTCATGCCAGAGGAACGTTATACTTCAAGCGCATTTTCACGGCAAAAAGGCGATATTACGGAAAAATGGCTCCACCGTTTATGACATTGAGTTATTTATTATAACCAGCAAACCCATGCAAAACTTTCGTACACGTCGTAAAAGTATTAAGATGTTTGTTGGGTTGTTGGAATTGAATATTTAGCGTAGTGAAAATACGAAATATTAAAGCGAGTTTATTAATGAGAAAGTAGTTATAATACCTCTTTGCAGTCAATATTTGATGTATGACTGGAATCTTTTTGGTTTCTTTGATTGTAATTTTCGATATACAAAAATTTTGGACTAAAAAATACATATTTCCCACTAGTATATCTAGCATCTTTATGAAGCGTTCATCCCTCAGAAGTATTGATGGTCAAATTTGTTGCCACTTGTTGTTGAGTTTGGTGTAAGATTATTAGATACACAGATAAAAAACTAAAGGTTGATTATGGATATAAAGTTGGGTCGGTAAAATCCGCCGCATTCCGAACTTCTTGGTGTTAGTAAAGTTGCTCGTCCTTTTAAGAAACGCAGCTTTCACTTTATTTATATGAAATTATTCATATCTATTACAAGTCTCAATATAATTACACAAAAAAATCAACACCTTTAGCGATAGAGGAGGTGAATTTTGACGCATGAATAGGAGCTTTTCAGGTTGTGTGAATCGGTAGTATGTTTGGATGAAAAACTGGTGAATTGTCAAATGATTCAAATTACTGGTAACAGGATATAATTTTTTTCTTAGCCAGTTCAGTTCTAGTATGTTTAATGAACTGGATCAAGCCATCATTTGAAGTCAGTTGCGGGAATCCGGAGAAAATCTGAACAGAGAGCTGAGATACATAATTTTGGGATTCTAAGATAACCATTGCATCACAATTTCATGATGTATTCTTTTATTACTTGATGAAACAAATCAAAATTAAAGAATATATATGTATATATTTTGATATCTCACTTAGTTCTCGAGATAACGTATTTCAAAATTGAGATGGTTAGGTTGAAATGCAGCCAGGACCAGAAGAAAAATTTCGCCGGAGCCACATTTGGTGGTCGATTCTTATGTAATTCGATGAGGCAAATTGACATCTCGCTTAGTTCTCGAGATATCGTATCTCAAGACTGAGGTGGTTAGGTTAAAATGCTGCCTGGACCAGAAAAAACTCGCCAAAAGCCACGCAATTAACGTATACTCCTAGCGATTGTGGTTAAGTTCAACTATGGCCTGGACTAGAAGAAGAACGTTAGCGAAAGCACAAGGAACTATACTTACAACCAATTTTTGAGGTTCGATATTTTGAAAACTAAGTCAGATATATATATATAAAAAAATATTCTTTGCTTTCGATTTATTTCATCGACTTATACAAGAAGTCAAAATCAAATTGTTGTGCTAAGGTTATGATAGTGCTGCCCAAATTTTTCTGAAAAAAATATAAAGTTGTTTGTCACATTTTACAGCTTTCTTATCTCTGATGTATCTAGAAAATAAACCCCATTACCAGGAGGTGTGTTAAGCGACTAGCAAATGTGTCTGCAGTGAGATTTGTGCGCAGTGCTGATTGAGGGGTGCTGTACCCTAGCATATCTCGGTATGGCCGAGGTATTACAGAAACCACGGCTACACAGAATGAAATGAAGATGAGGAAAAGTCAGCTTATTATGTACCCAGACTGAGGTTGGTTATGATCATGGGATGGGGACAGACTTGCCTGTTGAAAATTTGAAGTGTAAATACCTGGGCATAAACTCAACCAGGCAGGACACATTAGACGAGTGGTTGGAAAAGGTTATAAAAACCTTCATTTGCTGGGAAAGGTGTTGAGGGGACGTACTAGTCCGAATGTAAAGTGTATTTACCACTTCTTTTATTTATTTCAGGAATCATCCGTCAACCAGCACGCCACTAGCGCTTCCGTTCAAATTTTCAATTTTAATAATATTTATTAAAATACCACCATATCTATGGTATCCATTGTTCGATCAGTTGGCCCAAGTAGTTGCGGCACCTTAATGATAACCATCATCTGTCAAGGACCCGAGACCTGCTGGTGATGGAAGAAGTTTCCATCTTCATGACATCGCTGGTTGGTTTCTTTCGGAAAAGTAGGCCTGAATGTGCCGGCACTCATTCACAACGCAGACAACATCCCACGTACATGAAAGGACACGCCAGTTAAAGTTATGAAGTTTTTTGTTGGTTTGGTAGCAACTTAGAATTTACATTAAATTTAAGTGTTTTGGTATTTGTTTGTTTTTGTTTTTGTTTGTTTAAATTCAGCTTATGCCCGGTATTGTAGACAATTTCAAGTTCATGGCTAATTTATTAAGATAGGCCTATAACAAAAATGGTCTAAAAGTTACAGGTTGGACAGCTGCTAAAATCTTCATTTTGCATTGCCAAATAGTTGGGAAAGAAAACCTCCGTTCTCTAGCTGGCAAGCTAAAAACGTCGGTACCCACAAGCTGAAGAAGAGAAAACAGCGGGTATTTTTTTTTGTTTTTTTTTTTTTGGGTCAACGCAACACATAATTGGCATTTCGTTTATTTAGAGTACTCAATTAAAATTTCCTAAATCAGATGTTTCTGTATTAGATACACTCCATACCTCATACGCACAGCCCGTAAATGTACCAGTCAGCACCGAGAATAAAATTACTTTACGTTAAATACATGTAGCTCTGCACTTATCAAACTTCTGAGTCTTCATCATCATTTTAGCGGGTTGTCCCGCTCATCCTCTTCATTAACTGTCGGTCACTCCTAGTTTCCTCCTGCACCACTTGACTCCGATCAACCCCCTTCGCCTCTTCGTCTTTCTTGTTGTTGCTTTTGGTCGCGTCGACAGCGAGGTTATTAATTAGAGGGGGGGAGAGAGTCAAAAGCAACGTAGGGCTATCTGAGGAGGGAGAGGGGGGGGGGTTTCACAGGAGGCCAAAATGGAACTGCGTGGTTTATGGATGCTCCCAAAGGGGTTGGCCATACAGAACAGTAAATAAAATAAATCACAAAAATAAGACGTGGCTATAAAGGGGCCACCAGGACATAAAACCGTACAACATCTGGAGGGCTGTAAATGGGCAAAACACGTTCAAAAACGAATAAAAACACTACCTGTCTCATTGGTTGTGTAATGGCCAGCGAGACAGGAATCCTAACAATATAAAAAATTAGAACAATGCACATGCATGGGTGGCTGTGAAGGGGCCACCAATCCATCTTAAAACTAGGCCGATCTGCCTAAAATTTTAGGCAGTACACTGGCCATTACACAAAATTTTAAAGCACTCGCCACGCTGCTGGTTTCATTGTTTAAAGTAAAGGTCAAATCGTTGGCCAGGCCAATGTCTTCCCTTGAGTCTAGAAACAGTGCACAATCTATTAAAATGTTGTGCACTCGTCTTTCTACGCCTGGTCCTTACACCTGGTACGTGTATTGTAATTAGTGATGTGCCGGATATCCGTATTCGTATCCGTATCCGCGGATATCCCAAGGGGAAAAAGATCTGAATCCGTATCCGTATCCGTTAATTTTTTAGCGAATCTTTTGTAAAGATTTATTTTACTAGTTTACCAAAGGTAACTGGTAACTTACCACTATAGTAAGTCTTAAGGCATTATTTTAACTATGTTTATAGTGAGATCAGACCTCTAATCTTTGTGATTTTCTAACTGAAATTATTATTAAGGTACCGCTTAAGTGCTTATATCAGGTAAAATAATCACATTTACAGAAATTTATATTTAAATTTAAGTTTGGTAAATTGTACTTCTAAAACAGTAACTTGGCAGCTTTGTCATCCAAAAGTCTATCACGATGGGGATCATAAATAATTCCTGCTGCACTGAAAAACTGTGCACTTGGAACGTTTGTTGCAGGTAATGATAAAATGTGCAAACCGTGTGTCATAGACCTCCTAATTTGTTACTATTATTCTGACAATACTTTAACGGATCTTGATCTCTTGATATTCTTTTTTCATTAGCACATTCTGCAGCAAATTAGCATTCGTACATGATAATTGGTTTTCAGCTTCCTCATCATTATCGTCAATATCTAACATTTTGGCCATAGAGTCTTCTAAATTGTTGCAGTGTACTTTTCATACAGCGTTTGGTTTTTCTGTGTTAATTGTACTTATTGTATGGTTTACTTCTGTTTCTGAAACTGTAAGTAATTTCTGTTTTATATCTTTGATGAAAAAGTAACTGAAAACACTAAATACGTTGCTATTGGGAACAATATATTTTTGTAGATTTCAGAAAAACGATAATTCATTCTTCAGAAAAGACAAAATCTCAAGAACGGCGGGTGTGCTGCCGTTGGGAGTTTTCCCAATATCAGTAGGAACCTGCATCTCATCATACAATTTATGAGGAATAACGTCGGATATACATGTGTTTTGTACGCATAATTTTCTTGTGGTATCCGACAAGGGCTCAGTATTCTCACTAATCCTTGAATTAAGATCCACAGTCGCGTAAGCTGGACGTTAGTCGATAATAGATCGTAGTAGACGACTTTTTCACTGCAGTCAAAGTTGAGATCTGTATCCGTATCCGCGGATATACATTTTTAACGAACCAGCACATCACTAATTGTAATAGGTCTTGTAACAGCACAAGAATATCGGTTGATCATCGAATGGGGGCGTCGGTTAGTTACGTGTGTTGAAATGCAACGAGGTCGGTCAGCAGGAGGTGTGGTTTCCCGTTGAATTCTCACGTTATCTTAGGAGGAGGGGGGGTGGTGGGTCGAACCAGATCTCTTCCAATCTCACCACAGGGGGAGGAGGGTCCGGAATTCCGGAAAAACATTTCATGTAATTAATGGACGTCCCCTCGACTGCAAGGTTATCGCGTAAAAAATGTCGTCAGTCGTGTCGTAGCATAAGCCCGGTGTGGAAGCTATGCGCGCGGATGTGAGGCTTTACGGCGGAGTGATGTAGGAGAAGTGACTGCGGAACACAGGACAGGAACCGTGGGGTGAGGAGTGAACTTCCAGTGTACATAAACTGTTGGCGAGTGTAATCGGAGGACAGGGTGAGGCTATTAACTTCACCATCTTCAAACAACCTAATTTCTGATAACAGATGTGTTGTGTTGCTACGCTTGTGCCATTTCCCGTAACCAATGTAATTTGTTAGAAGAACTTCAGGTGCAATTTTAGCAGAGCAATACTGTGTTTAAGGCCCCGTGTTCTGTAACCGAACTGCAACGTTTTTTAAAACAGTGGGTGAACTGACTGAGGACTGAAGGAGACCAATATAATCATCAGAACATATAGTAGGTTACAATCCCTTTCCCCTCTTCATCTTCAAGCACACTGTCTTCCCCGTTCTTAGGGTCCTCTATTCCCATGACGTTCCCTAGCCATTGCAATATTTTATTCTTTAACATCTCTGCTAATGCTTCGACTTTTAATCCCTCGCTAATGTTTTAGTTTCTATCCTTTCTTTTAACGTTATCTATTCCGTCCAGAAAATTCATATCTGCCGCTTATAATCCGCAAGCTTACAGTATTTCACATTAAAAGTTTTTTAAAGTCTTAAAAGTCTTTTGAGCTTAATTTTTTTTGTTCTTTCTAGATTACTATGTGGACCCATTGAAATCCGAAATCTGGATTAACCGACGGGAATCTGAACCCGCCCCCCTCCCTCTCCCCCGCGAATGCCAGACCCTAGAGCAACCAACTACGCTCGGTGAAAACGTGTGAGGGCGCACCAAGCATATGAACCTATATTTTAATACACTGCTTCTGTGAATATATCGTTAGCTACATTGTTTAATGTCGCTTCTGATTTCTGCAGGCAAGGATTATTAGGACATAATATCTCTGTGACACTGTGTACCCCAGGTGGAATATAAATGCGGTTTGACTGGCTGCATCTTAATATTCCAGGAAATCAGAACGCCGAAAATCCAGTGGCGGTAATTGGCAGAAGGTTATTTATCGTTTTTAAATAATTGTTCAGCGCACCTGTGACTCGACTCTCCCACTGACACCTACCATTTCAGTTCGAGCTGAGATCACTGGGTATAGCTATATTCTGGCTGCAACATCAGCACTGTTGGGATCAATATCAAAAGCAAACAGTTCGACATAAAAATTATTATTCGGCTTTCTTAACAATGATAAAGCGCAGGAAAGATACTCTAGAACTCCTTTCTGTAACTTTAGTATTGCAATACAGTCTTCAGGGGTTTTCAGCGGAAGGTGTCATAAAAATACAATGTTTCAACGACGTTGCCTTTTTTTGACGCGCTGGGAAAATCTCCGTTCACACAATTTTAGAAGTTATAAACTATGAATTAATGATTTAATTGAATAGCGATGGAGCACATGCTCTGGTGGCAATTTCTCTACACATTTTTCCCATTTTTTTCTGAGTTCAGTTGCCTAATCCACCAACTTTAGCCCTTTACGAATTTTAATTGTAAATTCTTTCAGAGTTGTTAGCAAATTTTTCAGCACTTCACTTGGTAATTTACTGAAATTCATATCTCCCTTGCCTGAAATCGAGAGCCGGATGTTTCTGAGTAAACCTCTGGTATCCCGTCCCTACATCGCCGCTGGCATCGGAGCAACCAGCGCCACCACATCATAGTTTTCCGCCGCGGCCAATCGGAGCCTACCCGCCGCGCATATAAATAAAGCCCGCGCAACTCCACTCCCTCGCTGACGTGTACGAAGACAACTTCCGCTTCGTCGCAGAGCCGTACGACGACGAGCACATAGACTCAGTCAGACGGCAGCTGCGCAGATACCTTGCCGAGGAAGAAGCTGACGACGGCCACGAGGTGGAGGAAGTGGACGAACGCGAGATCGCCGACCTCCTCAAAAAAACGCAGTGGAAGAAAGCACCAGGCTGCGACGGGATCAATAACATGATCCTCAAGCAACTCCCAGCCGCGGCAGTCAAGAGATTGACGCAAATCTTCAATGCAGCACTACAAAGACGAAGATACTCCACAGCGTGGAAGGAAGCTGTAGTTGTGGCAATTCCCAAGCCTGGGAAAGACCCCACATTCCCCCAAAACTACCGCCCAATTTCACTGCTGCCGGCGGTATCTAAACTTTTCGAGAGAGTCCTTCTCAGCCGCCTGATGACACATGTCCGCCACCTGCAAGTCATCCCGGACGACCAGTTTGGGTTCCGCGCCGGTCGCTCCACAACCCACCAGCTAGTGCGGGTGGTGGAGGAAGTGACCGACGCATTCAACCGCCGGAGATTCTGTGGTATGGTACTGCTCGACGTAGCGAAAGCCTTCGATACAGTATGGCATGAGGGACTACTGCTTAAGATGGCTACGGTGGGCATACCGAAGGCCTACGTCTTCCTCATCCGCCGGTACCTCAGAAATAGGCGATTCAGGGTGAGAGTGGAGAGATCGTGGTCCACCCCTCGGCGTGTCCTCGCCGGAGTACCACAGGGCTCGGTCCTGGGTCCGCTGCTATACTGCATTTTTACGGTAGACATCCCAAGGCCGAACTCAGTTTTCACTGCGCTGTATGCGGACGACACCAACTACTTCACCTCATCCTGGAGCCAACTGATAGTCGCCAGACGCCTCCAGGAAGCCCTACAACAACTCGAAGAATGGGCCACGAAGTGGAGAGTTCGCATCAACGCAGAGAAGTCGCAGTCCATCATTTTCCACCGGCATGGAACCCCAAGACCACTCCAGCTGGACCTGTTCGGTGGCAGAATCCCACAACAGACGGTCGTCCGCTACCTGGGGATCTACCTCGGCGAACGGCTGACGTGGAGGCAGCATGTACAAGACGTCAAAACCAGGGTGGAGAGAAGGTTAAACATGCTCTATGCCATCCTGAATGTTAACTCTACGCTGCCTCCCCGCTGCGGAGTCCAGGTCTACCAGGCACTGGTAAGACCGATCATCGAATACGCGAGCCAGGCGTGGGGTTACGCCGCTTCCACCCATCTAAAGAAGCTGCAGGTACTGCAAAACAGGGTGCTAAAAAGAGCCCTGCACCTGCCCCATCGCTTCCCGACGGCGGATCTACATGCGCTGGCCAACACACCCCTACTACGAGATAGACTCAGGACAGCAGCCCACCGGTTCTACCAGAAAGCAGCCACATCACAAAATGAGCTGATCAACAAGATTGGCGACTACGACGCAAACGATTACAGACACCCGAGGCCGAAAGCAATGCTTACATAAGAAATTAAAAAAAAAAATAATACAAGAAAAAAATTAAAAAAAATTAAAAATAAAAAAAAGAAGAAAAAAAGAAATAATAATAATAAAAAAACCTACATACTGCAAAAACTATGCTGAGCAGCAGGTAATGACAAACTGTCAACAGAAATGTCAACCTGTCCAAAATAAAATATAGGGGCAGATGTCATCAATAAGGGTGACAGGTACCCCTTCCCCAATACAGCCAACGCCTACTTCTCAGTTCAGTGATCACTGCGCTTTCAGTACTCTCTCTACTGTGAATCGCCTATCGGACTTCTGACAGTGCTCGTTCTTCGTTCTTGGCTACGTCTTGGTACTCTCTTCAGACTCTGTGAACCTCACGCCGGACTTCTGACAGTGCTCGTTCTTGGCTACGTCTTGGTACTCTCTTTGGACTCTGTGAACCTCACGCCGGACTTCTGACAGTGCTCGTTCTTGGCTACGTCTTGGTACTCTCTTTGGACTCTGTGAACCTCACGCCGGACTTCTGACAGTGCTCGTTCTTGGCTACGTCTTGGTACTCTCTTTGGGCTCTGTGAACCTCACGCCGGACTCTGCCAGTGCGCGTTTTTGGATTACGTTTCGGCCTGCTCCTGGGACTTGTTCGGGTTGCTCGTGACCGTCTCCGTGGACCGCCTTCTGACGTGTGACGTTCGGCCGTCGTAAGGACATAGCAAAACCCACTAAACTAGATGCAAGCACACGAGGTAAAGTTTATACCAATGTGTCGCTGTTGGTGAGCGACCCTGCTAAAAATTAATTGCACGAATGTACCTCGGAGAGACTTGGAGAGCACCAGTTAGTACTTTTATTCTCGCTCAATAAACTTCTCAGGTACCGTGTATTTTCCATTGAATTTTATTACGTAAACTAGCAGAGTTCCCGGCGTTGCTCGGTATGATGTATGTCGATTTTCCCACACAGTAAATACTGAATTTGTTAACAGGGGTCAGTTTTCTGCACTCGTGAATCAAGTTTCTTGTCAGTCGCTCCATTTTCTATACGTATTTAAACGACCAACTCCCGGTGTAGCAGCAAAGAGATAGGGTTGAGGTTGATTTATTCCTCCAATATTTTTAGCCATTCTATCAGGAACATGTGCACCACCAAAATAACCGTAGCCGTTTGTGCAGCAATAGAAACAACGAATTTTTTTATTCAGGAAATGCGGAGAAGCCAGAATCGTTAAAAAGTAAATTATACAAATACTGCAAAAGTAAACAATGAAGGTTTTTTAAAAAATTCACTTTGACGTTCAAACCCATCCTATATGTTTGAATTAATATTAACAGCGAATATAATTCCACTTCTAAACCGAGATTGGTGGTGTAACGGTTAGCATTCTTGCCTCACATTCGGGAGGACGGCTGTTCGAATCCCCGTCCGGCATCCAGATTTGGGTTTTACATGGTTTCCCAAATCACTCCAGGCAATTGCCGGGATGCTTCCTTCAAAAGGCCATGGCCGAATTCCTTCCCATTATTTGCCCCCCATCCTTTCCCGTCTCTAAAAGACCTCGCTGTTATGAGACGTTAAGCAGTTAAAAAAAAATCAATTTACAAGCATCAGAGATTGTAGCTGTGCCGCCTGAGATCGTAGTTTCAAGAAGCAAAGGAGTTCTGGGAATGTTAAACACTACAGAGTTTTAAACAGTTCGCCTTCTGTTCAAGCCCATCAAATATGCATTACTTACTATTAACAGCGAATATAATTTTACTTCCAAACATCAACGATTGTAAATGTGCGGCCTAAGACAGTAACTTCAAGAAGTAAAAAGTTCTCCGACATTTTTTCCATTATATTATTAAAATCAATTTACATCTTTCCCACTTTACGATATTTCCTCTTCACGTTCATTAAGGTCATATATGGGGTTTAAAGACTAAAAACAAGTTTTTAGGGAAGGTAACGTTCCATGCGATTATATGGCTAATTTTTTTTAATTATTTTTTTTAGGAAGTATGATGTATGTGTCTAGTTGGTCCTTCATCTTTGGCGTTCCACGATAGACGTTCAGATTTTAACTACCTGCTCTCGAATTAAGTTTTGTTATAGCATAAGACAAACCAAACAATTCAATGCAGGTTCTAATCTTTAAAATCGTAAAACTGTATCAAAATCTGTGCTCTAGTTTTCTGGAACCAATATACTTGGTTTCCATTTTATAGATACAGATTATACAGTACTATAGGTCCCTCAGTCATCGTCATCATGAGTTTGATGTTTTTCACACTCATACAGACAGTGCATTCAAATAGGATATAAACAGTTTTAATTATTTCCTTTAATATTCTAAATTGTTTTTGTGCAGGTTGAATGGAAATTTCGGATTTACTCGTATTGTTGTTGTTGCAAAGCTTGCAAGAATCGTGGAACTGGTGAATATGTGCATTAAATGTTATTAGGCCGGGCGCACATTGACGCGCAGTCGACGCAGGCAGCGCAGCACAGTTTCTGTGTCTCTATGTTTTGGGGCGGAACAGCACGTATTGAGACGCAGAGCAGGGCAGCGCAGTACTGCGCCGCACATGGCCTGCGCCACGTTGTGATCACGACACAGAAACTGTGCCACGCAGCTCACTCGTGCCGGTTTACAACGTAACACTTCTTGCGTTATTTATAATTCTGCTTTACTTATAATCATTTTCAACTATGGAATAAGAAAAATTGATTAATCTGATGAGTCATAATAAGTACATAAAAATTAAATTTAAACCAGAAATTTGGACAATGAGCCCAACAAGTGGCGAGTAAATTCAACATTTATTTATCATACAACCGTCCACTTAAAATTTTCACTTTTATTTTCTTTGTTTGAATTCATTTTCAATAAAACTTCGAAAAAGATTGATATATATATATTATATAGACTATTATTACATTATTTGTTTTCTTATTATTTTTACTACATCATTCAATAGTGTCCCCGAGAAAGACTTAATTTGACACTGCTTTTTTAGTTTCAAGTGATTATGTTCTGTTATGTAGTTTTCTTAAAAATGTAATATGAAATTAAAGAGAAAAACATTCTTATAAATGCCATGTACCGTCAAACGCTAAATAATTAAATAAATAACCACGAAAATACAGCGAGATTTTCTTCAGTTCTAATAGGTATTTGAGCTTTGTCGAGAACATAACAGGTTACACTATGCCGTGAATCTCCGCTCGAGTCATCCGGAAATTATCTTTTGAGAATTCTCTTGTCACTGCAAAAGCCAGATGAGAATTTGTTCTTTTCATATACTCACTTTTGCGTAGTTTTATCTAACTCAGCTTCTGTTAAAATAATAACAATTTTCCAAGTTCGGCATCCCAATCTGATTCAGAAATAAAAAAAACGAGTTTTTGCATCGACATGTTTTTGGTTACGCTTTTTTGTCGGTTTCTCGCACAACACAACAATACTTTGTAAACTGCCGCACGAAACTGCGCTCTAATATGCGCGGCCAACTGCCCGACACAGTTTCACTTTCCGCGCTGCCCTGTGCTGCTCTGGGTTGCCCCTACTGCGCCACGCAGCTCAATGTGCGCCCCGGGTTAGTGTTGGATCGGTATACTGAATCATTGTCTGTCGTACAAGTGAGCTTCCAAAACAATTCATGTTGAGGTATTACCAGCGTGCATGTCGTGCGAAATCAGCAGGATCGTTAGGAAATGTGAAACTTAATGTGGCAGTTTATGAGCAGCATGCCTTGTGTTATTTATTTGCTACCTTACTACCTCTTACGTAGGCTTAAAACATTCAAAATTATCAATAAACGACCATTTGGAGAACTTTAGGAAAGTAAGCAATGAACGTTTTTGTGTGGCCTCAAGCTTTTTAACGGGCAGTGCAGTTTTAAGCCAGAAATGAGGATGCTTCGAAATAGACGCTGATGATAATATGAGAGGCAGTTTAAAAAACGCAAAAGAGCTGTTATGGATAATATTGCTATAGGTTTATTAAAGATAGTGGGATTACCATTGTACCTTACGTTGAAATGTTATTTAGATTGCGTCTGGAGAGTAACTAGTTACCAGAGGACCGGAACAGTGCGACAGTGTTACCGGGCCACAAGAGAGGGTGTCAAAAACCAGATTATTAGGTGAGCAGATAGCAAAATTAAGGTTTCTTAAGGTACAAAAGGTGGAGGACGAATTGCTTGTTGGAGGAGTAATGTGTAAATGACTTGATACATGAATTGATAATAATCTCAGATATCAAATCATTGCTGGCCGGGAGATCCCAAAGAATTGTTCGACCACCAGGTGACAGAGTTTCGCATTTACTTTTTTTTTTTTAATCTATGGCTTTACGCATCGTTGACGTCGAGGTCATTAGAGGCGGGATGGGACTGGGGACAAGGAACGGGATGGAATTCGACCATGGCCTTTGCAACCTTTAGTCTCCAATCTATATATATATTATTAATTATATCTTCGTATTAAATAATGATTAATAATTAAAAATGTAAATACTCTGAAATTGTAAATATAACGAGTTCCACAGACGCTTTTAATATTGTACTGGGGTAGTTGTAAGCTCTTAGGTTTAGGTAGGATTAGTATTGTCTTTGGAGAGTCAGAGAGGAAGTATTATTGTCTTGAGAGAGAAAGAGAAATACGTGCAGAAGCACGCACAAAAAGTCTTGCTGCGGCTGTGGTGTAATTTTAGGAACGAAATGTATTAAGTGGTGATGTTTGTAATACGGTGTTAAAGTTGTGATATTAAAAGTGAAGTATACCTATGTACTATCGCTTTTCATTTAGTCGTTGCCAGACCTATAAAAGTTATTAAAATCGTTGCGCTTAACATTACGGGCCGGGTTTCCAAGCAAAGATATTCTTGGAACCGAATTGTTACTTTATTAATTAACATTTTGGAGCTAATCCTCCTAGTACGCCCTTCTGAGCGTACAAAACTGGATATAACCTCCCAAATGCATTAGCCTCACACAGTAATTAGTTTTACTGTTATGGGAAAAGGGGTGGTTACATGTGGCTTACCCTGCCAGGATCTGAGGTTTTTGTGAAGCGGCGGATTGCATGTGGACCAGGTTGTCAGAATTGGTAAAGCAGCAGAAGTTGTAAGTGTTGACTTCTGGCTAGAGGAATTTTCTGATGGTGATGCTGCAGAACGGAGGTGGACAAGTCTGCTGAAACGACAACGTGGCGGACGAAGAACTACGAGGCGAAAAGGCGCATTTGGCAAGTACCGATCTATGTTTCTTTAATCTACGTGGGACTACTAGAAGAGTCGTCGGTAGTTAAAGTGATTGGGAGAGCAATAATTAGTTGTTGCTGTGTGGTAAACTAAAGACTGAAAATTAACGTAAAAATTTAACTGTTGAAATTAATTTTGATTGAGAGACAAAGTTTACAGATTTGAACTGCAACAACGTTAAATTCTGATAATAGTAAAGAATTAAATTCAAGGATAACAAGAGATTATTGTAAAAGACGTTAAAAACTAAATTTGTAAAAGGAATCTAGTAGAATGTTTACCTTAAAATTAGGCGTCTGTGGATATCTCGTAATTAATAAGGCAGAGAAATAAAAGAAAATTATTGAACAAAAAGGGGGGCATTTATTTATAAGTAATTATATAACTTTTTTTTTTCTATTTGTATGTGTGTGTTTGGATTTAAATTTCAGCTCTGTTCTCGAGTGGATTTATTCTGTTCTGCATTTCTGAAATGTTTTACAGAAGCTACAAAGAATAGTAGTAAGTAAAGTTGGTTTCTCTTGTCAATGTTATCGGCGTTGATATCAGTGTGGTATTAAGGGTATTAATGATTTAATTTGATAAAGCAGGAAATGTTGTGTGTTAAAAGAATTTCTTGTTGTTCCAAATAATTTTTTTTTTCTGTGTGTTGGGTACGTCAAGGTATTTTTTTTTTTTTGGATAAATATGGTAAGTAATTACGTTGATTTAATGAAAATGAATGTAGGAAGTGATTTCGAAGATACAAGTAAAATGTCGGGTTGGCGGACAGACAGTACTGTTGCAATTAGTCTAAATGTGGGAGATGCGAGCAATGATTTGCAAGGTCCGACAAGAAATACTAGCAGTCCTAATGGCGAATCCGAGGTAAAGAGGGTGGATGAATATTTTGATAATAGCAGTAATGATCAAAATGTCGAGCTAAGGAATGGATGTAATATTAATGGGGGGAGAGAATATCATGATGATGGAACGATCTCACCAGAATTAAGCCGGTCACTGAAAACTCGAGAAAGAAACCAGGATACCCAATTTGTACCCAATCATTAATGTCGTTTTTGATGAAAATGGAAAAGAAACTAGAGGCAAATCAAGAAATGAAAGCAGAATTTGGAAAAGGGTGGTTAGAAATTAATAAAAGGATCGATTTGAGTCAAAAGAAGATCGAAGAAGGATTACTATCTGTGAGGGATGAATTAAATAAATTTCAAGGGAAATGGAAGCAAGAAGTGAAAGCAGAATTAAACAATTTTCAAGAAAAGGTACAACGAGAAGTTGCGGTACTGGTGGAACAGGAAGTGCGAAGTAACAATGAGAAACAGTGTGCGGTTATTGAAGACGTTAAGAGAATTGTTGCTGAGAACCAAAGAAAATGCAAGGAGGAATTAAATGCTGTAAATAAAAATATAGTCTCTGTAGAGCTTGGTATAAGCAAGGGGAAAGAACAAGCTGAGTTAGTGCGGGAAGAAACAACCTTATGTAAAAATTATGTCAGCAATAGACGAGGAAAAGATGATAGTTAGGTGGCCCGTCAAGGGGAAGGCAATTACTACTGTTAAAAGCAACAAAACAAAAGCAGTTAAACATATTTTTCAAATGGAAATGGAACCTTATGTAATTTTAGGGTGCAATGGGGATTTCAGAATAGACAACAATTGGCTCACATTGGTGGGAGTGAAGTCGGGCATGAAATGGAGTTCGCCAGAGCTTACAAGCCATGCCACACATTTGAAGGTAGGCATGGGAAAAGAAACGGGTGCAATACAGGTAGTTTTATGGGGGATGCAAGGTCAATACGGCACAGGAAGACCATGTCTCGTGTTAGAAATAAATGCCGAAGTTATTGTTCGGGGAGCGCCTGAAACAGTCACTCTACTCCGAACGAAATACTGAACATGCGGACATGCTATACCCAATTTTCCCGGTGAGGGAACACCCTTTTTAGCGACAGCGAAATTTTTCAATCTGTATAAATCTAAAATCTGATCCTAAAAGATAAAACCCAAAATCCATCTACTTGTCTTTCGCTCAAGTGAGCGGACACCTTTGCACAATCACCAAGGCGATTTATAAGTACCTATATATTAAAATACCAGGTGAATACCCTACCCCAGCTTTGAGTGTAGATATCTAACTACAGGAGTGCGAGTGTTGATGTACGTTCAGTGTTGTGTGTAACAGCGTTGTTGGCTTTGTCGAACGAGTGCCGATAGCTACGGCAGAACGAACGAGTATCAAATTTTATTTTGGTCCAAGTACCAATATTTTCTGTATGGTGTGTTAAATGTTAAGGGACCATTTAAAGTTACAATAGTACTTTCATGGGTGAGCGAGAAGTGTTACTCTTGTAAAGTTAACTTATGATGACTGTGTAATTAAAATTGACAGAAGCAGGTGTAACATGTGAATGTACTGTAAAATGATTCACACTGAACTTGTAGCAAAAGGAATGCAGATGGACAAGGGGTATAATACATTTCGACAAATGAATACTGTTTGGTGGCATAGAAGTGGTGTGACAGCATTGCATTTGTCTCAATGTGGGGGCAGATGCAACCTTTAGTCTCCAATCAATAAATATATATATTATTAATTATATCTTCGTATTAAATAATGATTAATAATTAAAAATGTAAATACTCTGAAATTGTAAATATAACGAGTTCCACAGACGCTTTTAATATTGTACTGGGGTAGTTGTAAGCTCTTAGGTTTAGGTAGGATTAGTATTGTCTTTGGAGAGTCAGAGAGGAAGTATTATTGTCTTGAGAGAGAAAGAGAAATACGTGCAGAAGCACGCACAAAAAGTCTTGCTGCGGCTGTGGTGTAATTTTAGGAACGAAATGTATTAAGTGGTGATGTTTGTAATACGGTGTTAAAGTTGTGATATTAAAAGTGAAGTATACCTATGTACTATCGCTTTTCATTTAGTCGTTGCCAGACCTATTAAAGTTATTAAAATCGTTGCGCTTAACATTACGGGCCGGGTTTCCAAGCAAAGATATTCTTGGAACCGAATTGTTACTTTATTAATTAACATTTTGGAGCTAATCCTCCTAGTACGCCCTTCTGAGCGTACAAAACTGGATATAACCTCCCAAATGCATTAGCCTCACACAGTAATTAGTTTTACTGTTATGTGAGAAGGGGAGGTTACACCTTTTTGAAGGAAGCATACGGGCATTCGGCTCGAGTGATTTGGAGAAACCAAGGAAAACCCAAATCTGGATTCCCGGACGGGCATTCGAACCGGCGTCCTCCCTAATGTGAGTCCAGAGCACTAACCACTCACCCACCACGCTCGGTCCAGATTTGCTGCGCAATGTGCCCCTTGTCGTGGCTAACGAAGCTGACCCTGTAATTCTACCAGATATAGGGCACCAACAGATTAACGTGAATTCCGAACCATGAAAACACCTTACAGCGCAAGCTGTGCCACAGATGAAAGTCTGGTTAAGGGCTTTAGAAAATCCTAGCCAATACCGGGATTCGAACCGGGGACCATGCGATCTCCAGTTAGAAGCCTTAACCACTGGGCCACCAGATCGTTCGATAATAACCTCAATTGGTACCGTAATATCTAGCAGATGGTATGGATAGGCATTTACTAGGTAAAGGGGGCATGTACGAGAGAAGTGAGGGATGTGGTATATATAAAACTTCAGTTAGACCATTTCTTGAATATGGTAGTATAATGTCAGACCCCGATCTTTAATAACGGATACAGGAGTGTGTAACAGACATACATCAAGTAAATAAGATAAACGGACAGTTGTTAATGTATTTTCAAGTATTTGTAAATATTTATAGTAATATTATTATTATGAGTTTAATAGGCAGCATGGAAAAGCGAGCCAAAGATGGTATACGACAAAGAGATGATATAGGGAGAACAAAAGAGGGGTGCCGGCCTCGGTAGCGTAGGGGCTAGAGTGCTAGCTCCGCGTGCCGATGGTCGCCGGTTCGAATCCATCCTCGGGCATGGATGTTAAGTGTTATGTTTCTATGTGAATGTCCTGTCCGTCCTGTGGTGTCCATACTTACATGATACAAAATATAAAACACTGGATGACGACTCATTCACTGGAGGCTAATAATCACATTGAGCTGGCTGTATGGCCTCAGCTGCCGAAAGCCATTAAAAAAAAAGTAATGGAGTAGCTATAACGATCAGAATGAATGCCGTACCGGGGTTTTGGAAATAAATCAGTTAAATATGTAATCGATTTTGAGAATAGTTGTAACAAGAAATGTTTAAGTAATGTTAATTTGTGTCAAGTAAAGATTGAATAAATGTTGTGTGTTATAAGGAAAGAGGTGGATATTATTTTAAGTAAAGGTAATGTGGCCTATAAGAATAAGCAGTAATGCTCGGTCAATGACTGACTGTAAATGTGTGAGTAGTGTCGACTGTTTTGAAAACTAGAGCGAAAAAGGAATCCCATTGTTATATATGTTATATAAAAACTAACTAAAAGATGATTAGAATAAGGAGAGGGTGCAGATGCAGTTGTCTGTGGAAATTATTGCAGTATACAGTGATTAAGCGGTATGATAAAGGAGCTGGATTGGGAGAAAATTGAAGACAGAAGTGTTGGGTTTGGATGGACATGGGTAGAAAACTTAGTAGTAATACGTCGAAATGAACATTAGCTGACACTTGATTTGAGGTAAAAGAGAATTGGAAAAATGTCTTTTGCAGGTGATAATAATAATTCCGTGTAGTCGTAATGACCTGGTGACAGGGTTTCTATCGGCTGCGTATTCCGCCTTAACCTATCCCGGCAGCCCCACCGGGTATAGGGCACCTACAGTTTAACGTGGAATCCGAAACACGGAAGCGTTCTGGCGTACTTCACTTTACACAGAAAGTTATGCCAGAGGTTAAGGTCCTATGAAAATCCCCTCCGAGACAGGGATTCGTATCGGGGGCCTATAGATCTCCAGTCAGACGCCTTGACCCCTAAGTAGCAGACCGCTCTTGCAAGTGATGTAATCGGGGATTGAAAAATATTAAACAATTTACATCAATGAAAGACTTTAAATTAAAATTGCGTTAAATCCATACGGTTTTGAGCAGAAGTGGCACCAGAAAGTAGCTCCAACGATAAATCATTACATTGAACCTGAATCAGTCAGCATCAGTGTTGCCACCTTAAGAAAACAAAAATCACTAGACCTGGTCTCAAAACTGACTACATTGCGGGATATTTAGAACTAAAATCTTCGCTAGAAATCGCTAAATAAAAAAGGAAAATGATAAGGTAAGTAATACAAAAATATTTTAATATTTAGTATTTTTAATAAGTTAAACACAACATTGTATTAAAAATCAACATCAAACTTCTTCAATCGGTTTGTCTTCTTCATCGTCTTGGTATATCGTTGGTGTTTCAGAACTAGCAGTTGTGGAAAGATGAAATGAATCATCAGTCTTAGATTTAATAGAGTATTCAGCACCTTTATCACCTGCAGCAATCACATCAGCCGGAAGGTCGTAACTCTAGCAGTTCTTTTTCACAATTTTTAACTGATTCCTTATTTAAGAAAATGATATCAAAAGTATATACAGCTATCCTATCCCTCATATTGTTTTTAAGAATGCTCGTTGTACTGAAAATCATTTCTACTACGGCATTCGAGTGCGAAAGTGATAGGATATGGCTAAATCAGATAAATCCAGGAAGGTATCTATTCCCGCAGCATTCTTTTATTGGGTAAGCCATATTCTGTTTTCAATACATTATGTACGCCATTATTTATCCGAGTCATTACAGATGCATTACCTTCCCCAATTACAATCAAGTAATTGGAAACTCGGTGAGGTTGAATATCACTAAACCTCCCCCAATTTTTTTTTTAGCGATAACATATTTAAGAATATCGCTTTCGAGCTTCAAAATTCACTAAATCTACCGACAAAATCGCTAAGGTGGCAACATTGGTCAGCATACAGATGTGCATGTTGTAAGAACATTTTTTATTAATATTTTCAGTCCTGATCAGGGTGAGACATGTAAGACCACTTTTCTATGCTGCTCTTTTATAATTACCGGTATATTAATACTCGCAAAAAATAAGTTCTCTCAAAGGCACAGTTCTAGAAGCAAACTAATTTAATTTTATATAGTTCGTTGTGCCGTCAATCGCCAGATTCTGAAACCAAAGCCGTCCTAAGCAGCAATTATAAGAACAATTGATAAAGGTCACTAAGTTCATTAATAAGAATAATTATGTCCACGACAGGTTTATTGATAAAGCACGTTAACACTTGTGAACGGTTTGTCCACCATTAAATTTCAAAGTAAAGGCTAATCGAAACTTCGTATCCGAAAGATTACAGAGTTCTAGAGACAAAAGGAAAATTATCGTTGATGTCTGCTTGAAGCTAAACTATCTATTATCACAACTGGAGGTTCACTATTTATTTAAACACTGTTCCAACTTCACTTTTACATTCACTGTTCCTATCGACAACATACAGCTCTTCTTAAACACAGTTACACTTACGAAACTACATCATACAGTAAGGATATAGGCAATGCCTTCACTACGTGAGTCGCGCTCTGCGACAATGCGCATACGACTCACTTAGAAAAAAATGTATCTCTCCGCTCCAGAGACACTACTTCGTAGCCGGCGGAAGGTAACTGTTATGTTACAATGTCTTTATGTGCCACAGTGCAAAATTATGTAAAATCAAATGTCGATTGTGAAACATAACGAGAAATAGGGGATAATTTTGCTGAAGAAACAGCAACAGATGTTGAACGAAGTGAGCAGAAACACAAGATGGCCAGTTGCAGTTGATGTTGCCGTACTGTGGGACGGGTAATGCTTCTCTCCGCCGTGCTGGAGGATTTCGAGAGGACGCATTAGTCGGAATGCATTGCATCCGGGGCGATACTGCGGCCCAGTTCCAATTTAGCAAATTGCGTCTCGGCCAAGACTCTGGATAGGTCGATAAAACGGTACAAAGTACACACTGAGCCCTCAATCGTGTAGCAGCGTCTGCATTTAAAGTACTCACAAACCAGAAGCTTATAGGCGCAGGGAGAGTGCGGTATCTTCTAACAGACGGCGGAGATGCAAAAGAGTAAACATTCACTATCCTCTCGTGAGAATCTACAACACTAAACAACTTTTTATCTAACTATACTAACCGTTTTACTACCGGTGCCCTCGTTTTAAGCAATTTAAAGTGATGGTGCTTTTACCACTTTATGTTTTCTTTAGTAATTTCCTCCCAGTATAGAAACATTCTTCCCCATCTTTCAAACATAAATGGCTTTAAGTATAGCTCTCCGATTACGATTATAATATCGTCGAACTCTCCTCAGTTTTGCTTTCTTTATCTGAAATGAAATGCTTACTTTACCTTGTTTTATTTCTTGTTACTTGTGCTTCAAAAATACCGTGAGTTATATGACCGCAAATAAATTTTTCAAGTTTAAGCTTAACATACGTTTGTTCCCCAGTGTCTCAGATGTTACAAATTATACAAAATAACTTTTAGAAACAACAGGAACAAACAAAGCTTCTCGTTAGAGCATGGTCTCCTTTACGCGACACTTAGTATATAAAATATACGCATCTGTCTTACTAGGGCCTGTAGTACAACATACTTCATTCAGAGCCTTCAGTTTCCTGTAAAGTTTCTTTGGGGGCTGACGATAAGAGAGGAAGCGTTTCGCAGTTTTATTTTTCGAACATTTTGACTATAGGCACGCCATCCACAAACCACGCCACACATCAACGGCAGGGGGAGGGGGTCGTAAGCCTCGTGACGTCACCATAGAAGTGCTGCTTTAATGAAGTTCTAAATTTAAAATTGCCTAAAGTGTGATGTCACAATGGGAAAAGGGGGTGGGGCTACACAAACTGTGAGATGTCTTGACGAGGAGGGGCTGAGGTAAAAAAACCATTAAATTTGTGTGACGCCTCGTGTCCCACTGACTAGTAAGAGCCTAAGCCTAGTCATCGTGACTGTAACGCGTAAGTCACGCTCCCGGCATTCGATGGTGGCCAGAGATGTTACTACGAACTCTTATTTAAATTCAATTAAAGTGTAAACCCATTTTCCATTGATCCTATAAAGTCCAGTAATATCTCATGTTACCAGCTTATAACTCATGACCACTTATAACATTCAACCTTGATAAAAAAATTTTATGATAACAGCAGTATGATCAAGAAGTCGCCTTTCTCACTGAGCTCAGGTGTCCCCAGCTTCTTTCTTCGCAGTCGTTTCTTCCGCGCATTGAGTTTACGGGGCATCATGGTGAGACCTTCAGGGCGGATGTGACCAATTCTTGTGGCAACATAGAGCACCATCTTGAACAGAGGTTTCTTGCTGGGATCAGTAAAAGCGATCACGAGGTCTCTGGCGTCACTGGGAAGGCACTGTGCATACTTCAGTCCAGCAGGCTGGACGCATAGAAGAACGTCCGCGTCTCGGAGCTGCAGCAACATCATCTGTATAGAACTGTGATATAATGTTATCACAGCACCAGGAAATTTTTCTATGACTTTAGTGGGTAGATAGTTATTTCGGAATAGCTTATGTTTATGTGAGAAGTTGAATATGTGGTCCGTCAGTTGTTGTAGAACTTGATGTCTTGGTGGTGATCAGCTTTGTCATGGGTTGTACGAGAGTAAGTATCTGGTCGTCCTTCCTAACTTTGTCGTGGCAGCAGCAACAGTTGTTGGAGTGAAGTCATAACCTCGACGGCTGCACTTCTGTGGGGCTCCTGGGTGTAGGGTGAGGCGCTGCAGGCGATGTCTATCTCTTGGTCACCAGGCTGCCCTCCCTACGCCTGTGCTGAAGGAGCTGTCGTCCTTTCACCTTGGCCTCTGGCTGGCGCAAACTGGACACACTCGTGCCTTCAGCTGCTGTTGCAGGCTGCGGATGGAGAGGCAGTTCTATCATTACCGTGGCGCCACAGTCTTGTGATGAATTATTGTAGAAATCGACGACACAACTCGAAAATAAAGAGTAAAATTTTTTGATATCTCGCTTGGTTTTCGAAATATAGCATGTTAGAAAACAGTTATAGGTATAGTTCCCTATGCTTTTGGTGAAGTTTCTTCTGGTCCAGACCGTATTTCAACTTAATAATAACCATTACGAAGAAAATAAAACACCTATAGTGCATTTCCACCGTGTAGACATAATGGTATTTGGGATTTTTGTTCTTTTTTTATTTTTTTTCCCAGGCCGGATCTCACCCTAACCTCTTCACGTTTGAGATTCGAAATCTCGAGAACTAAGGTTGATATCAAAAAATTCTATCCTTTATTTTTTTTATTTTTCTCGTCGAGTTACATAAGAATGCATCATCAAATTTGGCTATCGCGAATTTATTCTTCAGGTCCAGGCCGCATTTCAATGTAACCACGTTAATTTTTGGATACAATATCTAGAGAACTAAGTGAGATATCAAAACATTTTATTGTTTACTTTCGATTTGTCTCTTTACATAAGAATCCATCACCAAATTTCGGCGCCACGGTTACCGTAGAATTCCCGATGGATACCACCTCGATGTCTTTCCATCTGGCGGGACAGCGGCTGAAGCAAGCAGCGTGGGATCCACTGCAACTGCAGCACACTGGTTCATACCTTGGTACCACACAGTTTGCACAGTTTCCCCCACAGTACACGCATCGTTCTTCTTGTGTACAATCGCGTGCAAGATGTCCTTCAGCCTGACATCCCTGGCACTGTTGGAATTGTAGTATGGAGGGTCTTTTTTTTAATCTGGGAGTCTTCGCAGCGTCGTCTACCAGGAAGCTGTAAACCATAGAATACATCTCAAATACTACATATTTTCAGCCAACTTAACCTAAAGGGGAAGGAACTCGGCCATTGTCTTTGAAGGAACCCTGCCAACAAACCGCGGGATATTTGCTGGGTTACGATCTGCGACGTGACGAGCATTACATGGATACCGACGAATAGGACACTTAAATGTTCGGCTACTTTCCTTTCGCTATATAAAGTTTGTCTGATAATCTTAAATGAGATGATAAATAATTGTGGAAACATGAGTTGCTACTCATTTTTAATGTTGGAAAGAAGAATATGGCCTGTGATATCTTCGGTTAATAGAATTACGTTCCACTTGAATAATATTTTGTTTCAGCTTCATAATATGTAGTTTTCTTTTAAGAGAATGTTATGAATATTTAAGTAAGTAGACAGTAAAAAAAAATCGTGATTCGTGCTTGTTGGTGGCAGAAATTAGAAAATGGAAGGTTAGTGCAGTATTTAGCGTGATGAAAGTTGGTAATGATTTCATCATAGCAACGGTTTCAAAGCAATAAATACTGTAAAAAAGAAAAAAAAAAAAAATATGAAGTGTCGGTTGCGGATGGTGTGTGGGGTAAATAAAAGTGGTATTGAAATTTAAAAGCGGTGTGTAGAAAGAGAATATACGTTATATCTGACTTGCAGCAAAAGAGAAAAGAGACGAAATAAAATAACCGTGTAGAATGAGAAATAGTGCTTAAAAGTTGGATTCAGTACGAAAAAAATAATAATAATATATATATATATATATATATATATATCAGTAGTACTAAGGTAAGTGGAAGTTGAGTCGGAGGGGGGGGGGAAACTGTTACGTGTAGTTGTTAAGTGGCCCGTAGAATAATTTTCGATATTTTGCTGGCACTCAGGGTGAAAAAGGTTTAGAAATTCTGAACTAGGTGATTGCTGGAAATCGCCTAAACACCATTGTCAGGACGGCCTTCTCGCAGGGGTCAGGACTGGCGTCTCGTCTCGTCAGCTACAATAATTCCATGTGGTCGTAATGACTTGGTGACAGGGTTCCTATTGGCTGCGCATTACGTCAGTAGCCATTAGTGCTACCAGGTACAGGGGACCTACAGTTTAACGTTGAATCTGAACCACGGAAGCGTTTTAACTTACATCACAAAACACACCAAGCTGTGCCAGTGGTGAAGGTCGGAGTAAGTGCCTATGAGAATCCGCGCCGAGACTAGGATTCGAACCGGTGACTTTTCGATCCTCAGTCACACACCTTACCCACTGAGCTTCCAGATCACTGTGTCTAATTACCTTATTATGTGTTTAGACTGTAGTTGTGTTGTGTTGTGATTGTATGTGGAAAATGCCAAGTAAATAAATAATCGTAAGGAAATCTTCTATATCCATAATACTAGAACCGAATAAATGGGTCTTATAAAAACTCGGAAACTACGGAGCAGATTAGGATGGGGTTTTCACCATTTTAAAGCTTTCAATCTTAATTAATTTGTTTGGTATGTTCTATGTTTCAACGTTAAACAACGCAGGAGCTTTAAATGAAAGTATGAATGTATGCTAACAAATCCCAAAGATGGAATGATTAAATGTTCCATACTTCGCACTAAACACAAAACTAAATGTGTCTGACAATAGCCTTTAATGAAAGCAGTAAGATAACTTTACAATAATAACTATTTTTCCCACTAAACAAAACTTGAAGTATTCTTTCCTTTAATTTGGGATATTCAATTTTTAAACGCCATAGATAGCCGTAAAAACAACAGAGATTTTATTTAAGCACGATCTCTGAACAATGTCTTTGGCCATCAGCATTAGCCTTCTGTTTACGATAATATTATTCCGGATTCACTTTTGATATTTGTATGAAAGGATGAATCTGCGGAGTTAAAGTATCTGTCGTTTCGAGCAAAAAGTATTTCCATTCACTTCGCAATTGAATCAAACGTGAGTTTCTAACATAATCTAGCGTTGTTAACGACATTAAACAAGCTCGATGTACATGAATGTTTTCGGATGAATGAAAATAGTGTTCTTAAAAATATACTTTAACCCACCCGTTTCTTGGTATGGGGAGGGTGAATCTTGGTTTGCTTTAATACGGAAAAAAGTTGGCGCGAATTTTATGAAACTTTGCACAAATGTTTTTCATTGCGGGAATGAAAATAGGGTACGCGTAAATTTACGCCAACTATACCGGCAACGCCAGGTACTCCGCTAGTGTCTTAATAAACGTTGAAATAAAGTAAGAAAAAATTATGAAAAACCTGTAATCTGGATTACGTGTAAATAAAGAGCTTTAAAACGGTAATACTGTCAGTATCTGTACAGCGGTCTGGGGTAGACTCATGGTATCCCTTGTTCTGACGATGTAAAGTGTTTTATGTCGGTTCTGCTTTCAGAGTTGATTGTTGATAAAGCGTGCCCGAGCGGTACCAATCGGCTAATGGAATCAGCAAGCGACTGCTGACGTTGATTGTCCGGGTCACGGGTTGTGAACGAGCGATCGGTCCGCAAATTGCCAGTGACGCACGCGGCGTTTAAACCGTTTTCGATTTCGTTATCGCGTTACCTGTCCGTCGATGTCTGGATGAATTGCGAATACTTGATAAAGACTGATCGCTCAAACGGGTTACGTATAATTTACTGCTGTATGTGTCTGGTAAAAATTGCTTTCAGATATGTCCGCGTTGTAGAATTTTAATCAGTATTTGAAATGACTGCCACAAGCCAGAGAAGACAAATTCTAAATATTATCTTTTTCTAAAAGTAAATAATAGATATACCTCTAACTGATTTTTTTTTTTTTTTTTTTTTTTTAGGTTAACGCTTTTATAATCGCGCTAGTTAATATTTAGACGGGGGTGAATCTTTGACTTCGCGACTTCCCGTCACATGCTATGGCAAGTTGCGCGTTTGATATGAGCGTTCGACACTTTCTGGATGGGTAAAATCTTTCCAGTTCGCGTTAGCAACATGCTAATGTTAACAGTATATCTGTAGCTATAAGTTTGACGTGTTGCGCTGCAGAGTGAAGCAATGAAAGTATAGATTATACTTGTATTTAATATTTAAAAACGAATGTTTGTTTGTTGTGTATGTGTTTTATTTTGCCAATTTTCTTCGTACAAACATACAGTTGTTATCCAATTTTGACGGAAGTTTGCCTTTGTATAATTTAAATCAAAGAGAAAAATAATGTTTACGTTTGATTGACAACAAGCTAAACCCTCCCCTGCTTTGCCCCCTCACCTTAATTTCTGTCAACATTGTACATACAAACCCACAGTTTTTATCCGATTTTGTTAGTACTTAGCACATGTACTTCAAAACAGGGCGGTCTGGTAGCCCAACTGTTAAAGAGCATTCTTCCGAAAGTTTCTGTCTCCGGTCGTGGGCTCGAATCCCGTGGCGAGCAGGATTTTTTGGGGCTGATTATATGAGCTACGGCGGGGAAGTTCCGTGGTTCTGATTCCATGTTACAGTAGTCCCCGGAGGAAAGGGATTGGTCTTCTTGCCTCTGCCACAATAGCTTGGCACACCTCCTTCGGAAAGATTCAACCAACCGTCGGATTGTGGACTATGTTAGATTTTTAATTTTTGATGTGATAACTTCTTTAGTCACGTGGGGCGACTTTTGTATGGGTAAAATCTTATGTGTTCGTGTCACCGACATGCTAATGTTAACAGTATACCTGCATAGGTCTGATGGCTCAGTGGTTGAGGTATCTGTCTGGTTATTGGAGGGACATTAAAATTAGTAAAGTTTAATTTACTTCAACATCAATAGAGCACACACACTCCGGTGGCAATGTGCATACATCCTCACCTTCCCATATCTTTTTTGTCTCCCACCTACGTCTGCCCTTTATGAAATGGGACTTTAAACACCTTCCGTATGTTTGGTACACTGTCCATTATTTCCCTTAGTAATTTATTCCAGTCCCTGACGCTCTTACCCACAAAAGAAAAATTTCTCTCTCCCTTTCGCCTTAAATCAAGTGCCAGCTTATGATTGTGGTCATCTCTTCAAGTCAGTTTAGGATTCGTAATCCTTCTAAAAATAGTCATCTATTGATTATCTGTAATATAAGCCTTGAACAAACCAAACATTCTTTTCACCTCTCCTTTATCCTCCAACGACTCCCAACGTTACGACCGAATGGAGTAAGAAGATTACCTAGACGGCCTCGGTAGCGTAGGAGCTAGAATGCTAGCTCCGCATGCCGAAGGTCGCCGGTTCGAGTCCAGCCGCGGGCATGGGTGTTTAAGTGTTGTGAATGTCATGTACGCGATGTGGTGTGTCAAATTAGCTGTAAAAATTCTTCAGACTGGCTGTATGGCCCAAGATACCGAAAAAAAAGATTACCTGGAGAAATCATCTGTACCTTTAATATGCCTATCTTGGTCAAGATGTAGCGATGTCTGTCACACTATGACGCCACGCTTCCCGCCTCCGCTGCCCAATCAACAACGACCGGCGAAGTTGCAGGTTATGCGCGTTATTTAGAAACAGTTCTGTTTTGCTGAGTACAACGAGTAAATGAGCTGCCAGCACACCAAAAGAAAACCATGAATTTCGTAAAAATCGACATATTAATTATTAGTTACTTTTTCTTTATTAAAATTCGTTCGGTGAAGATGTTTCTTACACTCTCTGTACAGCGATACCGTCGTTACAATAAGCTAAGAGATATCTAAATTATATCATTTTCCATATTATGAGCGCTATTTGATAAAAATTATACTTCGTGAAGAACCCAATTGCTGAAATATTGCATTCAACACGTCATTTTTGACGGGGTTACAAGATATTTATATTCGATATGTTAAGTCACTGTTAAAGTATACTCCAAGAAATGATTTGCCGAAACACTGAATTAAAAGTATGTACTGCGTTTAAATTAATGAATTAATTATTAGTTACTTTTATTAGTGATGTCACTATATCAGACACATGTAAATATTTCCAGTGGGTGAAATTTAGATCGCAATACAGTGAATGTATTCGTACCCAGGTAATAGAAGCTATGAATTTTGATCAGCAATATTAGTAGAAGTTGTACTTATGTCGAAATGCAGACAGGACCAGAATGACAACTGACACAATTTTTTACATAATAGTTCGCAATGAATTTAGTGCTGTAAATAATTTAAGCTGCTTCCATAAGCTCCGAGATACTTAAGTTATTATTATATGGATGGAAGTCGTTCCATATTTATCGTGCTGAATGAGACCTGGACAAGGAACAAAGCCAATATCAAGCGCTATGGCATAAGGTTTTGGGTTTCCTAAATTATTTTTGATTTTATTGGTTTCCTAATTCTGAAATCATTAATTCAGAAGAAGTTGTAACATAACAAACGTCTGTGCCCTGCAATAGTATCTGTGGCAGACGTCGTGTGTTAAGCAATAGTATCTGTGGCAGACGTCGTGTGTTAATGCTATGTTGTCTTGGTATAGTAGTGAGTCTTTGACCTCCGTCAGGTGAACGTCTGACGCAGGAACTTTTTTCGGTCTAATAGTAGAAATTGTGAAAACTTCGGTGAAGTGGATGATGGAGACTTGTATTATGTGGAACTCACTGTTTTAAAGGGAATGCTGTGTTTTCAAGTGACTGTGTAGCGTTATGAGGACGATAGTGAATGTGGGAGACTATTTTGTAAGTCAACCTCTCTTATCCCACGAATATGTGGTTTTCGAAGAAGAAGTCCGATTCCTTGTGATATATTCTTTGGTGGTGGTACTTTCTGTCGGTGTAGTGGCAGAGGTTAATGAACTAGAATAAAGTTTTTTTGAGTAGATGTTCACCCTAAACTGTGTGACTCTCTCATTTAATTATCCCGATGGAGAACAGTACCTAAACCTGGCGACCGCGGCTTAAAGAACCTTTTATTTAATTAACAATTGTTTGTGTTTAGATAAGTGACTTTTAATTAAAATCAATAATCACGCCAGTAGGCTTTCAAAGTTCTGTATGTATCGCTGTGTGAACTACAACCGAAATATGTACAACTTATAATATAATGTTATGAGTATTACATAACAATAGCTCTTTATTTAGGCAACCGCAAGGAAATGAATTGCCAGAACATTACTTTCAGCCGCCATTTTTGACAGGCGTAGAGGATACTTGTTTGATAAATACGACAGCCATAGTGCAGAGAGGTGAAATTAGTGCATTAAACATTCGTAGCACACATGTTAGCGGATAAACACTGTAATGACGTAGTCCTGGGGTGCGGTTCGCTGCTTGTACCTCACGTCAGAGAGAAATTGGACGCGTTATCGCCTCCGTCGCAGGCCCCGTGTAATCTGGAGTGAGCACTTCTTCATGGAAATGAAATCTCGTAGTTCGTGGACCGCTTTATGTCAGTTTAACAGACCGTGCAAACACTCTGCAACATTTCTCGCTTCGGGCAGTGTTCTCTCATTTGTAAGCACCAACACTGCGTTTTATATGTTAATATATGCACAAAGTCCCCTGCTTAGTGCTTTAATTAAACTAAAAGCGCAAGTAGTGCATAAACCTTAATGTATTATCTTGGAGTGGGTATTCAGGAAAGCGATAAACTGAATCTTTACAAGTAAAAAGCGTTCCTTCTATGTTTTCGTAGAACCTCACTTACCGATAGTTATTATTATTTTTTTTTTTTTAAAAAAAAAAGGTCTTCTAAAGTACCGGTTAACGAATTACTGTTTACCTATATTTTCCCCTAATAGTTTCTCTCTCTCATTTTTTTTCTTACCTTGTGCTGTGTTGTGAAAACGTTGTATAGCGTTTATTTTCCTATCATTAAATGTGTTAAACCTTTTATATGAAGAACCTAAACTCTTAAAACAGAATGATGAAATGCATATAATTTAACAATAAATGCATTTAATAAGTAATAACTTTAAAATAAAAATATTTTCCCCAACCTATGAATTTAAATATTTCAAAATAAAAATTTGAAATATAAAGTCTCATATTTCTCAATCGATTATAAAGGTAGTAAAAACAAATGTTTCTTCTGATACTGCAAATCGATACGATGAGGATTGGAATCAAAACAAATGTTCTACACTGATTGGCTGAGTTCACAATCGTCTTATACGCGAATACTAACCCCGCTCCTCCCCCCCCCCCCAATCTTTAGGTTACTATTTACATTAGTTTCTTCGGTTACAGGGAATACATTCGAAGGAATGACAACATTCAATTACAAATAATTGTCCAATCAAAGCGTCGTAAAACGTGAAACAATTCATTCTTTTTCCTCCTATAAGGTGACTCACTCATTCTATAAACTGCAATGCACGGATAAGGCGTTATGTTCACAATAAATCTGAATTACAGTTCTGTAGCCTAAACGATTCTGTGGAATGGTTGATGTAAGTTTTGCACACTTTATGGCCGTTCGTGTATCACAGAGGTAATGTTTCTCCGGATATGATATGGTTAAATTTTGGAACTTCACTTTCTCAGTATCAGAACGTATAAGTAGGATTAGCTTTCTGTGGTGAATGGAGAGAGTCTCATCACATTATTTTTATGTACGTTGAGGTTAATGATAAGTTTTTATATCAGAATGTATGCTTGCAAAAAACTAATTATAACCTATTTTGAAACTAAAGTTGAGACGACTAATATTAATTTATTTTGAGATATTAGTTTCTATTTGACGTAACTATACTGTCATGATTTATAGGTTTTTATAGGTAGTACTTCTTTTCCAGCTTTGCTGAATTAGTAACAATGAATTCTCTTTAGTATTCTGTCAGTACCAACATAAAAACTGTAGTTTACTTAATAGTAGATGGCCTATATGTTTAGAAAAATTTAATGGATCAGTGAATTTTAGTGTGCAGAAATAAACGTTAATGTGATCTGCTTCGCAATCAGTCATCAGGGGAATATAGCCCTTGCGTAACATGTGACCATTTTTTTTTTTAAAGCCTAATTTCGTCCAACGAAATAGAAAAAGTAATTTGGGGATATATGTGGCAATGTGATTGCTTGTAAAATGTTACAACATTCCAAATTTTGTTTTTCCGTAACTCCATTGCTCACTACCCAATGAGTAGCGCTGTACTCATCGTAATGTGTAATCGATAATGCATGGGAAGGGATATACAGAATAAGACAAAAGGCGGCCATGGGATATCTTAAGGAACCATTCTGGCATTTCCTGGAATGATGTGAGAAAACAATAGAAAATCCAGATCAAAATGGCCGTAGCGGTTTCTCAAGACATACTCCAGTCGAAATATAATTTTTCTCTCTCGAACACCATCCCTCCTATTGAACTCCATTATCGCTCGTGTGAAAAATGAGTATAGAAAAGAAACGCTTCTGACGCAGGTTTCTCTTATTTTCTCGGTCTTTCCTGAATATGAATGTCGCTGGTAGTCAAATGTAATTTCCATCATCCTGAACTAAATATATCATGGACTTCCGAATGAGCTTCTCCCGAGAGCGTTGTTAAGGTCTTTCTAGTCCAACTCCTTCAACATCACACTCGCTCTTTCCCTCCAGCTATATATACCTGTTACGAATCGGGTGGCTCATCTTAGGACCTTCTCTATTACCTTGCCACTATTAACCCTCTTTATTTGAAGCCCCATACAGAAGAACAATATTCTAATCGAGGTTGCACTAGTACTTTCTATTCAATCAATTTTACTTACGGCGTACAGCGTTTGAAATAAAAACCTAGGAAATAGAGCATATTGTTTATTTTCCAATTACATTATCAATATATTCATTCCACAAAAAATTATCATGAGTTACTATCCTAAAATATTTAACGGGATCAGGCGTACTAAGGATACTGGAAGAAGCTTACAGAATGAGGAGACAGGATGGTAGGTCATATTTTGAGACATGCTGGATTGGTTAATTTGTTAGGTAGGAACTGTGGAGGAAGACAGAGATTAGAATACACGTAGCAGATTACTGAGGACATGGGTTGTAAGGGGTGTGTAGAAATGAAGAGATTAGCACAGGATAGGAAGGGATGGAGGATTGCATCAAACCAGTCGAAAGACTGACGACAGCAAAATAAGTACATTGTCATTAATTCTGTTGTATATTCAGAGCTAAATGGTGTCACCTTTTTACTTGTATGAATTGCTTGATACTTTTTTGCAGTTAGTTGTAATTGCTAGTCTTCGTATCAGGGGATTCCTTTCGCAACATCGGCTTGTAACGAAGTTCAATCCTCCTAGGTCTTTATTTCACTAAAAATAATAGCATAATTGCACATCGGACAGCAGTAGTTATACTTCAAGGAGTTCGAGTTTTGAGTACCTTGGCCAATTTTGTTTCGATTGTCTGCTGTAGGTTCGACAACCGATCATAAATTTGTTTCTCCCGTCATTTGTCCGTTTTCAATGAGTTTACGCTTTGCTCCTTTCGTTTCTGCTTTGCAACCAACTCATCTGTGTTATGTGAATAGGAGATGGGAAAGTGATAACTTTGCTTGGAATTATGGAGACAGAGATAGTGCCTTACTAGCTTATGAAATACTACCTTTATATTTTAGGAGGAGACTACTAAAACAGTACTGAACTCACCTTTATGGAGTTTCATATTTTACAATTCCAAGTTCGATTATAATTTTATGTTGATTTAGGTTCTTTTAGGTCTACATTCAGTCGAAGTTTGAACTGCAATAGTTTTATTTAACTACTATTGTAACTCTAGAAATATGTACTGACTGTCGTTTTTATGATAGATGAAACACAGCAAAATATGATTTGCAGTAAAAGAGAGTACAATATTTTCCTTCTTAGTCAAATGGTTATGCTATGCAGGACAAAAATGTAATTTGTATCTGACGCCGTCTGCTTTCTCCTTCATTCCGATAAGGCCTACAGGTCCCACGTTCCTATTTCAATTCTTAGCCCTTTGTTGTTGTTTTTTCTTACATTCAATCCAATAGTTCTTCATCATATCAATGTATTTCTTCCTTCTCTCCTCAGATCAGCAGATTTGTTTCTTTGCTACCTTGGAATCCTTTCATGCTTAGTATCTTCTTTCTAATGATGTCTCTTTCCATAATTTCCTCTTATCATATTTCTTTCCAAATCTTTCTGAACTTCTTGGATCCATCTGGATGTTGTTTTTCTTCCCCAAAAGGTAACTAAATATCTTTTTTGTTATACCGATCATTCTTTAGATATGTCAAAAAAAAAAAAAAAAAAAAACAGTTCTCTCCTTTTTCTTATTAATTGTGTTATATTTTCTCTGTTTTGCTAGTTTTCCTTATTACTTCTAAATTTACATAGTTCTGTTTTTTTACTGGAACCAACGTTATTATTCCATTCTTTATTTATTTTTTACTATCATATTTATATCGTTTTTATCCACTTTAATACTTCTAAATTCATTCAGACTTGTCAGAAATTCTTCAAATTTTCATCCAGATTATGTCCGGTGATTACGATTATCAAAATATTGAGTGAATCTGCCAATGGTGAGGTTGTGTTTATTTCACGCAAAACCCTCCGAACAAACGGAAGAGGTGAGACCTTTTTTTAAAATAATATATATTTATTTATTTTCCATATACAACACAGCCCGGCACATAGAATCTAATTTGTGCCCTTATTTCCATTATTTTTACATGCATTTATATTTATATCTTATATATTTAACGTATTCACTTCATAAACAATGAATGCAAGATAATTTGATATAAGTTCCAATGTCTCTACTAATTCTACTGTTATTAAACATAGTACTTCTACAACTACTTCTATTGTTCCTAATATTACCACTAACATTACTATTACTACGAATACCACTATTACTACTGTCTACTATTATCACCACCACCAATTGCCACAATCGCATTTTGATTCCACTAACGTCCATTTTTTATTGTTGTTGTTGATTGCGCTCCATAGGTAGAGAGTCCTCCGGAACCGGCAGCAAAGTCAGCCGCCCAGGCCATCAAGAGTTGACCTCCTGGAATACCAAGACGGCCCCAGCTATCGCTCAGAAGACGGCCTCTCTGGAGCACACTGAAGTTCCTCCGACGATTGATGTAGCTCACTGTCGTAGGAAATCTTCCGTCAATCCGGTGTTGTGAGAGTCAGACTTCTAGGTTCATCGTTGGCTCTACAGTTGGTTACGAAATTAGCTTCCATTCTTCCACAAATTGTACTTGTGTTCTCTTGTTCTGCTTTATGAAATGGAAAGAGAGCAACCGCCTGCCATGTTGCTATTTATGTTACAAATAACAAGTCCAAAGGGATGATCGTGGGCACAGTAGGCATTTACCTATCTGGAAGTGTCTGCCGACTGGGAACTATTTCGTGGCCATACCAAATATATGGTCATTGATTTACACGCAGTAAAATTACAGATCATCCAGTGTTTGTATTTCTAGCTTCAACTCCCATGCTGTGAGTTTTATCGGAGAGGGAGAAAAAAATGGAGGGACTGTTTAAAACACCGAAATAAAACACTTCTGCCAACTGTATTCATTAGGTCCACATAGAAAGATCTGAAACAAATATAAAAATACATAATATATTGAAACCTTATTTGGAGGAACCGTTCCGTACTGTTTTCCTAAATGGTAACGGAATTTTGCACAACCATATTTCGGCAGTTTAGTGTAGGAAATTATTCGTGTGTATTTTCATGGCGACTGGAATGCGAGGCGGGACATTCCGGCGGCAGATGGTGGTAACGCGGGATACCTCTCTGAATGCAAATTTCCCTCCCAGATGCGACGCACACTTCCGGACGTAACGCCTCGAAAATGTTCCCAGCTGGGACACAGCATTTCGGTCACGTATCTGCGGTAGAAAGCGAACGGCCTTCTGAATAGAATACCCACCGCGGCAGGGGTTATTCAATAAAATTTCCCCTGTAGAAAACATTTACCTGCTTAGTATTCGATTCCCTGCAGCACTCGTGAGCTATTAATCTGAGTAATTAAGACTCGCCCACAAGTCAACATTGAACAGAAATTTAATTGCACTCTCCGGTGGCAATTTCCCAACACACCCATTTTTTTCTTTATCTGTATCCACTTACTTTTTCCCTCTACAAATCTCAACTTTAAATTGTTTCAACGCTTTTGGTAAATTATTCATCAATTCTCTTGGTAACTTATGCCAATCCCTGACCCCCTTACCTACACACTTGTGCCTGAAATCGAGTGCCAACTTGTGGTCATGGTCATCTCTTCCCTTCCGTGCATTACTTTTAATTCTGTCACCAATATCTTTCCACGCCTCATCACCAGTATACGCCTTGTACACCCCTCTGAGTCTCTTCACCCTCCTCCTGTCTTCCATTGAATCCCATTCCAGCTCTTTTATCATGTCGATTACTGATTGTGTTCTGCAGTAATTTCCAGAGACAAATCTAGCAGCTCTTCTTTGCACTCCCTCCAGCTCCTGTGTTTGATACCCAAAATGTAGGTCCCATACTACAACATCATATTCAATCAATGGTTTGACCAAAGATTGGTAACCCAGTTCATCTACTTCTCTCGTACATCCCCTCATCACTCTCTCAAATAAGTTGAGGATTTTGAAACATTTTATTACTACCAATCCAGTGCTTCCCAACGCTTATTTTTTTTAATAAATACAACTACGTGTCAAGGAAAAAGTTGTTGATCCTCTCTATCACGGAAAAAAAGTTTCAACTCATTTCGTGAATAGGCAATAATTTATCAATCTTATATATATAAAAATCTCGTGTCACGATGTTTGTCCGAGATGAACTCCCAAACTACTTAATCGATTTTGACGAAATTTGGATTATTGTATGTAATGTGGTACAACTTAAATGATAGGATAGCTTTTTTTATCTTGTTTATTGACCTAAATATTTATTATTGCGAATTACAAAGGGAGGAGGGGAAAGGATAAGGAACGGAAAAGACCATAAGTTAATTCTCGCAGTCGAAAATTCACAGCAGCATTTTATGAATTCGCACTTAACCCTGATTGCACTTCCGGTACAGCTTGTTGTGTAATGTAAGTACGCCAGAACATTTCCGTGATTTGGATTTCACGCTAAACTGAAGTCCCCTGTATCCGGCAAGATTAGCGGATAAGGTTAAGGAGGCTACAACAGGGGCGGAATACGCAGCTAATAGAAACCGTGCCGCCAGGTCATCATGACCACACTTTTTTACGTCATATTGATCCCTCGGGGGATATTTTGCATTAAGTAATTTGTAATAAAATGTAACTTAAAAAAAAAAATACGTTCGTTTGTCTTTAATTTTAACTCTCCGATAGTCTTTACCAGTTACTTTTGAAAACGTTTTTATCTTTATTAGTGAATATTAATTTGACAAGATTAGGGAGTTTAAAATAACATTGCCGAGTCACAGCGACGCATGACCGGGTCAGCTAGTAATAGTATATACCTACAAGCGAACTGTGTCAGTGAGGGTTTGAGGAAGCATTACGAAAAAACTAGCGAACCATTTTGGTTGGAGTTTTCACAGTTTAGGTTAAAGTATGCGGTTTATCTTGCTGCTCTACATGATTGTAGAACGCAGCAAGAAATGAACAGATCGGCGCCGCAGATCACACTACATATCAAATGAACACCCGTTTACAAGATATCAAGCAGAGATCATGGTACAATACAGATGAGCACTTCGTCCTTTGGTTTCTGTTGATAATGTTTTTAGGCTTTGTAACTCTGGTTATTCGTTTCTTCCTTTTTCTGAAATATAATGGATTAAAATACATCGAAATGGTTAATGATATAGCTACATCGCAGGTCAATATGACATTTATTTGGAAGTTTAAAGGAATCACCAAAGACGACAGAATACGAACTGCAAATACAATTAATAGAACAAAATAAGTGAGATACGAAACGAAATACACATTACATTTAGACAGCATGGAACAAGAAAGGATTCCAAAAATTATTAGAAAATATGGATCTTGTAGACGCTGAGGCATGGTTGACACGTCACAGGTCTTGTAAAACATAAACTGGTTACAACGACGAAGTAAGCTGTGGTGCAAACATTACGTGCACAGAACGGGAACTTAACCTCCATTCCTAAACAAAGACGATTAAATTGCACTAGACTCATTGGCGTTAGTTATTTTCTTCGAGTTGAAACTGTTTACAAACGCAACAATTAGATTATCTGGAAACTTCATTCATTCATAGTAACTAAGGTGGGATGTTTCTGTGATGTTAAAAATGGAAACTGATTATACTAATGGGATGTTAAGTTACTATCCGGTTAGCAGTAGTTGGTGATATTATTGTTTTATTATTTGTACTTTTCCACATCATCGATAATGTTTCTCGTATTTTTATTTATTACCTGTCATTGTATTTTATTTATATTCAATATCGTATTTTAATATACTTCCTGTTGTTATTTTCATAGGCATTCTTCCAAAGTGTTGATGCGAAACTACAATGAAAACTTAATCTTTATTTCATTGATCTTTATTTTCGTTAAAGTTTATTAAGAAGAATCCGAAGATTACAAAGGTTCTCAATATACAGTAACTAGATGTTGTCAGCTCGAAAGTGCTCACACTCAACCCAATTGCTCGCCGGCTCTTGTTAGGCTATCATCTCCCTAGCAACCAACTACTTGTTTTTTTTTTTCTTCTTCTTTATATTTTCTCTATGTTATGCCACATGTTCTCAGATGGGATCAGAGCGAACATATCCAATCTAATGTAGGTAGTTCTTTATTGCTAAAGGCGAAAAGATTAAAAGTATTTAAAACTTCTTACTTAATCTTTAATTACATGACTTTGCATTCTGGAGGACGCAGGTTCGAATCCTCGTTCGGATATACATGTCTTGGTTTTCCATCTTTCCCCAAATCACTCATCGCGATTGCTGAGATGGTTCCTTCAGAAGGCAAGGATAAATTCCTTCCCGTTCCTTGCCCTCAGTTTTCCCTGCCTCGAAAGAAATCGATGTAAACGAAGTGTAATACAATAAGGGAGCGTCCAAAAACTACGTGGCTCCATTTTTGTCTCTTTTGAACCTCCGCTCCCTGTTACGCAGCCTAAAGTTGATTCTGCCTTCACACAACAACACCCCTCCCATTTTTCCCCGTATGAAACGCAGTTTTTTTTCCCCTATTAATTCTAGAAGACGTTTTGTGCCGTTTTCTCTTAGTATATTACCATTAAAATTGTTGGGTATATAATGAATACGCCTAATAATGAATTATAATGAAGAAAAGAAGAGTGAAATTTTACGGACACATATACAGAATGGATAGTAACAGAGTAACTAAACAGATCTTACCCTTACTAAACAAATATACATCCAAACCCACATGGTTCACCGAAATTGAAAAGGACATAAAAAACGCTGGAGTTGAAACAGACTGTAATAGACAACAAAACACTCTTTAGAGAAGTAATAGAAAAGGCATGTTTTCAGGAAAGACAGATATATACATAAAGGGAAGAAAATGGATCCAGGAAGATAAGGAACAAAACTCTCAAAGAATGAAGGAAGTTTGGAAGCGAAGAAAATTAAATCCAAAGAAACATAGCCAAAGTTGATTTATCGTACCCTCCAAATGGGTTATTAGGAAGAAGAAGAAGAATACAGCTAATATTTGCTTTATATACTTTTTTAATTATAATAAATATTCTGGATTAAATGGCGACACTACTCAGTCCTGTAAATAATAAATTATTGGTAAAACCTGTTTCTCGCGTACACTCAGGGATCCTTTTCTTTCTGAAGTGTTACTAAAAGCCTTCTCCTCATTTCATTCATCATATTTAAAGATTTCTATAGATCACTGACGTTGTTTTGGATATTGAAAACTCACTGGAATAACATTTCCGATAAGCCTGCTAGAGTTTATTCTTCAGCTCTATTTCACACCACGCACTGAACTTGAAATAAGACTTCAGAAAGCACTGTAATTAAAGATTCACTGAAATTCACATATCAGAACAAAATTAGACTTATTTTTTCAACTAGCTGTGTGTTGACACTCATGTGATCCGAATCAAATATTATTATTTTAATTTTTTTTTTAAATAATGAAAGAAAATCGCGTGTGTCGTCTTAAGGGAACTTGACTGTACGTACTGCGTGCCTAATGTTTTTCTGCGCTTAATGCGCCAGCCCCGTGCGAGCCTAACATTATGACTCCAAGTCACACGCACGCGCGGTACTGCCAACATATGGCAAATACCGAGATAATTACATGACATAAATAAAGATCCATACGCTGTTGTGTATTCTGAACCCCATTTTAACTGTGACGAGTAAAATGAAAAGCTAAATAGCCCGGTGTAGCTTTCTACACAACCCACCCTTCTCCCCCCCCCCCACCCCTTGACCGAGTCTCGAAGTTTATGAACGTTCCCTAAACAAAATGAGGCACTTGAACATACTTGATGAAATAAAGTTTTACAATGAAGGAAGATTTGGAAATGTAAATTCACTCAATCGATAGTACTATTTGTGGTGATTTTATTTTGTCTTATCTGCTCTGGTCCTTCATAAAGCTACGTTCACACTTGATTACTTATGCCGGAACTATAATAGTATCGGGATTTGTATATGTGACAAGTCGCGACACTTTGCTGCTCATACATATGGCAAATATCGGAGTACCATATACAAGTCGCTTATGCATTTTGTACATGCTCATTTTACCTTTGACTTTGACTTGTATCTCATACACGCGCATGTGCATTAGCCAAATCTATCTATCTATCGTCTATCTATATCCATAAAACGAAAACCGGATATATGGGTCTTATAAAAACTAGGAGACTACGGAGCAGATTTCGATGGTGTTTTCACCGTTTTGTAGCTTAGAATCTTAATTCAGTTGTTTGGCATTTCTTATGTTTCAACATTAAATAACGCAGGAGAGTTAAATGAAATTCTGAATGTATGATGACAAATCCCGAGATGGAAGATTAGATGTTCCATACTTCGCACTAAATACACAAATAAATGTCTCTGACCACCGCCTTTAATTAAAGTAAGAAGATAAATTACAACAATAACTATTTTGCACAATAAACAAAACTTGAAGTACGCTTTCCTTTAATTCGGGATATTCAATGTTTAAACCCTTAGATAGCCGTAACTTGAAGTATTCTTTCCTTTAATTCGGAATATTCCATTTTTAAACGACACAGATAGCCGTAAAAACAACAGAGATTTTCTTTAAGCACGATCTATGGACAATGTTTATGGCCATCATCAATAGTCTTTTGTTTACGATAATATTGTTCCGGATTCACTTTTGATATTTGTATAAAAGGATGAATCTGCGGAGTTAAACTATCTGGCATTTCGAGCAAAACGAATATCCATTCACTTTGCAATTGAATCAAATCTGAGTTTCTAACATAATCTAGCGTTATTAACGAAATTAAACAAGCTTGATATACATGAATCTTTTCGGACGAAGAAAATGGTGTTCGTACAAATCAACTTCAATCCACCCGTTTCTTGGTAGGGGGCGGGTGAATCTAGGTTTGCCTTAATTCCGAAAAATGTTGGCGCGAATTTTATAAAACTTTGTACAAATGTTTTTCATGCGGGAATAAAAATAGTGTACGGGTAAATTTACGCCAACTATACAGGGCACCGCCTGGAACTCCGCTAGTTTAACATAAAAAAAATCAAACGCGTAATTAGTGATATGTACCGTAAGAAGAAGGTTTCCATTGTTCGTTTGCTCTGGTTATGTCATTAGTTCTTTCATTTATATGGCATAAATACATTGTACTTTAAGTCCAGGTAGGATTTTTTAAAATCTTTTTGCCACTATCTACGTTTCCTTTCCTAGGTCAGTACCATGTAAGCACCGACACTAAAAAAAATCTTCCTCATCAGATAACGTTTTTAATACTTTGACAATTCAAATGAAAATAGTGACATTTAATAGCACATCAGTGTGTACAGGTTTTGATACGTGTGTATACTGGTGTAAATGCAAGGTTAATACTGATACAAGTGAATGAAGGCTCAGACAAACATCGAAACATGTGCCGATAGAAGTTCCGATACAAATCACGACACATGTTCCGCATTAGTGGCAGATGTAAGCGTAGCTTTACCTGATTTTCCAGTCTCTTCTACCGCTAAAGGTAGTACTTCTTTTATTTCTTGTTGTCGTTGACTGTGAAAATCCCTCATTTTCGCCTCATTACTTCCTGGGAACTTTATTTCTGTGGTTTGCATATGGTTTGTACCTACCTTTCTAAGGAATCGTGTATTTCTGTGGTTTGCATATGGTTTGTACCTACCTTTCTAAGGAATCGTGTATCACTTATACAAGTATATATTTAAAGGAAAACTGAGAGATTGTACTACTGGCAAGTCCTTCTACTCCATTCAAGAATTTGAACAAAATAATTAATTGTATTCAATATGACCTTTTGCAAAACTCAGTTGTAAAAATTAATTTTTATTTTTATTCTCTTTATTTGTCTTTGTTGTAAGATATAATTGTTTTCACTATGATTATGACTCATATTGTATGTTTGTGTATTAACCATGACATGTTTCACATGCAAGATGTTCTTCATCAGCAGGGATCCCTGAAACAAGATTGATATACAAATAAATAAATAACTTCCACAAACTGTGTTAGGTTTGTCAGTGTTATATAGAATCTCGTTTAGACGCGATTTTGTTGTATTAACAAAACCAGCGACATATTCACGAGCCAGAGTTTGAATTTAAAAAAATAATAATAAGGGAATTGCGTTCTGCCTGTTCTTATATCAAGAATTTTCTCTGTATGTAGCCGGATTTATTTATTTTTTTTTCAAATTAAGGTTCTTTGCTATGTCGCGTGTAGATCCTCTTTCTTTCTGGCTGTTTGTTTTCTGCTGCCGCTGTCTGTTTCATTTCGTAAATGGGGTTCACAGGTGCTCTAGAGCATCTTGTGAATTTTAATATTAATCTCTGGAGTGGCTCGGCTGGATACGTCACCACAGACGTTACGTGTCCTCTTGCTTGATGTTGTGCTGCAAACAACAGATAATGTTTGATCATGTCCTAGTAACTAGTCATTTCTTACTCACTAATGACATTACAGTTTAATGTGCTGTACTCAACCTTTCCCATTTAGGGATAAAGTACCTGGGTGACCGATCTACGCTCGGTATCTTTCGATTTCTGTTCAATATCCAAGATTTCGAGTAAAGTTTGATTAAAGTAAAATGCTTGAAGGCTTCCTAGGCGTTTTGAGGAGCACAGTTCACCAAAGAGAAGCTTAACTAACATCAGTAGGCGTACTGGTACCTGAAACTTCTACGTAGTGAGGTTAGAGCCGTTTTCGAGAAAACAAATACAAATGTGCTTCTTTTTTTTTTTTTTTTTTTAAATCGTGTTAAAAACTTGAAAAGCAAAACGTTATCTACATGTGAAATTTCATCCAAATCGCTAGATCCATTTGCGAGACCGCCTCACATATTACTTTTAAAAAAATGCTATTATTATGTAAAATAGAAATCTTAATGCCAGTTTGATAGGCCCTATTAATTAATGGTGCGAGATTTGTGGTATTTCAGAGGATTCTACGATAACCCTTGATGATGGATTCTTATGTAACTCGACGAGAAAAATTGAAAGTAAAAAATATTTTTATATATATATCTCGCTTAGTTCTCGAGATATCGTATCTCAAAATTTACGCGGTTGGTTGAAATGCGACCTGAACCAGAAGACATATTTCGCCATAGCCAAGTTTGATGGTGAATTCGTATGAAACTCGTCGAGACAAATCGAAAAAAAGGAATTTTTCTGATATCTCGCTTAGTTCTCGGGATATTATATCTCAAAAGTGAAGAGGTTAGGATTAGCTCCAGCCTGGACCAGAAAAAAATCCACCAAAATGACCATGTCTATATGGTGGAAATGTAATTGCAATGTTTTATTTTGTACCTAGTGGTTGTTGTTAGGTTGAAATACAGCCTGGACCAGAAGAAACGTCGGCAAAAGCACAAGGAACTATACCTATAAATGATTTTTGACATGCTATATCTCAAAAACCAAGAACATTTATTCTTTATTTTCGATATGTTTCATCGAGTTCTATAAGAATTCATCATCGGGTTGTGACGTTAATAGAACATCATCTGTGCTAAATTTATTCACTCTGATAAAACTATGCTCATACATGGCAGTAATCTCACATCTTCTGATCAGCATTTCAAAATGCTAATAAAACAATTCCCATAAGAAGTAACCTTCGTTATAAACATTAATAAAGTACAAGGTCAGACGATTCAAAAGGCAAGATTCTATTTATCAGAACCCTTTTTTTCGTATGTGCACTCGCACGCGGCTTTTTACTTTATTATCAAACTCTACTCGAAATCTTGTACATTGAACAGAAATCGAAAGATGTTTTATAATTAAGGAGGTAGTATTTAATGACTAACTAACAACCACTTTTTACGGTCAAAAAGTTTTTACGGTCAAAAAGTAAACGATGATTACTTTATAAAGAAGTTTCTGATAAAACCATTGATAAATTTTTAATTATCTTCCTTTTTAAATGTTTTACAATTAAACTTGCAGTGTTAATATTTCCACGGGTCAGCCAGTATACAAGAACTGTTCGTTTAATTATTCTTTGAAATCAAAGAAAATCAATTTGTAAGCTTTCTGGTACCTGAATTGTCTACGAGATGGCGCTAGTGCCGTTTTCGTTATACGGAGTGACAAAATTGTTCGTATTTTGTAAACTCGCTTTTTTGTAGGGAAGACAACTATTTAGGTAATCTTAAAAGTCAAAACGTTATCTAAATACCAAATTTCATCCAAATCATCACAGCCGTTTCCGAGATCCGAAATATATATATATATACAAGAATTGCTCGTTTAAAGATATAAGATATACCGCAAGCAGAACATGACCTGCTGTACAAAAACAAATATAAAATTATTGATGTCGGTAAAACATCGGAGATACAAACCAATGAAAATTTAAAATGTAAGAATATCTTAATTTATACGATAACATCGCTGTATAAACTGTAACACGATATAATGACATGTACACACTTTTAACAGTAAAAAACTGCTGAAGTTGCTTCTACGGATCAAGTGAAAAGCGTTACGTAAAAACAAATAAACGAACAGAAAAACTCAATTGCATCGACAGCAATAATTTATGATACATTTATAAAGAAATATTTAACCATTCGGATCAATGGCGTTGCGTCCATCTCAAAAAAGAACTCGTCTGCCAACGCTGTTAATGCAAAGAAGTGTCAGCTTATTAGATTCACAGATAAAACACTAAAGTTTATTATAATTATAAGGTGGGGAAAGAATTGCATGTTGAAGAACTGACATGTAAATACTTTTCTTGGTATAACATTTGATAACAAACTCAACTGGGCAGGACACATTGGGACAGGTAGTAACAAAATGTTTCAAAATCCTTCTTGGAGAGAGTTATGAGGAATTGGGAGTTTTGAGAGAAGTAGTGGAATTGGGTTGCAAAACGTTGGTCACACCGTTGCTTGAATATGATAGTATTGAACCCACATGTTGGGTATCAAATACAAGGAGATGGAGGGATGTAAAGAAGGGCTGCTAGGTTTATCTCTGGAAATTACCACAGAACACAAATCAGTAAGTGATATGATAAAGAAGCAGAAATAGGACTTAGCAAAGGAAGGAGAGTAAAGAGAATCATGGGAGTGTGCAAGGCATATATTGGTGATGAGGTGAGAAAAGATATTGGTAGAAGAATTAGAAGAGGTGTGTGGAAGGAAAAACATGACCTCAAACTGGTACGCGATAGTATGCAAAAGGGGTGGGGTGGGGGGATTTTCTTTTGTAGATAAAGGGGTTAGGGATTGGAAGAATTTACCAAGAAAAAAGATAAATAATTTATCAAAAACGCTCAAAGAATTTAAAGTTGAAACTAGTAGAGGGCAAAAGTTGGTGGGAAAAGTAAAGGGGAAAAATGGGTGTGTGTGGAAATTGCCAGCGGAGTATGCACTCAATTGCAATTAAATTAATTAATTATTCAGTTCCGGAGTTACAAAACGCTTGGAGAGCTACAGCCAATCACAAAATTTGACAAGTTTAAATAAATTTCTGACTAGATATTGGGGAGAACGTAGGTTCAATTCTCTTTCTGCTCACTCAGATTTCAGTTTTTCGTGATTTCTCAAAACCACTTATGGCGATTGCCATTAAAATTCCATGATTGAATTACTTCCTGTTACTTGTCATGAATCCTTTTCCACTTCTAATTAACTCAACGTCGTTTCGGGTAGAATCAGATACAAAATAATAATAATATTAATATTTATTGAAAAAACTAAAAAATATAAAGAAACACGTCCTCGGAAAACCAAGGCGTCAACAGTAGCTCACAGTTATCCCAGTGAAAACTTATAACAAAATTAATTCACCCCATAATATTCAGACACAAGGCATAAGTTATAATTACCTTTTTGTTATGAAAATTAGAGTCTTGAAAAATTCCTTAACTGCATCAGAAAAATACTGGAGTGCGTGACGTCACGGACATGATGCCCAACTAGCATTTTATTTGTATTTGCTTGGCTCCTGCACCTTATTGAAACGTTCCCTATTGGCTTCAAGCTCTCTTCGCAGTCCTGCAGTCGTGCCAACCGTGCGGATTTCTCTCCGGTGATGAGGTAGCAGTCAACTCGCTTTTCCAATTTCCCTGGGGAAGCCCGGCCTTGTCTGTCGGCCCCCGGCTCATAAACAAGGCTCGAATTAGACTACCGCTGGGGCTATGGCCGATACGGTTCGGCAGAAATTAGCCGCCCACAAAACGGCCGCTGGGTAATCAGGACGGTGAAAAGCGAGTTTAAATAACTGAAAAACAGCCACCAGTATGCATCCAAATTATATACAGTAAATGCAAAAGCTGACAAGAAATACATACTGAAATTAACAAGCTTGTTAAAACAGTGGTTATAATTTCATTATTAAAAATATGCATCATAAAAATGTATGATAGAGTTCGGGCGTGGAGGACTTATAGATATGAGGAAGTCGATATATTTTGTATATTTACACTTCCCTCTTACGGATGCTTCTCCTTCTGGGGAAGCGCAGAAAGTATTCAGCTCACGAAAACATACCCTAACAATAATTTGCGAACTAAGCCGACGCCAATAAGGCAGAAAACTGTTTAGAAATATATATATACTCAGCAGTGCAACCACAGAACATACACTCCTTACTGTCCTTTGAATTAGTAAATCCTGTACGCTTTAATCTTAGTGCACAAATAGGTAGCTATAATACTAAGAATATATATAACATTCACGCCGATTATAAGTCACTAGCCCCAAAGCCTGTCAAAAATAACGGGTTTAACGGAGTGTTATGGTAATTATTTTCCTCCAGTTGCTAACTAAATAGAATTGTTATAAAATAAAGCTCATTGTAATTTATCGTCTCTTGTGCTGTAGCAAAAAGCTTCAGTGTCAACTTGGTCCAGGCTGCATTTCAGCTGAACCACAATCTCCACTAATAATGCTGCTAGAAAAGCAAAGCTTCAATCACGCGCGAATTAATACATTCCCTGTATCGCATGTCAGTGTCATCATGCATCGCGATATAACCTTGACCCCAATTCTTCACAGGTTCTTACACTTTTCTTTCTTAATACCTGTGACGAAGATATTTTAATGGCTGAGACAGCTTACATCGGCTGAAAAAATGACCCCAGTTAAAACTAAGGATGCTAAAAATAAATCTTAGCAACTTACGCTATGCCATGTAATATTTAATCGTGGTTTAGGCCACATATATGGCGATCAATTTGGAACTTCTTTCATTCAAATCATGTAATGACTTCATTTTTAAATTAAAACTGGTAATTAATATGCCAATTTAAACGAAATACGAGTAACATACTTTTCTTTCAGTGTTCTGACAATTCATGTCTTAGCAACTGGTTAACTAAATACTGTAGAATTGTTATAAAATAAAATTCAATGTGACACCTCGTGCTGCAGCAAAAGGTGTCCGTTTCCATCCGGGTCCAGGTTGCATTTCAACCTTACCACGTAATACGATAAACTTGCCGCCAGCAGAACAATACTTCAATCTCACGCATATTGACACATGAACTGTATCGCGTTATAGTGGCAATAATACATAGCAATTTAATTAGGAGAGGTGGTGGAACACAGTTCCTAATCACCAGATTGTGCGACGAAACCTGGGTTAAATCCTAAACTTCTCTTCAATACGTATCGGTTGAGGACATAAGACACTGTTGATAATAATTTGTCCGTCGGATGGGGACGTTAAGCTTGGAGTTATCCTGATTTGGAAAACGGATTTCACCCTCTTCATTCCTTCATCTGTCTTTCATTTCGACGCATACACACACACACACACACACATCAGTCATCCACACAAAATGGATTACGTACTTACACTTCAATTACTGCGGCAAGTTAAGGGAAACCACGACAGAAAACTGCCATTCAGGAGTAATCCCTCCAGGATTGCCATCAAGCCATAGATCACATCACAGGGTTATTATCATCATTGTATATAGGCGTACTGGAAATTAGCAAAAGTTTGCTGCTGACTATACTTTCCGACTGAAACTCGTCGCGAGCCTTTACTTAAATATTTAACGAAATGCAAACTTTTACCTTCTCGGAGTAAGATTTATACTTTCAAAGGAATAGAATAATCGATTTTACTCTGTTTAATGACTAAATCATGGCCGGGATTAGCTCTGCAATCAATAATTTTGATCAACTTTGAAATTTTGAATATACTGATGGTGCAAAAGTGTAAAACAGGAACCACTTTCGGGCTATCCACAAATTACGTCATACATTAATGGAGAGGAGGGAGGGGGGATGAACAAAGTGTGACATGGATAGAAGTCTTTTACAAAAAAAAGGCTGTATCTATACTTTATTTTGGTGAAAAATTGTTCCAAGAAATTATAACTAAGCTGCCCTAAAAATCGTGGCATTTCGATGATTACGTTCCTAGATTTTTTCGCTACGATTTACAGAACTTGATATAATAAGGAAAAGTGCATGACGCGTGTGAAAATGCTAGTCTAATAATCTAAAATAACAAAAAAGCACCAAGTAAAATAAACTTAAATGACTTTAAAATAGTAAAATGGAAATTACTGGTGCCAGAGTAATGAATCTTGATATACACGGTACACATCGGAAATATTAATATTTAATTAAAATTGCAATGGAGCGCACGCACTGGTAGCAATTTCCCTACTCACCCATCTTCCCGCATATTTGCCCTGCACCCACCTACATTTGCTCTTCTCTGTTCCTCTGCTGAAGATCTTCTGCGTAATTACTTCGACTCACACACCGAAATATAATTGTTGGCTTTATTTTGTAAAATCGTTAATAGGGATAGCGTTTATACATACTAATTCACAACCGTCGTAGGGGAAATTCAAAATAGACTCAAAAACTGTGGGAAAAATAAAAAGTGGTGAGGTCAGATACGGAAAAGAATAGACACCAAACCAAGAATTAGAATGTATACAGAATTGCATGTAACAAGAACTGAGACGAACCTCGTTAGCAAATATTTGTCGTAACAGCAGTGATCCCCGCATTAATGAGTTCGTCGTCATCAAGGCGTAAAGCCATCAGCAAAAACAGTGACCCGAAAGCAAACGGCTGACAATGATGTGTTAAGCTCAGAGCGATTCAAAGACTTTCCTCGCTCGATTATAATCGGTGTAAGAGGACGAACCAATATTGCTCCAATTTCGCTGCGTAAATATTCCTAACTTCACCATCATTCTTGAGAGCGCGGAAGAGGAGAGAGACCGAGATGAAATTCTCAACCCCTGCTTCTTCGAAACCACTGTTACTATTCCTTTTGTCAGCTTGTGTGTACCGCAGTTCTTTATCGGAACCTGATCTCTCATAATAATGACGCTGTACTACTGTTTGTAAAAATTGCAGCACCCACAAAAAAAGTGCGAATGACTCCAAAATCGGAGGATGTGTAGAACATTGGAACAACAATACGATAATTGACTGAGAATTCAAAAAGAGGGCGTACACGTAGTTTCAGTCACACCCTCTTTCGAGTCAGTGGACTGTATGTGCTGCTAATTACGTTCGGCTTGTTATGGATGACTGGCCCTCTTCGCGATCACGAACACAGCAAGCCGACACAGCTCTTACTTTTAGTCACCGATTATTGATGCACACAATACTAAAGATTTCTTATGACGACTTCAAGAATTCAAAACACACGGTTAGATTAACACTGATGATCAAATTAATGTTTTACAAACTGAATTCAAATATGACATTACTGTTTATCACAATATTCACCAACAAAAAATCATACGGAGTCCATGACCGAGCTTTCCCGCGCGAGGAATGAGCATGCGACAACTCGTCCATGCAGACAAAGACTGTGTAATTCTAAGACTTAACAACTAAGATACTACTGCTACCTAACTCATTACACAAACTACAATGTGTGGAACCCTTTATAACTATTATTGGTATTAACTACAATTAAAACATCACTAAACAGATACAGTTAGTATCAAATTAATTACTAATTAAGTAGAAAAATATAAATAATAATTATGGTACTAAAGAGTTAGACATAAATGTCACAACTGGTTAGTGTAACCCAACTCTCAGTCAGTGCAGAGCCACCAAACGAAAAGAAAACTTGCAAGAATGTGCCGGCATGCCCGTCAACATTAAAAGGCGCAATATCGACATGCCAGTGAGTTCAAACGTGGCATAGTGATTGGTGTCCGGGAAACTAGTTTGTCATACCATGACATTGCGCCTCGTGTAGGGCACACTGTTACGAGAGTGATGCGCGTATGGAACCAGTGGATACATGAGTGGGTGACAGACCACATCATGTGACTATAGCGTGGGATGACCGCCATCTTGTCCGCATGGCCGTAACCGACACAACAGCTCCGTCCACAGTGTTGACTCATCGTAGGTGCGCTGCAGTGGGTGCGGATTTGTCTGCGTCGACGGTTGGGCGGCGTCTGCTAATGATTGGACTGGTGGTACGCGTGACGTTGAGTCTGGTTCCGTAGACTATAATCCACCGGCTCTTCAGACTGCGCTGGCAGCGTGAACGCCGTCACTGGCGCACAATGGTTCAGGATTAGAATATAGCGGACAATCGAACTAAAATCATAATATCGATAAAAAGAAATGCTTTAGACAGCATTTGCTGTGCTGATAAAAAACTGTTATGTTCAAGTTTTGATAAAAATGGGTCCTTCATACTTAAAAAATAATAAAATGTATAGGTGAAAATCTATGGTTTCTTTTAATTTTTTTTTTCGCGGTCCTGTATTGAAGTGTCAAAGTCAAACCTTATACAACAGTTAAGTACCTATCCTACTTAATATTACAACATAAAAATTTATTGCGTATCCTTGCCTCTTTGACTACAAGGCGCAAGTGAATTTCAGAATTAATGGATACTGGACATTCGAACTAAAGTCATAATATCGATCCATAAAAAATTGCTATATATAGCATTTGCTGTGCTGATCAAAAATTGTTGTCTTCAATTATTATAAAAATGAGTCCTACAGACTTAAAAAAATAAAATAGTCTTTCTCCCATACAGTGTTTTTCTATTTCTTTTTAATTTTTTAAATGTGAAGGACTCATTTTTATCAAAAATTGAACATAACAATTTTTGATCAGCACAGCAAATGCTGTCTAAAACAATTTTTTTTTGAGTCGATTTAGTTCGAATGTGTACTATCCTTTAATCCTAAAATTCATTTGCGCCCTGTAGTCAAAGTGGCAAGGATACGCAAGAAATTTTTATGTTGTAATATTAAATAAGATAGGGACTTACTATTGCATAAGGTTTGACTTTGACACTTTAATATAGAGCCGTGTAAAACAAAATAGATTTTCACCTATACATTTTTTAAGTATGAAGGACACATTTTTATTAAAAATTTAACATAGCAGTTTTTGATCAGCACAGCAAATGCTGTCTACAGCAATTTTTTTGATCGATATTATGACTTTTGTTCGAATGCCCACCCCATTATAACCCTGAACCACTGTGCGGCGTGCTGAATGGCAAAAACTAGTGTTCCAGGACGAGTTTAGCTTCAACCTGTTCTACAGTGATGGTCCCGAACGTGTTATTTTTCAGCGGCATATCGGACAAACGTCAAATGTGATGGGTTGAAGCACCATTAGACAACTGGTTTGGTGAATTTTGTTTTTTATTTGATTCCCCGGTAAGAACTGTAGTGGAAGACAGAGATTTGAATATGTGAAGCAGATAACTGAGGACGTGGGTTGTAAGGGGTATCTACAAGAGGTTAGCACAACATAGGAAGGGATGGAGGATTGCATCAAACCAGATGAAAGACTGATGACAGGAAAAAAATCAAAAAAAAAATCAAAAAAAAAAATCTTTGCACTAAATTTTACTCTAATAAAGTATTTCATTCTAGGCGTTATGATTTTCACAAACAGCAACGTATTTCGTAAATGCGAAATTGGTGCTTTGTTATGTGCTACTTTGACTTATGGTAGCAGTACTGTTAATCATTGCAGTTCTATAGCCACAATTATCGAATTTAAATGCTATCCTTGTTCGCTTGCGAGTAGTGGTTGAAATAGTTTCTCCCATGCTGATTTCCTTTCTGGTTTTTGTAACCGCTTCGGAATAACGGAATTTTGGTAGTGTATACGACTTATTGGCTTCAAACGAAAGCTGATAGCATTAATTATTTAATTAAATTAAAAAATTCAGTTCCCAATAGGAAAAATTTAAGTTGGCCTCAGACCCATCCCTTGTATAATTATTAATTTTGACTGCGGTGGAGCTAAGAAATGTTATTTGAAGAATTATGTATATCAAGCTGGAAGTTAATTGATTAGGAATTTGTATACAGGTTGTGTGATTAATTTTGAATTTGTGTGACGAACGGTGGTGTATGATTCCTTTCCAACTCTCTGCTTAACTGCCGCTCGTTTTTTTTTAATAGATGTGCTACCATAAGATCCAGAATAATACAGAGAAAGTCACCCTATGTCTCTCGAGTGGCCGACGACAGCTATTCTGTCTTATTTTGTGTTAGCACACCACCATTTTCGACCTAGAAATGGGAAAAGGAAAGAAGAAGCCTGTTGCGGTGAAGGCGATTTTTTCTCACAACCTTGCAGCTTTTGAAGTGCATGAACGGCGATATATGAGGAAACCTGAAACACTGAAGTCACCAAATTACAATACCAGCTCCGTCGAGGACCTCTGTCGCTAAGACCACAACAACTTCTCTACAATAATTTTACAGCTAGAAGCTCAGAAGAACAAACTACCTGCAGAGCGCAAGCCACCTCCTTTATCGACCTCGCCAGAATATACTACGCTGGTTCCAGAAGAGGAGCAAATGTCGGTCGGCACAGACATCTCCTCGGTCACGCCAGAAGCTCTGCAACGCCAGCGATTCCGATGCAGGAAGAGGAGCAGGTGTCGGTCGACACAGCTGCTGCCTTCAGTGAACTAGATTATTCCGACACAGACATGGAAGAAGATGCAGTCCAGCCCATCGAACTTGGCCCAGAGCTGCCCGCACAACACACTTTGAAAACCCCTATATGCATCTCTTATTGGACTTCTGGTTCATCCAACCACCGCGACTACCTGCCAACATGGTCTTTCGCGGGCTGTCAAAGGAAACGGCGGAGGAAGAAGTCGCTGCAGTACTGAAGAACGGTGGAATTGTCGCCACCGGCGTGCACCAAATGAGGAGACCGGGGACCGAGGACCTGCTCCCACTGTTCACCTTTCAACCAGACCGGCCACTCAGAAGGGAGGACAGGCCCCAGCTCATCCTTGGACACAAGGTCCGGATCGAGAAAAAGAAGAGGCCTCCGCTAGCGCTCTCCCAGTGCTTCAGATGTCATCGGTTCGCCGAGCATCTGGCCCGTGACTGCACCGAGGATGAGCGCTGCCTGAGATGTGGAGGCAACCATGGTATCGTTACCTGCACCGTACCTCGCGATGCCCACCCTACATGCTGCAACTGCGGCGAAAACCGTATTTCCTCGTACAGTGGGTGCGTCGCGAGGAAGAGCCTCCGAGCAGATAATCTGACGAAACACCAGAATCAGGCTGCAGCCAACGTCGGGTTCCAAGAGAGGGCCTCAGTAGGAGAGACAACAGCGAGTCGGCCAGATGCCGGCAAGAAGAGAAGGTGGGGCGGCAAACGCCCTCCCACCGACAAACCACGACTGGTTGCCCACATCAGTCGGCCGGCAGCACCAGAGGAGAGAGGCGCCCGCGGCAGACGCGTCGACCAACGACATGAAGCAGCTGGCGAAATCTGTAGCCGACGCCATCAAGATGCTACCTCAACTAGTAGCGAGTGCTACTGCACTGGCAGTCGCGTTCGCCCTAAGCCACAACAACTAGTTCATCCAGCAAACAACCGCAACGCATAGACCTTCCAGCAAAAGCGGCTATCAACGAAAAATTCCAAAGAGGATGACACCAACCATCTACAGCAACTATTTGGGACAGATATCACCAACTGAGGGCGACAGGTACCCCACCATCAGACCAGGCAGTGCCTTCGGTGCTCGAAGTAAATCTGCGCTCCTCCTTGAGCGAGTTAAAAGTTAAAATCGCTGGAATATTTGTATGATTGTGCTTAGTATCTTTGATCGAGCCGATGGCTATTCTGTTTGTACTGTGTAGTGTTACTGTAGAGCGCAAGGGGAAATAAACGTAAGTGGAAAGTGATTCGTTGGAGTTCTTATACCCTGCAACCAGAAGCTTGTCATTGCTTTCGCGACAGAACTGAATAGCAAGAAATATTAACTAACGAGTTATCTATCAAGTGACTATGTTTTTCTTATCCGTTTGTATTCTATATTCAAGGATGAAAACGATTAGCTGAAAGCAACCTGAAAAAGGAAATAGGAATATAAAAGTTGGAAGCAGGAGCGTGTGTTTTATACTTTGGTGTTCAACATAGGTAGTAACTAAACTTTTTATATTATTATTATTCGTCAGTAGTGCCAGCATATGATAAGGAAGGATTTTGATCCCGTGATGTGCGGTAGTAACAGACGGTTAAGGATATATTTAATTAAAAAATTTCTGATGATTACTTCCTCGTCACAAATATCATGTACGAAGAGGTTTTATACTTTACATATCCCATTTTTATCATCTCGCTATGCAATTTTAACGGTTCATCGTATTCATTACGCGGAATCACTTCATATCATTTCCACTGACGTACACCCGTTCTGCCCGTTTTCACAAGAGGCCAGTAGTATTCTTCTTCTTTCCGATAAGTCCTTCTGAGACCGCGTTCTAATTTCAGTTCTTCATTCCTTCTAGTTGTTTTTTCTTCATTTCAATCTAATATTCCTTTATAATTTCACTAAGTTTCTTCCTTCTGTCCTCAGACCACTTCGAAACAGATTTCTTTCCTGTTCTGCCTCGGAATCCTACTTTCTCTTTTCATAATTTCCTCTTCTCATATCTTATTTCTTTCAAAATCTTTCTTTACATGTTGAATCCAGCTGGTTGTTGATTTTTTTCCCCAGAGGTAATTGAATATCTTTTTCGTTAGTCTTTTATCATTCATTCTGTAGATACGTCCAAAAAAAACAGCAATCTCCTTTTCCTTGTTGATTCTTTTATATTTTCTATGTTCTAGTTTATTTCCTTATTACTTCTTAATTTCCTTAGTTCTGCTGTGATAACTAGACCAAAGATTTTTCTCATGTTTCTCCTTTTTAGTAAATGCAGTTTATCCAATCTATAGTTTAACACTAGACATGCACTAGCAAATGAACATTCTGGTTTCAAGACCGAGTTGTAGTGCCTTATTTTAAGACCTTTTAACAAGCATTTTTTTTTGTTATAAAATGTTTTAGTGATTCCATACACTCTTTCCATCCTGTGTATCCTTTCTTCTATGGCGGATTTATCTAATACAACTTCTTGAATTATATCACCCAAATATTGAATTTTTTTTTTACTTTCTCTATTCGTTCAATACCTGTCGTTAAAAAATTTAATGTTTCTAATAATTTTAGTTTTTTTTCTACCGAAATTCTCAAAACTGTTTTGTTGGCTAGTAGTATTATTATATTAACAATCATGAATTAATAAAGTTTTTGGGCTGGTCGGTGACAATGTCATATCAGACTATATTGTTATTATTACGTGTCTAGCGTAAGGAAAGGAGAAACTTACAGAGCGCAACAAACGGTAAAACGCGTAGTTTTCGCAGCGGCTGTGCCTGCGCAGGGCTTAGCTGGAAGCTGCTGGCAGGCGATTAAAGAGTTTTACGAGCCTTCCTGTGCCCCGAGCACTCTGCGAGATGACGAACCCAGCAAATTAAATTGTCAACTCGCGCCACTCGATCTGAGACCTCAGAGCCCGTCAGTTTGGCTTAACCTCTGAAAGATGAGAAGTTATTCGTTTTGCAGTAATCCGTTGCTTCTGGGACGTTCCACGGTCAATTCTTATGTCCCATGTTGGTCGTTTCTTCAATTATTCAGTTTCCTCTGCTGCCACAGGCTGCAGATCCCGGCAGTTTGTCCTTTTGCAAAAGTTAAGACCAGGGGTGGCCAACCCAAATGATCTTGCAGGACACTTTGGAAATGCATCATAACTCCGCGGGCTGCATTTAAATTTATATATCCCCATATTAGATTTAGACCCACAATAGACTTTTTTGAAGTGAGAAATTGAAACATAATGCTTTATTATTATTGTGTTTACTATTATTCTTACATGTAAACATAGATAATAATAATGATACTAACAATATTTGTCGTATATTTGAAATAATATTGTTTTAAAATCAAAGTTGATTTTTCTCATAATTTCGGCAGTTAATTTTTGAATTTATGGAGGCACAAATAATGTATTTTTTTTAATACATTGGTTTTCACGACTTTGGCCATTATAAAATAAATGTATCTTGTAAAAGTGTGATGAACCTCGCGGGCTTGAATAATGTTCAAGGCGGTTTGCATGTGACCCGCAGGCCGCGGGTTGGCCACCCCTGCTGTAGACGATAAAATTGTTTGTCAAATTATTCGATAGTCTGCGGCTTTGTTTATCAACAATCGACGTGTTTTACGGAAATTTTGATTGACGACATGTTTCATTTATTGAATGGCAAGTTTCAATGATATTTTCACTCAGTAAACGAGGTGCAATGCAGGCTTGAAATTTTAAATCTTAAAATCAGGGCCACTAAACTAGGTACCTCAAAGTTATTGAGTAGTTCGTATAGATTTGCGCATAACAGTGTCCATTTTTTCAATGCGAGGACGTAGTAATGATAGTAACTCTTATTGTCCATGCGCAGAAAGTTAGCATAATCATCTGGTTGTGCGCATAATAATTCAGGTAATAAATTTCCATGGGTATATTTTTCTCTTAATTTCAGCCATTCTACAGACAAGCCTCTCATAACATTTTGTAACGGCGGCCCCGTTAGATATTGGAGTCTGATTGCCCTTTATAATAATAACAAAAATAATGATAGAAAATTGACTAGTCTAAGACTGTCATTTTATGACCGGAGTTGGCGTGTCCTCACGCCTTCATTTATGCTATCGTGTAATTATTAATTTAATTTCATTTTGCTCTCTGTTCCCAAGTTGGGAAACTCTACCTAGAACAACACCTACTTTTTGTTTCGTTCTTCAACTCCTAAAATGTTTTTTTTTTTTTTATTTATTACGTATCGCGGCATACGTCACATTTGGTTTTGTTCTCTGGTTTGAGTGTTGGCGCCATTGTTTGATGAAAACGTGAAGTCTGACCAGCAAATTTGTTAAATAAATTAAATTAAATTAGGAACTCAAATTACGAGAACAGTTTTGGCCATGCAAATTCTTTTTAAAACATTATTACAAGACTTGTTAGCTTGAGGGCTAGAGTACAACAATCTAAAACCAAGTGCAGACTGTATAACAGCAGAACAATGCGACACGCGATTGGGTGGTACGCAGGGTCAAGTAGACGCTCTGTAGACTTCTGATTGTTCCACAGCGTCAAGATCTTCAATACTACACACTACCTCCTCTCCAAAATCCTCTAAACCAGTGTATCTCAGCGCGTGGTCCGCGAATATGGTTCAGATGGCCTGCAGCATTATAAATTTAGATACTTTAGTCTTACTGTGGACAACTATAAACGAGCCAAACTTTTCAAAAGCCACGGATATATCAATGACAGTCAAATATCTGGAATTTCCAGTATGAGGTAAGGGCAGTAGTGATTCTACAATAGTCTATTCATTTCGAGCTAACATAGAAAAAGAATGAGGATTAAATAAATATTACCGAGCGTGGCGGTGTAACGGATAGTGTTCTCGCCTCGCATTCGGGAGGACGGCGGTTCGATCCCCGTCCGGGCATCCAGATTTGGGTTTTCCATGGTTTCCCAAATCACTCCAGGCAAATGCCGGGATGCTTCCTTCAAAAGGCCATGGCCGAATTCCTTCCCATTCCTTGCCCCTATCCTTGCCCCCCATCCTTTCCCGTCTCTAAAGACCTCGATGTTGAGAGACGTAAATACAATAAAAAAATAAAATAAAATAAATATAGACAAATAATCAACTGCAACACAGTTACCTTTAATGATGTTTATTTACATTATGCGTTACGTGTTTCAAGAACTAATTCCCACTTTCAAACGCAATATAAAATACATTTTAATGTGCAATATGCTTGTGTTTGTTTCTGCAATACATAAGAAAACCTTATGGAGTTTTGTTTTGAAGGTGTCTTAAAATGCGGCATTGCAGAAACTCACAACTACACACTCACATTACATTAAAATGTATTTTACATTGCGTTTGAAAATGGGAATTAGTTCTTGAAACGCGTAACGCACAATGTAAATAAACATCATTAAAGGTAACTGTGTCGCAGTTGATTATTTGCGTATATAATTGAAACAGTTACAGACTTTCGTAAGTCCATTTAGTATGGATAAAGTGAAGATTAAATAAATGACTTTTGTGATAGTCTTGTACTAGGTGCTAGGTGTCAGGGACCACAGTACGTGGTAAGGTTGGTAACATAAATATGGTGAGGTAAACAAAAACAAAAAACAAAAAACACAAGAAACAAAAACAACAAAAAAGGAAACAAAAATTGTAAGGTCTAATGTCATTTATTTTTTGCATTTAGGCCGATAGTATAGTGTAGCATCAAACTTACAGTAACATTATTATTCATTAAGGAAAAAAAATATATATATTAAGTCTGGTGCCTTTATTTTGTACATGTAGGTCGATGGTATTGTGTACCATCCAACTTATAGTAATATTATTATTCATTTCGATACCGAATACTAAGAGTTTGATTAACATGTAATTATATTTAAGTAGTTTCAGTTTCCGTATGAATTCAAAACATCTTTTGAGATTTATTATGTTTTAATGGTACCACAAAATATGTCCCAGATATTAATGACATAAACATAGGTAAAAAACTAGGTCCTTATTAATTAGTGGTCCGTAGCATCATTTTTGACAAATTACTGGTCCTCGGGTTGGAAAAGGTCTAGAAACGCTGATATAAACAAAAAGTCGATAATACCAGGTCTGACTTCAAAGCGAAACGAACTTTTGGAATTCTCATTAAACCCTAACGCCGACGTTCTTATTAAAGCTTAGGCAAATAAATTGCTGACTTAGAGTTCAGAAAAAGAGCTTTTGCAGAGAAAGCAATAAATGACGTCATTTCTGAAGCAAGTTTTTGGATTTTCGTCATGACTCCCTTAAAATCCGTGTGGTAAATGAACCTCCAAGAAGTTCAAAGAATTCGCAGTGCAGTAATTAACTGGATTTCTCCCGTTCCTGAGACGACTCCACTAGACTATAATAATTTTACGAACAGTGGACAATTCACTGACTTCACTTTAAAGAATGAGTGTTCGTTGTTTCAATTTTTATGGTAAATGTCTGTTATAGTCATTACACGTACTTCAGTTTGTAGGTATCTCCTTTAAATGAAATAATTAGTCCAAGAGGAATCACTTTCAAGTTTTCCTTTTTTTTTTTCTTTCTTTCCAAAGACATAGGACTTCATACAAAGATACTACAAATGTTCCAGAGATTCTAGCTTGCAACACCTAAACTTTTCAAAACTAGAAGTCAACTAACTAACTCATCTCTTCCGAGTATAGACGTTAGAGAAAATTCCAGAATAAATCAAAGACTTCCGACTGAAGTTTCTCGAAATCTAACAATACTTAAACAATTAAAATCACATTAAAACAATCAGAATTAATACAAAATCTTTCACAATCATTACGAAATGCACAGAAATGAAAGTTTAAGATATTTACACACAAAATTATCAACATAAACCAATCCAAACCGCCGCAAATTGTCCTCAAACATCGTAGCTCACATCAGTTTTTTTTTTTTGTTTGTTTTTTTTTTTTTTTTTGTTTTGTTTTTTTGCCTGCTTAACGTCTCTCTAACAGCGAGGTCTTTAGAGACGGGAAAGGATTGGGGGGGGAGGCAAGGAATGGGAAGGAATTCGGCCATGGCCTTTTGAAAGGAGCATCCCGGCATTTGCCTGGAGTGATTTGGGAAACCATGGAAAACCCAAATCTGGATGCCCGGACGGGGATTCGAACCGCCGTCCTCCCGAATGCGAGGCCTGAACGCTAGCCGTTACACCACCACTCTCGGTCGTCAATGTTTAGAATTATAAACTTTTAATTAATGGTTCGCACATAATACTACCCTTGAACACATTACATAGTTTCTTTCCATAAAACAATGTTCATTTACACAACTTCACAATTAATGCAAGAAAAATATACAAAACCATATCTACTCAACTCCCGGCTTGCTACAAATAATTCTTAAAATACAATTTCATTTAAGGTCTGGGTCTGACGGCTGTTATAAGCTCCATAAGTTAACGCATCTCCCGATTTCTTTCACTTCAGTAACTACTTACCAAGTAGGTACCACCTGCTTACTTTCAGTTAAGTATTGAAGGGAGCCAATACACTAGTTCATTGCTATGTGGGGCGGATTATCAAGTAACCAACACACTAACATCCTTGAATGCAGTACTGAAAAGACAGCATCCAAAATACACGTATATAGAAATAAACAAAATCGATAAAATGAACGATTAAATACAAAACTATGGAAACTTGCCTTCATATAGTCTTGTAGAACATATGTAAGTGTTCCATACGTTCCTGATACAATTTGGTTGATAGTTGCTGTAGATATGACGACAGAAATCTTCAAGTCTTCAAAAATTACCTCTGGGTTAAGTCTGACCTTTCCTTAAGAGGTACACTTTCTCTGAAAATTTGTGACCTCCCTTTTCAAATAAGGTTAAACTGTCAGTAATAGTTGGTTAAAGATACTTTCTTGCATTCTAAAGAAGTTCTTGAACTCTTTAATATCTCAGTGGTTGATTTCTCCAATAGTTTTGGATGACAAGTTTCTTCTCTCGTTTTCAGCCATTCCGTAATCCAGCGATTGTGTATCACTCGAAAGGTAGTACCAATCGCCAAAATAGTAGCCATGCAATGGGTTACACTATTATCTGTGTGTTGGAAAAATAAAATCCTGAATTAAACGAATAATATTGCAAAATCACACAGATTCATCCTGCTTGCTAGGCAGAAAGAGAGGCATTGAGCAAGTTTATTGACAGTAACATTGTCAATAGTATTGATCATAAAAGGTCGCGCCGTATTGACATGGGTTGGAATGGGAATCGATGGCTGTGTTGATAGTACAAATGCTGACAATACTATCTATCGTGTAAGGTAAATGCATGAATCACCGAATCATTTGAGAACTATGAAATAATCTGTTTTTTTTTTGTGGCGTAAATATTGGATCAGAAAATTAAACAGAATCAAAATTAATAAATGAAGTTGCCGCAGGGGAAAGGTATTCATTGCGTAAATAAAACGGGAAGTGAAATTAAAATCAGTGATTAACAAGTGCTTAATTAATTTTTGGTAAATATGAGCAGTGCAGCTGTTTCTTATTTGTTTATTGCTATAAGCGTTTCACTTTTCATCGCGGCATCATCAGCGACGAATTATTTGCAGTAGTGTTATTAGGATTGATAGCAGCCAATTTTTTATTTCTCAAAGCGTATTCTAACTTGAGCCATCTGTCAAAATATTTCCAGTTAGATGTGAATGCTTATTCATCTATCCAATCAATATTAGGTGAGAAATAATGTTATTTAGAACGATAGTTTCTCCTATTAATTTTGTTTCCCTTATTATTACCATTAATATTAGTTTAATTGTGATGGAACACATGCTCCGGTGGCAACTACCCCTAATTATCCCCTTCCATTAGTTTTTAATTAAATTATCTTATATATTTTGAGTGTTAAATTCCAGCTCCCATCAACATATGAGATTTACAAATTTTAACCTTAAATTCCTTCAGCGTTTTAACTAAATTATTCATCATTTCACTTGTTATACGTGTGCAGAACACAGAAAACAGGGGAAAGTACAATGTAAAGGTGCTAGTAAACGATCAAACACATTTAATAAACACTTTTATTTTTGTTGATTGTTTGTCAAACAAGGACGACACGTGTTCAAACAAGTCTTGTCAAAGTTAGCGTCACTTGTTTAGATTTTTGAGAGGTGTTACCATCGTATGTCATGGCTTCTGCAGCAAGCATAAAAAGAAAACAGTAACAAAATCCAAAGGCTACGGCACCTTAGTGCGAATGGATAGTACAACCCTCAACCGAGCGTGGTGGGTAAGCGGTAATGCTCTGTCCTCGCATTCAGGATTACGCGGGTTCGAATCCCAATCAGGGCACCCAGATTTGGGTGTTCCATGGCTTCCCCAAAACACTTCAGGTGAATGCGGAATGCTTTCTTTAAGATGTAACGGCCGAATTCCTTCCCGTTCCATGTCCCCATCCTTTCCCGCTTCTGATTACCTCAATGTCAACTAGGCGGAAAGCCACGAGGAAAAAAATATACAACCGACAATGGTTTGTTAGAATTACTTTCATTTTCAACGAATGATACTGATGCTCTTTTTTTATATCTTCTTCATTTATACCTCCACGACTGGTTTTTAATACATCAAACTTTTTTTTAATGCTGTGCCTTGTTTATTTTTATTCGCATATTCTTCTGACTTGATTTTCCATCACACATGAAGATTTCGACATAGAGGAATAAACTGAAGAACAAAATGTGATTTGAGTTACATCTGACATGTTGTGTACTTGAAAGCAAGAAACAAAGATTTTTTTTTTGATTTTTTTTTTTTGACAAACTACCCGCCACCGGTCATACATGTTTGTGAATGATTCCATCAATAAATATCTCAATCGAACACGTCAAAAAATACACATACACACATAGACACACACATTCACATGTCAAACAAAGCGATCCATCAAATTTTCGTGCTTGATAAAATATTTGATCGTTTACCGCCTGCTAAAGCTCAGACAAGAATCTTATATGCAGCAATTGGAATGGTTCAAAATTCACAGCAAGGTATTTCCTTGGTTCGCCGCCTCCTTGCTAAGATGCGGAGACGCGATTGCCGCTCGCCGTTTTCCGTTCGCAATCTGCGTTATGTCCCCAGGGACCGACTTCGGGGCCGTTACAGCGGCGCCAGCGCTCTGCGGGGAAATACCGCGCGTGTTTCCGCGAACCAACAACAGCCCGAGTCGGGGCCAACTCCGAGAACTACCGTCCACCACACACTGCTCACATCTGGTGTCTCATCTACTACACTCGTTAATTGCTGAGAACCTACACTGTCTGTCCTAGTAAATCGACGTAGTGAACAAAGGATTTTTAACGAAGTAATAAAATGCCGAGCGTGATGGTTGAGCGGTAGCGTTCTTGCCTCGCATTCGGGAGGACGCTGGCTCGAATCCCCGTTCGACCATTAAGATTTAGGTTTCCATGGTTTCCCCAAATCAATCGAGGAGAACGCCGGGGTGGTTCCCTCAAAAAGCCCTGGCTGAATTCCTTCCCATCGTGCCTGCAGTCATTTCTCGCCTCTTATGACCGCGCTATCGACGAGGCGTATTTTCACCAGTACTATAGTAGTCTAAGTTTGGGTCATACACATTTATAGTACCTACTTATAAGAGATGTGGTTTTGCGTTGCATTCCAAGGTACCCAGGCTCGTGGGTGAGCGGTAACACTCGGGTCTGCAGTTCGGATTCAGATCCACGTCTAGCCATCCGGATTGATGTTTTCCATAGTTTCGCACCTAGCGTGATGGATGAACGGTAACGCTCTGGCCTCGCATTGGGGAGGTCACAGGTTCGAATCCGCTTCCATCTACGCAGATTTCGGCTTCCGGAAACCACTCCATGTTATCCTTCCATGGTTTCTTCAAAGAGGTGAAGATGGAAGAAGGAACAGGGTGAAACCAGATGCCTGCCCTTTGAGGTCTACTATTCCCAGGTTAACGCGCCCATCCGACGGACGCACCATAATCAAAGTGCAGTACGGCCTCGCTCCCTGCGCAATGCGCAGAGGCTCAGGATTTATGCCAGTACTTTGATGTACAAACTGGTGATTTGGAATTGGTCACCACTAACTCTCCTACCCTTCCCGCGAATGATAAACAATTCTTCAACTGTCAGGATTCTAACACGGAATTCCTGTCAGATATCAAGGAGGAACTGCTAACCTGTAAACTATTGCTAGTCACAATATATACAAATCTTAAGAGGGCGCTTCCTAAGGATTTCTTTGTCCAAGCATCACGCAATATCTACAGCACCAATTTGGAAGGCGAGAATGGTCAAAATTAAGTTTTGTTTTAATTGAGAATATATTTTGCTACCGGGAGCTGGGAGATTTTCTCAATGTTTCGTATGGGCAGTTCATTTGAATATGTCCGTTGAAACGATGGTGTTATTTACGACTTTGGGGCGCCAGCAACCCTTTGTTAGTGGGATAACCTGAGCGTCGGAATTTGCTAAGACGAGTTCAAAAAATAGTCCCCTACACCGAAGCCGCGTTGAGCCAATGAAAAGCACCCAAGGGCCCGATGTTTGAAAAGGATTGTCTATTGTAATGTTGGAGAATTTAGTGAGAACAAAGCGGTGTGGAAACTAAGTTTCGGCCATTTTACGATCATTCTGTTGTGGAGCACGAAACTGGCGAGACGTATTTCCTACTGGCTGCCCAGTTGTAATGTTAAATGCTTTTTCTGTTACCTGCATGCAGCATGAATCTGATTAACTAGCAGCTGACGGGTTAAGCTTGGTTCTACCTGTGCTTAATAACGGTACATGCATTTACCGTATCCATTTGCCCATCTATTTGGCGAAGAAACACGAGGGAACGAGATAAGCATCTCGAGTCTAGTACCTGACGACCTGTGGCCGCTTTCTGCATTCAACAATAAACGGTAAAACACACCTGTTCAGCTAATTATCACGAACAATGACTTTCTGGAGCAATGCGGAAACCATTACACGCCCTTAAAGATAATTTCATTGTTCTACGTCAGTGTTTCTCAAAGTAGGGCACGCAAACCCCTAAGGGTTCGCCAGTTGATCTTAGGGGTTTCGCGACAAGATTTACGTAAAGCGGACTGGCTATCTCATGCGTATAACACACACACACTGGTGAATATTGCTGATTTATATATATATATAAAAAAAGGTTCTAGTTTTTTCCCAAGGGGATTCGCCATTGTCTGGAGAATTTTATAGGGGTTCGTGTAGCTAAAATTTTTAGAAACACTGCTCTACGTAACAATTCATAAACAATCAGTGCTTTGGTGCTGCGTGTTTACCTGCCGGCATATTAATATTTGATTTCATATGATTTCGAGGCGTAAATGACTTTAAATTTGTAATTTTATATTTATTGTAAATAATTCTGGAAGTGACAGCGAGACATATGTGTGTGTATAGTCATTTCTTTGTTTGTTTGACATATCACCTTTTAATATGTAGATTGAATGCAGCTTGTTAGGGAGCGTCCAAAATTACATGGCTCCGTCCAGTGGGAGGGATGGGAGGGGTTGGCTGGAAAGCTACGCTGAGCTACGTTGGAGGGGGGGGGGGAGGGGTTCCGAGCGAGGCCACGTAGCTTTTCATTCATATTATTTGTCACAGTTAAAATGAGGTTCAGAACACACAACAGCATGTAAATATTTAATTCGGTCATTTTTTTTATCTGCTTAACGTCTTTCTAACAGCGAGGTCTTTAGAGACGGGAAAGGATGGGGGGCAAGGAATGGGAAGGAATTCGGCAATAGCCTTTTGGAGGAATCATCCCGCCATTCGCCAGGAGTGATCTGGGTATGTTACTTGAGGTAGAATGCAACGTTTTGCATGGAAATGACACACACTACTGGTTGTTTATGATCGCTTGTTATTGTAAGTATGTTTTCATGCGGTTCCGAGCATTTCAGGTCAAATGTGTCCCTTGTAAGGACTTTTTCGGTCGCCACTACCATCTAAAGGCGCATTCCCAAGATCCCTTGTAGGCGATGTGAGACGGGACAATACCTCATTAGCCGAAGTGTAGGGACGACCACTGGCCGCAGGTTACACCTAGCTTACCTTGCCGCCACCTCCCCACCACGTTGCCTAGTGTCGTTTGGCACAGAGCACTTTACAGCAACAAAAGAGGTGCGCACCGCTGCTGCAAACCGATGGCAACAGCGCACCGCTACACACGCCTGTGATGTTTACCGACTCAGAGTGGGTAGCTGCGTCTCATCTCCGCTAGCAGAGGCTTCCCTGTTCCCATGGCGTACCGTACCGTCCCGTCCCGTCTCGACTCAGTTTACAAGGGATCGTGGAAATGCGCCTTGACGGCGTTCAGCGGGTGGTTTCCGAAATGTGTCCACATGCATAGCGAACCTTAAAGCTGTTCATAATGCGTAATAAATCCATTGTATTCCCAAGGCAGGTAGAATGGTTAGTCACCCACCAGACGTGTAAATCTGGGCACTTTGTTGCGTCACTTAGCACTGGTTGTTTGACAAATGCCATATACTCGGTGCCCAATAACACTGACACTTTGTACTTACTAATTCATTACAGTATCTATCTTAAAAGCTGCAGTATGTGTTGTGATTCTGCGTGAATGATGGTTTGAGCAATACCCACCAACGATCATACCACATCAAGGATAACATACAACACTCTTTGGATTGTGTTAATATTGTTGCTGACCTTTTTTTTTTTTTTAATACAGTACGTTAAAATAAACACCTTGCTGGATGAACCACACGCGACTACCCGGCTACAGCGGAAACGTCCAGTGGCTCATCATTTAAGGTAAAGGGAACTGCAATATGACAGGTGTGGTCCTAGTAAAAACCAACATATCACATGAATACGATGTAGACTGCAACTGTGGAATACCACAAACTCTGGAACACCTGCTTGTCTTTAAAAATTGTTCTGCCACCTGTATCCCCGATGATCAATGGATTCACATGAAAGAAACATGTGATATAGCTCAATACTGTGCGGAGAATATCGATCCGCACACGAAAAACTAAAGTTAAGTAACAGGAAACGTAAATAAAACCTCCTAGAGATATGGAGAATCCTCAACAGTATAACGGCCCTCAGACTCAAATCTTTAATGAAATTGTATTTCAAGAATTATTTGTAACGACCTGTGAGTTGAGTAAATATGGTTTTCTATATTTTTCTTAGAATGAATAGTGAAATTGTGTAAATGGACTTTGTTTTATGGAAAGAAACTATATAAATATTATTTAATACGTTCAAAGACAGTACCATGTACGAAACATTGGTTAAAAGTTTGTAATTGGAAGTATTGAGGTGAGCTACGATGTTTAGAGGACAATTTCCGACAGTTTGGACTGATTTATGTCGATAATTTTGTGTGTAAATATCTTTAATTTTTATTTTTTATGTGCATTTCATAATGATTTTGAATTAATTCTGATCGCTTTAATGTGATTTTAATTGTTTAAGTATTGTTAAAATTCCAGAAACGTCGGTCCGAAGTCTTTGAAATATTCTGGAATTTTCTCTGATACCTTATATAGGCCTGATCGGCAGAGACGAATTTTAGTTTGTTTGAAAGTTAGTGGAGCATTGGTGTTGAAAGGTATAATCGCTGGAGCATTACTTGTGCACCTAATATCTTTGGATTTCGAAGTCTTAAAAGAAAATAAACAAAGTTGAAAGTGAATCAAATTGGACTCGTTATTTCATTTATAAAACGAGATACGTATCAAGTCGAACGCAACGGAACAGCAAGAAAGAGTAATAAGCGAGATACGTATCAGGACTGTGCGAACTTCTTTAATGACCGTTTGTTATAATCGGGGTTGATAACGTGAACAATAGTAATGACGTCAGTAACACAGAATTCGTGAAGGCAACTAAAATTATTAATAAAAACTAAATTCATTGTAGGTATCTTGTGCTGTAATGTTATTTCTCATTCTGGTCCAGGCTGTGTTTCATCGTGGTTGTCGTCAACACACCCCGTGAGCGGAGCTGACGGCAAGTGCCAGCAGCGAGCCTGTGAGTAGAGAGGGACAGAGAGCAACTCGGCGCTTGGCTTCTCGTTCTGAGGTGAGGGTGCACGAAGCGAAGCGAGATAAAAGTTAGAGGCAGGCCATTTGTAACGCGACTTTTAAGTTGTTTTCCTCACCGCTTACAGGCTGTGTCGCCATTTGTGTCTCGTAAAACTGATTAATTGCAGAAAACACTCAGCAGTATTTTCCGCGCCGGAAAGCCACCAAAAGTATAGAATAAATCGCTTAACGTGCTGCGCAGGACTGCTGATAGGCCAAAATATTCTTCACTGATCTGTTTTCGACCATAAAACAGAGCAGAGTGTTTATATCGTATAAGTTACTGCACCCACAGTCGGCGAAACCTAAGATGGTTCCCTCTGGTAGATTCATCGCTGCGGCATATTAGAAAAAGTTGGAAGTTAGTGTCCTATCAAACTGATGTCGACATCTTGGGGTAAGAGCCTGATAGGTGAGCGGTAATGTTTCTGCCTTCGCATTCACAAGAACGTGGGTTCGAATCCCTGCACAGCCATTCCAGATTTTGTTTATCCATTGTTTCTCCAAATCACTCCAGGCGGATCCTTAGCAGACCATGGCCAAAGTCTTTTATTTTCTATTATGGTTTCACGCCTCATCGACGTCAATGTCATTAGAGGCGAGAAAGGACTGGGGGCAAAGAAGGGGAAGGAATTCGGCCATGGCATTTTGAAGTAATTGTGATGGCATTCAGCTCTAGTGATTTGTATAAACCATGGAAAACCCAAATCTGAATGCCCGGACGCGGATTCGAGCCCACGACCTCCCCACCACGCTCGGTTGGCTGAATTCCTTTACATTCCTTGCACACAGTCCTTTCTCACCTTTAATTAGCTCTACGCAGACGAGGCGTAAAGTCACAAAAAAAAGTATTTTGGAACATCTTACGGATCTTCTTCGATGTTTTTTGGAATCTTTACTTTTATGTTTAAGTATTGAAGTAAGAGAATCGAAATATCAAATTACGCAGTTCCAACACATTTCTTATCAAATACAGAATTTTCAGTTTTTTTTTTTAATTTTGATTTTGGCTCGTCATTTATTTTAGAGCCGAGATAGGATGGGGGCAAGGAACGGGAAGAACTTTGGCCATGATCTTTTCAAGGAACCATTCCGGCATTCGCGTAGAGTGATTTAGGGAAATTGCGAAAAACTGTAACTGTGTGTCCGGACGTGGATTCGAACCGGTGTCCTCCCGGTTGTCTGACTTGAGTGATATCACTCACGCACCAGGCTCGGTATTTCTGATGGAGAATTCCTTCATCCGTAATACGAGATATGGTTACGTGAGTTATATGTAGATCTGTTATGCTGTCTAATGCGATTCTAATGAAAGATTAGTTACAGTCATATGTTACGTCCAGACTGCCTGGCAAAATCTTGCCGCAAACACTGTTAGTATAAGGTATTTTGCTCAGCATTTCGTAAAAGCTACGTTTATGTGTTTGCTAATTAACTGAATCACCATTTAAGTTTTAATTCATTAAATAGTAGTTAAACTTCAAAATGGAGGAACATGGTTGCCTCCGTGAAATCTGCCATAATTGGGGTAGACATGTGGCCGTTCTCGGGGCAGCTGGAACCACTGCTGTTCATCATAAGTTAGCACCTTATACTAAAACGACGAAAGATTGCTCTTCACTTACGTACGTTACGTTTGTTAAACCAATAAATTAAGACCTACTGCACAGACTAGAAATGCTTTTAGCAGCGGTTGCACTTGCACTCACCCCGAAAAAATAAAAAAAAAACGACACCAATACAGTTCCACAAAAAAAAAAAAAAAAAAAAAAAAAAAGTTTATTTCAAAAAAAAAAAAAAAAAAAAAAAAAAAAAATTCGTAGCACTTGTAAAATCACTTATTTATTCAAAAACAAACTGTGCTGGCTTGTATGTAATCGTTAACAACATTGCTTTTATTCATCCAGCTTGATTCATCATTTCAGTAAATCTTCATCATGTGCAATAATCTTAATAACAGTTGGAGAGAGTGATGAGGGGATGTACGAGAGAAGTAAAGGAATTGGGTTACAAAACCTTGGTCAGACCATTGCTCGAATATGGTAGTATAGTATGGGACCCTCATTTTACGTATCAAATACAGGAGTTGGAGAAGGTGCAAAGAAGGGCTGCTAGATTTGTTTCTGGAAATTATCGCAGAATGCAATCAGTGACGGATATGATAAAGGAGCTGGAATGGGATTCATTGCAAGACAGGAGGAGGATGAGGAGGGTCATGGGAGTGTACAGGGTATATACTGGCGATGAGGCATGGAAAGATATTGCAATAGGTATGAAAAGTAGTGCATGGAAGGGAAAAGATGACAATGACCACAAGCTGGCACTCGATTTCAGGCACAAGGGTGTGGGAAGATTCTCTTTTTTAGGTAAGGGTGTCAGGGATTGGAATGAGTTACCAAGAAAAATGATGAATAATTTAACGAAAACTTTGAAAGAATTTAAAGATAAAATTTGTAGAGGGCAAATGTAGGTGGGTGCAGGATAGGGGGAAGATGGGTGTGTAGGGAAATTGCCACCGGAGCGTGTGCTCCATTGCAATTAAATTAAATTAAATAGTATTAAACCTTCTTAAAGCTGTGCCGGCCAGAGTGGTCAGTGCTGGCTTTCAAACCACTCTCTCAAGACCAGCTCAACGCCATGATATTGACAACTGATAAAATTGGTTAAGGTCGCCGATTTGAATTCGGGGCCGGACAGGAATTTTTATGCAACCTTAACCCTGCTTTCGCCTTTGGGAATGCTCTGTATTGTTCGTGTAAAGTACAGTAGGACGCGCCATAGTTAGGGCGTTAACATGCAGTTCCATTCCGACAAAGACGGAATTGGTGAAATTTTTTCGTCAAGTTTAAAATCACTCGCATTCACTTGTACTCTATTATTGTCACGACGGTTGTTATAATTCCGTTATTTCAATGTTAATTCATACAACACAACATTTTTAAACTTCATTTTCGAAATAATTAGAAACTTTTAAATTCATACTATTAAGCGATTATGTAACCACATTTCCATTTTTCACATACGTAAAAAGTCAGTTCATGCTGCGCAAATATATAAATAACAATAGTCTCTACGATATGTAAAATAATATTGTTTGAATACAATAAACCATAATAATTTCTTCGTGCAGTGAATTTCACTTTATCTGTAGTACTGGTGAATGTACTGACTGCGAGAAGTTATTTACCTTCCACCAGGCAGCAAATCGTATAGAACGTATTACGACAACTTTTTCTTAATTTTTCAGCTTTTCGACTCCGCATCAAAATGAAACATACCTTATTTTGCTACAAAGGTCAAGAAAATGCCGTGCAAATTCATCTAGCAGTTTCTGTTTCATCCACGCAGAGAGATAAACATTTAAAAACTGTTGACTCCTTAGGGAGCGTGCATAAACCACGTAACTCTATTTTGGCCTGCTGTGAACCCCCCTCCCTCCCCCGTAGCCCTACGTGGCTTTCGCCTCAACCCCCCCCCCCCCCACGTAGCACGTAGCTTTTTCCCTATTGATTCCACAAGACATTTTGTTTCTTCGTGTCAGACTATCGTAAATTACAAACGGAGATAATTAACTGAGGGAAATAAATAACCACATGCTGTTGTGTGTTCTGTTCTTCATTTTAACTGTGAAAAATGTTACGAAAGGAAAGCTACGTGGCCTGGCTCGGAAACCCTCCCTCCCCCCACGTAGCCCAGCGTAGCCTTCCAGCCAACCCATCCCCCCTGGACCGAGCCACGTAATTTGTGCACGGTCCCTTATTAACAGTACCCCAAACTTAACTCATTGTTTCATTAATAACTTTAACGTTCAGATGTTCCCCGTTTAGAGTCTTGTCACGTTTATAAAGATTATTTTATTATGACTTATTGGAAAGCACGAATTGCACTGATATCCACAAATTTTTATCTGACAACTGAAGAAATTCTACGTTACTATTACTAAGTTTATCCGGTTTATCCGAAACTATAAATGCGAAAGTAATTTTATTCTCTGCCTGTTTGTTACGATTTCATGACTACACAACCAAACCAATCTTCATGAAATTTGACAAGGCATTAGCAAGGTCATTGTGTACTTTTATCGGAATAATTAGCGTATTTTGTCATGAAATTTTGAAAACTAACCGAACGGTCGCAGACAGACAGGTAACGTGTCCCTATAATGTTTATCGGTCGCTCATATTTTGTTTATCTCTCATTCTGATCGTGTATGATCTGTTCTTAAATTTCATGGACAGAAAACTTATTATACAGAAGGGGTTTTGCGCTGTAGCAGTCTATTATTTTGTGTTTACCTACAAGTTTTCTATACATTTTATCTGCTTGAGCTTGTTTCAACTAGCTTTGTGCGACTGTTTGTTACTCTTAAATGGTTGTTGAATTTATTTTCTATACAGTTAATTGCTTCTCATAATATTGTGTGAGGAAACGCTAAGCTTTAAGTTTCACTTTGAAGCATATTAAAATGTGAGATACATTTAGGTATAAAGAGTTAGCACAGATATTTTATAGAAATCCGAACCGAAGTGTTGTTGGAGAATATCGAATTGTTCACTTTCTGCACAGAGCGTGTTTTATTCATCTAAAGAATACCCACCAAGTATTTTGTAGCCAGACAATTTGTTCAAGTATGAAGGAGATGGCTTATTGGGCTTTACGTTATGGCTTATCCGGAATGAAATTTCTCTCTCCACCAAACTGCTGCCTCGTTGGAACAAAGGATTGTGAGCAAACTAAGGAAAGCGACCGGAGCTCACAAGTTTTAATGATTCAAAGCATTCGCAACGTAGAAACTCGAGAGACTGAAGAGACGAATGGGCAATAACGCTCCCACAAAGTTTTAAAACGAGTTTTTTTTTCTTTTAAAAATTTCATTAAAGTCTGCTTGAAACGAGAAGAAGTTTTAATTTTGGATTTCCGAGTAAGGGAAATGGCCTGGCTTGTTTAAATGTTCCAGTCGCATTTACGTTGTAACAACCGGCGGAGCATTCAGGTTTTAAGCCCATAACAAAATTAAGGATCTTTATGATACTTTTCTTGTTGCGATAGAATACAAAAAGCATAACACTACTCAAAATATGTCACATATGCTGTTTTTTTGTGATCTCTAGCAGTTCAGATTCCACGTTGTACTGAAGGTCCCAGAGAAAAGGAACTGACCATCGTACCTGTGACTCAATGACTTAGTATACATCCTCCGGGAGGATCCAACCAACCTTCGGGTTATGGACTAACTTGAGTTAGTTTCAGTATATATAAGATGGCGTTCTCTCACTTTTTTTCCCCCACTGATTTTTTCACCAAGGGCAACGCTATTCACTGAAAGAGTGGTGGTGGTGGGGGAAAGAATTGAGCTCCTACCAGAAGAAACTGTTGTGTTACCACGTGCCCGCGAGACGTGTCACTATGTTCTGTGCATTTTGCTTGTGGTGATTATGTGGCGGAGATTTGGGACCGTCCTAGAAGGCGCCTAGATCGGTGGCCTGCGAACTTTAGAAGCTAAAGAACCAATATTACTTTTAAAAGCGGGGGGGGGGGGGGGAATTTATAAGAGCCATAGGCCTAGTTATATTTAAAAAAATATTTATAATATAATTCATTAGATAATCAAGACACAATCATACATATATATTCACGTAAATAATGAATAAATAAATAATTTACATGTAAGTAGTAAGCATTCTAAGTAATGAGAAGTAGAGTCTATGAACGGAAAAGAATGAATTATCAACGCTAATCTGCGTTTTTTTTACCGGTCAAAATCTTTAAACAAAAGCTAAAAATATATTTTTAATAATTAAATAAGAAAAAATCAAACAGGGCACCTAATGGATATAAAAGATGATACAACACCAGGATACAGATATTTTAAAAACACAAACAATTACAAAATAAGACACAACATGACAATAGCCAAGACAAACAAAATAAGGAAGACGCGTCAATTAATGACGTGGGGTGTTTTTCCGGAATTCCGGACCCCCCCCCACCCCCTACAGTCGACTTTAGCTTCATTTGTAGACCTTTTTTCCCGTTGACCCCCCCCCCCCCCCTCCCCCTTGGTGAGGTTTCATGAGATTTCGCCGGACACTCCCCCCCCCCCCCTTATTTCACCTCACGTCATTAATGGACGCCCCCTAGCAGATGTGATGAAGCATCGACTGTCGGCTTTAAAACTACTGTGGTATTTTATTTAATTCGTTGTTATTGGCAGTGAAGGTAAAGGTGGCAAAACAAGTTGCTTCTAATGATGTCTGGTAGCCTGTCTAGTTTTCAGATCTCTACAGTGATACTACTCATATTACTACTACTACTACTGTCGATTTGTCGGTAAAGATATATGAAAAAAAAAAAAAATAATGTAAGAGCCGCATGTGGCTCGGGAGCCGCGGTTTGACCACCCCTGGCCTAGGTGGTTGCGGGAAACTGCAGTCAGCACGGCCGGCAGGCGGAGTCCTGGGTTCGTGCCCGGTCCCGTTCTACCTCCCTGATCCTGTGTGTGTGTGTGTGTGTGTGTGTGTGTGTGTGTGCGGCACTTCAGCGCAGTGAGTCACACTGGCGGGAGTTCATTCACTTTAAAATTTAATCGAGTGCATATTTTTACTTTTATAGACCAATTCAGTTTTGTTAAGTAAGCTTACCTGACATAAATGCTTTCGTTAATATTGCTTTCATTTATTTTATCACTAGTGTAAGCCCGCGACCGTTTCTTGCGTATCGTCACGGGTCTAGCATAGTTCCAGTTTTTAGGATGAGAAATTATGACAGGTTGACGTGATTTGACCAAATATAAACTTGACCTGTGTTTCAGGGTGAGTAAAATCTCCTTGAAGCATTCATAGAGGTAGGTATTAAACACGAACAGTGACGATAGCGCAATCGCATAATTGCTTAGATACAAAGTTGAGACTTGTATTTGTCCCATAAAGTTCAATCTGCAAAATTTAAAAAATTCCTGTTTTCTTCGAAAGCGTCACGTTGTTTTTTATTGAGACTGAGAAAACACTCGTGATCATTGGTCATAGTATCTTTAACGACCAGAGAACTTAATACACATTCCATATTATAAACAGTTGAGCAACTCAGAAGAAATGAATTTCCAGAATTGTTGATTCGGTAACAAATTTGGTTTGATGTCCACTTAAAATAACCTAATAACTCTCGAACACTGAACATGAACAAAGATCATTAAGGAAAGTGGTTACTAAGATACCTAAAAACAAGTAAACCGTAATGCATAAACTTTGGTCAAGCAACAACATTATAGAAAGTTTTAAATAAATTGAAATTCATTCTAAGCCGGAATGACAACTCGCAATCACGGTTACAGTAGAGTGAGTTAATTAATTTTTTTAAAGTTTTTTTTAAGTTGCTTTCATTAGCAACATGTTACTGAAAAGCAGATCCACGTTTTTACAGCCGCAAAATTTATCAATATTTTTTAAAATTATGAAACGCTAGAAAAGCATACTTAATGTATGTATTATGGCAATTAATTTGGTAGCAATTGTTTAGCTACTAAATTGTGGACATAATCTCGAACTTCTTCTAATGGTATCTCTGGTCGCTGTTTTTGCGAGCGAAGGCTGACACCTGACACCGTTCTCCAGCCAATAGCAATCGAGGTGACTGAATGAGTTGGCTTAGGAAATTATGTAGTAGTTTTTCTCATAGCTCGTCGACATCGGCGTCATTAGAGGCGGAAAAGGACGGGAGGCCAGGAACTTTAAGGAATTCGACCATGGTCTTTTAAAGGAACCATGGCGGCGTTTGTTTGGAGTGATTTGTTGAAACCACTCAAATCTATATGACCGGACGGAGATTCGAATCCGCGTCATCCCGAATATGAGGCCAGAGCGTTTCCATTCACCCACAACGGTCGTGCCATGTTTATGATATGTTGCTGGAAGATGTCCGGTGTCATAATAATGTCTCTCATAATAGTGGCTCTTGGGTCGGGAAAAGTAAGGCGTCAGGTAGCTTTCAGAAGCCATCTCATGGGAAAATCTTTATAAATGAATGTCTTGAATTTTTTAAATTGAAAACCCCATGTTTTGTCCCTAAAACTCATTTTTGTCACTTCTAGGTTGTGTGCAATCAATTTTTTGTTTTGTTTAAATCGACCTTAAGTGGTGCAAAAACTATCAAACTCAATAGCTAGATCAGATGAAGCCAGGCGGCCATGATCTTTGACCCAAGAAACTCAGACCCTGGACAAAGTAGGCGTTTCTTTTTTTTTTTTTTTTTTTCCGAAGGCTTCACAACTTTTTGGATTCTAAGCGAATTGCAAACATTTGAAACATAACCGTAGAAGACTTAAAAATGGAAATTGGACATTACTTACACACCAACAATTTTTGTTGCAATTACTTATATGACCTTAGTAATATGGCGTCGGTGAAAGCAAATCAAATTAAAAGTAAATAGTAACAACTTACGTTATGCTGCCTAGGATTAATTTTAATCCTGATCGAGTCTTAAAATATTTTTAAAAAACTTAACTGCTGTAACGACAAATGCCAGTTGTAATTATCACCCAGTCTAAATTAATTTCAATCTAATCCAAAACCTCCGCTTACACTTCTGCTCGAAAATGAAAGCTTGTATCTATGGACACAGAATAAAACGAAAAAAATCTAACCTGAACGAATGTAAAGTAAACAAAAATCAACTGTAGTAGATGTATAACGTATGTGGGCGCCACTGGCCCCCTAGCGGCGATAGTGGAACTAATGTGTCGGCGCTAGTGTTCCCCATGTATTGCTTATGGACCTGTCTTTGCGGACAGTAGTGGTAATATGTATGTGCGGCGCCATCTTGTTTTTTTTAATTGAATTGCGTGGGGTCCTTAATTGATTTTAATTAATGTTAATTGATTTTAATTAATGTTAATTGATTTTAATTGATTTTAATTAATGTTAATTGATTTTAATTGAGGCTAATTGATTTTAATTGAATTGCGGGGAGCCTTAATTGATTTTAATTAATGCTAATTGAATTGCGGGGAGGGGGTCTCACATCTGTAACCTCAGATTGACCTTATTATTTCCTTATGTACAGCGGTCAGTGGACAGTTTTTTCCCCATGTATTCTTATGGACACCGGAGTGAGCCCACTTTCCCCCTCCTCGCCGCGCACGTGCCGGTAACTAATTGAATGCGGGTTCGTAATTGAATGCGCACAGCTGCGCCAGGGGTCCGCTGCAATCTCACATCTGTAACCTCAGATTGATCTTATTATTTCCTTATGTACAGCGGTCAGCGGACAGTTTTTTCCCCATGTATTCTTATGGACACCGGAGTGAGCCCACTTTCCCCCTCCTCGCCGCGCACGTGCCGGTAACTAATTGAATGCGGGTTCGTAATTGAACGCACACAGCTGCGCTACACCCGAATTATCGCTCCCCACGCAGCTGCAGGATGCGGGTCCGTAATTGAATGAGCACAGCTGCACCACACTCGAATTATCGCTCCCCACGCAGCTGCATGATGCGGGTCCGTAATTGAATGCGCACAGCTGCGCCACCACATTTATCATCGTGGGCGCAGTCTTCCCACACCA
>JARYHS010008075.1:173604935-173625215 GCA_031002005.1 Vandiemenella viatica | reverse complement strand
GTCGCACAAGCCTTGAATATGACCAACGTGAAAGACGTCTGAAAATTGCGTCAACACCAGAAATCGTAGGAAAAATACAGGATATGGTTTTTTAAGATCTTCGATTGACAGAGAGGGATTTAGTAGAAGTAGTAGGCATACCATTAGGCAGGGTGAGTAATATTTTGGCAGGAGTTTTAGGTTTCAAAAAGCTGTAAGCAAAATTAATGTCGCATTCGCTAACAATGGAACAAAAACACATTCGAATCCGACTTTCTCAGCAACATTTGGAGCATTTTAGAAAGTATTAAAAGATTTTTGTGCTTCGTTTCATCACTATGAATGAGACTTGGGTCTACAACTATGATCGTGAATCAAAACAAGAAGTTAAGGCGTGATGTTAACCCGGTACTTCGCCCTCTAAAGCGAGTTAGGATCCAGTAATCGGCCAAGAAGCGTTAGAGTCAGTTTTTTCGAATGCAAAAGTAATTTTGTTCATGGACTACCTCCAAACTGGTTAAAAAATAAACTCAGATTATTATTGTAACCTTTTGGACCAGTTGGATGTAAAAATTCGTGAGAAAAGTCCTGGTTTACAGAAGAATAAACGAATTTTTCATCACGACGATACACCCTCCCATACTGCTGAAAAAATCATCGCGAAAATCAGTAAATTAAAGTACGAATTGCTGCCACATCAACGTTATTCGCCAGATTTGGGTCCCTCTGACTTCTGGCTGTTCCCACACACAAATAAATTGTTGTGTGGAAAACGATTTTCATCGAACGAAGATATAACAGCAGCCGTGGAAGCCTACTTAGACAGTCTTACGGATTCTCACTTCAGGGATGGAGTCCATAAATTAAAAGATAACTGGAACAAGTGTATTGAAGTTCAGGGTCATTATATTGAATAATAAAATGTATTTCAAACAATAAAATCGTGTTTTTCATATCGAACGACAAAACGTATTGAACAGCCTTGTAGTGTTGCCACAGACTCTCTCAGAATTGGTTCTAGTCTGCACTCCTCGGGCGTAGATGAGGAGGGGTATATCAGTAGCCCATTAGCTGAACGTCACGTGTCACTAGTGTGGATTTCTCTTAATTGGCTCATTACAGTATAGTAAGGCTTCAAAGCGAAAAGGATGGGAGGAGGCTTTCTCACGCTATGAGCACCAACTGTACCCTTGCAGCAAGCCGCGTAGACAAAAGGTTTAAGTTACATGAACCAAGGCCTGGGAAAACTGCTCCAAATGAATATGCTATTGTTTTTTTTTTTTTTTTTTTTTTTTTTTGTCGTCAGTATTTTGATTGGTTTGATGAAATCCTCCATCCCTTCCTATCTTGTGCGAAACCCTTCATTTCTACATACCCCTTATAGCCCATGTCCTCAATTATCTGCTTCATATATAATCTCTGTCTTTCGCTACAGTTCTTCTTACCATCTACTGTTTCCTCCACCAGCAAATTAACTAATCCAGCATGTCTCAAAATATGACCTACCAGCCTGTCTCTTCTTTCTGTAAGCTTCTCCCACAAACTTCATTCCTCCCCCATCATTTCCAGAACTCGTCCATTTCTTACTTCTTCTGTCCACTTAATTATCAGCATTCTTCTGTAGCACCACATTTAAAATATTTCAATTTTATTTATTTCCGGTATTCCTAAAGTCCATGTTTTGCTACCATAAAGTACATAGAATTATAAAAGTTCTTTCTAATTCCTAGATCAATATTTGAAATGAAAAGATATCTCTTTTTCATGAAAGCTCTTTTTCCTAGTGCTATTCTGCTTTTAACATCATTTCTTCTTCGGCCATCAGTTGTAATTTTGCTTCCCAAGTGACAGAATTCACTTACTTCTCCTATTGCAACCGATCCTATTTTTACATTTAATCTACTCTGATTGGTATCATTTCTGCTACATTTCATCACTTTTCTCTTGCTTTGATTTAGATTTAGTTCAAATTCTTCGTTCAGTATTTTGATCATGCCATTCAGTAACTTCTCAATATCCTCAGCCCTCTCTGCTAACAAGGTAAAACGTAGAATTCTGATTTTTTCTCCCTTAACACTTGTGTCGCATGGAAATATTTCTCTGAATTTCTTTATTGCTTCTTCTACATACAAGTTGAATATTAACGGGGTTAGACTACCAGTGGTATAGTATTATGACTAAAAGTAGGGGAAAGTCCAGTAGTCCCGGACGGCGGGTAGCCTCGAACACTTAAAATTCTAATTTAATTTAATTGCAATAGAGCGCAACGCTTCCGAGGGCAATTTCCCTACACACCCAACTTCCCCCTATCCTGCACCCACTTATATTTGCCATCTACAAATTTTAACTTTAAATTCTTTTAAACCTTTTTGGTAGATTAGTCATCATTCCGCTTGGTAACTCATTCCAATCCCTGATACCCTTACCTAAAAAAAAAAAATCTTCCCACACCCCTGTGCCTGAAATCGAGTGCCAGCTTGTGGTCATGGTCATCTTTTCCCTTCCATGAACTACTTTTCATACCTACTGCAATATCTTTCCATGCCTCATCGCCAGTATACGCTCTGTACACTCCCATCATCCTCCTCATCCTCCTCCTGTCTGGCAATGAATCCCATTTCAGCTCATTTATCATATCTGTCACTGATTGCATTCTGCGATAATTTCCAGAAACAAATCTAGCAGCCCTTCTTTGCACCTTCTCCAACTCCTGTATTTGATACTCAAAATGCGTGTCCCATACTACAAACCAACCACGCTGCGTCGGTAAAAATTTGTTGTAAATATGCACCGTGTAGTGTAATAACAAATGCAACTGAGCTGCGGCTTGGGCGCCAAGTGGGTTCCACACTAAGGTGTGTTTTGTCCTGGCAGAAGTTTTTCGTCACTCCTGACAAAGATTCGTCCTATAAACTAATAGTAATGCGTGCTCGAAAAATCCAAAAGGGCGAGACTTAAACATCTTCAACGTATAAAATATGTGGTGAGGACGGGCAAAAATAAAAGGTAGTAAAAATGGCGAAATGGAAAATAAAAAGGTAAAGGCGCTATAAGACGGTGAATACAAAAAAAAACAAAAAAAAAAAAATCAGTCTTTCCGAAGCAAACCAAGTAAAACAGACTGATTGCATCGTACGTGGAGAAATTTTTGAAGAAGACTGCATTCAGTACCGAGCATGGTGGTGTAACGGCTAGCGTTCTTGCCTTGCATTCGGGAGGACGGCGGTTCGAATCCCCGTCCGGGCATCCAGATATGGGGTTTCCATGGTTTCATAAATCACTCCAGGCAAATGCCGGGATGCTTCCTTCAAAAGACCATGGTCGAATTCCTTCCAATTCATTGCCCCCCATCCTTTCCAGACTCTAAAGACCTCGCTGTTAAAGAGACGTTAAACAGATAAAAAAAATGCATTCAATGCTATGAAGCAAAGACAGGGCCCATAAATATTATGTTTTTATAGCGTCTTCAGATGGGCATTTTTATTGTGATTCTTGTAAAGCCAAAATACAATTAATGCACCATTTATAAATGTGTCCGGGGCTACTCGATGACTTTTGTGTTGCCAAAAAATTAAGGCGAAATTGTTTTCAGTTTAATTGGTTAAAAGAAAGTTATGATTACTAAATTCTAATCAAAATGGCTGCAGAAGTTTCCAGTTTAATTTTAAGGTTAAAATGAAGACACAAAATGTGTTTATTTCTTTCTTTTTTTCAATTAATTTTATGTGTAAGGGGCTACCCGAAGTTCCCGTATAGTAATTCATTACGTACGTGCATGCTCACAACTTTATTACTAACAAGAAAAGTTTCGTAGCTTTTTTCTGTCACGTACGCTATTAAGCATGAAGAAATTCCAATACAATATACCTTTGAATAATTACAGCTTATGTTTCCTGGAAGAGCTACTGACAATTTAGGTGTTAGGAGAGTCTCACAGTTTCGCAATATACATATATATATATATATATATATATATATATATATCGGCTATGGCGTACCGCGAGACTTGGGCACCTGTGCTTCGGCATCCGATATGTGGTCGTGGGGGTGGGGAGACACGTGCTCTACCGCGAGTGAACTGGATTTGCCAGATCCGGAGCATTTACTTGATTGGGTGACTGCTGTGTTTCCATCTGTCTGCATGTGTCTAAATAACTGCGCTAAACCGCCTAAAACCCGCAGTCAGGGCGGCCCACACGCGGAGACCAGTCGCATAGGATTCAGTGTTGATGTGCCGTAAAGCACGCAACTGGCGGTTAAAAATTATTTTATTATTGCTCGAAACATTCCCCTTGATGATTTATATACTTTAGCGTTCGTTAGAACTAAATATCGGAAAATTTTTGCATTTTAATTTTCACAACTAAAAAGCGTGGTTTTGGAAGGATTCAGCAGCTTTTTGAGAAGATGAAAATAGCTGTCCACACATTTTTTTTGTGTGGCATTCTGGAACAAAAAAAAAAAAAATCTTTAGCGAGAAATCAGTTGAATACGGGGAATTAATTCGATCTTTTGATCCGTCAAATAGTCAGTTATTTGACATGCTGTATGTCACGAACGATCCAGTTCTGTTGGATTCGGTTCATTTTTGAACATACTAACAGTAGAATGTTGCTTTGTTTCCTGCTCCTATTACGTTATTACATACGGATCTTACATTTTCTTGGTCGAATTTTTTGAACATTTCTTTTTTTTTAACTGCTTAACGTCTCTTAACAGCGAGGTCTTTAGAGACGGGAAAGGATGGGGGGCCAGGAATGGGCAGGAATTCAGCCATGGCCTTTTGAAGGAAGCATCCCGGCATTTGCCTGGAGTGATTTAGGAAACCATGGAAAACCCAAATCTGAATGCCCGGACGGGGATTCGAACTGCCGTCTCCCGAATGCGAGGCCAGAACGCTAATCGTTACACCACCACGATCGGTTTGAACATTTCGTTACACCAAGTGACACGAGCCTGTTTATGGGCTTTAGTCAAAATTGTACCGAATCCATCGGGAACAGATCTTGTTCTCATCTAATGTTAATGCAAAATCTATCACATTGCAGCCTTAGATATGCCTAAGAACGCTTCTGTCTTACGGCAAGTCACAAGTCGATCTTCTTCAATCGTGTTGCGCACAGCGTCGATGTTTTTGCAAACAACCGTTTTTTCTCGGACTACTCGAAATTAATCGCTGAAGAAACGACGAAATTCTGCAATCTAATTACTGTAAACAGTCTATTCCGATCTCGATTGATTACCAAGTGTTCAACGAAGCAATTGGAGGATCAGGACATAACCATCACAGGAAGTTTTTTTTTATTTATTTTTTTTTACAACGTTATTTATTGTTTTTAATTATTTATTAAAAACAAAAAAGCTCACTGAACATAATCCATGCTACCGATTTCTGAATTGCCACTGTTTTAACAATAACAAAAGACAAGATGTACAGCAATAGAACTGTCACTTTTCAATAGTGCAACTAGTGGTCATTTTAACAATTTAAAAAGCGACTCTCGCACGAAAGTGTTCGACTCGGCGTGCTCCAGCGAATGGAAAACTTTCGTCCGAGTGGAGAGGATTCCTCAGAGAAGAGCTAGACAGCTCAGGGGTTCTTGGAACCACCGCAACACGCTAAACCAAACGACTTGAGTGATAAAGTAGCTGCGCTTCTTTACGATATTCTAGCGGAGTCATTGGAAACCCATCGTTACTCTACTTTCGTCGGTGAAGTTTCCATCCCGGCTGAAACTGTGAGGCGCAACGAATGATCCTTGTTTTTCGTCAGGGGTGCCAATAAAATCACATTTGTGTTTTGGGATAGAAAAAATAATTTACATTGTATACAGAAAGAGCACAATTTATTTTATAATGTTTGAACACATATTTTTTAGTTACTTTTAGATACATTCAAGAATTTATTCTTTTTCTACATTTCTACGTAAATATTTTAATTAAAGTATATAATGAGCTCATTCTTCATTAACAAAAAATATCGAGCGAATCGAAAGTAACTTAAAAGTTCAAACAAATTAAAAATATCAACTATGAAGTGTGTGACGGTTGATATTTCGTTGTGGTTGTGCCCAAAACGCGCGAATATCTCAGATCGAAAGACCATAGAGTAAGTATGTCAAAGAGTTGTAATGACGAATCGTTGAGGCTGCATTCAAATACGATTTTCGAATGTAAAATGTCAACCAGTGAAGTTATAATATGAACCAGGTATAAGAAGTATTGTATTATGCTTTATTATTTTCGTAGATTTTAAAGTAAGTGAAATAACATTCAGTGCTAAATAACAGAGTAGGGGTGGTAACTATATTGTACTTGCCAATAATTTATATCTTTAACTTATAATTGTTTTTTTTTTTCTTTCGTCGACGCTTCTTTCCTGTTTTAATATTTTTGGTAACTTTTATTCTGTTTGTTAGTGACCGTGCATAATAGTAGTAATTACTTTATAAAGCTGTCTTCTTTAATTTTATGTTCTTGAAGAGAGACAGATAGTCTATAAATTTAATTAAAAAGAATTGTTAATTTATTTATAAATATGGATTCAGCATGTGGTACCAGTTACATCACTTTGAAAGGAAACAGAAAATCAGTAGCTAGTTCCATAAACACGAAAAACTATTTAGTTCAGGCAGCAAAAACCTAAAGATAAGTAAACGTATTTTTTTTTTTTTCAAATAAGTTGGCAACCTTTCCTTTCAGTTTCACTCACTTTAAAGAGTTAAATGATTATATAAGTGATCGAATTTCGACTGTAGAAAACGCCTATTCCGTTAGAAACTGGGAGCTGAAATTCTGTGGTTTTTGGAAACTTTAGTTAAACAAAGACTGTCAAAAAAAAAAAAAAAAAAAAAAATGGAGTCTCGACCGAAAGAACCAGTTTGCCTGTTGTTGACACAAGACGTATATTTGAACTCTCTATCTGGCTCTAAGCATCCGATAGAGGCCGTAAAAACCGCCGGGTCCTATGCGTGTTGATTGTTAAAGTGTCTGCGCCATGCCGCCGCCTTGCTGTAGCCGACATGGTGCGCGCTTTTCACTACATGGAGCTCGGATTTATTTAACAATTTACGCGGCGCTTTATCGCGACGCGCACAAAGCGCCCCTCGCGGCGTGTCGCTGAACCCTGCAATGTCTGCTCACCTAAAGCTGTCCGCTCTCCAATGCATATAGATTTGTTTGCTGTGCACACACAATAATGCAGTGCACTGAAGATCCCAACCCCGATAAAAGTGTTGAATTTTTATGCGTCGCATTGAGGATAGAACGCAAAGCAACTATAATAATTCTGGAAAAGCACACAAAAGATGTCAAATTCCCCCGACAGTGTTCTTCCTTCTTGGTACCTTACCTGCTTTTTCTAGGGATGCCATAGCGGTGTCGGAGTGTAGGCGGTTAATATCGGACCAAAAATATCGGTATTATTACATGGTCGATACGATAATATCGATGTGATGCAGTGAAATATCGAAAACTACTAAATACCTTAGCACTAAAAAATCCTGCAACTAAATTTATGTGTGGCAGGGACCAAACTTGACTAAGCTAAACCCTGATTTAGCTCGATAACCAAATCGATAAAGTCCTTTCCTACTCTGTGGTTGCACTCCATTTCGTGTGCCTTATTGGTTCCTAATTCATTTACATTCGCCGTTTCTTCTTTAATTAATCTGTTGTGTTACGCTCGCGATCATTGGTTTCTATTGGTCACTATGTGACGTATTACAATATCCTCAACGCGGTAAGAAATATGACATACTAACTGATGCAATTGCTTATTTTATCAGTGTTGATAATAGACCTATTAATGCAGTTGAAGGCAAAGTATTTAATGAAGCACTTAGCACTATTATACAAAGTCCCTTCTATTGGAACTATTAAAACAAAACTTGATAAAAATTATGAAAAGATTTCAAAAGTTGTGAAGGAGAAGCTGAAAACTGTAAAGCATTTTTTCTATTATTGCGTGTATATGGTCTACAATAACACTGGATATTTGGAAATTACAGTACATTGTTTGCTACAAAATGAATTAAAATCAATCTTGATTGGTATATGACTTGGATTAAGATATGCTCAAAATGGCAATTAACCATTTACTCAAAGAAGCCTCATTGGTAGCTTCTCGTAGGAGCCACTGTCAATCAAACTAGGAACAGACTTCATGGGGAAAGGTTGAGCAAACCACTGTTTTCTGAATCTGTCGACGCTGAACAATTGCAGATCTATTTTTTCAATAAACGACCTCAAATTTATTATTTGATTTGGATTTATATATTTATTTCTAGTATACTATTTACAAATATCGGAAAATATCGATATTATCGGCTTGATGCGGCCAGTTTTATCGATATCTGCCTGGCGTCGATATAAATTTCGATATATTTGTCGCTGTTGATATTATCTTGCATCCCCATTGCCTAACGCTTCGTCGACATGGAAGTAACTAGAGGCGGGAAACTATGGGGTCAAGGAACGGGAAGTACTTCGGCCATAGCCATTTGAAGGAAGCATCGCGGCATTCACCTGGAGTAAATTGGTGAAACCATGGAAAACCCAAATCTGCAGGCCCGGACGGGGATTCGAACCCGCGTCCTCCCGAATGAGAGGACAGAGCGTTACCGCTCACCTAAGTCGTGTTCGTGTCATTGTGTATATGACTGTGATACCTTCCGTGAGTGAACACTGTTGTGGATGGGAGATGAACGAAGGGAGAGAGTAAAACATGGTGCTGGCCCATTCTGTACCGAGAGGCATCATGGGTCCACTTGGCTTAACGTCACCATTAATGGTGTCGTATGCTCTCACTCCATAAACAATGCGGAGAGGTTAGGAATTTAACCCAGGACTTACGCGCACAATCTGGTGATTGTCACCGATCGTGCTGGGTGAGCGGTCCGCATTCGTGAGGACGCAGATTCGAATCCCCGTCCGGGCATCCAGATATTGGTTTAGGGTTTGGGAGAGACTATACTAGCCTTTTCCAACCAAATGTCAACCTCTCCTTCACGTGGTGCACCCTGTTTGCACGGACGAGGCTATGGCCACTGAAAGATTCCCGGTATAAGGAGTCACCCACTGCTTGCCAACGGCCTCCGAAAGGAGGGCGGAAGAGCGGGGAGTGTTGCAGGGCTCCCTCTTGCCCTTGGGGTTGGAAACGGCCCCTAAAGGCGGATGAATCAGAAATGATCAACGGCATGGGGATGCAGAAGGCAACCGGTATTGCGAGGACATGTAATCCTCTCAAATTACATATATCATGATGGCTTCTTCCTGGGTAAAATATTCTTGGGGTAAAATAGTCCCCCAATCGGATCTCCGGGTGGGGACTGCTCAGGGAGGAGTCATAAGAATGGATAGAAACATTCTACGAGTCGGAGCGTGGAATGTTAGAAGTCTGAATAGGGCAGGTAGATTAGAAAACCTAAAAATGGAGATGGAACGACTTAAGTTAGATGTTGTTGGGATTAGTGAGATTAAATGGAAGGACGCACAAGATTTCTGGTCTAGGGAACACAGGATAATTAGCACACAAGCTGTCAATGGAGTCACTGGTGAAGGATTTGTAATGAATAAGAGAGAAGGGAAACGGGTGAGTTATTATGAACAGTTTAGTGACAGGATTATTTTGATGAGATTAGAAACTAAGTCGGTCCCAACCACATTTGTACAAGTGTACGTGCCAACGTCACAGGAAAATGACGAATAAATAGAGAAAATGTACACCGAAATTGAAGAATTAATCCACTATGTGAAGGGGGAGGAAAATCTAATAATGATGGGTGATTGGAATGCGATAGTGGGAGAAGGAAAAGAGGGGAATAGTGTAGGAAGTTTTGGTCTAGGAGAAAAAAATGAGCGAGGAAGCAGGTTGCTAGAATTTTGTGAAAGATATAAGCTAGTAGCGGTAAACACACTGTTTAAGAATCATGCAAGAAGAATATACACCTGGAAACGTCCTGGGGATACAGGCAGATATCAGCTAGATTATATCATGGTCAAACAGAGATTCAGGAATCAAGTTCTAGACTGTAAAGCGTACCCAGGAGCAGACATAGACTCGGACCATAATGTGATAGTGATGAAGTGCATGCTGAAATTCAAGCGAATAAGGAAGCAGCAAAAACAGTACAGACTGGAAGTGAATAAACTGAAACAATCTAGCACAAGAGAAAAATTTACAGAAATGGTAGACTTAGGACTGAGAAGTAACTCTGAAAGGATTTCAACCGAGGACGAATGGAATGCATTAAAGACCGAAACCATATGCTGTTGCCTTGCCAATTCTGCCGTCGACTAGTTCAGCACAGATCTCCAGAAATGCCTTTTTCCTGAGTTCAACCTCTCAAACAAAACACGTTGGCGTCCGAATAGGACCAAGCAGTAGGAGCCGGTGGAGGCAGGAGCCAAATCGACCAGACTCGGCTCGCCACCCGGCACAGAATTACCCTCTCGTCTCGTGCTCTGTACCACTTGTGCCCCGACTCTCCGCTGCTTGTTACCAAAGCAGAAACCTCTCCCCTCGCTCGTCGATTCCACGAACCCGGCCGACTCGCATTCCTGCCACTCACAGCAATCGCCTGTTCACAACGCTTACATGTGAAATGACATATTCCACTCTATTAAGAATAAACCTAAATTTTATTAATTTAACTGGGAGACGCGTTCGTTACAATATCAAAAGAAATTATGTGTTTAACAAGTATCCTGACAGCCACGCTATTGATGCTTTTAGTAAGAGAGAATGTTTTTGCAGAAGTGTATTAAACAGCGTTTTTATACTGCTCTCTATTTTGTACTTTGATATCCACCCAGCATTCTTTTTAAAGGCCGGCCTCGGTAGCGTAGGGGCTAGAGTGTTGGCTCCACGTGCCGAAGGTCGCCGGTTCGAGTATGGCCGAGGGCATGGGTCTTTAGTGTATGTGTTGTCTGTATGTCGTGTCCATCGTTTTGTGTCTACAGCTACTTGGAAAATAATACACTGTGAAGCTATGGAGAAAATGAAGTACACTGGATGATTCGAAATACACTTGAGTTGGCTGTATGGCCTCGAAACAAAAAAACAAAAATTCTTTTTAAATACCTGAAATCGCCAAATCAAAAAGGTCCTATGTCTTCGGCGAATCTTAAGTCGGTACTCCTCAACCCCCTCCCCCAATTCATATTCATATTTAGTCAGTTTGTTAAAGTGATTTGAACAGCTGATTAAGAGAGCCAAAACAGAAACAATGGGTGAGAAGAAGTGGTGATTTTTGTAGTTACTGTAAGTACTCATTAGAGTAGAAACTAATCATACCATCTCTGGAGTAGTATACACTCTCTGTTGACAAACAAAACAATTTATCCAAGTTTTCCTACCACGTGCGTTTCGATGCCACGCCCAGTTTTCTGCATATATTTTAGACCTTTATATCCCCTATATTGCACAATAAGGATTTTTTTCTGACTCCTGAGTGTGTTGGCTAGCCTTGGAGGACAACAGTTTGTATTCTCTTGTTTCTGCTATTTGTAAATAACACATTTTGAAATACGCTGTTAGTTTCGTTTCAGTGCGTTTGCGAGTAGTTGACTTTAAAGAAAACTTTAAAGTAAATTTCCCGCAAACTAAAATTTTCAATACATATGCCCCATTATATCAGAAACTATCAAAGATAATTGAATGAAATTTTCAGAGACTCTGCATAACAAAACAAGCCACCTCTGGTACTGCAAGCGTTAATATTCACTTATTGGTATGCTCAGAAAATAACATTTTCTACAGAAAAAATTTAATATTTTAATTAATAAATTTAAAGAAGTATTCCTTAAAAACTATACAATGTATGAAGTAGATATTGGTATAGTTGACTTTCCTAGCACCATATAGTATTCAGTAAAAATATTAAGGTCCCGTATCAAATAGTTTTTTCACAAATGGGTCAAATACTTGCTTAAATTAACATGGCGTTAGATAGGCAGGGGATGGTCCCCTTCAGCAGTGAATGTGAAACCACGTGATGCATGTTCTCCTCGTGCGGTTTGCGGATTCCTCTCCGAATTCCAGCAGAGCCGAGAGAACAACTGATGTGCCGTGCGGGGAGTGTGATTACAGGGGCGCGCCCGCCACCGCAACACTTTTTACCTCAACCGATAAAATCAGAGACAGCAAAGCAATCTGGTCGCGTAATTACAGAAAACACCGTTTCCGCGGAACGATAAATCCACGGTCGGTGTTGAAAGGTGACCGCCGACCAAATTACGGCGCATTCCCAGAAATCTCACGGAATTGCACAACATGCCCGCCCCGGCAAGGCCAGATACGAGGCGAGATGTGTTTTTTCAGTTAAGGAAAAACCTTTTGCTGCTGTATTATCTGGGAGCACACTCACCGTGGTAAATGACATTTTCTATATTTCATTTTAGGCTACTGGTGATTATAAAATTTCAGATGAAAAATTTCCAGACGCATTTTTTTTTTTTTTTTTTGGGAGGAGGGGGGCAGGTTGCCTGTTTCTCCACCGGTCCGAAACTGGAACTGACCAGTTAATACAAATTTCAAATTAAAATTTTGAAGTTTGTATTAACTGGTCAGTACCAGTTTCAGACCGGTGGAGAATGAGGCACTCCCACCGCAGAAATAGTATCTCCCTTATGAGCAAATTAATCGAGGTAATCTAGAATCAACTTTTCCCTTCTATACTTTCCTTTCCTTTATGAGATCAGATTTTTCATTTATTTATCTGCATTAAATCAGTTTTATTTTACACACTGTTTATAAACTCTCTCTTTTTTTTTTTTTTTTTGTAACAGTTTAACGTCCCTTTTTAACAACGTGGTCTTTTAGAGACGGGAAAGGATGGGGGCAAGGAATGGGAAGGAATTCGGCCATGGCCTTTCGAAGGAAGCATCCCGGCATTCACCTGGAGTGATTTGGGGAAACCATGGAAAACCCAAATCTGGATGCCCGGACGGGGATTCGAACCGCCGTCCTCCCGAATGCGAGGCCAGAACGCTATCCGTTACACCACCACGCTCGGTATATATATATAAACTCTCAAACTCAGTTATAACCATTACACGACTTTATGCAAGTATATAATTAAATCATTCATATTTCACCACCTGATCACCACTTCTCAATTCGCTACTTCGTCCAAGTAACTACGACAGCAACAATGCTCTCTCTCTGATTCAAAGATTTTCCGTCTGTTCCAACTCGCCAAAGATTCTCTTCTCCAGCCCAGCTTTACCAGAGATTGCATTACATAGGTGTGTAGTTCAAAAAAATTCTTCTTCTTCTTCCTGTTCAGTGTTAGGCCTGGTGGCCTGTTACGGTCTTAATCCATCTTCTTGGGGGTCTTCCTACATCTCTTCTTCCTCTGGGATGGTATTTGAGAATTTTCCGCGGGACCCGGTCCGTCTTCATCCCTAGTAGACCTACATGGTCTGTCCAAGAAGCTCTGTAGGTTCGTACAGTTTGTGGAACTGGTTTTACTTTGAGTTCTTTAAGGAATTCATCAGATCTCTTTCTGTCTTGTAATGTGTAGCCAGCTGTTCTCCTCATGAATCGCATCTCAGCCGCCGTTAGTCTCCGCTCATCACCTTTGCGTAGTGTCCAGGCCTCGCTGCCGTACAGTAGTGTAGGTTAGCCAGGATGTTATATAGCCTGATTCAGAAAAATATATTACATATAATTAATACATACCATTCAATTTGAAATGAGAATACTCCATTTCACAGAATAACACTTATGTATTAGTACTGTTATTAATTAGCCGAAAGCATGGGTGCAGCCAGAGTGTGACAGGTTGGGGCGCTTGCCTCACCGGTCCCTCCCTCATGTAGTAAACTGAAAAATGATTCAAAAACTTTAACCAGAACCCTCGACGACTAATTACTAAATAAATTAACTGATTTTTTTTCAAGTAAAACTATTTTCATCAAGTATTTTTTATTAAGTTTCCTCGTTTTCTTCCCCACCATGAAGGTATCCCTGGCTACGCCCTTGGCCATAGTCCTAACACGTTTTGCAAATAATTCCCTCACGTAATGCATTTGAAGGAGGAAAGTTTTTTTTAAATTTATTTATTTTTAAATTTCTTTCGTCCCAAATGGCAGCGTTATGTTTGTATTCGTTATTTTAAAATATTTATACCACTCCACTCTGTGTGTAGAATATGCACTATTTTAACGTCACAAGTTAAAAAAAAAATATTTTCTGGGAGAGGTCTTCGTTGTGGACATCACGATCGTAGAAGGAACAAAACTAATAAATACTACACCACCTGAGGTTTCTCCCTCTAAAGCAGTTATGCCTGGTGAACCTCCGGTTAAGAGACATCGGATACTAAAATTGTCTGTGAATGACGTATACCAATAGAGAAGACTATTAACTATTTTTCTTTTATGACAGTTTTATTCTTTATACAGATTATCAATAACTATTCAGTCACAAAATTTTATATTTTTATATATCTTTAGTTCGTTTATACATTGGACGAGGCGCTTTTTCGTACCAGTCATCGCGATTCAGAATTACAATTTTAACAATGCAATAAACACGTTCATATTTACTGTTTAAAAGAGTCTAAGCATAATTAAGGTACATTTTACGATGCTTAAATGAGTTTCACAAAGTCCCCTTCATATTTCAAACCGGAGTGTATGTTGCCCTGCGTCTGTCGTGCTGTATTGTTATACGAGGGGCATACAAATATGGACCGTAATTTTTAACAATATAATTTTCAGCTTTTAACATCCATGCATCAATCCTGAGAATATTTTTAAATTTTTCGGATGTTGGATTCTGATTAGCCGTTATGTAGGTCACAGAATGTGTAATCATCCAGATAACAGCTTGTGTTTTGACGGCTAGGAAAAGTTTGAAATCGCATCTTTTCAAATCGGGAAGGCTGACGAAAGAACTGTTTACATTTTCCTTTTTTTTTTGTTAGTCATTAAACCATCCCTCAGAAATGATTTTTTTTCCTTATTGGCTTATTCCAGGGTTGACCACGTTGACGTTTATGATCAAGTATTTCAAATAAAAACATAAAGGTTGCTTGGACAATAAAAATGATACCGCATGAATGTCAGCCATGTGTTGTGTATTTCTATCGCCAGGTAAAATTACTAATGGAAAGGCTGCAAAGCGCATTCTAAATATTGCAAGATAATCGTGAAATATGTTCTCGCCAATATACATCCAATTATTCACCACATTTTGCCAGTTCCTGTTTTAATGACATGCTGTAATATGCGTGGTATACACTGAATGGTACATTGACTCTTTAACTGCTATCGATACAAACCCGTCCAGGCGATAAGAGCGTCACCTGACGAGGAATAACTGCTAGTCAGACACACGCACGGTGCAAGTAGTATCAGTGAGCATGCTATCCGTGTTAAGAATGGGGAAGGCGCGTGATCTATCTGAGTTTGACCGAAGGCAGATTGTGATGGCCCGGAGGCTCGGCACGAGCATTTCGTAAACTGCACGACTTGTCTGGTGTACGAGGCGTGCTGTGGTGAATGACTTCAAGTTGCGAAACCAAGGTGAAACCACGTCCAAACGTCGAGGGGTTGGGCAGCCACCCCACATTACAGATGTCGGTCGTCGTAGGCTGGGCAGACTGGTAAAACAGGACAGGCGGCGAACTGTGGCGGAACTAACATCAGACTTTAATGCTGGGCAGAGTACAAGTATGTCTGAACACTCTTAACGATGGGCCTCCGCAGCCGACGACCCATGCATGTGCCAATATTAACACTACGGCATCGGCAACTACGACTAAAATTGGCACTTGACCATCGTCACTGGACGTTGGCGCAGTGGTAGAGCATTGCGTGGTCTGATGAATCCCGATACGTTCTTCATCATGCCGATGGGAGGGTGCTAATCCGTCGTTTTTTCAGGGGATCAGCTTTTTGACACCTGCACTGCGGGGCGGAGACAAGGTAGCGGCGCGGGCGGCTCAGTTATGCTCTGGGGGACATTCACGAGGGCATCCATGGGTCCAGTGGAGCTCGTGCAAGGCACCATGACGGCCAGTAAGTATCGTACACTGATTACAGACCACGTTAACTCCTTCATGACGACCATGTTTTCCAACGGCAGTGGTATTTTTCAACAAGATAATGCGACATGTGAGCGGCCGCCGATGCACTGCTCACTCGCGCTGAGGTATGACTCTCCTGATCACCTGGAAGGTAACATGTCACACCAGAATTACCTGTATTTTCAAATATAGTTTTTTTCTGGTGTAAATGGTATTCTGTGTAACCTCACCATGCCTCAGAAATATTTTTTCGATATTTATAAATCACGATTTTGAAAGAAAATAAAACTTTTCAGGGTTAATAATTGGGCTATTACCCGCTACCCATCTGCCAGATCTTCGATTTTGTTCTTAGACAATTCAAAAGAAGTGATATATAATATAATGCCTTCCCAAAAATGTCTACCAGCTCTCGGGCTATTCACGTGAACGTGAACGTGAACGTGAAAGCTTTGTTCGAGTTGAAGGTAATTTTAAAGCCCGTAAAAATTCCAGCCGAGACCGGGATCCGAAGCTGGGATCGTCAGGAGAAGAGTATCTGATGGTTGCGCTCTATTCCCTGTAGCAGTTACTAAAACAAGGTCACCACATAACCTAAGATTTTTTTCACACCATAAGAAACACAGAAATTTAACTACTAAGAGAAACATAGGTAATCACGAAACATGTCAATTAGTATCGCGAAATATATCAGTGATTCAAGTATGTTATAAAATTGTTATTTTGTTGATGCTAACACTACTTTTAAAAATAAAATAAATAACTGTTATTTGTTTTTGAAATTATACTCTAGTTATTAATTTGTTCTAACAATAAAAATTTCCGTTATTTTTCACGAACATTTAACTAGATGATAAATAATTATTTTTAATCTGATCACGCTGTTCGTAATTACATCGCTAGACACAGCATCTATCGTATGTAACGTTATAATGCAGTGCGCTAGGTTTGGTATGCAGTGACAGGTGTTCTTGCGGACTCCTTGAGTTTCTGCCCCTACTTTCCCGCTGGACAGGAACTCGTTGCTCTTCTGCTGCGGTGCCTTACGGAGACCGGAGACGCTGCATTTCACTTCGCTCTTGTCGTCGGTTTTTTGTCCCCCCCACCTCCACGTCTTGGCTCACTACGTCTCTCCGCACTGTGCGCGAGAACTTTGTTGCCGCTGCTCGACTTCCCGCTGCTGCGGCGCGTTCCGTGAACGCTCGCCGCCGCATCCATCACTCGCGCCTCTTCTTGCGGGCTACTTGCTGCCCTGTCGGTCGCTCGCCAGAACGTCCCTCCCTCCCTCTCGGACCCTGACCGCACCATCGATTAGCGCCTCCGCCGCTGCTAATGGAGGCGCACTCTGTTCTGACCCTGCCCATTACTGGACAAGGCCCGCGTAGCCGCTTTCAGGCCTAATTCCTCCGACATATTCGGCTGACGCCGCACCCGTGCAGAGCTGTTCCATCAAAATGCGACCCCTGCTCAGCTCCAGTGTTAATATTGTCAGACACTCAGCAAACAGCGCTTAAGTTCACTTCTTCTTAATAGCTAGAGCTGAGTTTTACTCACCGACGGATTTCATAGCTCTGCAATCACATCGAAACTCCGATCCTCCGCATCTTCGCCGTGTTGTAACCACGCGTCAACGCAAGATGACACGCTGCATCGAGTTATGCTAACCCAAAAATCAAAAACAGGAGGAAGTTTTTGACTGAAATTTAATGTCACTAAATAAAGAGCTGTCACTCAAAATAGAGTTCATTACATCGAAAAATATATATATATATATTAAAGAGTTTACCTAATAATTTGAATTGATGTTCATAATTTATTGAATGTAAATGTAGACATCGCAAATTTTCAGAAGGAAACTTTACGAAACAAATGATAAAGGATGTAGTGTTTCGTACGTACATCCTGCACTAACTTTTTTTTTTTTAAGGGCTGTGGCTGTCTGTTCCTTTTCTCCGAGCAAAACCTACGCTACCTGTTTGAAAGGGGTTTGCACAGTCTGATAGCTTTTACTGTAGCTTAAAATATGCGACATTAACATCTTATGACCAAGAAATAATAAATCGTTAGTACCGAAAAGAAATAGACGTCAAAGATCACACAGTATCCCAGATGAACACTCCTTTGCGAGATACATACCAAAAAACCACGCTAAATACAGATAAACACTCCACCCATTGGATTCTGCTAGTATTGATTTTAACGTTTGTAACATTGCTTATTTATTTCTTCAATCTTCTGAATGATAGAAGTTTATAATACACGGAAAACCTTAATCAAGTCACTATACAGAAGATTAACACTCCAACAAGCGTAACGTAGTTGGTGCAATTTAATTTACTGCACAGGCTGCAAGAATACTACATTATAAACGTCTTAATTTTTCGACTAGCCGAAAAACAAAAGGCAAACGCATTACTTCGCACACCAAGATCCACGTGGGCGTAGGAGATGAAAAATGCTAGTTGGATTATAAAACGAAATATTCCTTAAAAACATATTTGTATAAAATAGTATTCCCACTGTTAAACTGGTATTGTTCGACAACTGTTTTACTCTGTTATCAATTTACAGAGTCCACATTTAATACATTAGTACGCACTGTGATTGTTGAATTATTTAAATCATATGCACCACGCAAAATAAAAACATTTAGTGCGGAGGGTTACTTCAGCGAAACTAAAACATTTACGCTAGGAAACGCTTAAGGGGACCAATAATGTTCGTCTTATTTACATTCTAGTGTTGTTGAGTTTTAGTTCGCTGTAGCGGACAGAAGGCTAGCGAGCGAACACGAGAGCAAGCCGGCCTCGGTAGCGTAGGGGCTAGAGTGCTAGCTCCGTGTACCGAAGGTCGCCGGTTCGAGTCCGGCCGAGGGCATGGGTGTATAGTGTTGTGTCTCTGAATGTCTTGTCCGTGTTGTAGTGTCCTTGTGTCAATACTTGATAGCAACAAATCACATTGAGACATTGAGCTGGCTGTATGACCCAGTAGCCGAATGCCATTTAAAAAAAAAAAAAAAAAAAAAAAAAACACACGAGAGCGCCGCATGACTATCAGCTGTGCTCAGCTGCACTGATCATACTTGCCCTTGCACAGCGGCCTTCGCAGGGTGGCGCTCACAGCTCGCCGTTGCTCGCTGGCAATGTTAGTGACAGCTTCACACATGGGACTCAGTTCAATGAGTTTGCGTCACTTCCACCCATTTATCGGAAGTGATATCTAAATCCAGAAAACTAGGGCTGCAGTTGCTAACAGAGTGCGTGTTCGGTTGTGTGCAGTTCTGTGATTTACAGACTTCAATGTAAAACAGGAAACAAAAACTGTAAGAAGAGTATAAAATTCATAGCATTTAATAACAGAATAAAATTATAAAAAACTATAACAACGTCAAAGCATGTACAGTCTTTGACTTTATTTCTGGCCGCCGCTGAAAAATTCTATCACTCTTATTTCGCACAATCTGGCATCAATGTCATCCCAGGCAACAGTAACGCAATACTGGCTCCGCCTCCTCGCAATTTCATTGGTGGATATTTTATTCAGAGCCATCTATACTGCAGATTTTTCATTTCCTTAAGTCAATCATGGAGGAAGGAAATATATGGAGACGACGCAAGAGACCTTCACCACGCATTGAAGTGAAGCAGGGCGGTGGAGGAGTGGGGGGGCATGGCCGGAGTGGACAGGGCATGGCCGCTTCCAAACAGACACGGGGAATATGCACAAAAACCTCAAGGGGACTTTAGGATAAAGGTGACGCCGATATCTGGTGATGAATTATTATGTAACTCGATATGACAAATAAAAAATGAAGAATAAATTTTTTTGATATTCTGCTTAGTTTTCGAGATATTCTGTCCCAAATGTGAAATGGTTTTGGTTGAAATACAGAAGAAAAAATTGGTTAAAGTCAAATTTGATGATGGATTCTTATTTAAAAAGACGAGACAAACGAAAAATAACGAATAAAAATTTTCGATATCTCACCTAGTTCTAGAGATATACTGTATCAAAAGTGAGGTTTCTTGAGTTGAAATGGAGAAGAAAAATTTCGCAAAAGTCAAATTTAATGATCGATTCTTATGTAAAACGACGAGACAAATCGAAAATAAAGAATAAATTTTTTCGATATCTTGCTTAGTTTTCGGGATATACTGGGAACATCGCAATGTTTGGAAGCGCAATACCGCTGCTGCCACCATGCGGGAGAGTTTAGAGCCTGCTTCACCGATTTAACGTCACTTCTCCTCTATATATTTCCTTC
>JARYHS010008075.1:173519956-173603935 GCA_031002005.1 Vandiemenella viatica | reverse complement strand
TAGGATTCCCGGCAACAAGAGCAACCCTAAACCTCAGCGCCCGCGGGATACTACCCAGTGGATAGTCCCTGAGACACAAATTTCCCTAACAGCTAGGAGGGCAGTTAGATGTAGGTTATTGGCCACGCGTAGTTTCCTGTACCAAGTTTCCTGTACCAAGTTTCCTGAATCAAGTCCGTCACACGTTAGCCAAGGTTGTTGTTCTATCTTGAGCGCTCGATAAACACGTCCGTTCGCTACGAGATATCAACTCGGAATGTCAATACACCCCGTGAGCGGAGCTGACGGCAAGTGCCAGCAGCGAGCCTGTGAGCAGAGAGGGACAGAGAGCAACTCGGCGCTTGGCTTCTCGTTCTGAGGTGAAGGTGCACGAAGCGAAGCGAGATAAAAGTTAGAGGCAGGCCATTTGTAACGCGACTTTTAAGTTGTTTTCCTCACCGCTTACAGGCTGTGTCGCCATTTGTGTCTCGTAAAACTGATTAATTGCAGAAAACATTCAGCAGTATTTTCCGCGCCGGAAAGCCACCAAAAGTATAGAATAAATCGCTTAACGTGCTGCGCAGGACTGCTGATACGCCAAAATATTCTTCACTGATCTATTTTCGACCATAAAACAGAGCAGAGTGTTTATATCGTATAAGTTACTGTACCCACAGTCGGTGAAACCTAAGATGGTGCCCTCTGGTAGATTCATCGCTGCGGCATATTAGAAAAAGTTGGAAGTTAGTGTCCTATCAAACTGATGACGACATGTTGGGGTAAGAGCCTGATAGGTGAGGCGCATTCACAAGAACATGGGGTTCGAATCCCTGCACAGCCATTCCAGATTTTGTTTTTTCCATTGTTTCTCCAAATCACTCCAGGCGGATACTTAGCAGACCATGGCCAAATTCTTTTATTCTGTAGTATGGTTTCACGCCTCATCGACGTCAATGTCATTAGAGGCGGGAAAGGACTGGGGGCAAAGAAGGGGAAGGAATTCGGCCATGGCATTTTGAAGTACTTATGATGGCATTCAGCTGTAGTGATTTGGATAAACCATGGAAATCCCAAATCTGGATGCCCGGACGCGGATTCGAGCCCACGACCCTCCCACCACGCTCGGTTGGCTGAATTCCTTTACATTCCTTGCACACAGTCCTTTCTCACCTTTAATTAGCTCTACGTAGACGAGGCGTAAAGTCACAAAAAAAAAGGATTTTGGAACAACTTACGGATCTTCTTCGATGTTTTTTGGAATCTTTACTTTTATGTTTAAGTATTGAAGTAAGAGAATCGAAATATCAAGTTACGCAGTTCCAATACATTTCTTATCAAATACAGAATTTTCAGTTTTTTTTTTAAATTTTGATTTTGACTCGTCATTTTTTTTAGAGCCGAGATAGGATGGGGGCAAGGAACGGGAAGAACTTTGGCCATGATCTTTTCAAGGAACCATTCCGGCATTCGCGTAGAGTGATTTAGGGAAATAGCGAAAAACTGTAACTGTGTGTCCGGACGTGGATTCGAACCCGTGTCCTCCCGGTTGCCTGACTTGAGTGATATCACTCACGCACCAGGCTCGGTATTTCTGATGGAGAATTCCTTCATACGTAATACGAGATATGGTTACGTGAGTTATATGTAGATCTGTTATGCTGTCTAATGCGATTTTAATGAAAGATTAGTTACAGTCATATGTTACGTCCAGACTGCCTGGCAAAATCTTGCCGCAAACACTGTTAGTATAAGGTATTTTGCTCAGCATTTCGTAAAAGCTACGTTTATGTGTTTGCTAATTAACTGAATCACCATTTAAGTTTTAATTCATTAAATAGTAGTTAAACTTCAAAATGGAGGAACATGGTTGCCTCCGTGAAATATGCCATAATTGGGGTAGACATGTGGCCGTTCTCGGGGCAGCTGGAACCACTGCTGTTCATCATAAGTTAGCCCCTTATACTAAAACGACGAAAGATTGCTCTTCACTTACGTACGTTACGTTTGTTAAACCAATAAATTAACACCTACTGCACAGATTAGAAATGCCTTTAGCAGCGTTTCCACTTGCACTCACCGCGAAAAAATAAAAAAAAAACAACACCAATACAGTTTCACAAAAAAAAATAAAAAAAAAAAAATCGTAGCACTTGTAAAATCACTTATTTATTCACAAACAAACTGTGCTGGCTTGTATGTAATCGTTAACAACATTGCTTTTATTCATCCAGCTTGATTCACCATTTCAGTAAATCTTCATCATGTGCAATAATCTTAATAACAGTTGGAGAGAGTGATGAGGGGATGTACGAGAGAAGTAAAGGAATTGGTTACAAAACTTTGGTCAGACCATTGCTCGAATATGGTAGTATAGTATGGGACCCTCATTTTGACGTATCAAATACAGGAGTTGGAGAGGGTGCAAAGAAGGGCTGCTAGATTTGTTTCTGGAAATTATCGCAGCATGCAATCAGTGACAGGATATGATAAAGGAGCTGGAATGGGATTCATTGCAAGACAGGAGGAGGATGAGGAGGGATAATGGGAGTGTACAGGGTATATACTGGCGATGAGGCATGGAAAGATATTGCAATAGGTATGAAAAGTAGTGCATGGAAGGGAAAAGATGACAATGACCACAAGCTGGCACTAGATTTCAGGCACAAGGGTGTGGGAAGATTCTCTTTTTTAGGTAAGGGATGTCAGGGATTGGAATGAGTTACCAAGGGAAATGATGAATAACTTACCGAAAACGTTGAAAGAATTTAAAGATAAAATTTGTACGAGGGCAAATGTAGGTGAGTGAAGGATAGAGGGAAGATTGGGTGTGTAGGGAAATTGCCACCGGAGCAATGTGCTCCATTGCAATTAAATTAAATTAAATTAAATAGTATTAAACCTTCATAAATCTGTGCCGGCCAGAGTGGTCAGTGCTGGCTTTCAAACCACTCTCTCAAGACCAGCTCAACGCCATGATATTGACAACTGATAAAATTGGTTAAGGTCGCCGATTTGAATTCGGGGCCGGACAGGAATTTTTATGCAACCTTAACCCGGCTTTCGCCTTTGGGAATGCTCTGTATTGTTCGTGTAAAGTACACTAGGACGCGCCATAGTTAGGGCGTTAACATGCAGTTCCATTCCGACAGAGACGGAATTGGTGAAATTTTTTCGTCAAGTTTAAAATCACTTGCATTCACTTGTACTCTATTACTGTCACGACGGTTGTTATAATTCCGTTATTTCAATGTTAATTCATACAACACAACATTTTTAAACTTCATTTTCGAAATAATTAGAAACTTTTAAATTCATACTATTAAGCGATTATGTAGCCACATTTCCATTTTTCACATACGTAAAAAGTCAGTTCATGGCTTCATGCTGCGTCAATATATAAATAACAATAGTCTGTACGATATGGAAATAACATTGAGTGAATACAATTAACTATAACGATTTCTTCGTGCATTGAATTTCACTTTATTTGCAGTACTGGTGAATATACTGACTGCGAGAAGTTATTTACCTTCCACCAGGCAGCAAATCGTATAGAACGTATTACGACAACTTTTTCTTAATTTTTCAGCTTTTCAACTCCGCATCAAAATGAAACATACCTTATTTTACTACAAAGGTCAAGAAAATGCCGTGCAAATTCATCTAGCAGTTTCTGTTTCATCCACGCAGAGAGATAAACATTTAAAAACTGTTGACTCCTTAGGGAGCGTGCATAAACCACGTAACTCTATTTTGGCCTCCTGTGAACCCCCTCCCCCCCCCCCCCCCCCACGTAGCACGTAGCTTTTTTCCCTATTGATTCCACAAGACATTTTGTACTGTTTCCTCGTGTCAGACTATCGTAAATTACATACGGAGATAATTAACTGAGGGAATAAATATCCACATGCTGTTGTGTGTTCTGTTCTTCATTTTAACTGTGAAAAATGTTACGAAAGGAAAGCTACGTGGCATGGCTCGGAACCCCTCCCTCCCCCCACGTAGCCCAGCGTAGCCTTCCAGCCAACCCATCCCCCCTGGACCGAGCCACGTAATTTGTGCACGGTCCCTTATTAACAGTACCCCAAACTTAACTCATTGTTTCATTAATAACTTTAACGTTCAGATGTTCCTCGTTTAGACTCTTGTCACGTTTATAAAGATTATTTTATTATGACTTATTGGAAAACACGGATTGCACTGCTATCCACAAATTTTTATCTGACAACTCAAGAAATTCTACGTTACTATTACTAAGTTTATCCGGTTTATCCGGTACTATAAATGCGAAAGTAATTTTATTCTCTGCCTGTTTGTTACGATTTCATGACTACACAACCAAACCAATCTTCATGAAATTTTACAAGGCATTAGCAAGGTCATTGTGTACTTTTATCGGAATAATTAGCGTATTTTGTCATGAAATTTTGAAAACTAACCGAGCGGTCGCAGACAGACAGGTAACGTGTCCCTATAATGTTTATCGGTCGCTCAGATTTTGTTTCTCTCTCATTCTGAACGTGTATGATCTGTTCTTAAATTTCATGGACAGAAAACTTATTATACAGAAGGGGTTTTGCGCTGTAGCAGTCTATTATTTTGTGTTTACCTACAAGTTTTCTATACATTTTATCTGCTTGAGCTTGTTGCAACTAGCTTTGTGCGACTGTTTGTTACTCTTAAATGGTTGTTGAATTTATTTTCTATACAGTTAATTGCTTCTCATAATATTCTGTGAGGAAACGCTAAGCTTTAAGTTCCACTTTGAAGCATATTAAAATGTGAGATACATTTAGGTATAAAGAATTAGCACAGATATTTTATAGAAATCCGAACCGAAGTGTTGTTGGAGAATATCGAATTGTTCACTTTCTGCACAGAGCGTGTTTTATTCAGCTAAAGAATACCCACCAAGTATTTTGTAGCCAGACAATTTGTTCAAGTATGAAGGAGACGGCTTATTGGGCTTTACGTTATGGCTTATCCGGAATGAAATTTCTCTCTCCGCCAAACTGCTGCCTCGTTGGAACAAAGGATTGTGAGCAAACTAAGGAAAGCGACCGGAGCTCACAAGTTTTAATGATTCAAAGCATTCGCAACGTAGAAACTCGAGAGACTGAAGAGACGAATGGGCAATAACGCTCCCACAAAGTTTTAAAACGAGTTTTTTTTTTCTTTTAAAAATTTCATTAAAGTCTGCTTGAAACGAGAAGAAGTTTTAATTTTGGATTTCCGAGTAAGGGAAATGGCCTGGCTTGTTTAAATGTTCCAGTCGCATTTACGTTGTAACAACCGGCGGAGCATTCAGGTTTTAAGCCCATTTTACTATAACAAAATTAAGGATCTTTATGATACTTTTCTTGTTGCGATAGAATACAAAAAGCATAACACTACTCAAAATATGTCACATATGCTGTTTTTTTTTTGTGATCTCTAGCAGTTCAGATTCCACGTTGTACTGAAGGTCCCAGAGAAAAGGAACTGACCATCGTACCTGTGACTCAATGACTTAGTATACATCCTCCGGGAGGATCCAACCAACCTTCGGGTTATGGACTAACTTGAGTTAGTTTCAGTATATATAAGATGGCGTTCTCTCACTTTTTTTCCCCCACTGATTTTTTCCACCAAGGGCAACGCTATTCACTGAAAGAGTGGTGGTGGTGGGGGAAAGAATTGAGCTCCTACCAGAAGAAACTGCTGTGTTGCCACGTGGCCGCGAGACATGTCACTATTGTTCTGTGCATGTTGCTTGTGGTGATTATGTGGCGGAGATTTGGGACCGTCCTAGAAGGCGCCTAGATCGGTGGCCTGCGAACTTTAGAAGCTAAAGAACCAATATTACTTTTAAAAGCGGGGGGGGGGGGGGGGGAATTATAAGAGCCATAGGCCTAGTTATATTTAAAAAAATATTTATAATATAATTCATTAGATAATCAAGACACAATCATACATATATATTCACGTAAATAATGAATAAATAAATAATTTACATGTAAGTAGTAAGCATTCTAAGTAATGAGAAGTAGAGTCTATGAACGGAAAAGAATGAATTATCAACGCTAATCTGCGTTTTTTTTACCGGTCAAAATCTTTAAACAAAAGCTAAAAATATATTTTTAATAATTAAATAAGAAAAAATCAAACAGGGCACCTAATGGATATAAAAGATGATACAACACCAGGATACAGATATTTTAAAAACACAAACAATTACAAAATAAGACACAACATGACAATAGCCAAGACAAACAAAATAAGGAAGACGCGTCAATTAATGACGTGGGGTGTTTTTCCGGAATTCCGGACCCCCCCCCCCCCCCACCCCCTACAGTCGACTTTAGCTTCATTTGTAGACCTTTTTTCCCGTTGACCCCCCCCTCCCCCTTGGTGAGGTTTCATGAGATTTCGCCGGACACTCCCCCCCCCACCTTATTTCACCTCACGTCATTAATGGACGCCCCCTAGCAGATGTGATGAAGCATCGACTGTCGGCTTTAAACTACTGTGGTATTTTATTTAATTCGTTGTTATTGGCAGTGAAGGTAAAGGTGGCAAAACAAGTTGCTTCTAATGATGTCTGGTAGCCTGTCTAGTTTTTAGATCTCTCCAGTGATACTACTCATATTACTACTACTACTGTCGATTTGTCGGTAAAGATATATGAAAAAAAAAGTAAGAGCCGCATGTGGCTCGGGAGCCGCGGTTTGACCACCCCTGGCCTAGGTGGTTGCGGGAAACTGCAGTCAGCACGGCCGGCAGGCGGAGTCCTGGGTTCGTGCCCGGTCCCGTTCTACCTCCCTGATCCTGTGTGTGTGTGTGTGTGTGTGTGTGTGTGTGTGTGTGTGTGTGTGTGTGTGTGTGCGGCACCTCAGCGCAGTGAGTCACACTGGCGGGAGTTCATTCACTTTAAAATTTAATCGAGTGCATATTTTTACTTTTATAGACCAATTCAGTTTAGTTGAGTAAGCTTACCTGACATAAATGCATTCGTTAATATTGCTTTCATTTATTTTTTCACTAGTGTAAGCCCGCGACCGTTTCTTGCGTATCGTAACGGGTCTAGCATAGTTCCAGTTTTTAGGATGAGAAATTATGACAGGTTGACGTGATTTCACCAAATATAAACCTGACCTGTGTTTCAGGGTGAGTAAAATCTCTGAAGCATTCATAGAGGTAGGTATTAAACCCGAACAGGGACGATAGCGCAATCGTATAATAGCTTAGATACAAACTTGAGACTTGTATTTGACCCTTAAAGTTCAATCTGAAAAATTTAAAAAAATTCCGTTTTCTTTGAAAGCGTCACGTTGTTTTTTTTAATTATTATTATTGAGACTGAGAAAACACTCGTAATCATTGGTCATAGTATCTTTAACGGCCAGAGAACTTAATACACATTCCGTATTATAAACAGTTGAGCAACTCAGAAGAAATGAATTGCCAGAATAGTTGATTCGGTAACAAATTTGGTTTGATGTCCACTTAAAATAACCTAATAACTCTCGAACAGTGAATATGAACAAAGATCATTAAGGAAAGTGGTTACTAAGATACCTAAAAAGCAAGTAAACCGTAATGCATAAACTTTGGTAAAGCAACAACATAATAGAAAGTTTTAATTAAATTGAAACTCGCAATCACGGTTACAGTAGAGTGAGTTAATTATTTTTTTCTTAAGTTTTTTTTTTTTTTTTAAGTTGCTTTCATTAGCAACATGTTACTGAAAAGCAGATCCACGTTTTTTACAGCCACAAAATTTATCAATATTTTTTTAAAATTATGAAACGCTACGAAAAGCACACTTAATGTATGTATTATGGCAATTAATTTGGTAGCAATTGTTTAGCTATTAAATAGTGGACATAACTTCTTCTAATGGTATCTCTGGTCGCTGTTTTTGCGAGCGAAGGCTGACACCTGACACCGTTCTCCAGCCAATAGCAATCGAGGTGACTGAATGAGTTGGCTTAGGAAATTATGTAGTAGTTTTTCTCATAGCTCGTCGACATCGGCGTCATTAGAGGCGGAAAAGGACGGGAGGCCAGGAACTTTAAGGAATTCGACCATGGTCTTTTAAAGGAACCATGGCGGCGTTTGTTTGGAGTGATTAGTTGAAACCACTCAAATCTATATGACCGGACGGAGATTCGAATCCGCGTCATCCCGAATATGAGGCCAGAGCGTTTCCATTCACCCACAACGGTCGTGCCATGTTTATGATATGTTGCTGGAAGATGTCCGGTCTCATAATAATGTGTCTCATAATAGTGGCTCTTGGGTCGGGAAAAGTAAAGGCGTCAGGTAGCTTTCAGAAGCCATCTCTTGGGAAAATCTTTATAAATGAATATCTTGAATTTTTTTTATTGAAAACACCATGTTTTGTCCCTAAAACTCATTTTTGTCACTTCTAGGTTGTGTGCAATCAATTTTTTGTTTTGTTTAAAGCTTTTTTTTTTTTTTTTCTTTTTTTTTGAAGGCTTCACAACTTTTTGGATTCTAAGCGAATTGCAAACATTTGAATGAAACATAACCGTAGAAGACTTAAAAATGGAAATTGGACATTACTTACACACCAACAATTTTTGTTACAATTACTTATATGACCTTAGTAATATGGCGTCGGTGAAAGCAAATCAAATTAAAAGTAAATAGTAACAACTTACGTTATGCTGCCTAGGATTAATTTTAATCCTGATCGAGTCTTAAATTATTTTAAAAAAACTTAATTGCTGTAACGACAAATGCCAGTTGTAATTATCACCCAGTCTAAATTAATTTCAATCTAATCCAAAACCTCCGCTTACACTTCTGCTCGAAAATGAAAGCTTGTACCTATCGACACAGAATAAAACGAAAAAAATCTAACCTGAACGAATGTAAAGTAAACAAAAATCAACTGTTAATTGCTATATTAATTTAAACGCAATACATTATTCTCTTCCAGTACTCTGCCAATTCATTTTCTTTTCCGGTTGCTGATGGAATTGTTATAAAAAAGTGGTTATGACACAGATTCTGTATTAAAATCTCTGGCTTCAGCGTGACGTCAGTGTTAGGGAAACGATGACCAAAGTATCGTTTTATTATAGTAAATATCTGCCGGGATAAACATTAGCTTGTTATTTAATAATTGTAATCGGTTTGATAATGTTATTTAGTTAGAAAGTGCGACTGTGAAAGTCCTGTTCTAAAACGGAGTTTAACGGAGAGCAATTCCAGTATCTTGAATCCTGTCTCTATTCCCTTGCCATCCGTCCGTAGTTATCTCTTACCGCATCTTCAGTGCATTTTCCAGCGGTACTAAACTACTTATGAAAATGAAACTAGTGAGAGAAGAGGAAATTAACATCTCGTTTAGTCTTCCTACTGGATAAGAAAGTTGAGAAAACTCAAATTAAAAAAAAAAGTAGTAAAAATCCCTAATGTTTCAGTTAAGTCGAAAATTGTAATACAGAGAAAGGAGAGAAAGGGTACAAAATCCTGGAATCCTGGTTCTGCAAACAAGTGAATTTTCATGGTCCAGCGACTCGTAAGCAAATTGCATCAGTTAACTAAGCCATGAAGCGACTCGCGGAAGTAAGGGCGACAACTTATGACGGTCTACGGAGTGCCAAGCGTCGTATTTTTGTAAAGCATTTTTTTTTTTTGATAAGTATTCAGAGAGGAGAGAACGTCTCCAGTTAGGGGCTTTTGGGAAGTTCTGAGAAGCCGTGACAAGCTGTGAAGCGGGGCAGGCCGTACATCTGGGGATCGGAGTGCGATATCTCTGCTGGCAGCGATTGTATTTGCATAAGGAGCCGTAGCTGGGGGTGGAAGGAGGGGAGGGAGTACTACGGGGTAGGGGCGCCCTCCATCAAGGAAAGGGCACTTACAACGCGTCAACAGGAATGAATAAAACATTCAGACACAATAGGTGCTGCCTTTTCGAGAAAGCAGAAATAAATAGGTTAATTGAGTAATGTTGGAAAAGTAGTCAATAAGGCAGCTATGCGTCTACTATAACAAAAAACGATATTATTTCTGAAAAAAATGGAAAATACAATATTTTTAAGTTCATTTTAATGTATGCATCAGAAACCTCGTAGCTGACATGCCGTGTTGTGTGACGTCACTCCTTATTACGTGCTGATTTAAACGAACCTGGGAGCGAAAATAAAGTTTGAGAAGGAGTGAAATCACGTGCTCTGATTGGTACCACATCACTAAAAATTGTATTTGCATCTTTTTATTTAATTAAAAAGTTATATGTTAACTCATAGTCACGGAATAAAGTTGATTACCTGCAGCAACCTGAGTATTTCTGCCACACACACACACACACACACATATATATATATATATATATATATATATATATATATATATAAAGGTTCGCTTCGATCTTAGGCGCTTTCGGCTTCTTTTTACCTGAAATATGTGATTCTTGTGATCACGCGTATTACGCTAATACTTTTACTGAGTGCTGGTAAACGAGCAGGAAATCAGTATTAGCAAATAAAATAGAGCACGGAAGATATTAATAATCACGAAAATACGATATGAAAATAACTCTGACTCAATTCAAAAATTTTACTAATGAAATTCTTGCCACCCGAAGTATCTTTCATAGACGGCAGAGGATAATTGAGTGCATTAGCCATTACCTGTTAATTTGACGTGGAGAATAGATATTTCTTCCTTGTACAACACGTGTGAAGTTTCAGGTAGATCTGATAATTTTTTTGTATATTTATAGCTATTAAAAGTTGACGTGTCACAGTATATTGGTAAAATAAAAAAAAAAAATAATAAATAAACAGAATATCGTGCAGTAGTTAAATTATTATTTTTGGAAGGTGTAGTGCTAAAACAAACTCATGAACAATTGTTAAAAGTATATAAAGGCCCTTCACCTTTAATTAGAACAGTGGAAACATGGGTTGCTGAAGTTAAACGTGGTCGCACAAGCCTTGAATATGACCAACGTGAAAGACGTCTGAAAATTGCATCAACACCAGAAATCGTAGGAAAAAATACAGGATATGGTTTTTTAAGATCTTCGATTGACAGAGAGAGATTTAGTAGAAGTAGTAGGCATACCATTAGGCAGGGTGAGTAATATTTTGGCAGGAGTTTTAGGTTTCAAAAAGCTGTAAGCAAAATTAATGTCGCATTCGCTAACAATGTAACAAAAACACATTCGAATCCGACTTTCTCAGCAACATTTGGAGCATTTTAGAAAGTATTAAAAGATTTTTGTGCTTCGTTTCATCACTATGAATGAGACTTGGGTCTACAACCATGATCGTGAATCAAAACAAGAAGTTAAGGCGTGATATTAACCCGGTACTTCGCCCTCTAAAGCGAGTTAGGATCCAGTAATCGGCCAAGAAGTGTTAGTGTCAGTTTTTTCGAATGCAAAAGTAATTTTGTTCATGGACTACCTCCAAACTGGTTAAAAAATAAACTCAGATTATTATTGTAACCTTCTGGACCAGTTGGATGTAAAAATTCGTGAGAAAAGTCCTGGTTTACAGAAGAATAAACGAATTTTTCATCACGACGATACACCATCCCATACTGCTGAAAAAATCATCGCGAAAAACAGTAAATTAAAGTACGAATTGCTGCCACATCCACGTTATTCGCCAGATTTGGGTCCCTCTGACTTCTGGCTGTTCCCACACCCAAATAAATTCTTGTGTGGAAAACGATTTTCATCGAACGAAGAGATAACAGCAGCCGTGGAAGCCTACTTACACAGTCTTACGGATTCTCACTTCAGGGGTGGAGTCCATAAATTAAAAGATAACTGGAACAAGTGTATTGAAGTTCAGGGTCATTACATTGAATAATAAAATGTAATTCAAACAATAAAATCGTGTTTTTCATATCGAACGACAAAACGTATTGAACAGCATTGTAGTGTTGCCACAGACTCTCTCAGAATTGGTTCCTCGGGCGTAGATGAGGAGGAGTAAATCAGTAGCCCATTAGCTGAACGTCACGTGTCACTAGTGTGGATTTCTTTTAATTGGCTCATTACAGTATATTAAGGCTTCAAAGCGAAAAGGGTGGGAGGAGGCTTTCTCACGCTATGTGCACCAACTGTACCCTTGCAGCAAGCCGCGTAGACAAAAGGTTTAAGTTACATGAACCAAGGCCTGGGAAAACTGCTCCAAATGAATATGCTATAGTTTTTTTTTTTTTTTTTTTTTTTTTTTGTCGTCGGTATTTCGATTGGTTTGATGAAATCCTCCATCCCTTCCTATCTTGTGCGAAACCCTTCATTTCTACATACCCCTTACAGCCCATGTCCTCAATTATCTGCTTCATATATAATCTCTGTCTTTCGCTACAGTTCTTCTTACCATCTACTGTTTCCTCCACCAGCAAATTAACTAATCCAGCATGTCTCAAAATATGACCCACCAGCATGTCTCTTCTTTTTGTGAGGTTCTCCCACAAACTTCATTCCTCCCCCATTATTTCCAGAACTCATCCAATTCTTACTTCTTCTGTCAACTTAATTATCAGCATTCTTCTGTAGCACCACATTTCAAATATTTCAATTTTATTTCTTTCCGGTATTCCTAAAGTCCATGTTTTGCTACCATAAAGTACTGTGCTCCACACATATAATTATAAAAGTTCTTTCTAATTCCTAGATCAATATTTGAAACGAAAAGATATCTCTTTTTCATGAAAGCTCTTTTTCCTAGTGCTATTCTGCTTTTAACATCATTCCTACTTCGGCCATCGGTTGTAATTTTGCTTCCCAAGTGACAGATTTCACTTACTTCTCCTATTGCATCCGATCCTATTTTTATATTTAATCTACTCTGATTGGTATCATTTCTGCAACATTTCATCACTTTTCTCTTGCTTTGATTTAGATTTAGTTCAAATTCTTCGTTCAGTATTTTGATCATGCCATTCAGTAACTTCTCAATATCCTCAGCCCTCTCTGCTAACAAGGTAAAACGTAGCATTCTGATTTTTTCTCCCTTAACACTTGTGTCGCATGGAAATATTTCATTGAATTTCTTTATTGCTTCTTCTACATACAAGTTGAATATTAACGGGGTTAGACTACCAATGGTATAGTATTATGACTAAAAGTAGGGGAAAGTCCAGTAGTCCCGGACGGCGGGTCGCCTCGAACACTTAAAATTCTAATTTAACTTAATTGCAATGGAGCACACGCTCCGAGGGCAATTTCCCTACACTCCCAACTTTCCGCTATCGTGCACTCACCTACATTTGCCCTCTACAAATTTTAACTTTAAATTCTTTTAAACTTTTTGGTAGATTAGTCATCCTTCCCCTTGGTAACTCATTCCAATCCCTGACACCCTTACCTAAAAAAAAAAAAAAAAAAAAAAAAAAAAAAAAAAAAAAAAAATATTCCCACACCCTTGTGCCTGAAATCGAGTGCCAGCTTGTGGTCATGGTCATCTTTTTCCTTCCGTGAACTACTTTTCATACCTACTGCAATATCTTTCCATGCCTCATCGCCAGTATACGCCCTGTACACTCCCATCACCCTACTCATCCTCCTCCTGTCTTGCAATGAATCCCATTCCAGCTCCTTTATCATATCTGTCACTGATTGCATTCTGCGATAATTTCCAGAAACAAATGTAGCAGCCCTTCTTTGCACCTTCTCCAACTCTGTATTTGATACTCGAAATGTGGGTCCCATGCTACAAACCAACCACGCTGCGTCGGTAAAAATTTGTTGTAAATAAGCACCGTGTAGTGTAATAACAAATGCTACTGAACTGCGGCTTGGGCGCCAAGTGGGTTCCACACTAAGGTGTGTTTTGTCCTGGCAGAAGTTTTTCGTCGCTCCTGACCAAATTTGTTTTGAGATTATTGAATATGATTCGTCAAATAAACTAATAGTAATGCGTGCTCGAAAAATCCAAAAGGGCGAGACTTAAACATCTTCAACGTATAAAATATGTGGTGAGGACGGGCAAAAAATTAAAGGTAGTAAAAATGGCGAAATGGAAAATAAAAAGTAAAGGCGCTATAAAGACGGTGAATACAAAAAAAAAAAATAAGTCTTTCCGAAGCAAACCAAGTAAAACAGACTGATTGCATCGTATGTGGAGAAATTTTTGAAGAAGACTGCATTCAGTACCGAGCGTGGTGGTGTAAAGGCTAGCGTTCTCGCCTCGCATTCGGGAGGACGGCGGTTCGAATCCCTGTCCGGGCATCCAGATATGGGTTTTCCATGGTTTCATAAATCACTTCAGGCAAATGCCGGGATGCTTCCTTCAAAAGACCATGGCCGAATTCCTTCCAATTCATTGCCCCCCATCCTTTCCCGTCTCTAAAGACCTCGCTGTTAAAGAGACGTTAAACAGATAAAAAAATGCATTCAATGCTATGTAGCAAAGACAGGGCCCATAAAGATTATGTTTTTATAGCGTCTTCAGATGAGCATTATTATTGTGATTCTTGTAAAGCGAAAATACAATTAATGCACCTTTTATTAATGTGTCCGGGGCTACTCGATGACTTTTGTGTTGCCAAAAAAATTAAGGCGAAGTTGTTTTCAGTTTAATTGGTTAAAAAAAAGTTATGATTACTAAATTCTAATCAAAATGGCTGCAGAAGTTTCCAGTTTAATTTTAAGGTTAAAATAAAGACACAAAATGTGTTTCTTTCTTTCTTTTTTTTTAAAATAATTTTATGTGTAAAGGGCTACCCGAAGTTCCCGTATAGTAATTCATTACATACTTGCATGCTCACAACTTTATTACTAACAAGAAAAGTTTCGTAGCGTTTTGCTGTCACGTACGCTATTAAGCATGAAGAAATTCCAATTCAATATACCTTTGAATAATTACAGCTTATGTTTCCTGGAAGAGCTACTGACAATTTAGGTGTTAGGAGAGTCTCACAGTTTCGCAAGATACATATATATATCGTCTATGGCGTACCGCGAGACTTGGGCACCTGTACTTCGGCATCCGATATGGGGTCGTGAGGGTGGGGAGACACGTGCTCTACCGCGAGTGAACTGGATTTGGCAGATCCGGAGCATTTACCCGATTGGGTGACTGCTGTGTTTCCATCTGTCTGCATGTGTCTAAATAACTGCGCTAAACCGCCTAAAACCCGCAATCAGAGCGGCCCACACACGGAGACCAGCACTCGATCCTAGTCACGTAGGATTCAGTGTTGATGCGCCGTAAAGCGCGCAAACTGGCGGTTACAAATTATTTTATTATTGCTCGAAACATTCCCCTTGATGATTTATATACTTTAGCGTTAGTTAGAACTAAATATCGGAAAATTTTTGCATTTTAATTTTCACAACTAAAAAGCGTGGTTTTGGAAGGATTCAGCAGCTTTTTGAGAAGATGAAAATAGCTGTCCACACATTTTTTTTTTTTTTTTTTTTGTGTTGCATTCTGGAACAAAAAAAAAAATATCTTTAGCGAGAAATCAGTTGAATACGGGGAATTAATTCGATCTTTTGATCCGTCAAATAGTCAATTATTTTCATGCTGTATGACACGAACGAACCAGTTCTGATGGATTCGGTTCATTTTTGAACATACTAACAGTCGAATGTTGCTTTGTTTCCTTGCTCCTATTACGTTATTATATACGGATCTTACATTTTCTTGTTCGAATTTTTTGAACATTTCTGTTTTTTTATCTGCTTAACGTCTCTTAACAGCGAGGTCTTTAGAGACGGGAAAGGATGGGGGGCCAGGAATGGGCAGGAATTCGGCCATGGCCTTTTGAAGGAAGCATCCCGGCATTTGCCTGGAGTGATTTAGGAAACCATGGAAAACCCAAATCTGAATGCCCGGACGGGGATTCGAACTGCCGTCTCCCGAATGCGAGGCCAGAACGCTAACCGTTACACCACCACGATCGGTTTGAACATTTCGTTACACCAAGTGACACGAGCCTGTTTATGGGCTTTAGTCAAAATTATACCGAATCCATCGGGAACAGATCTTGTTCTCATCTAATGTTAATGCAAAATCTATCACATTGCAGCCTTCGATATGCCTAAGAACGCCTCCGTCTTACAGCAAGTCACAAGGCGATCTTCTTCAATCGTGTTGCGCACAGCGTCGATGTTTTTGTAAACAACCGTTTTTTCTCGAACTACTTGAAATTAATCGCTGACGAAACGACGAAATTCTGCAATCTAATTACTTTAAACAGTCTATTCCAATCTCGATTGATTACCTAGTGTTCAACGAAGCAATCGAAGGATCAGGACATAACCTTCACAGGAAGTTTTTTTTATTTATTTTTTTTTACAATGTTGCTTATTGTTTTTATTTATTTATTAAAAACAAAAAAGCTCACTGTACATAATCCATGCTACAGATTTCTGAATTGCCACTGTTTTAACAATAACAAAAGACAAGTTTTACAGCAATAGAACTGCCACTTTTCAATTGTGCAACTAGTGGTCATTTTAACAATTTAAAAGGCGACTCTCGTACGAAAGTGTTCGACTCGGCGTGCTCCAGCGAATGGAAAACTTTCGTCCGAGTGGAGAGGATTCCTCAGAGAAGAGCTAGACAGCGCAGGGGTTCCTGGAACCACCGCAACACGCCAAACCAAACGACTTGAGTGATAAAGTAGCTGCGCTTCTTTACGATATTCTAGCGGAGTCATTGGAAACCCATCGTTACTCTACTTTCGACGGTGACGTTTCCTTCCTGGCTAAAACAGTGAGGCGCAACGAATTATCCTTGTCTTTCGTCAGGGGTGCCATCGATTACATAACAATAAAATCACAATTGTGTTTTGGGATAGAAAAAATAATATACATTGTGTACAGAAAGAGCACAATTTATTTTATAATGTTTGAACACATATTTTGTAGTTACTTTTAGATACATTCAAGAATTTTTTCTTTTTCTTAAACACTTTTGCTGCATTTCTATGTCAATATTTTAATTAAAGTATATAATGAGTTCATTCTTCATTAACAAAAAACAAAAAAAATAGAGCGAATCGAAAGTAACTTAAAAATTCAAACAAATTTAAAATATCAACTATGAAGTGTGTGACGGTTGACATTTCGTTGTGGTTGTGCCCAAAACGCGCGAATATCTCAGATCGAAATACCATAGAGTAAAGTATGTCAAAGAGTTATAATGTCGAATCGTTGAGGCTGCATTCAAATACTATTTTCGAATGTGAAATGTCAACTAGTGAAGTTATAATATGAACCAGGTAAAAAAGTATTGTAATGTACTTTATTATTTTCGTAGATTTCAAAGCACGCGTAAGTGAAATAACACTCAGTACTAAATAACAGAGTAGGGGTGGTAACTATACTTTAACTTATAATTGTTTATTTTTTTCTTTCGTCGACGCTTCTTTCCTGTTTTAATGTTTTTGATAACTTTTATTCTATTTGTTAGTGACCGTGCATAATAGTAGTTCTTACTTTATAAACCTCTCTTCTTTAATTGTAAGTTCTTGAAGAGAGAAAGAAAGTCTTTAAATTTAATTAAAAAAGAGCTGTTAATTTATTTATAAATATGGATTCAGCATGTGGTACCAGTTACATCACTTTGAAAGGAAACAACAAATTGGTAGCTAGTTCCATAAACACGAAAAAATATTTAGTTCATGCAGCAAATACCTAAAGATAATTAAACGTATTTTTTTTTTTTTTTCAAATAAGTTGGCAACCCTTCCTTTGACTCACTTTAAAGAGTGAAATGATTATATAAGTGATCGAATTTCGACTGTAGAAAACGCGTATTCCGTTAGAAACTGGGAGCTGAAATTCTGTGGTTTTTGGAAACTGTAGTTAAACACAGTTAAAAAAACAGTCAAAAAAAAAAAAAAAAAAAATTGGAGTCTGGACCGAAAGAACCAGTTTGCCTGTTGTTGACACAAGACGTATATTTGGATTCCCTATAGAGACCGAAGCATCCGACAGAGGCCGTAAAAACCGCCTATGCGTGTTGATTGTTAAAGTGTCTGCGCCATGCCGCCGCCTTGCTGTAGCCGACATGGCGCGCGCTTTGCACTACATGGAGCTCGGATTTATTTAACAATTTACGCGGCGCTTTATCGCGACGCGCACAAAGCGCCCCTCGCGGCGTGTAGCTGAACTCCGCAATGTCTGCCCACCTAAAGCTGTCCGCTCTCCAATGCATATAGATTTGTTTGCTGTGCACACACAATAATGCAGTGCACTGAAGATCCCGACCCCGATAAAAGTGTTGAATTTTTATGCGTCGCATTGAGAATAGAACGCAAAGCAACTATAATAATTCTGAAAACGCAAACAAAAGATGCCAAATCCCACCGACCGTGTTCTTCCTTCTTGGTACCTTACCTGCTTTTTCTATGAATGCCATACCGGCGTCGTAGTGTAGGCGGTTAATATCGGCCCAAAAATATCGATATTATTACATGGTCGATACGATAATATCGATGTGATGCAGTGAAATATCGAAAACTACTAAATACCTTAGCACTAAAAAATCCTGCTACTAAATTTATGTGTGGCAGGGACCAAACTTGACTAAGCTAAACCCTGATTTAGCTCGATAACCAGATCGATAAAGTCCTTTCCTACTCTGTGGTTGCACTCCATTTCGTGTGCCTTATTGGTTCCTAATTCATTTACATTCGCCGTTTCTTCTTTATTTAATCTGTTGTGTTACGCTTGCGATCATTGGTTTCTTGTTTCACTATGCGACGTATTACAATATCCTAAACGCGGTAAGAAATATGACATACTAACTGATGCAATTGCTTATTTTATCAGTGTTGATAATAGACCTATTAACGCTGTTGAAGGCAAAGTATTTAATGAAACACTTAGCACTATTACACAAAGTCCCTTCTATTGGAACTATTAAAACAAAACTTGATAAAAATTATGAAAAGATTTCAAAAGTTGTGAAGGAGAAGCTGAAAACTGTAAAGCATTTTTTCTATTATTGCGTGTATATGGTCTACAATAACACTGGATATTTGGAAATTACAGTACATTGTTTGCTACAAAATGAATTAAAATCAATCTTGATTGGTATATGACTTGGATTAAGATATGCTCAAAATGGCAATTAACCATTTACTCAAAGAAGCCTCATTGGTAGCTTCTCGTAGGAGCCACTGTCAATCAAACTAGGAACAGACTTCATGGGGAAAGGTTGAGCAAACCACTGTTTTCTGAATCTGTCGACGCTGAACAATTGCAGATCTATTTTTTCAATAAACGACCTCAAATTTATTACTTGATTTGGATTTATATATTTATTTCTAGTATACTATTTACAAATATCGGAAAATATCGATATTATCGGCTTGATGCGGCCAGTTTTATCGATATCTGCCTGGCGTCGATATAAATTTCGATATATTTGTCGCTGTTGATATTATCTTGCATCCCCATTGCCTAACGCTTCGTCGACATGGAAGTAACTAGAGGCGGGAAACTATGGGGTCAAGGAACGGGAAGTACTTCGGCCATAGCCATTTGAAGGAAGCATCGCGGCATTCGCCTGGAGTAAATTGGTGAAACCATGGAAAACCCAAATCTGCAGGCCCGGACGGGGATTCGAACCCGCATCCTCCCGAGTGCGAGGCCAGAGCGTTACCGCTCACCTAAGTCGTGTTCGTGTCATTGTGTATATGACTGTGATACCTTCCGTGAGTGAACACTGTTGTGGATGGGAGATGAACGAAGGGAGAGAGTAAAACATGGTGCTGGCCCATTCTGGACCGAGAGTCATCATGGGTCCACTTGGCTTAACGTCACCATTAATGGTGTCGTATGCTCTCACTCCATAAACAATGCGGAGAGATTTGGAATTTAACCCAGGACTTACGCGCACAATCTGGTGATTGTCACCGATCGTGCTGGGTGAGCGGTCCGCATTCGTGAGGACGCAGGTTCGAATCCCCGTCCGGGCATCCAGATATTGGTTTAGGGTTTGGGAGAGACTATACTAGCCTTTTCCAACCAAATGTCAACCTCTCCTTCACGTGGTGCACCCTGTTTGCACGGACGAGGCTATGGCGACTGAAAGATTCCCGGTATAAGGAGTCACCCACTGCTTGCCAACGGCCTCCGAAAGGAGGGCGGAAGAGCGGGGAGTGGTGCAGGGCTCCCTCTTGCCCTTGGGGTTGGAAACGGCCCCTAAAGGCGGATGAATCAGAAACGATCAACGGCATGGGGATGCAGAAGGCAACCGGAAACCACTGCATTAAAGACCCAAAGGGTATTGCGAGGACATGTAATCCTCTCAAATTACATAAATCATGATGGCTTCTTCCTGGGTAAAATATTCCTGGGGTAAAATAGTCCCCCAATCGGATCTCCCGGTGGGGACTGCTCAGGGAGGAGTCATCAGAATGGATAGAAACATTCTACGAGTCGGAGCGTGGAATGTTAGAAGTCTGAATAGGGCAGGTAGATTAGAAAACCTAAAAAGGGAGATGGAACGACTTAAGTTAGATGTTGTTGGGATTAGTGAGATTAAATGGAAGGACGCACAAGATTTCTGGTCTGGGGAACACAGGATAATTAGCACACAAGCTGTCAATGGAGTCACTGGTGTAGGATTTGTAATGAATAAAAGAGTAGGGAAACGGGTGAGTTATTATGAACAGTTTAGTGACAGGATTATTTTGATGAGATTAGAAACTAAGCCGGTCCCAACCACATTTGTACAAGTGTACGTGCCAACGTCACAGGAAAATGACGAAGAAATAGAGAAAATGTAAACCGAAATTGAAGAATTAATCCACTATGTGAAGGGGGAGGAAAATCTAATAATGATGGGTGATTGGAATGCGATAGTGGGAGAAGGAAAAGAGGGGAATAGTGTAGGAAGTTTTGGTCTAGGAGAAAGAAATGAGCGAGGAAGCAGGTTGCTAGAATTTTGTGAAAGATATAAGCAAGTAGTGGTAAACACACTGTTTAAGAATCATGCAAGAAGGATATATACCTGGACGTGCTGGGGATACAGGCAGATATCAGCTAGATTATATCATGGTCAAACAGAGATTCAGGAATCAAGTTCTAGACTGTAATGCGTATCCAGGAGCGGTGATAGACTCTGACCATAATGTGATAGTGATGAAGTGCAGGCTGAAATTCAAGCGAATAAGGAAGCAGCATAAACAGAACAGACTGGAAGTGAATAAACTGAAACAATCTAGTACGAGAGAAAAATTTGCAGAAATGGTAGACATAGGTCTGAGAAGTAACTCTGAAAGGAGCTCAATCGAGGACGAATGGAATGCATTAAAGACCGAAACCTTATGCTGTTGCCTTGCCAATTCTGCCGTCAACTAGTTCAGCACAGATCTCCAGAAAAGCCTTTTTCCTGAGTTCAACCTCTTAAACAAAACACGTTGGCGTCCGAATAGGACCAAGCAGTAGGAGCCGGTGGAGGCAGGAGCCAAATCGAGCAGACTCGGCTCGCCGGCCGGCACAGAATTACCCTCTCGTCTCGTGCTCTGTACTACTTGTGCCCCGACTCTCCGTTGCTTGTTACCAAAGCAGAAACCTCTCCCCTCGCTCGTCGATTCCATGAACCCGGCCGACTCGCATTCCTGCCACTTACAGCAATCGCCTGTTCACAACGCTTACATGTGAAATGACATATTCCACTCTATTAAGAAGAAACCTAAATTTTATTAATTTAACCGGGAGACGCGTTCGTTACAATATCAAAAGAAATTATGTGTTTAACAAGTATCCTGACAGCCACGCTACTGATGCTTTTAGTAAGAGAGAATGTTTTTGCAGAAGTGCATTAAACAGCGTTTTTAAACTGCTCTCTATTTTGTACTTTGATATCCACCCAGCATTCTTTTTAAAGCCCAGCCTCAGTAGCGTAGGGGCTAGAGTGTTGGCTCCACGTGCCGAACGTTCGAGTATGGCCGAGGGCATGGGTCTTTAGTGTATGTGTTGTCTGTATGTCGTGTCCATCGTTTTGTGTCTACAGCTACTTGGAAAATAATACTCTGTGAAGCTATGGAGAAAATGAAGTACACTGGATGATTCGAAATACACTTGAGTTGGCTGTATGGCCTCGAAACAAAAAAAACAAAAATTCTTTTTAAATACCTGAAATCGCCAAATCAAAAAGGTCCTATGTCTTCGGCGAATCTTAAGTCGGTACTCCTCAACCCCCTCGCCCAATTCATATTCATATTTAGTCAGTTTGTTAAAGTGATTTGAACAGCTGATTAAGAGAGCCAAAACAGAAACAATGGGTGAGAAGAAGTGGTGATTCTTGTAGTTACTGTAAATACTCATTAGAGTAGAAACTAATCATACCATCTCTGGAGTAGTGTACACTCTCTGTTGACAAACAAAACAATTTATCCAAGTTTTCCTACCACGTGCGTTTCGATGCCACGCCCAGTTTTCTGCATATATTTTAGACCTTTATATCCCCTATATTGCACAATAAGGATTTTTTTCTGACTCCTGAGTGTGTTGGCTAGCCTTGGAGGACAACAGTTTGTATTCTCTTGTTTCTGCTATTTGTAAATAACACATTTTGAAATACGCTGTTAGTTTCGTTTCAGTGCGTTTGCGAGTAGTTGACTTTAAATAAAACTTTAAAGTAAATTTCCCGCAAACTAAAATTTTCAGTACATATGCCCCATTATATCAGAAACTATCAAAAATAATTGAATGAAATTTTCAGAGACTCTGCATAACAAAACAAGCCACCTCTGGTATTACAAGCGTTAATATTCGCTTAATAGTATGTTCAGAAAATAACATTTTCTACAGAAAAAATTTAATATTTTAATTAATAAATTTAAAGAAGTATTCCTTAAAAACTATACAATGTATGAAGTAGATATTGGTACAGTTGACTTTCCTAGCAACATATAGTATTCAGTAAAAATATTAAGGTCCCGTATCAAATAGTTTTTTTCACAAATGGGTCAAATACTTGCTTCAATTAACATGGCGTTAGATAGGCTGGGGATGGTCCCCTTAAGCCGTGAATGTGAAACCACGTGATGCATGTTCTCCTCGTGCGGTTTGCGGATTCCTCTCCGAATTCCAGCAGAGCCGAGAGAACAACTGATGTGCCGTGCGGGGAGTGTGATTACAGGGGCGCGCTCGCCACCGCAACACTTTTTACCTCAACCGATAAAATCAGAGCTAGCAAAGCAATCTGGTCGCGTAATTACAGAAAACACCGTTTCCGCGGAGCGATAAATCCACTGCCGGTGTTGAAAGGTGACCGCCGACCAAATTACGGCGCGTTCCCAGAAATCTCACGGAATTTCACAACATGCCCGCTCCGGCCAGGCCAGATACGAGGCGAGATGTGTTTTTTCAGTTAAGGAAAAACCTTTTGCTGCTGTATTATCTGGGAGCACACTCACCGTGGTAAATTACATTTTCTATATTTCTTTTTAGGCTACTGGTGATTATAAAATTTCAGATGAAAAATTTCCAGACGCATTTTTTTTTTTTTTTTTTTTTTTTTTTTTGGGAGGAGGGGGGCATGTTGCCTCTTTCTCCACCGGTCCGAAACTGGAACTGAACAGTTAATACAAATTTCAAATTAAAGTTTTGAAGTTTGTATTAACTGGTCAGTACCAGTTTCAGACCGGTGGAGAATGAGGCACTCCCACCGCAGAAATAGTATCTCCCTTATGAGCAAATTAATCGAGCTAATCTAGAATCAACTTTTCCCTTCTTTACTTTCCTTTCCTTTATGAGATCAGATTTTTCATTTATTTATCTGCATTCAATCAGTTTTATTTTACACACTGTTTATAAACTCTCAAACTCAGTTATAACCATTACACGACTTTATGCAAGTATATAATTAAATCATTCATATTTCACCACCTGATCACCACTTCTCAATTCGCTACTTCGTCCAAGTAACTACGACGGCAACAATGCTCTCTCTCTGATTCAAAGATTTTCCGTCTGTTCCAACTCGCCAAAGATTCTCTTCTCCAGCCCAGCTTTACCAGAGATTGCATTACAAAGGTGTGTAGTTCAAAAAAATTCTTCTTCTTCTTCCTGTTCAGTGTTAGGCCTGGTGGCCTGTTACGGTCTTAATCCATCTTCTTGGGTGTCTTCCTACATCTCTTCTTCCTCTGGGATGGTATTTGAGAATTTTCCGCGGGACTCGGTCCGTCTTCATCCCTAGTAGACCTACATGGTCTGTCCAAGAAGCTCTGTAGGTTCGTACAGTTTGTAGAATTGGTTTTACTTTGAGTTCTTTAAGGAATTCATCAGATCTCTTTCTGTCTCGTAATGTGTAGCCAGCTGTTCTCCTCATGAATCGCATCTCAGCCGCCGTTAGCCTCCGCTCATCACCTTTGCGTAGTGTCCAGGCCTCGCTGCCGTACAGTAGTGTAGGTTAGCCTGGATGTTATATAGCCTGATTCAGAAAAATATATTACATATAATTAATACATACCATTCAATTTGAAATGAGAACACTCCATTTCACAGAATAACACTTATGTATTAGTACTGTTATTAATTAGCCGAAAGCATGGGCGCAGCCAGAGTGTGACAGGTTGGGGCGCTTGCCTCACCGGTCCCTCCCTCATGTAGTAAACTGAAAAATGATTGAAAAACTTTAACCAGAACCCTCGACGACTAATTCCTAAATAAATTAACAGATTTTTTTTTCAAGTAAAACTATTTTCATCAAATATTTTTATTAAGTTTCCTCGTTTTCTTCCCCACCATGAAGGTATCCCTGGCTACGCCCTTGGCCATAATCCTAACACGTTTTGCAAATAATTCCCTCACGTAATGCATTTGAAGGAGGAAAGTTTTTTTTAAAATTTATTTATTTTTAAATTTCTTTCGTCCCAAATGGCAGCGTTATGTTTGTATTCGCTATTTTAAAATATTTATATCACTCCACTCTGTGTGTAGAATATGCACTATTTTAACGTCACAAGTTAAAAAAAAAATATTTTCTGGGAGAGGTCTTCGTTGTGGACATCACGATCGTAGAAGGAACAAAACTAATAAATACTACACCACCTGAGGTTTCTCCCTCTAAAGCAGTTATGCCTGGTGAACCTCCGGTTAAGAGACATCGGATACTAAAAATTGTCTGTGAATGACGTATACCAATAGAGAAGACTATTAACTATTTTTCTTTTATGACAGTTTTATTCTTTATACAGATTATCAATAACTATTCAGTCACAAAATTTTATATTTTTATATATCTTTAGTTCGTTTATACATTGGACGAGGCGCTTTTTCGTACCAGTCATCGCGATTCAGAATTACAATTTTAACAATGCAATAAACACGTTCAGAATTACTGTTTAAAAGAGTCTAAGCATAATTAAGGTACATTTTACGATGCTTAAATGAGTTTCACAAAGTCCCCCTCATATTTCAAACCAGAGTGTATGTTGCCCTGCGTCTGTCGTGCTGTATTGTTATACGAGGGGCATACAAATATGGACCGTAATGTGATAATTAAGTTTTTCCCGGCGTATGGTAGACAGGAATTCTTCACGGGTCTTCTGCCGGATAAGATGATCTAGACACGACGTTTCGGCAGTCACCTCCGCTGCCTTCATCTGGTGAGCTGTCATCGCGCAGTAGCTGCCGCGACGGTTCGGTGCCGAACCGTCGCGGCAGCTACTGCGCGATGACAGCTCACCAGATGAAGGCAGCGGAGGTGACTGCCGAAACGTCGTGTCTAGATCATCTTATCCGGCAGAAGACCCGTGAAGAATTCCTGCCATGGACCGTAATTTTTATCAATATATTTTTCAGCTTTTAACATCCATCTATCAATCCTGAGAATATTTTTAAATTTTTCGGATGTTGGATTCTGATTAGCCGTTATGTAGGTCACAGAATGTGTAATCATCCAGATAACAGCTTGTCTTTTGACGGCTAGGAAAAGTTTGAAATCGCATCTTTTCAAATCGGGAAGGCTGACGAAAGAACTGTTTACATTTTCCTTTTTTTTGTTACTCATTAAACCATCCCTCAGAAATGATTTTTTTTCCTTATTGGCCTATTTCTGGGTTGACCACGTTGACACGATGGTTTATGATCAAGTATTTCAAATAAAAACATAAAGGTTGCTTGGACAATAAAAATGATACCGCATGAATGGCAGCTATGTGTTGTGTATTTCTATCGCCAGGCAAAATTACTAATGGAAAGGCTGCAAAGCGCATCCTAAATATTGCAAGATCATCGTGAAATATGTTCTCGCCAATATACATCCAATTATTCACCACATTTTGCCAGCGCCTGTTTTAATGACATGCTATAATATGCGTGGTATACACTGAATGGTACATTGACTCTTTACCTACTATCGATATAAACCCGTCCAGGCGATAAGAGCGTCACCTGACGAGGAATGACTGCTAGTCAGCAGACACACGCACGGTGCATGTAGTATCAGTGAGCATGCTATCCGTGTTAAGAATGTGGAAGGCGCGCGATCTATCTGAGTTTGACCGAAGGCAGATTGTGATGGCCCGGAGGCTCGGCACGCGCATTTCGAAAACTGCACGACTTGTCTGGTGTACGAGGCGTGCTGTGGTGAATGACTTCAAGTTGCGAAACCAAGGTGAAACCACGTCCAAACGTCGAGGGGTTGGGCAGCCACACCACATTACAGAAGTCGGACGTCGTAGGCTGGGCAGACTGGTAAAACAGGACAGGCGGCGAACTGTGGCGGAACTAACATCAGACTTTAATGCTGGGCAGAGTACAAGTATGTCTGAACACTCTTAACGATGGGCCTCCGCAGCCGACGACCCATGCATGTGCCAATATTAACACCACGGCATCGGCAACTACGACTAAAATGGGCACGTGACCATCGTCACTGGACGTTGGCGCAGTGGTAGAGCATTGCGTGGTCTGATGAATCCCGATACGTTCTTGATCATGCCAATGGGAGGGTGCTAATCCGTCGTATTTTCAGGGGATCAGCTTTCTGACACCTGCACTGCGGGGCGGAGACAAGCTGGCGGCGCGGGCGGCTCAATTATGCTCTGGGGGACATTCACGAGGGCATCCATGGGTCCAGTGGAGCTCGTGCATCGTACACTGATTACACACCACGTTAACTCCTTCATGACGACCATGTTTTCCAACGGCAGTGGTATTTTTCAACAAGATAATGCGACATGTGAGCGGCCGCCGATGTACTGCTCACTCGCGCTGAGGTATGACACTCCTGATCACCTGGAAGGTAACATGTCACACCAGAATTACCTGTATTTTCAAATATAGTTTCTTTCTGATGAAAATGTTATTCTGTGTAACCTCACCATGCCTCAGAAATATTTTTTCGATATTTATAAATCACGATTTTGAAAGAAAATAAAACTTTTCGGGGTTAATAATTAGGCTATTTACCCGCTACCCATCTGCCAGATCTTCGATTTTGTTCTTAGACAATTCAAAAGAAGTGATATATAATATAATACCTTCCCAAAAATGTCTACCAGCTCTCGGACTATTCACGCGAACGAAGCTAAGCTTTGTTCGAGTTGAAGGTAATTTTAAAGCCCGAAAAAATTCCAGCCGAGACCGGGATCCGAAGCTGGGATCGTCAGGAGAAGAGTATCTGATGGTTGCGCTCTATTCCCTGTAGCAGGTACTAGAACAAAGGTCACCACATAACCTAAGATTTTTTTTTCACGCCATAAGAAACACAGAAATTTAACTACTAAGAGAAACATAGGTAATCACGAAATATGTCAATAATTATCGCGAAATACATCAGTGATTCAAGTATGTTTTGTTGATGCTAACACTACTTTTAAAAATAAAATAAATAACTGTTATTTGTTTTTGAAATTATACTCTCGTTATTAATTTGTTCATAACAATAAAAATTTCCGTTATTTTTCACGAACATTTAAACTAGAGATAAATAATTATTTTTAATCTGATCACGTAATTACATCGCTAGTCACGGCATGTATCGTATGTAACGTTATAATGCAGTGCGCTAGGTTTGGTGTCATTACTACCGGCTGCAGTGACAGGTGTTCTTGCGGACTCCTTGAGTTTCTGCCCCTACTTTCCCGCTGGACAGGAACGCGTCGCTCTTCTGCTGCGGTGCCTTATGGAGACCGGAGACGCTGCATTTCACTTCGCTCTTGTTGTGGCTGCGTCGTCGGTTTTTTGTCCCCCCCCCCCCCACCTCCACGTCTTGGCTCCCTGCGTCTCGCCGCACTGTGCGCGAGAACTTTGTTGCCGCTGCTCGACTTCCCGCTGCTCCGCCGCAGCCATCACTCGCGCCTCTTCTTGCGGGCTACTTGCTGCCCCGTTGGTCGCTCGCCAGAAGGTCTTCCCTCCCTGTCGGACCCTGACCGCACCATCGATTAGCGCCTCCGCCGCTGCTAATGGAGGCGGCCCTCTGTGCTGACCCTGCCCATTACTGGACAAGGCCCGCGTAGCCGCTTTCAGGCCTAATTCCTCCGACATATTCGGCTGACGCCGCACCCGTGCAGAGCTGTTCCATAGAAATGCGACCCCTGCTCAGCTCCAGCGTTAATATTGTCAGACACTCAGCAAACATCGCTTAAGTTCACTTCTTCTTAATAGCTAGAGCTGAGTTTTACTCACCGACAGATTTCATAGCTCTGCAATCCCATCGGAACTCCGATCCCCCGCGTTTGTTGAAACCACGCGTCAACGGAAGATGACACGCTGGACCGAGTTATGCTAACCTAAAAATCAAAAACAGGATGAAGTATTTGACAGAAATTTACAGTCACTAAATAAAGAGCTGTCACTCAAAATGGGGTTCATTACATCGAAATATATTTTTTTTAATTATAGAGTATACCTAATAATTTGAATTGATTTTCATAATTTGTTGAATATAAACGTAGCCTTCGCAAATTTTCAGAGAGCAACTTTACGAAACAAAAGATAAAGGATGTAGTGTTTCGTATCTACATTCTGCACTAACTTAAATTTTTTTAAAGGGCTGTGGCTGTCTGCTCCTTTTCTCCGGGCATCATGCAAAAACTACGCAACCTATTCGAGAGGGGTTTGCACAGTCTGATAGCTTTTACTGTAGCTTAAAATATGCGATATTAACATCTTATGACCAAGAAATGATAAATCGTTAGTACCGAAAAGAAATAGACGCCAAACATCACACAGTATCCCAGATGAACACTCTTTTGCGAGATACATACCAAAAACCACGCTAAATACAGATAAACACTCCACCCTTTGGATTCTTCTAGTATTGATTTTAGCGTTTGTAACTTTGCTTATTTATTTCTCCAATCTTCTGAATGATAGAAGTTTAGAATACACGGAAAACCTTAATGAAGTCACTGTATCGAAGATTAACACTCCAATAAGCGTAACGTAGTTGGTGCAATTTAATTTACGGGAAAGGCTGCAAGGATATTAAATTATAAGCGTATTTTCCACTAGCCGAAAAACAAAAGGCAAACGCATTACTTCGCACACCAAGATCCTCGTGGGCGTAGGAGAGGAAAATGCTAGTTGGATTATAAAACGAAATATTCCTTAAAAACATATTTTTATAAAATAGTATTCCCACTGTTAAACTGGTATTTTTCGACAACTGTTTTACGCTATTATCAATTTACAGAGTCCACATTTCATACATTAGTACGCACTGTGATTGTTGAATTATTTAAATCATATGCACCACGCAAAATAAAAACATTTAGTGCGGAGGGTTACTTCAGAGAAACTTAAACATTTACGCTAGGAAACCCTTAAGGGGACCAATAATGTTCGTCTTACTTACACTCTAGTGTTGTTGAATTTTAGCTCGCTGTAGCGGACAGAAGGCTAGCGAGCGAACACGAGAGCGCTGCGTGACTATCAGCTGTGCTCAGCTGCACTGATCTTGCATGTCCTTGCACAGCGGCCTTGGCATGGTGGCGCTCACAGCTCGCCGTTGCTCGCTGGCAATGTTAGTGACAGCTGCACACATTGGACCCAGTGCAATGAATTTGAGTCACTTCCGCCCATTTTTCGGAAGTGATATCTAAATCCAGAAAAGTAGGGCTGTAGTTGCTAACAGAGTGCGTGTTCGGTTGTGTGCAGTTCTGTGATCTAGAGACTTCAATGTAAAACAGGAAACAAAAACTGTAAGTAGAGTATAAAATTCATAGCATTTATCAGGCGTAATCCAAAACTAAGGTCCGTTTGGTCATAATAAAAACATCGCTCATGAGACAAGGTTTTTATTGACAGTAATATGTGACTACATATCTAATTCACTTTTCCACATAATCGCCGTTCACATATATACATTTTCTGTAACGCTGCACCAGCTTTTTTAACCCCTCGGCATAAAAGTCTGCCGCCTGGGACCCGAACCAGTTCGTAACGCTCGTCTTGATTTCATCATCGCGATCGGTTTGAAATCATTGTCTACCAAGTCACAGTTTCAAATTCACGAAGAGGAAACAGTCGCTTGCTGCATGATCGGGACTGTATGCAGGATGGTCAAGGAGTTCCCAACGAAACTCTGGAATCTTCTCTTTGGTTTTGGCAGCGGCATGCGGGCGTGCGTTGTCGAGCAGGAAGATGATGCCAGACGACAGTTTCCCGCGGCGTAGATTTTGGATCGCACGTCTCAGTTTGGTGAGCGTTGCACAGTACACGTCAGCTGTAGTGGTTGTTCCACGGTCCATGAATTCGATCAAAAGGACGCCCTTTTCGTCCTAAAACAGGGAAGCCATCATTCTGCGATTCGTATACGGCGATTGCTTACCCTTTTTTGGTTTGGGTGAATCGGAATGGCGCCACTGCATTGACTGTTGTTTTGATTCTGCGTTGGTGCACGCTATCGACGTCTCGTCTCCTATAACAATGTGGGAAAACAAAATCACCATCTTGTCATTAGCGCTCCAAAAATTGTCGTGCGCTATGCATTCGTTGCTCTTTGTGCTGAGCGGTGAGCAGTTTTGGCACCCACCGCGCACAGAGCTTCCGGAATCCAAACTCTTCAATGACAATCCTGTAAAGTGAGGTTCGAGCAACATTTGGGAATTCCATAGCCAGACCACTAATCATCAAAACCGATCACTTCAACGGTTTTGGTTAACTTGATGAACGATATCGTCGGTCCGAATACTGGGCCTGCCACTCCGCTGCTCATCGTGCAAATTTTTGCGGCCATTTCGAATTTCTCAACATCAGTGTCGAAGTTGTTTGTCACTCATTATATCCGGTCCATACACTAGACACAACTCACGATGGATGTCCGCAACTGACGATCCTTTTGCCAGCAATAATCTCATCACACCGCGCACTTCAAGACTGGCGGGAGTTACGATTGTCGTGACCAATTCTATCTGCTCTCATCGACAGGCATGCGCCTACTGCGGCACACCAACACTGCTGTGTGATCCCCAGGAGTTGGTAGACAGCGCTGCAGGCGTGAAACGTCATTCAAGCCTATCATTTGTGACATATTGTTCACCGGACCTTAGTTTTGGAATACGCCTCGTAATAACAGATTAAAAGTATAAAAGAAACTATAACAACGTTAAAGCATGTACATAAAGTGTTCTAGGGCACCGAGGATGATCTAATAAGTAATCGAAACGGGTCTGCCAAAAAACTAAGTTTTTATTTAACGGTACTACACGGATAAGTCACAGAAACCTCATTGCAAAGCAGCTAAGGATGAAAAGGTCTGAAAGTCAACATGTTAAGAAAAATACCATCAACATCTGATTTACAAAAACCCAACCGCTCTCCCCCTGTATTCCAACTAAACAAAATGTGTGCTACAATCCAATCAAACGGGGTAAAACGTTAAAAATTTCATATCCAGCATCCAAGCAAGGCTGGGTACAATGCTTAGGGACACGGAAAAAGTATCGATATTTCTTGGTATCGAGTACTTTTGTACATGATACTTTTCATACGAACTTCTACGCATATGAATAATGAAGGACAGGGATATTAACCCACCACATACCAAAGTGGACGGCTGCGTTGAGAGGGGACACTTATGTTGACAAACAAATACACAATATTTCGGCGTCTTCATCAGTGGTAGATAAACGGGGCATTAGGTTCCGTACGTGTGTACACAACGAACGTCACCCAATGACTAACTGGGTAGTGGGGGAAGGGTGGGGCAACGGCGAAGGCAGATACCGAAATATGGTGTATTTGTTTGTCAGCACAAGTGTTCCCTCTCACCGCAGCCGTGCACTTTGGTACGTGGTGGGTTAATTTCTCTGTCCATTATTTATGTCGCTTAGAAGCCGCTTCAATTTTCCTTAGTGTCATTATTTTTCTCATATTAGTACTTTATGGAAACTATCGATACAAAAATTACGGTGGACAAATTACTGGCAGTACTACAGAACCAATCAAAGAGTAAGTGAATTTTTTTTTTTTTTTTGCTGTCATCAGTCTTTCGACTGGTTTGATGCAATCCTCCATCCCTTCCTATCCTGTGCTAACCTCTTCATTTCTACATATCCCTTACAGCCCACGTCCTCAATTATCTGTTTCATATATTCTAATCTCTGTCTTCCTCTACAGTTCTTACCTTCGACTGTTCCCTCCACTAACAAATTAACCAATCCAGCATGTCTCAAAATATGACCTACCAATCTGTCTCTTCTTTCTATAAGCTTCTTCCACAAACTTCTTTTCTCACCCATCATTTCCAAAACTAGGAACAACTCAAGGGGAAACTCTAGATGTCTTTATGATGGTGTAGCATTGTCGTTTTTAGTACTTGAGAATGTTATGAGAACTTTGTTTTGATATTTCTCTAGTCTTTATTTTTAAAGGAAGGCGTCTTGAACTCTCGACTCGAATACTTAGGGGATAGATTAAATTATCTCTTGTTGTCTAGATAGTCGCTTGCTTTGTTTGTATGGATCACGCGTTAAGAACTGATATGAACATATTGAAGATAATAATTTAATCGTAGTACCCTGCTTCCATGAAGCCACATTTAGAGGCAAGGCAATATCTACTACAAGGTGTTTAACAAAAGCAAACACCAATATCCACATGGTGATTCTTGTATTGATACAATATCTGCGTATGATTTTTTGAAGTCATCGCAAGACCTTAGCATATACAAAACAAAAAAGCAAAAGTCAAACAACAAGCTGTTCTTTACAGTCTACTTTGGCTAGTGAAAAGGATGAAGTGAGCCTTATTTTGGCAACACCAGTGTCACCGTTGCCGACTGACCCTTTGGAGTAATGGGAAGAAATGAAAGTAGTGTTCCCTCACTTGCATAAGTTAGCCCATGAATTCTTTTCCAACAACGTCAGTCCCTGTCGAAAGTTTATATAATGCGATGTCACAGATAAGAAACAAATTATCATCGAAACGTATGGATAAATTATTGTTTTTAGGTAACTCAACGGAGGTTGAGCGGGAAGTGTAAGATTAATATATATATTTTACCAACTTAATTTCACAGTTTAATGAGTCGTGGAATTTACCGTTGATTTGTCTTATACGATTAACCTTGTTTTAATTTATAATACATTTTTTTACATTGTAGTACTACAAAACGAAACATGATTTATTGCTCCAAATGTCATAATTATATATATACTTTGCCATACTAGCAGATGATGAAACCGCAGCAATCAAACAGATAGAAACTCTCAAAGAATGCGCTGAAAGAGTAGGCTTACAAATACCGTTCCAAAAAACCAAATTCATCTGTTCAAAACTCCACACTCAAAATCTGGTCACAAAATATGGACAAATTGAGAGTGTCCCATATTTCTAGTATCTGCGAGAAATCATCGAACCCACAGGAGGAGAGAAAATAGCACAGAAAGTTCGCATGCAAAAACTTAGAAGAGCCTACGGTAGAATCTACAACATATATAATAAAAAATGTTTGTCCATATATACAAAAGTCAGACATTACAACACAGTTATCAAACCTGAAGTCCTGTACGCCAGCGAAATTTTAACACTAAACAGGAAAGGTGACCTACAAAGCATTTTGAAAGAAGAACGCAAAATTATAAGAAAGATCCTTGGCCCAGGAAAAACAGATGACGGATATAGACTTAAATCTCGAAAGACAACAGAAACACTGTCAAACCTCGCGGCAGAAATCAGGAAACGAAGATTAAGATTTTATGGACATATCCACAGACTTCCAGCAACAAGACTGATTCATAAAATTGTGACGTATATAGAACAGCCAAAAACTATGCCCTGGGTCCAGGAGATCAAAAAACACATGGAAAAAGCCCACATAAACTCATCAGAAATCGTAGATAGACAAACATACAGAGAAAAAATTAAAAATTAACAAGTGGGAAGTACCGCCAGAGAATGAAGTCATTAAGAGACCGGGGACGAAGTGGACTGAAGAAAGAGAATCCACGGAGAAAAAATGAAAGCTATATGGAAACTCAGAAAACTGAATCGTTAAGGCTTTGCGTGATCCGACAGGGTCCAATAGCAGATAATAATAATAATAATAATATATATATATATATAAAAGTAGTGGTGAATTCAGTTATATTAAAAAAAAGATTAAAATTTGAAATTAATGCACAGGTACAGGCTTTTAACCATAAAATAAAAGTTTGAGTAACAGAAAATCTCGATCCCAATGAATGATTCGAAAAATATCATGCTATCGATATTTTTTTTCAAATATTTTGTGTGTATGACACTTTTTCTTTCCGATACTACTCATGAGAACAGTATCGATACTCTGCTACGATACCGTGTATCCCTTACTACGCTAGTTTGGTATACGATGGGACCTTACGAAGGCGCCGAAGTACCGATATGGAGCCTGTTGCCAGTTCAATGCGCTCGTCGAGATGGAATGCTGGATGCTGTCTTCAGGAGACGTCTCTCGTCTCTGAGGATCGACCAGCACACTCGCGCTGCCTCTCCTGCTTTTATCTAAATGGCCAAAGACATGCGAGAGCTACTTGAACAGGTGCCAAGTATCGACTGGGCAGTTGCTGCGTCCTGGTACAGTCACAGGTAATGGCCTACGCCTGACATCTAAATATTAAAACAGAATCACTCACTGTGAACAGAGGCGTTAATGAAACATAGACATTACTTCTTTGTGGATTAGTGAACTTCAGTCGGATTGTTACGGAATAACATATGTCCATCTCATCGATAACACGTAACGTTTTGACTGTAGAAATGCATTTACCATTTTATTTTCAGTTATCAATTATTACCCAGAAGACCGGAAGAAACAACCGAATGCTACGTGAGAAGCTTCGTCTCTTTTAGCTGCTTTCTTATTTCCGATGTACCTCCAGCTTTAAAAAAACTTCTGGTCATCGTATACTGTATTTTTAACTAACAGCGGTGTAACTTCACTTCATTGTACTGAAGCATGAACTTTATGGTAGAAATACCAGCTAATATCATGTTTATTTATTTCTTATAGTATAAATACAAAAAAACAGTAACTACATTAAATTACAATAAATATAACTATTACTACAGATTGATGTCCAACGTTTGCAGCCATTCAGTTTCTTCAGTGGTTGCTTCATGAATAATATGCATTGTAGCACTGAACCTCCTAAGAGGGCATTCCATGGCGATGTGGTGAATGGTTTGCTCGTAGTTACCGCAGTTACAAGAAGGATTCTCTATCATCCCCAACTTGTACATCCAGCAGTTGCATCTACCGTGGCCTGTTCTCACTCGGTTCAGTGCCGTCCAGGTTTTCCTAGGAAGGTTGAATCCAGGAGGTTGTTGTGTGGGGTCTTGGATTAGCGCCTGTTTGTCGGGGTTGGAATTTGTCCAATCAGCACGCCGTGCTTCGCCTATGTTGAAATTATTTTGGACCAGCTCTTGACCAAACTTCCATGTTGAATATCTAGATTTTAGTCTATTTGGAACTTTGTAAGTCGGTCCTGATGAGTTGGAATGTGTGGATTTCTTAAGAATTTCTGCCATTCCTTTTTTAAAGCCGTTTGTCTTCGGAGACTTGGTGGAGGGATTTTACAGAGTACAGGCAGCCAGTCTGTAGGTGTAGATTTAACAGTTCCAGATATTGTTCTCACTGTGTCACTTAGCTTAAAGTCGATCTTTTTTGTCTGACTGCTGTTTAGCCATATTGGACTGCAGTATTCAGCAGTTGAGTATACCAGAGCAAGAGCTGATGTTCTGAGAGCTGCGGCATGTGCTCCCCAACCCGTTCCTGAAAGTTTGTGAAGGATGTTATTTCGAGTTTTTACTTTTGCCGCTGTTTTATGGATATGCTCCTTGTAGGTTAATGACCGGTCAAGAACCACACCTAGATATTTTGGATGAGGATTGTACTTCAGTAATTGGTTTCTGAATTTTATTTGAGGTCTATAGTGGACTTTTCTATTGTTTAGGTGAAAAGAGCTAACCTCTGTCTTATTTATATTTAGTTTCAGGTGCCAAGTGTTGAAGTACTCATTCAGTTTGTGAAGGTCAGTTGTGAGAATTTCTTCAAATGTTTTGAAGTCGCTAGATTGTGCTGGCATGGCTATGTCATCAGCGTATATAAACTTCCTAGAAGTAGTAGATGGCAAGTCTGCGGTGTAGATGTTGAAAAGTAGTGGAGCAAGGACAGATCCTTGGGGTAGCCCGTTGTTTAATCTGTAAGATTTGCTTCTGTTCCCATTTAGGTAAACCTCAATCATTCGATTGCATAGCAAGTCATTCAACAGAGAGGCAACCGTTTTGCACGGGATAGTTCTAGAATTTCAGGATCATTCCCTTCCTCCAGACTGCGACATATCCTGCAGTCAAATCTACAAACACTGCTAAGGTCTTTTTACCATCTTGAAATCCCTTTTCGATATGGTTGGTCAGCGCTTTTATTTGGTCGCAGCAACTCCGGTTTGGTGGAAATCCTGCCTGCACAGTTGGTATGTTGCTAAAAAAAAATTTCCGACATCCTGTTGTTGATGGCTCTTTCGAGCAGCTGTAGCATGAACTCAGAAGGGCTATTGGTCTATAATCTTCTGCGCTGCAGCCAGTTTTGCCTGGTTTCAAAAAATCAGTATCCAAAAAAATTAACTTTGGAGGCTACTGGGTAATGTATTGAGACAATAAGGTGGTTGGGGACTTCATAGAGAAGTGAAAATTATGAATATCCTACGCGTAACACGTCATACATATAGCTACAGATGACTTAGTGACAGGGTTTCTAGTGGCTGCGCATTCCGTTGCGCCCCTGTATTAGCCGCCTTAACCTAACCCGATAGCCCTACAAGGTACTGTAGGCCCCCGGGGAAGGAAATTGGCAATAGCTTTGTACATCTCCTTCTGAAAGATTCGACCAACCTAGGGGTTGTGGACTAAGTTAGCTTTTTAGTTTTTGAAGTGAAAACTTCTTTACTCGCATTGGTTGAGGTGCCTGACTGGGAAACGAAATGTCCCCGGTTCGAATCCCTGTCTAAGCAGAAATTTTTATAGATCCTTAACCCGACCTTCATCTAGCTGTGTAATGAGAAGTACGCCAGAACGTTTCCGTGTTTCGGCTTCCACGTTAAACTGTAGGTACCCTGTACCTGATAGCAGTACCGGGTCAGGTTAAGGCAGTTAAGGCAGGGGAAGAGTGCGCAGCCAATAGAACCCCTGTCACGAGTTCAATACGGACACCCACAGACAAAAATGGAGAACATGTAGCAGCGAATCATTAGCATTCTGAATTGCAGATTGAGATCCGATCTAATGAAAAAAAAATTGTGCTAATAAATTGTCTTCCGGCCTGTTCTATTCTAGATTTGATTTCTTTCTTCCAATCACACTGCTCATCTATCACGGTGCCCAAGTATTTGAAGGAGGATACTTGTTCGGTCTTATTGCTTTTTACTGATAGGATTACCTGGATTTTTCTCTTAGAGTAGACTACAACTCTGGTCTTGGAAGAGTTAACAACCAGGTCACTCTTCACTGTGCTGGACTAAACTGTCTATCATGCGTTAGAGTGCAGGGAGATCAGTAGCTATGACAATAGTGTCATCTGCGTACCTGATATTATTGATTACTTTTCCATTTATAATGAACCAACTGTTTCTCTCTTCAACACTTCCTTGGAAATTACCGGCTGACGTATTCAGCAACCAAAACAAATTAATTGCTTTTCATCCCAGCTGGTGCTGTATTGAAATCAGTGTGCAGGCGCGTTTACCTATATGGGCGACGTGACGTCAATATTCGCCCTGAGCACACAGTCACTCCTGATTGGCTGATGCCGCTCAGTATTCCCGTGTCGTCTCGTATTTTCCCCATCCGTCCTGCCGCCTGATGCAGGTGTGTGAATGGACTCCGTGTTAATCCAGCCCGTGTTACGTCAGTGAATGATAGGTGGACACTGCTGGGGACTAATTTGCTGCCAGGCTGGGCTGTGCTCATTCGTCACTGCGCCGAACTAAATGACCATTCCAAATCCCTGCTGCCTTTGTCGTTATTTCATGCATAAATTGGACACAGCGAGCAGGAAACGTTCGACTTTGAAACAGAGATGTTCATTGTTCGCAGATACCGAGTGACTTCAGCTCATTTGGAGTAGTTAGGTTTCCTTCTTTGTGCTTCAGTTTTTGTTACCAAGTTGCAATTTTTTGGGCAGTTTGGTGCTATTATCAGCATCAAGAACATATGGCCACTTTTTCGACCACAGGCATAACTACACATGGTGTCGCATGTACTCTGTCTAAGATTCAACACGTAGTTCAGTCATAAATTCGCTGACGGTAGCTACATCTTCAAACAATTTTGTTTAACAAAAGTTGATAGAAATAAAACAATAAAATAAGACATTATGTTTTGAATCGTTATGGTCTTTACCCCCAGTCTTTTGAAGTGAAAACTTCTATAGGCGCATTAGGCGTAGTTTGAACGGGGGTAAATCTATGAGTTCGCAACTTCCCGAAACCGACAAGCAATGGCAAGTTGCGAGTATAATATGCGCGTTGGGCGCTTTATGGATGGGTAAAATCTTATGATTTCGCGTCACCAACATGTTAATGATAACGGAATATCTGTAGCTGTCAGTATAACGTGTTGCGCTTGGACAGCAGTGAAAGTATATATTATACTTGTATCTATTATACAAAAATGAATGTTTGTTTCATTTTGTTTTTGGTTTGTCGATGTTCTTCATACAAGTTACACAGTTTTTATCCTATTTTGATGGAACTTTGCATATGTACAGTTTAAAAACAAATAGAAAAACATTGTTTAAGTTTGATTTATAAAAACCTAAATCCTCTCTTCCTTCCCGCCTCATCTTAATTTCTTCAACGTTGTTCATACAAAGCCACATTTTATATCCGAGTTCGATAGGGGGGGTCAGCAGCAATCTCACCAAGGGGAGGGGGGGTCGGCGGAAATCTCACGTGAGGTTTTGAAATTCTTGAAGGATGGTACAGCTAACAAAAGTCTACAAAAAATTACGAGGTCGATTAGCGGGGAGGGGGGGGGGAGGATCCCGTAAAAATCTCACGTCATATTAGGGGGGGGGCTGGACCAGATCTCACCAAATCTCACCAGAGGGGGAACGGGTCCGGAATTCCAGAAAAACACCGCACGTAATTAATAGACGCACCCTTAACGTATGTTTACTTTAAAACAACGCGGTCCGCTAGCTCAGTGGTCGGCTGACCTCGGTAGCGTAGGGGCTAGAGTGCAGAAGTCGCCGGTTCGAGTCCGGCCGCGGGCCTGGGTGTTTAAGTGATGTGTCTGTGTATGTCATGTCCGTCCTATGCTGTGTCTAATTAGCTGGAAAAAATTACTGTTGAGTTGACTGTATGGCCTAGATGCCGAATTCAATTTTTTTTTAAATAAAGTGGTTAAGTCGCTTACTTCTGAAAGTTTTTCTCTTCGGTCGCGGCTTCGAATCCCGTGGTGAGCAGGACTTTTAGGAGCTGTGTTTGATTAGATGAGCTACGCCGGGACGTTCCGTGGTTCTGATTCCTCGTTAAACTGTAGGTCCCTGAGGAAAGGAATTTGCTTTTCTGTTTCTGACACAATAGCTTGGGACATCTCCTTCGGGAAGATTCGACCAACATTCGGGTTGTGGACTAAGTTAGATTTTACTTTTTGTAGCAAAAACTTCTTTACGCGCGTTCGTCTTATTTACTGATGGAGATTACACGCCAAAAATAATATATATATATTTTTTTTTTTTTTTTTTTTTAAATGTGGAATGTGTGATTTTGATTGGCGCTGAGAATATTCCCAGTTTTCCTCTTCACAAAGACGCAGCTGTAGTGCAGGTTAACAGACTAAGTAGGTTTTAAGCAGTTCATCCGGGGCTATAAACATATTGACTTGAATGAGAAGTTGTAAGTAAAGACGAGCACAACGCAATGTCATCCTCCTAGAACATTTTTTAAAAAATGTCACGAGACTACATCCTTTGTTAAAGTGTTTTTTTCAGTTATTATTGCTATTCCACTAAACGCGTGTCCAGCCCAATAGTATAGTGAAAACACGTTTCGTAAGCCACGTCACACCTAATGAAGACAGCAGAGGAGCTGTCGAAATGTTGTATTTTCACATCACAGTCAGTACTTAAAAAGCTAGAAAAAATTGAGATTGCTAATTCAGACGTAAGAACAATCGGATTTTGTACAGAAAAAATCCCCGCACTACATATCAGAAGTAAAATGTACCGTGCCTTCTACCTTCTCTTGTTTAACGGTTGAAAGTTGGCATTTTTTTTAGTCATATGTCATTGTTTGCACTCCCCAAACACAGAGCCAATATGTGTAAAAAAAAAAAAAAAAAAAAAAAAAAAAAAAAAAAAAAAAAAAGGAATGATATAGTGAGAACTCTGTTCTTGTATGTATTTACGATACGTACATGTAAAAGACACCATTTTTTTGTATAAATGTGTGCATACTCACGTCAAATAGCTTTCTGCGAAAGCCATTTCTCAAAGGATAAATTTTTTTCTGTTCTTCAAAATAGTTGTGATTTCTACAGATGTGTGATAGCAAAAATTGAAAGTTATAGTTTCTAGTACTCAAATCTGTTGAAAAACTTTTCGCCTACCTCTACTTTTTATGTGACTGTGCATTACGTGGGGACGATCGCAGATGTTGCTCCAAATAGAACAAACCAAATTTCCTCCGCATATTGTACCAATAATACACCTGGTGTTTTCATTAACAATGATTAAAATTACTATGCAAAGCGGTTTTTGAAAAATTATTGGTTACTTTCGTCAATTTTCTAACTTTTGAAGTAATACGAGTATAATATTGTATACTACATCAGTTTATATGGATAAGTAAACTTTCAAACAAACATGAAATATAACAAATAAGTAAATAAACAAATTAAAATTGATGACAGCAATTAATTTCGTTTCAGTAAAGTTAGTTTTGTGTTTATTCACAGTCACTGCTAATTCTGTTGATTTCATATATTAATCTCAGTATTGATCTTTAACAAGTCTACAAAATAATTTATGTAATAATAATGTTACAACAATATTAACAAAATTACAATAAGATTTTTCAAATACAATACACCAAACAAACGAATTTAAATCTTAGCGCGTACTTAAATCTATTTAATATCCTACTAAGTGAAATTTCTATTAATAATTAAATTTCATATTAACTGATTCACTCTTTGGTACCAATCGGTTAACTTATATTAAGAAGGAAATTTTCGTGGAGTGTGAATTGTCCTTTCTGAGTTTTGACTCAATATTAAACCTCAACAGTATCCCCCAATGTCTATGTGTACTCATTTCACACATTTCAGAGCGAATCAAATCAACTTTTTTTTTTAAAAACTCTTACAATTTTTGACTGGCTATTTTGAACATATTACACTTGATTCGAATTCAGCCACTCCAAAAATCTGTTACATAAATTTTTGAACGAATTAAGCTATTTTTATAAAAAAATAATAGTTTCGCCGTATTGGATTAACTATTTTGAATTTTTAACACTGTATTCAAACTCGGCGACACCAAAACTCTCCGTATACGCATTATCCAGCAAATGGCATGATTTTCTTTTTGAAAAAATCCTCCTCTCTGAATAAGTTATTTTTAGTTTTTGAAACTATATTCAAAATCAGCGATTCCGAAAACCTCTGCATGCATGTTTTTAATTTAACTTAATCAGTTTTCTATTTTTGCCTATATATTATTATTATTATTGTTATTATTTTAATTCATATTTGATTTATATGTATGGAATCCAATCTGTAACTGTACTTTATAACATCCTAATGGAAAAAAATATTTGAACTATTGAATAATTGTATTTTTTTTATTATCTTTATTTCCTCATTTTACATAGCCTTCCACCTTGTTTCCTAAAGTAAGCCCTTAGTTAGCACAAATTTAGATAATTTTACTTCTCTGTTCGTAAAGTTGATAGTTCTAGATAATTATTTTAACGGATTGAACGGTTTAAAGTAGTCTACTAATTGTTCTACCTTCTACACCAATAACCCAACACCGACCACAGCTGTCCTGCGCTGACATTAAGGCCCTCAGTTGCCTCTGCTGATGCTTCAGGGCATCTATTGATATGCCGCCTGTCAGCTTCACGTTTCACGACTCATTGAAAATTTATTTATTTATTAATTATTTATTTTCTCATATACAACAAAGCCCAGTACTTAAACAGTCATATATATTTATATCTTATGTATTTAACGTATTAACTTTATAAACAATGAATGCAAGACGGTTAAAAATCAAAAATTTCACACAGATCGTGGTGGGTGAGCGGTTAACGATCTGGCCTCGCATTCGGGAGGACGCCGGTTCGAATCCCCGCCCAGCCTTCCAGATTTCGGTTTTCCACGGTTTCCCTAAATCTCTCCAGGAAAATGCCGAGATGGTTCCTATAAAGGCATTGGCGGAATTACATTCCTTTCATTTCCATCAATTATTTACCACCACTAATTACCTCGAGGAGTAGAGCTCTAAGCAAAAAAGATCTTTATTTTCGTTATGGCTTTACGCCTCGTCGACGTCGGGTTCATTAGAGGCGGGATGGGACTGGGGTCAAAGAACGGGAAGGAATTCGGTCATGGCCTTTTGAAGGAAACCACCTCGGCATTCGCCTGGAGTGATTTGGGGAAACGAAGTAAAACCCAAGTCTGGATGGCCGGACGGGGATTAGAACCGGCATTATCCCACTCCCTTATGAATGAGATCGAGTGCCAGTTTGTGGGCATGGTCATATTTCCCTTTCCATGCACTATTCCTAATTTTTCGACCAATATCTCTCCAAGCGCCATCAACACTATATACAGTCCCAGCACTCTTTTCACCCTCCTACTGTCCTGCAATTACTTCAAATCCAGCTCCTTTATCATATCAGTTACTGGGGATCTTGCAATAATTGTACACGCTCCAACTCCTGTATTGAAAACCAAAATGTGTGTCCCAAACTACACCACTTTATTCAACCAATGGTCTGACCAAACTTTGTAGCTCAATTCTCCAACTTCTATGGCACATCCTCTCATCACCCTCTCCAGTAAATGAAGGATTTTGTAATCTTTTCCTACCACCTGCCCAGTGTGCTCTGCCCAGTTAAGTTTGTTACCAAATGTTTTGCCAAGATATTTACATTTCAAGTCTTCAACAAGCAATTCTTACCCCACCCTATAATCGCAAACAATCTTTAATTTTTTATCTGTGTACCTACTGAGCTTACACTTCTTATAATTTTTCTACATTCCATGCTGACCTACCAACTTAGATATTCAATCCAAGTCACCCTGCACCTGTTCAAAGTCTTCTCTGTTTTTATCCTATTATTATTATTTTGCTGTCGTCGGTCTTTCGACTGGTTTGATGCAATCGTCCATCTTTCCTATCTTGTGCTAACCTCTTCATTTCTACATACCCCTTACAACTCACGTCCTCAATTATCTGCTTCATATATTCTAATCTCTGTCTTCCTCTACAGTTCTTACCTTCGACTGTTCCCTCCACCAGCAAATTAAACAATCCAGCATCTCTCAAAATATGACCTACCAGCCTGTCTCTTCTTTGTGTAAGCTTCTTCCACAAACTTCTTTTCTCACCCATCATTTCCAAAACTCATTCATTTCTTACTTTGCCTGTCCACTTAACATTCAGCATTCTTCTGTAGCATTACATTTCAGATGATTCAATTTTCTTTGTTTCCGGTATTCCTAAAGTCCATATTACGCTACCATAAAGTGCTGTGCTCCATACATAGTTTTAGAAAGTTCTTTCTAATTCCTAGATAAATATTTGAAACTAAAAGATTTCTCTTTTTTATGTAGGCTCTTTTTATTATACCATTATGTCACCTTTTTCCAACATCAAGGGTCGTCTACTTTGGAAGAGGTTTAATCATCATTGACAATGTCTTATTTGCAGGTTTTATGCCGTTCCTGATACCAAGCATGTTATACCTACTGCTATGTCGTAATACGTACTAATGGAGTGTTGCTATCTGTCTGAGAAATGTGTAACTATGTTCTGAGTGTGGTAAGCGTGTTTTTTGGTTTGTGTAATGTGTAGTTGGTAAGGCATTCGCCTAGATGAGTACGGGAATCCGCGCGCGGGAGCACCTTTGTGTCTCCTCCATTCAGTTCAAGAGCCATATTCTTTGTGTTTATATTAAATTAGTTGGACGTCTTGTAAATCTCACTACATGCTCCATTGTAAATGAGGGTAAAGACAGAAGAATCCAACTGGATTGCCCTCACATCCGACGCTGTAAATAGTTTAATTGCTAAAAAGGGATTAAAAATCTGTGTAGCTGTATATATTAGCGGCCGAATTTAATAAAATAAAAAAAACCTCAAAACTAAAGCGATTCTGCCATCAACTCCATATTCACTGCTTTGTCCCCTTCCGATATTGAGCTGTTGCGTTGGCATGAGACTCGGCTGTTAATGTCCCTGTTTTCAGATGGTCCGCGATAAGCGGCGTCGCTATGAGCTGCAGTGAGATCGCGTTCCGCTTTCAGACCGGCGCGAATAACGCGAGGCGGATATTGGATATCAGACAGCACCCCGACGCATTCGGCGTTACTGCGAACTCTCTGAATGAACTCTTACAGGTAAAATTTATAGTTAATGTATTTCAATTTAAAATCGGCATATTTACTATGTGAATTGATAAGAGTATTAAACACACCTGCAGTTTCATTCAAAAGAGGTTGGAATGAGTGTTTTTGGTGAAATGAATTAAAGTACGTATTCGCAGGTACAATCCTGTTTTTATTATAAGACCATTCTAGTTGGAAACTTTTCTCCATTTACTATAATAGCAGGCAAAGTGAGAACTTACTGTGGTGTTTTGAATTGTATGTCAAGATTTGTAAGAACTAAACGTTTCCTTCAATAGTCTAGAGCCGAGTTTTTCCACGTACCCGCATAAAATTTCCCAGCAAATTGTAAACCCCCTTTAAAAAACTGGGATTTTATTTTCTCCAGAAATAAGTCTTTTTGTTTGACAAAAGTAATACAGTCACAAAGGGCACTAATTAATCAGTGGGATTGATGGCCTTGTTTATTGCAGCAGGCTGAGTCGAAATTAGGAGAATTTTGCACATGTTCAATCTCAATTCACCATTGTGTTGAACGCCCGAGACAACCAGTATACTGCCGTAACATAAATCTTGCTGTAAACCCGCTGCGATTAACTGGCGACCCCGCTAGGGGTTCGCGTACCCCACTTTGAAAGCCCTGTTATAGAGATGGGATCTCTGCCCACAGCAAGGAGTAAAATTGACAGTGACGCACAGTAAGAGAGAGTGTCTTTGGAGGAGTGAACAGAGGAAGATTATAACCAGAGATATAATAGGAGAAGAACTAATTTAGCAGTTTCGATTTGCAACACAGTGTTCATATTATTTAAATGTTGCGAATTTAATAATTCAGATATAATTAAAAGAAGATTAACTGTTAACTTTCGTAGGATGTCGTAATTGCAGAATTAAACAAATACGATATATCTTAGACAGGTTAAACTGATCAGAGACCAATCTTTTTGGAATTGCGGTTGCCACATTTACTGTATTGTATTTAGACAAAAATAATAGAGGATAAAGTCCAAATACGGGTTACCACTTTTATTTTGGTCCTCCTGATTTTCCTGGTCACTCAATATGGATAATTTTGACGTCACTTCTATAAACAATCATGAAGGTGATATCAGGGTTCAAAACTTCAATAACCAATTTTAGTTTTCCAAAATCAAAGGATCAAGAAAAAATGTAAAATGAATGATTTTCTAAAGGTGGCCCAAACACGGGCTACTTGTATAAAAAGGAAATTTATCTCGTAATAATTATAAAACACTAAATTTTGTTCAAAAACTTTATTAACTTGAAATTTTAGAATTTTATTTTTTTTTATTATTAATATTTTTAAAACTTAAAGAATCAACAGATGTATATCTCATTTTCCATTCCAGCACAGAAAACGTATGCTGCATTGTCGTGACGATGTTTGTCCCCCAGAAAAATTGCCAAATCGTCATCGCCATTGTCGTCCTTATTAGCAGACAACTCTTCGCCGAGCTTACCTAATGGACTTCTCGGATTGGCTTGGCAATTTTGGATCTTTTTTCTTTGTTGAGGCACCTGATTACACTTTCACAATCATCTGACAGTTATTCAAGGCTGTACACTCCACACATTTCTTCAATCATTCACTGAAAGAAGATCCAGTTATGATGCAAGCCTTGGTGCACTTGCGACCACGATTGCTTTTTTTTTTTTTTGCATTGGTGGGGATCATATGGGCTAACCCTTTTGGACTTTAAAGCTTGAGCAGTTGATCATTGATCCAGTGTGCTGAAATCTTGGTGATTACTTATCAAAAGCTAGCCCGTTATCGGACCACGAATGGTAGCCCGTTTTTTAGACCATGCAGTATTTCAAAGTGATGGTCTTGGCAGCCATTACAAAACAAACAAATCGAATAGGACAGGTGCCCTGCGTGAAGCTCAGATCATGTACTTTGAGATGAGGTGGAAGCCATTTACTTTACTGAATAAATAAGAAAGAGAGAAATTAAAGTTGAGAAACTTTGAAAATTTTTGAGTTTGTCAAAGCAAGTTTTCTGATAAAACAATTTGCGCCAAGGCATGTGTGTCAAAGGACCAAGTTCATTTGCTCACTACTCTTCCTTTTAGTGACATTCTCATGCTCTATGCACAACCCCCTTCCCCCACTTTCAGCAAGTAGCCCGTATTTAGAAACTAGCCGTCTATGGACCTTTGCTCTACTCAGTCCACGGCAACAGTATAGAGTAACTAGGAGTCGGCCTGTGACCCTGTTTTGGCTATGGTCACGGGTTATGTTTTATCGTGTTTTTTATATGACTGCCTCCTCTGTGTCCGAGTGCAGGTGGTTACCGTGGGGGATGTTTACCCCTCCTTTGCAACGTCTGGAGACGTGTGTGAGTGGAGACTTCCCCGGCGTATTGGTGGAATATAACCTTCTCAGGAGTATGGTGTCGTATAAACACAACTAGGCGGTGACAACAAGCTTGCAACACATGAAGGTATCCGACACCTGATGAAGTCAGCGCAGCCAGCTGTCGAAACGTTGTGTTTATACTCGTAAAACACCGTCCGACTGAACGCCCATGAAGTTTATAATTCGTCTGCGAACGTTAATTAGGGTGGTTCCCAAGTGCGACAGTGTTCGAAGCTGTTGTTATAAATTTTAATGACTGAGAAAATAGAACAAGAGCCGGCAACGTTTTTCAGAAAGAATTTTATTTAGTTTAGCTGTTTTTTTTTAATACATATATATATATATATTTCCTTTCTTCTTGAAGTCTGGTATCTGGGAGCGGTTGCGTTTAAAATCAAAAATTAAATTTTTTCCAGATTAAAATATAAAATCACAATACTTCAAGTGCTATATATTCAACGCGAAATACCTCACCAATTTTTCTACAACACAAAGAAAATACAACATCCTAGTATTCAACGCTGTATGTTTCGTTGCAGATATAGAAATCTGTTTATGTAGAGAAACCATTAACAAACATATACTGTCACATGGATCTAATCCTTTAGCAATCCATTAGCTAGTATTAAGAAAAAAAATAACGATTGTATATTACTATCTTCATTGTATTTTCTTGTAATTAATTACCAATTTAAATTAATTAAAAGCTCAAGTTGGTGTGCTAAATATACAAACTCTCTCCAAGCTCATGTAAAAAATTAGTTTCATTAATGAAATATCAAAAATTGATTACTTTGAAATTAAAATAATACAAAAAGAAAAACAACACCGAACGTGGTGGGTGAACGGTTAACGTTTTGGCCTCGCATTCGGGAGGACGCCGGCTTCGAATACCCTGTCCGGGCGGCATCCAGATTTGAATTATCTATGATTTCCCTCAAATCACTCCAGGCGAATGCCTGGGATACTTCCATCAAAGGGCCATGGCCGAATTCCTTCCCGTATCTTGTACCCAATCCCATTCCGCCTTCTAATGACCTCGACGTAAGACGAGGCGTAAAGCCATAAGTAAAAAATAAATTTAAAAAACATATTAATTAGGCCCTCACGGCACTAGATTCGATTTGTGCAACATTTATGGATATCTACAAAGCGTATCACTGTATTATATTCATCACTAAAACCAGTATATGTGGGCTGTTAGTTTCCAATACGGATTATTTATTTATGGCCATCTTGCGTACAACATTATCACATTACATTCAATATGGATACATCAAAAGAAACATGAAATTATATCATATCACCCAATTCAGTACATCAAAACATTTAAAATCATACATTATTGAATTCACAAGACTAGTGAAATTAAAGAAAAATTTATGCTTTATGCAATATCACGTTAAGGTCCCAAGTTCGAATTCAGGTGATAGCTGGAAGTTTTCACCTTTGGCTACAGCTTTTTGTGTAATGTGAAGTAAGCCATAACGCTTCCATGGTTCGGATTCCACTTCAAGCTGCAGGTCCCGTATACCAGGTAGGAATACCGGGTTAGGTTAGTTAGACACTACAAGAGGTGAGTTGCGCGGTAAATCGAATACCGTCACTTGGCGGCCGAACAATTCTTTGGGATCTCCCGGCCAACAATGCTACACGATAAAATGATTTTGACCTAACACATTAATGCACTACAAATCATAAACGAATGTTGCTGGCATCTACTCTCGAGATTCAACAGTGTGTCCATCACAAGAGCGAGACTGCTTGACGCTTGTGCTTATCCCATTTCTGAGAACATGCGTGTATTGCTCGAAATGCTACTGCATTACGGCTATTGTCAGAGCGATAACTTTCACTTCTTCATCCACGATGTAACAGATTTTAAAAGTATTAATCAGCTCATGGAGAAGTTTCCGCAGAAAGATATCTGTTCTCTTCGCCAACTGCATATCGAATCATCTCCGGACCACTTCATCATCTGAGAGCATTTGTTGATCATACTTAAAGATGAGCAGTTGTGACGAAGGACTTTGACTGTTGACATTTCCTACAGATATTCCGAGGTTTGAAGTTTTTATCTGGGTTTCGCTTTTCTGTTGCTCTTCTTGTTGATTAATTACATTCATCGTTTGATGATCCTGGTTCTTGTAGAGAGCTGACAAACGGGATGGAGAGTTTTGTAATGATTGGAGTTAACTTAGAACCCCATAGTAATTCTGTCCCACCGTTGTCGCAGCAATTCAGGTGGATGGTATGCTGTGGCTAGTGAAGCTCCGTGGGAAGGTTGGGGTTTTGTTTTACTCTTGGCGTGACGATACTGGACGAAGCTCTTGGATGTTTAGTCTCACCCATCGCTGCGACATTTTCGTATGTCTGACGACATTTTGCTTGAGTGGATGTAGGAGTGCCGACCTACCGTAGCCAGTAACAACCCTACTGTGGAATTTGTAGTTAGTTAACATTCACTCATACTTCGAAAATGAATGTATATTACTTTATCTATGGTATGGCTTGTTATTGGCTTATAGTATGAGTTCGTTTCGCGGTAGTGTTGGAGAATTTTTTGATGAGTTGCGTTTAAAGCCTGTAACATTATCACACCCTACATTAATATCATATTTTTCTTTAATTAATTATAAGTCTTTAAGAATAATTGTATTGGTGTCTGTAGATTAGTCTGTACATTATAGAATTTCCACAAGAAGTAGTTTGTATAGTTTTTTGGCTAGCGATAAATAATATAAGAATCTTTGGCTGGTAATAGATAGGCAGAAGGGTGCGTGCATACAATGTAACGAGACACATCTGAGGGACGAAAGGTTGGTTATGTGGTGAGTTTTTAATATGGATGTATTGTATAAAATGCTGTTACGAACTTTCAAATATTGTTTTTTGGTAACAGTGTTAAATAAATTGAGTGAATCTTTACATTGATACAGTAATTTTCATATTCCTATCATTTTGACGGATAAAAATTTTGTCCATGTTATTTTTTCTAAAACTAAAGGACCAGCAGTTTGAATACCTTCGTGACGAGACGGGTCTTGTCATCAATAACACGCTGAAATTCCCATCAGTGTGGAAATGTTATTCATCCATGCAGTTTTTTGAGGTCTGACTCGGTGATTATCGTCAGAAAAGATCACAAGCCAGATGATTGCTGGTAACTTCAATCCCACTGTGCTTCTGCCACTATTGAGTGGGTCAAGTACGTCCGTTGGGCTGCTTGGTGGCCAAGGATCCGAAGAGTAAGTGTGAGAATTGCGTGCGCATAGACAGTAAACATTCAGAATGGTTTCACACGGAAAGAGGAGTAAGAAAAGGAAGTGTATTGCCGCCTGTCCTGTTTAATGCAGTATTAGATGTAGTAATCGCAGAAGCCCAGGGATACAAAAATACTACAGAGCTGAAGGTGATAGCATATGCTGATGACATCATCATATGGGAGGAGATATAGCAGGATCTGGAAAGAGAGCAACGGGTAAACATGGCCTGGAGATTAGTGTGGAAAAGACTAAAACAATGAAGGTAACAAGAAACACTGGCCCTTCGAAAGATGTGTTACTCGACGGCAAGAAATTGGAATGGGTGGAATCGTTTGTGTATCTGGGAATCAAGGTAACTATGAATGGAAAGATTGAGGAAGAAATAGATCAGAAAGTAGGGAAGACTGGACAATTGAATCATCAGAGAAAGGGTGTAATGTGGAGGTGGAACATAGAGAAAGATGGCAAAGATCTGTTCTCTAAAGTATATTACCAGCCCATACCGACCTATGGTTCTGATACATGGACTTGGACAAAGAGAGATATAAGCATATCACCCACCACGCTCGGTCCCAACTTAAATATTCCAAAACTACTCCGTGCATATCTAATCATAATGTTATGTCGGAACATTTTAAAATATTACAGATCACAGCTGTAATGACTGTACGTATTGTAATTGTTTTTTTAATTAAAATGTTTATTGTAATTGTAAGCCAACAATGTACTTAGTCCTTTTTTTTAAAGTGTTTGTCATAATTATGGGCCAATTGTAGGCAACCACCACAGTAAAGAGCTATGTAACTAATTGATTTGTCTTTTCTCCACCTGCAACGCAACCATGCAATGTGTGTTATTATTAACTTTCAGTTGGACACACTACATTTTTTATTGTGTATGAGTGTGTCTACAAGAACTTAACAGTGAAAGAGTTGAAGGAGTTACTTTTGAAAGACAGAGCACGCAATCTGTCCAAGTGCATTCAGCAAGAATTGATTAACAGGTAAATATTCACAAAATCAAAGCGAATTAAGGCTTGAAAGTACCGTTTAATTTGGGCCTCTTGTCGTCGCTTTACGTTTTGAACCGCTTGAAACCATTTTAAAACTATAAATGTCTGATTTAAGGCCAAAGTGTTTTTACATCTGTTTTTAGAAGAGTTTTTGGGTTATATTTACAGGGTGTATAGGAGAAAAGAACTCGTGAACAGCAATCAAACATTGTTTCAAGTTGATATTGTGCTTCTGTATGCTAATTTCCCCAAGGTTGGATTAGCTAGTCACGTGCCAACCTTAAAAAATATACGAACTTTCAAGAAGGCAATATTAGCCATTATATTTTTTAATTATTTTTGTTGAGATTAAAAGATCAAGCCATATTGCTCGTTTTATGCACAATATGGACCGAATAACGGAAAATTTAGTCTTCCAACCATCTGACTAAATTTGCCGTTAACTGCTTGTTTTTTTACCCCTTCTAGTAAAATATAGTTAGCATTTAGGATTGTTCAACATGCGAGGAAAAAAATGAGCCAAAAACAATTGTTTTTAAAAAATAAATTCTGTCACAGAAAGTAGCAGAAAAAGGTAAACAATCCAAAGCAAATCAAAGTTATATTGCCGTAATCTAAGCAGTGTTGCAACGTAAAGAACCTGATTTCTAGTAGAGCCGAATTCGAAGTTGATACAATCACTTCATAATCTTCATTCAAAGCGTGAAAATGAACCAACCACCTACCACAGCAGTCAAGCGATGAATTAAAGATTCAGCAAAATGACGACTACACCCTCAGGTCCACTTGGAAGGCGTTTTTCCATGCCGCACTTGTATATTCCACCGCTTTCGCCGGTCCTTATGTATGAAAAAACGTGATATCTGAGGTCTTTATTTTTCACCGAAATTGCTCAACATTCGTAGACGCAACGATTAACTGAGCTGATTCCGTTTTTAATAAGCCTTTTAGCGACGATAGTACATGTAAACGCAATGGTAGAGTCAAATCAGAAGCTGAGTGTACCACATTTCGGTGGCCATATTCAAGTTACAAAGCTCTATACAAAAGCTGCTACTCGTGGTATTTTATCAACTTTACCGTACTTTCGAATACTTTGGTGTGTGTTACACAAATATAAATAAAAAACGTTGGCCGTATTTCTAGTATATAGCGTAATAAAGTTAATCCTACCGCTTTATCAGTTCCATGGGTTTTGAGTTTGACAGGCGTTTACAGCGAAATACTTTTCCACTTGTACGTAACATGCCGTAAGGAAATTTCTGATACAGTCCTTTAAGGTACAGGGACTCCAGTTCTTTAATTAATTTTTCTCTCACAACTGTAAGCTAACAAGGCACGTGTGGTTGTGTTATAGATTTTTGGTGATTTTTTCACCTTGCGAAGCTTACATCGCCTTTTATTTTTTTCCTATATTATATGAACGTTTATGCGGACAGTACAAAGGCAATCGAATTACCCGTCAGTCGCAGGATTGCTTGTTTTGACAGGTGTAACGCGTGGTTGTTCAGAGGCGGAAACGTACCGAACAAACTTATGTTTTGCCTCTTGTTTTTTATTTTTTTTTTTGACAATTTGCAGCGCGTTCCAAGATGCTGCTATTTGTGAGCTATCAATTCTCATGGAGATGGTCAGTCAGTTATGAGCTAACCACTCCGATAGTGGATGACTGCGTATTATTTAGACGAGAACGGCCCAATTCTCCACTCTCAACACAGGCAAGCCGTTAGCTGTGATAGATTTAATTACGAATTTTTTGGCAAATAACCGTCAAATAAATTGAAAGGTATTAATACAAGGTCTACGAATAAAAATGCTCACTGTTCTGGTTGAAATACTACTAAATTTAATCATCACCGATCATTGAAACAACCTTTAAAACGTTTGTGTTACATTCAAACAAGTTTCAAATACATTTCACAAGCTATTTTAGCTAATGTACAGAGAGCATCAACTCACGCCATACAACCATCTCCAAGCGGCAAAACGCAAACTCCGCCCTGCGTCCTGCTACAGTGCAGGCGCCCGATCAACAATCGCTGCCGCACAGTTGTGCTGGCCAGCGTCAAAGGATGGCTACTTAAATATAACAACAGTATGCTACCACGTTTACTAAACAAACTACAGACTGTGGAAACCCAACAATATTACAAATCAAGTTACAAACACTAATACAATTATTCAGGATACTTATAATTAATAAAATTATAGTCTAAAAACTAAAATACACTCTTTTGTAGTAATGTGATGTAAAAGGTTAAAAATAATCTTTAAATATAAAAATTTTGTTCATCAGCGATAGCATGTCCCACAATTCAGTATAACTTTTTTGAATAAGCTCAAAATAAGATTAAAGTCACCGATTAAATAGTTAACTTTAATGTAAAAAAAAGTGTGGGGTGCTAGATATCAGTTATCTTACTTTTTTTTTCGCTAGTTGTTAGTAAATGTAGAGTCATTAATGTACAAGTAGAAAGCACCCCACAATTTTTTTCCATTAAACTTAACTTTTAAATCAGCATACTGTATTAATAATAATAATAGCAGATTAATAAAAAATTATTGGGAAGTAAGTGATAATGTTAGATATTCTTTGAAGTTGTAAAGGAACGAAGTTTCCTTACTTGTATTTATATTTTTATTTATTTAAAATATCATCTGTGCCTGCGAAACAATTTTAATTTGAGAAGAGTGATATAGCAACTCTGACGTGGATGATGGTGAGACAGAGCATCCTTGGTTGTTGGTTGAGTTTTTATGGCAGAGAGAAGAAGGATACCGTTGTAAGAGAATACTGTTGTATTATTATTTGGAGATCGATCAATGTATTAAACATGAAGATATGGAAAGTAAAGAGTGTTACTGGATATTATATTTATTAATATAAAACAAAAATCTTATAAAATATAGAAGCGATATTTCTTTCAAACACCTATACCTACTGAAGAACGTTCTGACCATTTAACACATCTGTCAGAATCAAGGAATACTAGCACTGTGAGCAATAGTGCTATAGTCCAAAGAAAATCGATTGCGGTGAAGCGATAACCCGAGATTGGAGTTTGCAATACGGTAATTGAGTTTTTCTGGAACAAACTTTTGAAGTGAAAAATGTATTTACTGCCTGCGAGCAGAGCAGGGAGCGTGACAAGTTGTCAACTTGCTTCTCATCATTCAGAACGTAACAATTTTTCACCCGCTGCTGATAAATTATTACAGTCAGCGGAACGTGTGTCGCCATAAATCACCCCCTCCCCCATTTTTTCTCCTCACATCCCTGCAGTATCGTCTCCGATTTAATGGTGTTTGGACTCCACAAATTTTGCTCCCGTATACATGCCGAGCTCAACATAATTTGTTCAATCTATTAAACGTTGTCAGTTGGTAAACAGCTAAATGTAATTTATAGTCGCCTCTGCAGGGAAGGGGGATGATTGTAGGGGTGGGGTGGCTGAGCTAATTTGAATTTATATTCCGGGATCGTAATTTCATATTCCGCCCGTGCTACAAGACTGTGCGAAACCTGCATATTTGCTGCCTGTAATAGCGCTTTCGGATACACAAATTAAATAAGAACTTGCATCGCTGCTCCGGAGACTTGTGGTTGTAATACTGCTGCTTGCACTTCACCTAGCAAGGCTCATTAACAGCTCTGCCCCGCCACGGCAGCAATAAGGTTAACCACAAATATCTATCTTGCTTTCAGTTACTCATTAACTATTATGAAACGCGTGTGCATCTTAAATTAGAGCGTAGATTGTTACGTATATATAACAGGGAGAATTAGCATAATTTTATTGCGATCAAGCGTATTACATTCCGGTGGCAATTTCCCTTCACACATATTTTCCAATCTCTTGTTTATCCTTCATTTCAAATTCTCCGAGTGAACCATTGCCGCACAATCCTGTTTTCCGTTACGAATTTTAATCTACACATGTTGTGACGGGACAGCTAAATATTTCTTAGTACGAGCTTGCCGATTATTTTGAATCAGATAAAGTGCACAAAGAGATTAACTTGCGCAGGCTGATTGTGCGAAAGTATTTTGGAATCGTTGGAAATAAAAGAAGAGAGGAAAAAGTGAAAGGATGAATAAAAAAGTAAGTTTGTTGTTAAGAATTTAGGTTGACGGAAAACGAATGTTTTTTATTCTCGGATATTGAGAAAGAGTAGCCTTGCGAAACAAACTTTCAATCTTCAAATAAACACCGATACGAGCTTAAAAGTTGTAAATGTTGGAGCTATTAGTCTGAAAAGGAATATTAAATAGCTACAGTGGTTAAAACAAAGACGTCTTTCAACTCAATAATAACTCTTTGATAATTCGATAAAAACCATTTAAGGAGATTTTAATGCCACCATGTAATAATACTAACCGGAAGAAACTCTGTACATTCAAGATATTATTGAGAAAACGAGCGTGAAGCACACTTAATGACATAAAAAAAAATCTGTTTAAAAAATTTATTTGTCTGTCTTAATGGACGGATGGGAGCACGCAGAAACAACAGCTCGGATATTGATTAGGTTTTAAATAATGCAGAGTCCCTGGTAATGGGAGCAAATAGGATATGTCTGATTTTGGAGTGAAGTCGAAAAATGAAAAAAATTGAGACAAAACTGTCTACAATTTAGTAGATGAGAGAAACCAAAGTCACACACTCATTTTGTTTTTTACCTCTGTTATCTTTGATTTGAATTAAGTTTAATTTTAGTGGAATACGTTCTTTAAGTTGTTTTCAAATAGCCTGTACGACATAAATTAGAAAATATCTAATCGTGGCCTTTGAATTCAAATTTTAGTAAACAGTGGTAAAAACAGTCCCTGAGAAAAAGGTAGGTATAGTCGCATCGCTGTTGAGAATATACATTAGATTACCAAAAAAGTCCATTACAATAAAAAAGAATATGACAAACCCCATTGAAGAAATCTTGGTCTTTGTCAATCCTCTCAAGAAGATCAACGCACATTTTTCTTCGATTGTCCTCCTTTTGAGTTGTGGAGCCAGGCGTTAACCACTCACCCATCACGCTCGGTTTGATCCTATTATATACCATTACGTCATCTGCAAACAACCTAAATTCTGGCCGTATACCATCAACAGAATCGTAAGAATGGTCCCACGACATTCTCATACACGCCATTTACCACCATAGCAGTTCTTCGGATCTGTTTTCACGCGTTGTCATTATACAGGTTAGTGCTGCTGCATTAGGTCCGTCTCTCAGCAAAAAACTGCGCTGATTGGAGCACACGTCACGTCGCCGCATAGCCAGTGGAGCGCGCGTATTGGGCGCTGCCTAATGAGGCGCGGCTGATATACTCTTTACGAGGGACCGGGTCACGCGGGCTGGGCGTCCATCAGGGAGTTCCCACGGGAGCCACCACTCCCGCCAACTCCCTCTGACAGACGGTCCACTGGGCACCGGTGGTCGACTGTTGCCAAACTTGGCGCCAGTAATACGACAACTGCAGCGTCTTCTCAAGAGAAGAGATACAAACTTAACTACCTGTTTCAGTACGAAACGCTCGGTAGCGAGCGAGGTGCGTATGCCGGGATGCTTCCTTTAAAAGGCCATGGCCGAATTCCTTCCCGTTCCTTGTCACCTGTCCCACTCCGCCACTCGACGTCGACGAAACGTAAAGCCACAAGTAAAAAAAATAAAAATAATAATAAACCAAAGATCTCCCTTTTAGGATAAAATCAGGCGGTTTCTTTGTTTGGTCAAAATATCATCAATAACACTAAATACTGATTACACAAGATATACCGAGCGTTGAGGGTGAGCGGTAGCGTTCTGGCCTCTCATTTGGGAGGGCACCGATTCGAATCCCCGCACGGGCCTCTAGATTTGGGTTTCCCATGGTTTCCCCAAATCACTCCAGGCCTATGCTGGGAGGCTTCCTTCAAAACTGCATGGCCGAATTCCTTCCCGTTCCTTGTCACCTGTCCCATCCCGCCTCTAATGACAACGACGTCGAAGAGGCGTAAAGCCATAAGTAAAAGAAAAAAATCTCCCGCTACGCATATAATCAGTAGGGTTTCTTTGTTTAGTCATAATATGATCAATAACACTAAATACTGATTACACAAGATATACCGAGCGTGGTTGCTGAGCGGTAACGTTCTGGCCTTGCACTCGGCAGGACGTGGGTTCGAATCCTCGTACGGGCATCTAGATTTGAGTTTCCCTTGATTTCCCCAAATCACTCCAGGCGTATGCGGGGATGCTTCCTTCAAAACAGCATGGCCGAATTCCTTCCCGTTCCTTGTCACCAGTCCCATACCGCCTCTAGTGACCTCAACGTCAACGAGGCGTAAAGTCATTAGTAATAAAAAATTAATAAATAAATAAATAAATAAACGAAAATTTTGTGATATGGTAGTGTTTAGGGGAAATTTGGGTTGGGCTAACCCATCGACGTCCGCTTTTAATCTCGCAGTCCTCTGTTAGTTGTAAAGAATAATGAGGCGATGTACTAGAAAAATAACGGAATTAACTTAAAAAATTTGCTTGAATATGGTTGTGTTGTATGGGACCTACATTTTGGGTATCAAATACGGGGGACGCAAAGAAGAGCCGCTAGATTTGTCTCTGGAAATTTCCGCAGAACACAGCCATTTTTAATATAGAATATTACATTCATATGTCATGTTATGTCAAAGATGGTATATGAGTGTGATTTAGATATATTGAAATTATTTATTATATGCAATGCACCGTGAAATTTTGTAATCATTTTTTTTTTAATTATGGCTTTATGCGTCGAGGTCATTAGAGGCGGATGGAACTGGGGACATGGAGCTGCAATGGGTTGCACTGAAAGACAGGAGGAGGGTGAAGAGAGTCATCGGAGTGTACAACGTGGACAATGGTGATGGGGCATGGAAATAAATTGGTAGGGGAATTAAGAGAGTTGCACAGAAGTGTAAGGATGACCATGAACACAAGCTGGCACTCGATTTCAGGCAAAAGGGTGTGGGAAAATTTTCTTTCGTAGGTATGGGTGTCAGGGATAGGAACACATTGACAAGAGAAGGGATGAATAATTTACCAAATACTCCGAATGAATTTATAATTAAAATTCGCAGAAGGCAAAATTAGGTGGGTACAAGAAATGGAGAAACTAGGTGTTTAGTATAATTGCCACTACAGCTTGCACTCCATCGCAATTAAATTAAATTAAATGGTATCTGTTCTGACAGCTGTGGTTCTTACTATGGTTATCCATCTTCTCTGAACCAAGGAGAGAAGCATCAACGCCGATACCTGTCAGCACAGAGAATAAACTTGCGCCTCTTATTAAGGTTGTAACGTTACTTTAGTCTAGTTTCCCAACCATTACCATCATGTTAGAAAAAGTAAGATCGTGTAAAATAATTATGTGAAATGTTTTCGCTAACGTGTGTTATTTTGTTCTGCATATTATGGAATTTATAAAGTAATTCCGATGCCAGCCATTTTTAATATAGAATATTACATTCATATGTCATGTTATGTCTAATATGGTATATGAGTGTGATTTAGATATACTGAAATTATTTATTATATGCAATGCACCGTGAAATTTTGTAATCTTTTTTTTTAATTATGGCTTTATGCGTCGAGGTCATTAGAGGCGGATGGGACTGGGGACAAGACTCGGAAAGGAATTCAACCATGGGCTTTTGACTGGACTGATTTGGGGAAACTATGGAAAACCAAAATCTGGATGTCCGGACGGGGATTCGAACCGACGTCCTGCCGAATGCGTGGCCAGAGCGTTACCGCTCACCCACGGTACTCGGTAGTTTTTAAACTATTCATAATTTTATTTAAGATTTCTTCTACTAAGTGTCAAAAAGTTTTCAGTAAGTTTTAATCGTTTTCAGTGGTTGATCTAAGAGTCTTCCGAGCCGGAGACAAAACATTTTCGAAGCATACCGTCTTTTTTTAAGCCTTAATTATGAACATTTCTGTATTCCCACAGTGTTACAGATGGTTCCGGAATACCATACATGCCATTACTTGAAGTCAGCACGATGGTTGTGGTGGTATTTGAGATCACGTCGCTCGAGGTTCAGCCCACCAGTACTGTAAGATCCTCAACACTTTCGACGATTTTATTGAATAGTTGGTAATTATGCAGTAAAAGGCCTTGAATCGTGGTCAGCACATGGACGTTTTATGTTGTTTCTTTTTTAAAATTTTTCTCTCTCGTACAACCCAGGCGAAAGACAACGCGCCTATCAATCAGTCCGTTTAGTGCGCACAGTTCTCTCGCTCGCAGTCGAATATTGGAATAAATGATATATCAAATCATTCAACATTTTATTACTGCATCTTCTCATTAAACCGTATTTCTTATTTGCCCTCTCGAATTGTCGACTCGATTTTGCCGATCCCCTGAAGTTGCCGCCCCGGTGTGCTCCACTCCGATTCCCCTTCTATATTCTGTTAGAATTGCTGGAAGAAAGTGGTAGTGTGTTTCGTCGCGACTAAACTTTTATCTGTATAGTAGTCATCATTATTTCGACTAGTTTGATGTAATCCTCCACCCCTTCCTACCTTGTGCTAACCATTTCATCTCAACATACCCCTTGCAACCAACATCCTCAATTATTTGATTCATATATCCTAATCTCTCAAACTTCTTTACTCACCCATCATTTCCAAAACTCGTTCGTTTCATACTTTATCTGTCCACTTAATTTTCAGCATCCTTCTGTAACAGTACACTTCAATGCTTCAATTTTCCTTCTTTCTGGTATTCCTAAAGTCCATGCTTCGCTGCCATAAAGTGCTGTGCTCCACACACAGAGTTTTATAAATTTCTTTCTTAGTCTTAGATCAATATTTTAAACTAAAAGGTTCCTCTTTGTCATGAAGGATCTATTTGCTAGTGCTTTTAATATCATTCATGTTTCGGTACTTAAGTAAGAAAATCACTAACTTCTATCGCATGAGACCCTTTTTCTATTTTTAATCTGATATTATTGGTATCATTTCTGCTACATTTCATAACTTTTTTCTTGCTTTGCTTTATTGTTAGTCCAAAATCTTCTTCAGTATTTTGTTCATACCATTAAGTAACTGCTCTGTACCCTCAACCTGTTCTGCTAACAGGACAATGTCTTCAGCAAATCGTAGCATACTGATTTTTTCTACTTGAACACTTATATAGTAGTTATTTATTTTTAATTTTATTTTATTCCCGCTTTGACAATGCTCGTCCTTTCTGATGTAACGCCATTTTTTCAGGTGTCCTTTGCATCGAGATACACCAACTCTGAGACTATTTAGGGCTTTACAGGTCGTGTACGGAAGATAGTATCATGCTGCAGGTTTCTCCATTTGATTTTCCCACCTGTGCCAGATTTTTTCCTACTGTTCTGATCGGTGTATTTTCCTTAGGGTTTTTTTTTTTTTTAAGTGTTGCTACATGAAATTTTTTTTTTTTTTGAAGGGTCAAGGGTTGGAATTCCCATCCAAACATTTCATGCGTGGAGTCTGCCTTCTGTTTTATTCACCTTTGTATTCTGATGTTTGTTTTAAAGGTATTCCTGGAATAAAAAGAAAGTTAAATGTATCGTTTGCCTTCTTATTTAATGCTACTGCCAGTCACAATAGAGAATTTTAAGGTCCCCAAGGGAGAACGTAATGGAAGGTGTTTCTGAGCGATCACTTTATTTAATTATGAAATAATTGATTAATATTAACCTAATTCATTATTTAAGAAAGAGGTGTGAATTTATAAAACATAGCGGTACGAGCTGACATTTGTGTCATAAAAAAAACATATGACCAGCAGACAAAGGTGTATTTAATTTTTGGTAAATTCATAACCAAACAAAAATTAAAATCAACACCTATTCCTACAATAGAGGACATTAAATATTAAAAATTTTGTAAATCTAAGGTGCACAGAACTTGTCTCTTCGTTTTAAAGTCAACGATTTCAATGTTCGATCGAAATGGGATAAAAAATGTGGTTTTGTATAAATATTAAATTGTGTAAAGGGGGAGAGGGGAAAGGTGGTGATTTCGATTTTTTTAACAAACCTTCTTCTTCTCATCCACCATACTTTCCTAAAATATCAAGCCAATGGACATATGGAGTTCTGCAAACTTGCGGAGGCTGAATTTTTATATATACTAAACATTTTCGAAGCATACCGTCTTTTTTTAAGCCTTAATTGTGAACATTTCTGTATTCCCACACTGTTGCAGATGGTTGCGGAATACCATAGAAATCATTACCTGAAGTCAGCACGGTGATTGTGCTGGTATGTAAGATCATGTCGCCCCAGGTTCAGCCAACCAGTACTGCAAGATCCTCAACACTTTAGACGATTTTATTGAACAGTTGGTAATTATACAGTAAAATCTCTTGAAGCGTGGTCAGCGCATGGACGTGTTATGTTGTTGTTTCTTTTTTAAAATTTTTCTCTCTCGTACAACCCAGGCGAAAGACAACGGGCCTATCAATAAGTCCGTTTAGTGCGCACTGTTCTTTCGCTCGAAGTCGAATATTGGAATAAATAAAATATCAAATCATTGAGCAATCTCTTACTGCATCTTCTCATTAAAACTTTTATGATACTTCCCATGTCTATGCCTGATTGCATTACTTATTGCGACTAAACATTACGGAATTTACTCTTAACTAGACTGAAAATCTACTAAATGGAAGCCGAAAGGCCGCTAATAGGGGTGCAAGTTGATTTAAATATCGTTAAGTATATCAAAACTAGGTAGATATCGATAATATCGGTCGCTTCAAGCTGATAATATTAATATTTTGCGCAATTTGCATATATTATATTAGAAATCAGAAATTAGTATGTAAATCAAAATTGGTCGTAAATTTGAAGCAGTTTATTGAAAAAAAAAAATAGATCTGAAAATATTCAGCATCAACATTTCCCGAAAAAATTAGTTTTTCATAAACTTTTTCCTTGAAGTAGTGCTATTGATATTTTAAAAATATTGGATTGTCGATATATCGATATTTTTAAAAGTATCAATATCGGATTCGATATATCGGAGAAAAATTATCGATATATCAGCCCTATTTTATAAAAACCATGTTGCAAAACCAAGTCGTGTAAAAATATGGGCAAGCCTTGTGCTTGTTTACTAATAAAAGTTGAGATATTCTATTGAATCAAGTCTTCAATTTCTGAAACAGAATGGTTTTTCACAGCATTTTTTATTTTTATTTTTTTATTTATTTAAAAGGAAGAAATTTGTGACTTAGCTATAACACATTTAAACTAAAAGTATAGTAACAAAGTAAAATTTAATGTATTTCTTAATCTTTCTGAACTTTGTGTAAAATAGAAATTTAAGGCAAACAGCCTCATCAAGAGGAAAGTAACTAACGTAAAAATTTGTCCAAGACGTTTCACCTACGGCCGGAGCATCCACATCCATTCTTGTGCCAATGGTAGTTGCAAGCTCACAGTTGTTCTGTCGTAGTACTTGTTGGGGCTTTCAGATTTAATTATGAATTAACACTTATAAATAAAAAGTTCGGTCAGCCGTGCGGTCGCCAATCTGCTGATCTTTACTAGTTAGATAAACTAGAATTGTAGTCAGAGAAACAAGTAAGAAAGTACTGAGAAATACATCACATTCACTCACATTTATTCCTCCGAAACTACAAATATCTAAGCCAGCCAGCAGATACTTAAAAACTAAACTTCTTCTCCAAAGAATGCAGGTTCGAGGATAATCGAGGATTGTGTCATTCAGTACAAGCCCCGTAATTAATTATCACACAATCGCTGTGATCCAAATCACTAGCAGTTCAACATACACAGTTTATGTGAAACCAGTTTATTCAAAATAACCTTCATAGTCCAAAAAAATACCTCCAGAATGTCCACACAATGTCTTACAACTCTGAGCCTCGGTTAAGCGACACACACACACACATGCTCCCGGCCGCGGCATATAAGCTCTCGCTGGCCGTAGCTTACTCTGCCGTCGCCAATACAAGACTGTTTCAAAGCGCGCTAAGTAATCGCTCAACACCAAAGACATTACATTTACTTCTCAGATCACAATTTATACTAAAATTATATCCATAATTTCAACGGTATGTAGTATTAGGAACGCGGAGCCCTACCTCCACGAATCCTACGGGAAGCGGCTGGAGCTGTAGGTACCCGTTACCTTTACGTTTCACATTTTGAATTGCCATTGGGTAAATACAGGTACTCTTCTTATAATTTGGGATTGAAATCGTGTATGTGTACAAAATTACCAGTTTCTAAGACCACTGGAAGTTGTGGGGAATTATGATGAGTGAGTGTCGTGGTCGTTTCAAAGAGTTTGAATTCTACAAACTTCAGAAATGACGAATGATGTAAAATTACACACATTAGTTGAGCTTGACTAAACTCCATTTAAAGTTAAAACTTGTGACATATAAAGATTAAGGTAGGAGTCTGGATTGTCCTTCCAGGTATTATTAATAATAAAATAAAGTTATGTTTACCAATATTTTTCAGCAGCTGTTGTTTAAAAATATTTGTTGTTTTATAGTTTCTGCTATTAGACTACTGCAATTATTTGGCACTGGAAGATTAGTTGTTATAGCAACTCAATCAGTTGTTACAGATGTGGCGGAAGATAACAAATATTTTAAAAAAATTTCTGACAGCATACGAAAAAAATGACTTCTATTCATCCAGAATCTTAGGTCATCTGATGATTTTGATACACTCAGCCGATACAAATATTGTTTTGATTTAGCAACCATTGAAGCAAAAATGTCAGACACTTCATTGGACATATTTTTCAACAGCAAGAGCCCATGTTTATCCCAAAGAGCTGACTTTGTTTCCTCTGTTATGCATGGAAAATCACCTATATTAAGTTAAATACTTCCCCATCTTTGATATTGCATTGTAAAAGGCCAACGATTTACCAAAATACAATTTTTTGAAACGGAGATTCAAGGCGGTTGCTTCGGCGTTAGTATATTGTGTTCTAAAGACACCAAACTAAAATTATTACTTTTCAACTAAGCACTTTGTAGAAACAATTCAAAAGCAGTAGATTATTATTTTTTTTTTAATTTCGTCTCTTAATCAATTTGTTAGTGGTATAACTAAACTGGCTGTGGCATACTTTTGGAGCTCAATTCTTCTGTTGATATAGAACAAGAAATATAATCAATTCGCACAAAGTATTTAGCTGTGGAATACTAAAATATTTGGTACGTTACAATTAGTTCTTACCGCTAATTCTTTCGCGCAAATTGAAAAAAATTTTTTTTTTTTAAATCTTTGCAGCGTGTCCTGTCAAGAATTCTTACGATTACTAACTCCTTGGATGAGCATTAATAATTGATCTTCTTGATTTCTTCTTCCTGTGGATCGAATCGTAATTAATCAGAAGCACTAACTGAGTATTTAGAAGAACATGCAATAAATTTTATTTGAACACCAGGTTTTTAAAGTTTTCGTTGTTTCTTAAAATTCTGTCTGCGACTAAATTTATTGAAAGTGGAACACAGGTAATCGTTTTCTATTACCTACATACTAACATGACACTTTCTACGAAGAAAACGGAAAGATAAATTATTTTAAAAATATTGGATCCGATACCCAGTTGCAGTATCGATATATCGTCCTAAAAAATATCACTAATAAATATCGATATTTTCAAAAATAATTTCGATATATCGATATTTTATTAACAACCCTACCTTGAAGTCTATTCTTAGTTTGTGTGACAGTGGTTCCCGCTTTTAAGAAGAGGTGTTCAGAAGGTTCCAACGAAATTACTTTGAGTAAATGATTAATTGCAATTTTGACTTTATCTAAAGCCAAATCGTATATCAATCGTGATTGATTTTAATTCACTTAGTTAGGCGTTAATATTTACTACCCCCCCCCCCTTAAAACATTGTAATATGTCCCAGAGAGAACCAACGAACGCGACCGCAACGCAACAGATTAAATAATAAAACGGTGAACGTAAATGAATGGGGAACGAATAACACGCACGAAGCGAAATGGTACTATACCTTAAAGCGCGCAGCAACACTGGCGGGCTCAACTAATTAGTATAAATTGAACCATTAAATACAGCCAAAGCAACCTGAACTATTTGGAGGCTATAGTATAGAGCAGGAGTTGGTAAATTACAGCGCACGGACCAAATCCGGCACGGCACTTGTTTTCAATCCGGCTCGCAGCTCAGTATTGAATTTACTTGGAAAAATTCCAGATAATATCACTGTGACGCAAAATTAAATGTTATGTTTGAAGAAAATAACCTCATACGACTATAAAAATATCTTTCTGAAGATAAATACGGACAGTTAAAATCATATGCATGGGACTTGTATCTGAAATATGGTTATTATTAACTGATGCCAGGTGTCTGCAGCAGACGACGCTTGTTAACGATGTATTATCTTTGAGTAATAGTAAGTCAGTCTGTCTCTGACCGCCGGACGAGATTGTTCGCGCGGAGGCACATTTCGGTCTAACAGTTTGGAAATTGTTACAGACTCACGTAAAGTGGTAAAGTGATTTATGTAAGCGTGTGATGACTAGAATTCGTGATTCGGAAGAGAACATTTTTCTTAAAGTGGCTACATGTGGTGAGAGGAACTTTAATCAATGTGGTAGATCATTTTGTTGTAGAAACTCTTTATCCTACGAACTTGTAATTTTCGGCGAAGTTCGATTGCCTATCTAAAATCTCATATTTGGTGGTGGTATTTTTCCGTTGGGTGAGATAGCTGCATCTTAATTATTACAATAAAGTCACTTTGTGTGAAGTTGCATATAAACTGTTGAACTGTTCTTTTTATTTAGTGAACCCAACGCTCGAAATTTACCTAAACCTGGCGACCGCGGCATAAGAACCTTTTTTTATCTGTTTAATGAACTTATTTGTGTTTCTAAGAAAGTGACTGTGTGCTCAAATCAGTATTCAAAATTTAGCACAACATAAAGCTTTTTCTTTGTAGCCTTGAAATGGGAATGACTAACTTTTAAACACAACAATTTTGTTCTTCACATTATTGTTCTTCATTCCACGCTGAACTACACATTAAGATATTTTGTTCACGTCACCCTGCAGTTGTTTACAGTTTTGTCGTGTTGTGATACTGTTGTATGCCATTATGAAATCTGCATAAATCCTAAATTCTGACTGTAAACCGTCAACACAATCGTAGGAATCGTCCCACGATATTCTCATCCTCACTACAATGTACCACCAGAGCAGTTCGTCGGATCTGTATTCATGCGTTGTCACTATACAGATTAGTGCCACTGCATTAGGTCCATCAGTTCCTCAGTGAAAAACTGCGCTGATTGGAGCACACGTCACGACGGCGCGTATTGGGCGCGGCCTAATGAGGCGCGGCTGATATTGATACACTCTTTACGAGGGACCAGGCCACGCGGGTCTCACGTCCACCAGGGTGTTCGTTCGCACGGGAACCGCCGCTCCCACCACTTCCCCTGACAAACGGTGCACTGGGCGGCAGCCGTCGACTGCCGCCAAACTCGGCGACAGAAATACGAGGACTGCAGCCACACCTCAAGAGATACAAACTCAACGACTAGTTACAGTCCAAAATGTTCGGCGACATGACAATGTTTAGGGGTAATTTCGGTTAGGCTGCTCCATCGGTGTCCGCATTTTGTACGAATGTTAGGAATCCGTCATTAATTGTAGAAAGTGATGAGGCGCTGTACCTACTAGAAAAGTGAGGTAATTGGATTAAAATTTTTCGTGAGACCATTGCTTGAATATGATAGTGCAGTATTGGATGCACATTTTGCACATCAATTACTGGAGTTGGAAAGAAGGGCTGCTAGATTTGTCTCTGGATATTACTGCAGAACACAATCAAGAATTTATCTCATAAAGGAGATATAGTGAAATTCATTCCATAAACGAAGTAGCCCCATTTTGGCCTCCTGCAAACCTCCCTCCCCCCACGAAGCCAGACGTGGCTATTGCCTCAAACCCCCCTCCCCCCTTCCGCTTGCCACGTAGCATTTTTCCTTAAGGACCGTGCACAAACTACGTCACTTGGTCCAAGGGGGGGGGGGAGGGGTTCGCTGAAAGGGTACGCTGGAATACGTGGGGGGAGGAGGGGTTTCGAGCCAGGCCACGTAGCTTTCCTTTCATAACATTTTTCACAGTTAAAATAAGGAATAGAACCCACAACAGCATGTGAATATTTATTCCCCTCAGTTAATTATCTCTGTATCTGATTTACAATAGTCTGAAAAGAGAAAACAGTACAAAATGTATTCTGGAATCAAAAGGGAAAAAAAGCTACGTGCTACGTAGGGGGGGGGAGGGGGGGAGGGGGTTAGAGGCAAAAGCCACGTAGGGCTATGTGGGGGGGGAGGGGGGTTCACAGGAGGCCAAAATGGAGCTACGTGGTTTATGCATGCTCCCTTATTGATTCCAGAAGGCATTTTGTGCTATTTTCTCTTGTCACGCTATCGTAAATAACATACGGAGATAGTTAAATGACGGAAATAAATAGTTTAATTTAATTGATTGCGATGGAGCGCACGCTCTGGAGACAATTTCCCTAAGCACCCATTCCCCCCCTTTTCTGTACACACCTACTTTTTGCTCAACTAATTTCAACTTTATATTGTTTCAGCATTGGGTTTATTTTAAATATGACAAATAACGTGAGTGAAAAGCTATTCCTCCTCCCCTTAAACAGAGCCACGTAGTTTATGGACGCTCCCTAAGTGCTTAGACCGTACAATCGTCAAAGATATAGTTAGAAGAATTAAGGGCTTTGCAAGGAGGGAAAATATGGCCATGACCACCAGCTGGCAGCCAATTTTAGGCAGAAGGGAGTAACAGTACAAAGGATCATGAAATGGGACTTACATATTAATACGTTGGTAGGTAGAGCTAATTCTAGGCTGCGGTTCCTAGATCGAATTTTGAAAAATTGTAATGAACAAACAAAGGAGATAGCGTACAAATCTCTTGTGCGTCCACATTTGGACTACTGTTGTCCCATCTGGAATCCGTTTCATATGGGGTTGATTAATAGTATAGAGAAAGTGCAGAGAAGAGCCGCTCGATTCGTGACCGCTTGCTACAATCCTTATGTAAGCGTCACAGAACTGATTAGTAGACTGGGCTGGGATTCTCTGGTAGATAGGCGACGCACGTTTCGTATAAACGTTTTGGTAAACATGTGTACTCCAACTTTCACTTACAAGTGTAGTGAAATACTTCGTCCACCAACCTATTTGGGTCGGAATGACAGAAAAGATAAAATTAGAGATATAAGGTGCCGCACTGATTCTTATATGAATTCTTTTTTCCCTGGTACCATTAGGGATTGGAATGCACAACAAAGAGATTAGCTTTGGTGCTGAGCACCCTCTGCCACCCACACTTTTGTGAATTGCAGAGTGTATATGTAGATGTAGATGTAGAAGGGCGAGGGAAAATTTTGTTTTTTTAGGTAAGGGGATTAGGGATTGGAATTCATTAGAAGGTGATCAATAACTTACCAAAAACAATGAAAGAATTTACAATTAAAATTCGAAGAGGGCAAAGGTAGGCGGGTACAAGAAAGGAGAATGTTGGGTGTTGCGGTTGCTAGCGGAGCGTGTGCTCCATCGCATTTAATTGAATCCTTTGTGTTGCGACTCTTCTGGTTGTTACGCGGACTGTTTCTCTTCTCTGAACTAAGCAGAGAAGTATCACAGTCGATACTGTCTGCGCAGAGTATAAACTTCTGCTTAGTGTTAAGCTTGTGATGTGACTAGCCTAGTTTACCATTCATTTCCATCCCTTCAAATATCTTCGTGTAAAGTAAACGAAATGGTTGATTTGTCCTAAGTGTGGAATGTTTTCGCTAATGTGTGGCATTTTGTTCATTATATTTTATGAAACTGTTCGAAATTGCTGTAACAGAATTTGTAAATTTATAGCAGTACCTTGTATTTTAATTAAATGACATTCATGTGTCATAATATGCCAAAGATCGTATACGAGCGTGATTTAGATGTATTGAAATTGTTTACTTTATTTTATATATTGTCAAAAGCTTATGAACTATTTATAATTCTGTTTGATACTATTTCCATTAAGTGCCAAGAAGTTTTAAGTAAGATTTAATTGTTTCCAATGGTAGATGAGTATTTAAATTTTATTCCCGCCTAGAATTTTCTCTGTGGCTTATAGAAGATTGCTCTAATAGTTTTTTTTTTTTGTATCCAAGGCCTCTTCCAGTTTTCTAACTACAAGTTGATAGAAATTATAATTAATACAGTTAAAGGAAACGTAGTAATTATACATGTTCCGTGTACACATCCACAGCAAAATTTAAGGCAAACAAAGGCTTAACGTGGTTCTAGTTGGCCCAAACATTCATACATACAAAATAATACTACAATACACAATTATACAAACAAATTGAACATTTATGTATTCAGGATTCTGGAAGTTGCCCAGTGCACAGCAGGCTGCGAATACGACGTCGGCTGTACAGGGATCTTCGATCAACAGGAGTTGTGGGAACCTGCACTTCCCGCAGTCACGGAGTTCGTCCTTCCTGATGTAACGTCATTTCTTTAGGTTTTCTATGCATCGAAATGCACCAGCTCTATTTAGAGGAGGGGAAGTCAAACTTTTCCACCTATCATCCACTTTTCTACCCGTGTTAGTGGTAAAATTTTCTAACCAACCACTGTATCCACAACAATTGCGATTTATAAAGTTGGAAAATTATAAAAATTCATAGCGTTACAGTAAGTTAAAGTAAATAATAGTAATAAATAGTTACAAGATACCATGTGTTGCACTGTCGCTACGTTTGGAAAAATAAATGCTTATATAATGGCTTACTGTAATAAATCTATCATTGTATTTATATTTCACATACATAGAAGAAATTGTGAAATTGCATTTAACTATTTAATTGGTTAATAAGACTCTCGAGGCTGACACTGCGAAAATAGTTACTGCATGTCTGTCTCAGTTTTGGTAAGGAACTAAAGAAGGTCTGCTCTTTCAGAAATATTCAGGGGATTTCATTCTTTGGTCATAATATAATCAACAGCAATAAGGCACGAGATATGAGATACGGAAAGGTATCAATAAACAGAAAATCATTTTCCATATATTGAGACATAAAACATGTACTTTTTTTCCTTTGATACAGGTTTTCATATACTCCATCATCAAATTTATGGTTCCGTTCTTCATTATATCTAGCTTATAACAATTCTTCTGTGAAAGTTGTGTCAGCCTTTTCAATATTTACAGTGAATACAATTTCAATTTCAAAATAAGTTCAAACCGTTTTTCCTTTTTTTTAAAACTGCTTAACGTCTCTTAACAGCGAGGTCTTTAGAAACGGGAAAGGATGGGGGGCAAGGAATGGGAAGGAATTCGGCCATGGCCCTTTGAAGGAAGCTTCCCGGCATTTGCCTGGAGTGATTTGAGAAACCATGGAAAACCCAAATCTGGATGCCCGGACGGGGATTCGTACCGCCGTCATCCCGAATGCGAGGCCAGAACGCTAACCATTACACCACCCCCCTCGGTGCCGTTTTTCTATATCCAATTTAAGTTCGCATGTGGTGGATACTGAAACTATCAGTATCTTGTTGAATTATATTATCTTTCATGCATGATAATTCAGGAAACTGATGAAACCTTCTTTCCAGTATATTATAACGAAGCAGTTCAAGATTACAGTAAATAATGACAACACTTTGACAACTCATGAGAGTTTTACTAGCTCCGTGAAGCTGCAAACTGATATCATTAAACCTCAAGAATACTTTTTTTAAAAGTCAGTTAAATTTTGAACAAAAGCACTCCAGGTGAATGTCGGGATGCTTCCTTCAAACGGCCATGGCCGAATTCCTTCCCATTCCTTGTCCCCAGACCCTTCCCGCCTCTAATGACCTCGACGTCACGGGGCGTAAAGCCATATGTAAAAATAAATAAATAATAATAAAAAAACCTAAGTGCTTGAGTATAGGACAAAACCCTTACCGTTCACCATGCAAGCTGGAATGTCCTCGAGTGGGCAGTAGGTTCCTGGTTGATTATCGCTGATCGAGGACTGACCAAGTCGTGTGAAGTTTGTACCCTGCTGCAGGTATCTCCATTTGATAATAAAAAAAAAACACAACATTCTTGCTTTAAATCTCAAGGATTGGAATTCCCATAAAACATTGGATGCCTGGGGTCGGCTTCCTGTATTATGAACCTTTCTAATCTGATGTAATATAACGAAAGCTAAATATAAGATCATCTATCTCATTTAATGCGACCGTCCACCACAATTGAGAAATTTATTTGCCATAGGAGGCAGTAATATTGATTTGGCGACCGGGTCTACCTGTAATTCTATAAGTTTAAAGAGACCTTAACGTATATAGCAATTCGAATAACATTATGAACTGTTTTAGAAACATGCCGTCATGTTTTAAGGACCTTCTCAACTCTACCACAGTGTTCCAGACTTTTCCTGAATGCCATACTAATCAGGACATGAAGGTAGCGGTGGTACGTGAACTTACGTCGCCCAGGTTCACCCCACCGGCGCTGTAAGAACCACAATACTTCCGTTGATTTTGTTGAAGAGTTAGTAATTATACAGTAACAGCTCTTGAACCGTGGTGATCACATGGTCGTGTCATATTGTTTCTTTTTTTTTTTAATTCTTACAGTATTTGTTCCTCTCGTACTATTGAGGCGGAAGACAACGGACCTGTCAGACAGTCCGTTCAGCGTGAAATGCTTCTTCGCTCGCAGCCGAATATTGTAATCAATGGAATATAAAAGCAATGAGCCTCCATTTTAATTATTGTAGTGCCAGTTATAGATTTAAGGTTTTCTTGACCTATGTAATTTGTGCACGATTGACTGCATTAGTAATAGGGCTGTTGATATTTTAAAAAATATCGGATTTTCGATATATCGATATTTAAAAAAATATTTATATCGGATTCGATATATCGAAGAAAAAGTATCGTTATATCGACCCTATTATATAAAAACAATATTACAAAAACAAATCATTTTAAAAAAGGGCGAAGTCTTGTGGCTATTTAATGATAATTTCTGAATCAAGTTTTGATTTTCTGAAAAAAAAAAATAGTTTTTCATGACGTTACAGATAAATCTTTTTTAAAATTGTGATTTAGCCATTATACTACTACTTTACTAAAAGGAAAGGCAGAATGTTTATGATTTACTCGAAGACTTGTGAATCCAAAAAGAGCATCGAGGGAAATTTTGGTTTTTGTGAGTTTAAAAGCTCAGTAATGCAACATTGTAGAGGCATTTATTTAGGTTGATGTTGTATTATCAGAGTTTGCATAATGACCAAGTCACTTTTTTTACAAGTATTGTTTTATATGGAATTTAATTTCTTTTTGTAGGTTGATAGCTTGTTCTGAGTCTTCTTACTTTTTTGGACCAAATGTTTGCACCTTAGCAAAGATTATGTATCCGAATTTATCAATTTTCCTGCTTACATCCAATTTTCATGTCAAAATACTTTCTTCGACAACGCACGCTCATGTAAAACAACGGGCTCGAGTCCGATTCGTTCCGTGCGAGCTTCGCCGTGTCTGCATTGTTACCATCGGTGGAGGACTACCAATAACTTCCAAATTAAATGTAGTAACAAAGTAAAATTAATTGTGTTTTTTATGCTCCTGATCTTTGTGCAAAACTGAAATTCAAGCCATATAGCCTCATCAAGAAGAAAGCAATTAACCTACAAATTTTCTCTAAGACGTTTCAGCTTTTAGATTGGCATTGAAAAAACACAGGAACTTTTCTTATACTATGGGGATGAAGCCAAGTATGTGTATCAAATTACCATTTTCTAGGACAACTGGATGTTGCATAGAATTATGATGAGAGAACGTCATAGTTATTTAAAAGAGTTTCAGATCCAAAAAAAATCCAAACTGAGGTGGTGAATGAATTTTGCACCAAAACTCATGTCAGAAACTTCATTGGACATACTTTTCAAGAGCATGAACTCATGTTTTTACCGTTGTTTCTTCTACTATGAATGGAGAACTCCCTACATTAATTCAAAATTTCCCCTTCTTTGATATTGCTTCGCAAATGGGTAACGCTTTACCATAATACAATTTTTTAAAGCTGAGATTCTAGGTTGAATGCAGGATTTAGGGCGAGGGGTGGGAGCAAACCGCGGTACTTGCTCTGGGCGATAAAATCGTGTCCAACAATGCGTTTGGCAAACAGTTAAAGTGGCGACATCAATTCGTTTGGCCAAAAATCAAGGAGGCGATTCTCGGGGTCTGGCTGGCAACAATGTTTGAAGAGGCGGCAATCTCAGTTTTTCCCTGGCTTGGAAAAATCCTAGAGCCGCTACTGTCATGGCAGTTCCCTTGGCATTAACAAATTGTTTTTTAAAGGCACCAATCTATAATAATAAGTTTTTAGCATAGCACTTTGTAAAGGCAATCCAAAAGTGGTATATTCTTTTTTTCAATTTCTTATCTTAATAAATTCGTAAGTGATATAACAAAAATGGCTGTGACTTAATTTTGGAGCTCAATTCTTCTATTGGTATGGAACAAGAAGCGTATCCAATTCGCGCGAAATATTTAACTGTGGAGTGCCAGATACAGGCTTATAATTTCCGGGACATTTCTGGGTCTAAAAAGTATTTTTGCGGTATGTTTAAAGAGTGAACAAAAATGCAAATTAATAAAAAAATCTATTTTAGGTAAATATGCTATCTAACGTATATATAGCACCTCTTTTAACTTTATTAATTAAAATATGGTAGAAAGTCAATATCAGGTATTATGAATCAAAAGGAAAAAATAATAAACTTAAAACAAAAATTGACCACCTCGTTAGGAATTTTTTACTTTGGTTCAAAATCAACATCGGGTATTATCAATCAAAATCTCAAAAATATTAAACCAAAACTGAACACTTCTGTTAGGCTCATTAATTAAAATTAGGCAGACAATCAACAAATAACAAAAAATCATCATCTATCTTTTGCTAAATCAAAATCAACATCAATCAAAATAGATCTTAATCATCTACTTTTAAAATAATTATTACTAGATTTTGCCATTTTCATAAATATTTCTCCGTCACTGCTTTGCAAAACTGATAAAATTTCTCAGCAAGAGTCTTCAAAATTGATTGAGTTTGCAGTTCAGCCTTGATCGAATCCATGAACGTTCTGTTTCGCTCTTATTTCATAAATTATTCAACGGGCTAAAACTTGTCTCGTAAAAGTCATTGCTTGTTGGAATTGACAAAACAAAACCAACTATTTTTTTTAAAAAATATTCAAAATCATTAAAAACGCTTGTTCTAAAGAAATTGGCCCAGATTTTATCGTTTGGAAAGTCTTTTGGAAGGACCTGAAAAACACGTTTCAGACATGTGAACTCTGTATAAAGGGAGTTAATGTTAACTGCATCTAGAATTTTCAAAGTCCCAGAAAATTCAAAGAGTATTTTCCTGTCAGTTTCAATTCCTTTGATTTAAGGGACATTCCATCCTCGCGCTGCAAGCTTGGCCTCATGACCACCGTGGTGAACTAAGTTTGAGAAAAAAACTAGTATACGGAAATTCCGGGACAGTAACGCATAATTCCTGAACACGAGATCAGACACAAAATTCCGGGACATTCCCGGACTTTCCGGCTATCTGGCAACCCTACCCATATCTGGTACATTACGATTAGTTTCTTAACACATTAACTGCCACGTGAGCCAATGTTGCCTCACAGTTGCACGGGTTATGACGCCACGTGAGCCATATTTGGTTCACGTATACATTGTGCAGTGAGCCGCGTGAGCCATAACTGGCTCACATGCAGAGTTGTGTTTAGAGGCCTCGTGAGTCTCATGGGGCTCACAGATAATGCGTTTCAACTATGGGTTTAAAAGTGGTGGCTCCACTGAACACTCTGATGTTCTTAGCAATCAATATTTTTGCATTTGGTAGCCCTGGTGATTCCTAACTGCAACCGTCAGAGATCAACTTACGACGACTCAGCTGTAGTACTGTTTTGTTTTGCTGATTGCTCGTGTATGCTATTTGGTTAGTTTCCTAGTTTATTGTTATGGCCAAAAGAAGACAAACTTTTGAAGAACTTGAACAGCTAGTGAATGAGGCTATGCAAGATAGCTTATCAAGTTATCGATTTTATATGTAGCTAATACAAGCAAATAAACTAAGAGTTTGAATCATTTCTTGAAAAACGATTTTTTTTACACCTATTGTGTTTTAAATGATGTGAGCCACATGTGGCTCACGTGGCGACAGATCGTAATTGTGTTAAAATGTAGTTGTTGGGCCACGTGAGCCATATATGGCTCACGCCTGTTATCAGTCGAGATCAGTCATAACTTGATATTTTATGAAGTAACTTAGTTCTACATGATAAAAAGAAGACATCTGATGCAAAAAATCAATTTGGCCTCACAAGTAATATTCGTGATTTCAATGTGGCATAGCAATACATAGTCCAAGTTTCATCATGGCAGTCAATGTGTTAATGCTAATACTTTTGCATTGATTGACGACAAATTTTAAAATCTTTTCAAAATGTCCAGACAAGAATTCTAATGAATATTGAATGAGTTATTTTACCTTCGTTTTTTACTTCTCCACAGGCCCGCCGCTAGCTGTTTGAGCGCCCGCGTGCAATAGCGATTATGCCGCCCCCTGTCCAACTACTGCCAGTGGTGGATTTAGGAAATTTCCGAAACGGATCAAAAAAACTCTGAGATTGCCGCCCCCATTGTTGCCATCCCCAGTGTCGCCGGCGACCGCCCGAAGCAGCTGTTGAGCTGAAAAAAAAGTTCGCCCGCTACATAATATGCTGCCTTGCATGCCCGCTTACGGCGGCCCTACTTCTCCATGTGCTCGTATCGTTCATTGTTTCTTAAAATTCTATCTATGAAAATGTATTGCATGTGCAACACAGGTAATCGTTTTCCCTCCAATAATAACTTGGAATATTCTACGAGTAAAACGGAAAATAACCACTTATTTTTTAAAAATATCGGACTCCGATATCCAGAATTCAATATCGATACATCGATATATCGTCCTAAAAAATATCACTCATAAATATCGATATTTTTATAAAAAAATATCGATATATCGATAATTTATCAACAGCCCTAATTAGTAATTATGTCACAGCACCGTCACTGCCTTATCTTTGTAGGCAGGTGGAGGTGGAGGATATTGTCCGAAGACATTGCCTCCAGCAGTAATTAGATGGTTCACGACGTTTCTGTAGGTTCGTCATCACGGTGGTGTCAGGTTGTTTGCGTAACTTGTTATGACTTCCGTCAGTAACATTGTTTGTTGTTGAAGCATCTGCATTATCAAGCCTAAGCTTATGTTTTTGGAGTTCTTGTCGTTCGCCTGTGGTCGATAGTGGTGTGTAGCGGAATGCTTTGCCGTCTCGAGTAGATCTGGGCCGGACGCTGCAGGTCATCGGTAATTGCTGTAGCCGTTGATGTGCTCCTCTGCATGGGTCGTCTTCTGTGTCCACAACTTCTTGCTTCTGTGGCTGTTGGACGACTGGGTGGGACTGCTCTCGGTACGGCTGGATTCCAGAAGACGGAGACTATTTCTCTGCTGAAGACTGCTGGTGACAGTTACATGGTGGCGAGTGGTCTCCGTCGGCAAGGCCCTGGAGTCTAGTGTGCTTGTAGTGGTCTTGCGGCGCTGCTGGGGATGCCTCTTACGATGTAGCTTCCATGATCTACAACCTCTGTAAGAAGCAGCGTGCCCAGACCCGCAGTTGCAGCAAGTGGGTTCGTCGCGTGGTTTCTTGCAAGTGGCGAGTTCATGGCCGCCTCCGCAGCGAACACATCTGACTGGTTCAGTGCATTCACTGGCATGGTGCCAGAAGTTTTGGCACCTGAAACACTGGACCAGTTTTCGTTAGATCGACTTCGCTGCAGTCGTTGGTTTGTCTGCTGTCTGCATTGTGGCATCTGACTTCTTCTTCACACGACCAGGAGTCATGATGTCAAATGACATGTGGTTTTGTTGGAGGATCTGTATTACTTCCGCGAAGTCGTCAGGGCAGGACGGAAGAATCTTCATCCCTTGATGATCTGACAAGCAGAACATGGGTAGCTTCATGTAACGCTGCAGTAGGGCCAGTAACTCGCAGGGATTCCCTGCGTAGTTGACTGCAATAGGTGTTACTTGGCCATCCCTTAAGGCAGGTGAGTCTGCTGGCGTTGACTCAGGTGAGGCAGGGGAGTCTGCTGGCGATGACTCAGGCGAGGGTGGTGGGGGAGAAGGTTTTTCCCTTATCGGCGTCACCTTGAAGTTTCGGCCGGTCGCTGGATCAAAAGCGTGGGTCTTGAATCTTCTTTTGATGTGATCGACGTACTCCTCCCAGTTGAAGTCACTGGCCAGCGGGGTCGGAAACACAAGTGCCTCCGGCCACGCCGCGACTCCCACAGGGGGGAGCTTCTTGGCGAGATGTTGGTGCTCGCGGCTAGTCAGAGCCTGCTCGAAAGCAGCGGCGTCACTTGTTGGTATGTCCCAGCTGAACTGAAGTTCATCTAGGTGGACAGTGATGGTGAATTTCCACTGTTTGGGATTTCCGCGACCGAGTCGTTTTCTCCACACCTGCATGGACCAGTCTTCTGGTCTAACGCCTTCCACGACTCGTTCGGTAGCTCTAGAAGGAAGGTGCGAGACCTCCGCCCAGATGCCAACTTCCCGTGGGAAGGCGCCAGCAGCAATGCACTTCTTCTTCAATTTCGCCTTCTTGTTCGAGGTAGTCTGCGTTGAAGTCTCGGGGGCGCAAGTAGCTGCTGCGGTGTCAACCTTGCCGCTGACAGATGTGCACGTACGTGGAGACTTCGTTGTGCCAGTCTGCACAGGCGTCGTGGCGGTGACAATAGAGGCAGCTTTGTCTGCCATATCTAGCGTACAGTGTCGCGATGGCTTCAGTCGAACTTGGTGGCTAACTGTCTTGACATCTATGCTATTATATATCTGTAAGTAAGCTGCGTGTGTGTCTTTATTTCAACCGGTATCGCGCAATAAGTACCCCAACAATTTGGATGTGGTTTTCAAGTTTTTAGAGTTAATGGCCCGAATCAAAATCTGCTGAAATAGCTAATGACTTATACATATTACGTACCTTGTCCGGTCTGTTTGAGTCTAAACTCATGTAACTATTGAAGTTCCAGAGCTCTTGGCTCCCTGACTTCTTTCTGATTAGTGGTCGTTATAGTCAAGTCTGTGATGTCGTCCCTTTTTTTTAAGTTTGTATTTTTGTCATGTTTGTTATAATTATAATTTTTTTTCAGTATCTGTAGTTGCGGGTTAGTGTCTGTATTGGTCGGTTGTAGTTTGCTTCATACTGGTCTTGTCCTAGGTTTTGAATTATGTTGTGGAGCGATGCACGTGATTTTTGATAAAAATTGGTCGATTTGTCCTTAATGTAGTCTGTGATAGTCTGTATTCCCAAGTCGTGGTGTATTTGTGTGTTTGTCATGTACCGAGGGGCGTCGAAGATAAGTCATGGGTACTTGTTCTGGACAATTTGAAGTTTTTTTAGATTCGTGTCAGACGCCATTCTGAACAGTTCAGAGCCATACAACATCGCAGGCCTGACGACCGCTTTGTAGATCTGCATTTTGGTTTTGGTGGTGAGTCCATTCCCCTTGAGGAGAGGATATAATTTGAAGAGGCGTGCCTTGCTCGTGTTGCAGGCGTTTTGTATGTGGTCACCCCATGTTAGTTTTTTTATCAAACTGTATGCCTAAGTATTTGACTGTGTCCTGCCAGGGGAGATCTGTGCCGTCGAGCGTTATCTGTTCGGTGGGGGCCTCCATTTTGGTAGTAAACAGTATGGCTTAAGACTTGTCTGTGTTTAGTTTAATTTTCCACATGTTGCACGATTGCTTTATAAGTTGGAGGTGTTGTGATAGTTTTCTTATTATGTATTTTTGGCTCCGACAGGATCTGTGTATGGCAGTGTCATCTGCAAACAGGACGATTTCTCCGCCTGTCTGGTGTGGGATATCATTGGTGTCGATGCTATAGAGAATTGGTGCTATGACCGAACCTTGGGGTACGCCTGCTTCAATTGATTTGAACTGGCTTGGTTCTCCTTCGACCACCATGTAAAAATTTCTGTTTTGAAGGTAGCTGTTTATCATTCGTAGCAGATGGCCAGGGCAGGCAAATGAGTGAAGCTTATAGATAAGTCCGTTATGCCAAACGCTATCAAAAGCTTTTTCAATATCAAGCATTACAGCGCCTGTATGGTGCCTGATGTAGCGCTCCCGACAGATTTTTTCAACCAGTCGGACTGCTTGGTGGGTGGTACTGTGCTGAGCATGGAAGCTGAATTGTTCAGGTATGATGAAGTTTGTGTCTTTGAGGAATTTCTGTTTAGATTCATTGATGAGAATTTCTAGGATTTTGTCAAGGATGTTTAGGAGAGAGATGGGCCTATGATTTTGTGCAAAGAGCTGATTTTTGTTAGGTTTTGGAAATGTGATGATTTTTGCAGTTTTACAAGCTGAATGGAAATAAGATAGTTTGAGGCAGGAATTGTAGATGTGGGTGAGATGGTCTATAGCAGGTTGTGGTAGATTTTTTTAGATAAATGGCTCTGATGCCGTCTGGACCGGGGGATTTTTTGTTACCAAGCGCCCCTATAATTGAAATCACTGTGGTCGAGTCCACAGGACGGAAAGAGTTGCGTGACCTTTGCCTCAAGATTCGAGGTAATTCTCTAATCACTCTTTCCTCGTGGATATCGCTATCCTCGTCATCAATGACATGTTCTTGGAACTGGAGTTCCAAAGTGTCAGCCATGGCTTCCGCTCTTTCCCGCGCTGTATATACTATGCCGTTTGGCTTGAAAGATTGTGGCTGTTCTTTGCGCGATTTAACTAGTCGCCAGAAGAGTTGAGGTTTGTTTTTTGCTTGCCGGAGTGTATTGTCCCAGCATTCAGCTCGATGTTGCTGAAGGTGCAATCTGACTTCATGTGCTAACCTGTTTGTTATTCGGCGATCATTTGGATCGCGATATTTTTGCCATTGTTTGCGGTGGAAGTTTTTTAGTTTTATCAGATCTGAGATGTGTGGTGGAAGGTCGTTTTTCCCCGGGTCATGTGTAATTTTGGTTATAGCCAATTTCGCGCATTCTTTAATAGTTGTTACGAGATGGTCAATTTGCATCTCGATTTCTTGTTTGTTTACTGGGAATGGTTGCCCCGTGATGTGAGTGTATATTAAGTCTTTGTATTTTTGCCAGTTTGTGGTTAGAGATAATTTTTTACTCTCTGGTCGGCATACAGCTGTATCAATACACAATACCACTGGGTTGTGGTCGTAATCGAGGTCGTTGTGTACAGTGGATGCAGCAGACCAGGTGATATTTTTGAACACAAAGATGTCTAGAATATCAGGCCAGAGTTTGGAGTCCCTGGGAAAGTGCGAGTGTTCGTCAGGCGCCACTACAGTCACCTGGGAGTTGTTTTCGAGATAGTGGTAGAGGGTGTCGACCGCTGCTGTTATTAGCGTTGCAGCCCCATGCTAGAGATTTGGCGTTAAAGTCATCCCCGAGGATTGTTCTATCGGCGGTGGTCAGTGCTACCAGGTCGGCCTCCGGCATTTTTCGACCTGCTGGGTGGTACACTGCTACAAATCTAATTGCCTGCCGATTTATGCCGACCTCAACAACTGTAGGTTCTACACGCTCGAGCGCAGGAGAATCAATTGATCTGTGTGCTAGGTGATTTTTTATGAGGATAGATGTTCCTCCCCCTGTTTGACCTTGTCTGTCCGTTCGGTACATAGCGTAATTTCTCACCTGAAACCTCTGCCCCGTTTGTAGGTGAGTTTCACTGATTAGAGCTATATCAATATTGTGTTCTTCAAGAAATGCCTCTAAGGTGTGTTTCTGTCCGAGAATGCCGTCGGCATTCCATGTCATAATGGCTAGTTGTTTCAATTTATTTTGCGCCATCTATGAATCTGGTAAAGGCACTAACGAGTACTAGGATTTTAGCTTCTGCATTAGGGACTTTTTTGCAGTCCTGGATTATGGTTGTGAAGGTTTGGAGTTGTTCTTTGCAAAATTTGAGGATTTCTTTCAAGTCTGATAATGGTGAATTGTTTAGAGAGTCTTGCGATGAGGAGTTTGTTTCTCCTTCTGCAGGTGGGGTAGCGTTACTGTTGTTGACGCTATTGTTGCTATTGGCGGTATTGTTGTCTTGTGGCTCTGCGGTATTTGCAGTCGAAGATGGCTGCTCAGAGCTGGTTTGTTGGTTTAGGAGGGGGGGGGGGAATTGGTTTGCTTCTACCTGGAATATGTTTGTTGTCTTTTTTTAGTATTAGAGTCAGATGACTTTTCATCTTCTTTCTGTTTTCTTTTCCTTTCCTCCCTGGCTTTTTTAAGCTCAAGTCCCTTCTTGAGGATCTCTTGGTAAGTGGGGCACTTTTTGTATGAGGCAGGTTGTGACCCGTTACAATTTGCGCACTTTTGGGGTTCCTTCCGGCTTTTTTGGGCAAGTTTTGGCGAAATGTGACAATTTTTTGATCCGTGGCCGAAATTTTGGCAAGAATGACATTGAATCGGTCCACTCGGTGCCCTATCAGCCTCAGCTCGCACCTTCAGGCGAAGGTTGTACTAAGTATTGTAAATTTCCATCGCTTCAGGTGAGCGGTAGAGTTGTATGAGGAATAGCGGCAGGGGTTTTCTAGTGCCGTCTGGGGTAGCGGACGTCATCTGATGCACATCATGGACCGGGAGCTTTTTTTAAATTAGCGTCATGAATTTCTTCGCGGAAAATATCTGTCGGCAGGTCCCGAATTACCACTTTCATAATTTTTAGGGGGTCTGCTTCATAGGTATGGTACTGAAAATTTCGTATATTGAGAGCTTGGAGAATGAATTTAAAGTCTTTCAAATTTGAGGCCTGATACTTAATGGAATTTCCACGGTATGCTGTGTGGAGATCACCTATGAGTCCCCTCTCAATTTCCTTAGTGAACGCCAAGTATCGTGTGGTTTGATAGCAGAAGATAGGGGGGACCCTAACTAGTCGTGTTTGGGGTGGTGGTGGAGCTGGTACAGATTCTGGAGCAGTGTCCAGAGGCGCATAGCGATTTGCAGTTGGAATATTTACTAAGTTTGTGATTGTTGTATTATTGATGTCCTGTGAATCAGAGTCAGAATCACTGTCATTTGGTGGTAATGCGAGATATGACCCTTCCGGCTGCATGACTTGTTGTGTATGTTCTGTGTTTTTCTGAGTCTGTGTAGGTGTTGTTTGTGAGGACTTTCTCTTATGGTTGCGGCACCCCATGGCGGTGCCGCCGCGGTCTGTATAGAAGCAGGGTGGCCCTACCTTCGTAATTGTCGGTCAGTCAGTAAGGAGTGTCGCTCTGGCCTCTCGTTCGCACCGGGAGGTATCGGTGCCAGAAGCAACCCTACACAGTGCGCATGGGGGTTCCGCTCCTAGAGCGGGTCGTGAGGCGGTAAAACCCTAGCACCTCGGTGGGAAGTTTTGTCTGTCTATAGTCAGTCGCCCTAGCTAGTCAGACGACAAAACTTTGCTTTGTAGCGCCTTGCAGCGTTTGCAGCGACGTCCCACGATGCGCAGTAGCGGGAAATCCAGCACGCAGTAAACCAGTACACCAATGCGATGACAAAGCACAACCAGCCGAAATAAAAACGACGCTTCGTTCATGAGAGCCAAACTAAATGTGGAAGGAACAGGCAATCAAAAAACTTTTGATATGGAAAATTGTATGCCATGGAACTTTATGCACTTTCAGAAATGCACTACTTCCGCATAAACCTGACGAAACTTCACACAGCTTAACTAATGATTCTTTAATATTTTGTTCTCGAATATTTGGTTTTTCAGATTTCTGAAATGCAGTAAATAAACGTAATTTCTGAATCAAACGTAATGATCATTACTAATATTTTATTTACTGTAAAAATTACGTGTTTAAGTGTTTGACCAAAGATGATTATACTAATCTTTGAATTCTTTATATTGTCTTTGGTTATAATTACTCGCTTTTAGCAATTAGTTAAACTACTACATATTATATTAAATCTTCAATAAGAATAATAGAATCGTGATATTTACGGTAAGTAACTAAGAGCTTAGTACCTATATTAAAGGTTTATATTGTCGTTGCAATTTAATTGTGAATTCCAATCCGTATTTCAACCTAACCACAACCGCTAACTTTACATTGCGATACAGTAGATTTATTATTGCGCGTGTTTTAGCATTGTTGCAGTTCAAAATTAAGGTGTATTAAGAAATTCATTGTTATGAT
>JARYHS010008075.1:173454015-173518956 GCA_031002005.1 Vandiemenella viatica | reverse complement strand
CGCGAAAGTTTCGTACTTGCGGATGTGGATGCTGATATCCGTTACATCCCTAGTGTGTACGGAAGGCAAATCGGAGCTAAAGAAGTGGTTGGCCTTGGCTGAGGTTCAGACTGCTGGCGGTAACATCAAACGTTTGGCGCTGGATTGTCCTTGGGACAGCCTCCTGGTGTAGACGCCAAACCAACGTTGGTTCATTATTTTGTTATTTGCCTTGTCGACCGGGTGCGCGTTAGTAAATTTGTTATTATTATGTTGAAAAACACTGGTGTTTGGCGTGTAATAATGATACCGTATTAAAACTGATTGATTTTTATCGTGAACGGGAATGTTTACGGGATCCTACGAACTGTGAATATAAAAACAAACTGAAGAGATTACACGCTTGGAGGGAAATAAGTGAGCTTTTAGAATTTAATGTACGAGATGTGAAGAAGAAAACTGAATCTTTGTTGACGTCTGGTATACGAATGCGCGGTAGCTAAATATTTACCGAGCGTGCTTGGTGAACGGTTAACGTTCTTGCCTCGCAATCGGGAGGACGCGGGTTCGAATCCCAGTACTGGCATCCAGATTTGGGTTTTCTATGGTTTCCCCAAATCACTCCAGGCGAATGGTGGGATGCTTCCTTCAAAAGGCCATGGCCGAATTCCTTACCGTTTCTTGTCCCCAATCACATTCCGCCTCTAATGACTTCGACGTCGACGAGGCGTAAAGCCATAAAAAAAGCTAAATATCTGAGAGTGACCACTAATTTCTCTGCTCAAGATACAGCTTTTCTAAAAGAGGTATGTATCATTTTTGAAAATTTAGAACCCCATGCAATTGAATGAAAAATCAAAATCTGCATTTTTCACCCGGAAGAAAATTATGACAGAGCGTGTATTCCAGTTCAGTTTCAAAATAAGACATTAATTTTGTGCCACTATTTTCGAAAAGAGAGGTTTTCCACCAGCGTCGTTTTTTCTTATATTAACATAAATGCTTCACATACAACAGCTGATAAATCATCTTCTTCCCTTATAATATCGGCTGGTTAAATTGTAATTAAAACGTTACTTATTACATTATAATATAAAACGCTAGTTTTCGGCGCCAATTGGAATTCCACGTAGCTCAATCCCATGGCGGCAAGCCCTTGGTTTGATGAGGACGAGAGGCCGAACGCCAATGCATTCCCTGTCAATGGTTGGCCCAGTGTAACGCAGCCTTAGGGCGCGTGCAAATCGAACAAATCACGTCCAACGAATGGCGACCAACCGCTTCTTTCGCAGAGATTTGCTGTTGGCCTTGTTTAATATTCAGAAAGGCGTATTCCCACGATCCCTTGTAAATGAAGGCGAGACGGGACGAATACTCAACCACACGCCATGGGAACAGGGCCGCCTCTGCTAGCGGAGACGAGACGCAGCTACCCACTCTGAGTCGGTAAACATCACAGACGTGTGTAGCGGTGCGCTGTTGCCATCGGTTTGCAGCAGCGGTGCACACCCCTTCTGTTGCTGTAAAGTGCTCTGTGCCAAACGACACTAGGCAACGTGGTGCGGAGGTGGCGGCGAGGTAAGCTAGGACTAACCTGCGGCCCGCGGTCGTCCCTACACTTCGGCTAATGAGGTCCCGTCTCGTCTCGCCTCGCCTACAATGGATTGTGGGAATGCGCCTGAACACTGACAATCAATTGGTTGGCGTTCGGTTGCCTCCCCCCCCCCCCAACCACTCGTGTGTAGACGCCGAACCAGCGCTGGTTCATCATTTTGATAACGGGTGTAAGTTTCATTATTTCCTTATTTGCTTTGCCGAACGGTTTGTGTTTACCAATTACTTGTTATTGTGTCGAAAATCATCGTAGTAAGGAGTGGGATAGTGAGACTGCATTAAAACTGGTCTATTTTTATCGTAAGCTGAAATTTTTATTGGAGCCTATGAACTGTGTCTATAAAGACTAATTGAAGAGATTAGACGCTTGGAGGAGAATAAGTGAGCTTTGATAGTTTAAGTGCAACAAGTGAAGAAGAAAATGAAATCTTTGTTGACATCGCCGTGAAAGGCAAAGAGAAGAAAACAATTGCAAAACTGGGAGTAGTGCTGATGACGTGTACAAATCAACACCGTGTGCTTCCTGCTGGATTAGGGACCATCAGATAATTACGTTACACGATTTACATGATTTTAGGACCCCCCCCCCTTTTTCCTTGTCACCAGTGGTCACTTTTGTGTGACCCCATCCCGTGGTATGACGTCAGATATTTAGCAATTTTAAGTTTTGAAATTATTAAATTAAAACAGCATTTCAAAAAATATGTATATATTTCTGTTTAAAATATTTTTTCATGAAATCAACAATGAATCAAACATTTTAGAAAATTTAACAAATCAAATGAACGATACAAAATTTAATCATCTTGTGTCTATGGACGTTGAACCCATTTTTTTATGTTATTTATGACTGACATAGCAGACACGTAGTTCCCGATTTAGATAATGTTGGGAACATTCGATGTGTCAACATCTTCATCATCCAAACATTTAGGATCGTCGTAGTTTATCAAACAAAGAACTTCCCTGTCACGTGCAATTATTTTAGGACTTGTCTTCGTAATGGGCAAAACCTTTTGTTGCCTCTTATTTGATTGCTTGTGTTGTTTAGTGGTTTTGTATGATGAAAGATATAGATGACAGGTGCAACACGACCGTTGAAATAAGTACGCGGAGGCGATATTTTGTCAAAGCCTTTCAGCGTATGTCAACGGCGGCGCAGTGCGACACCGGAGGTACAGCGAGCGGGAACTCACCTGACCACCGCGTGTCAAAAAGTGATACAAATTATACACGTGACGTCACCAATCTTATGACTCCCCCCCTTCCCCCTACGATGTCAAACTTCATTGACCCCTCCCTCCCCCCAAAAGTAAGATATAATTACGGATTGCCCTATAAATCTTGATTATTAATTTTTAATATAAAATGGTATCTTTGTTGACAGCATTTCACGGCCATACTCCTCCCTAATTTTGAAAATATAATTCATTGAGCAGCGTAATTTTTTTCTGATCTGCTTCTTACAGTAAAACAAAAGCTGCACATGTGAGATCTAGTAAATCCTCTTCTTCCATTATAATATCGGCTGGCTAAATCGTAATTTAAACATCACTTATAAATTTATAATATAAAATGCTAGCAACTTCGACGAGTTTTCAGCGCCAACTGCGATTCCTGTGGTGATAAACTCTTGTTTTGCCAAACGTAATAGCGAGTGATGCCCAAACCATCACATTTAAGCCTCCATCACACGATGCGATTTTTATCGCTGCTACTGATGCGGCGAGTGATCGCTAAGAATATTAGCAGTCACACGAAGGTCTTTTTTTTTAGTTACGGCTTTACTCCTCGTCGACGGCGGGGATGAGACTGGGGACAAGGAACGGGAAGAAATTCGTCCATGGCCTTTTTAAGGAAACATCGCTGCATTCGTCTGGAATGATTTGGTGAAACCTTGGAAAACCCAAATCTGGATGCCCGGACGGGGATTCGAACCTGCGTCCTCCCAAATACGAGACCAGAACGTTACGCTATCATCCACCACGCGCCTTTGAAATACTGGCGACTGAGCTGTCAGACGAGGCGACGTGTCACGTGGACAACATAATCGCGCGCTACTTGCGATGAGAGTTGAACACGTTCAAATCAAATGGCCACTTCTTTTTGATAGCTGCAATTAAAGTCAGTAGCAGCGGTTGTTCTGTCACATGAAGCGATTAATCGCTGCTATTCAAGTAGCAGCGGCAAATATCGCCCCGTGTGGCCGAGGCTTTAGCGTTTGTCCGCTACGCGGTCTGCCCGATCGCGCTCGCCACAGTTAGCGTGGTACAACAAGTACGCGATTTTTAGTGATATTCAAAAAACTCGATTGGAAATGTGGTAGGTAATGCCTCTGCTATGACTCCGATAAATAATGGCTTACATAAAGTATTGCAAACGGAATATGGCTTACCAAATACAAGAATGCTGCTGGAATAAATACCTTTCTGGAGTTATCTAATTTATCCATGTCTTATCACTTTCTCTCTCGCATACCGCAGTAGAAAGAATTTTCAGTACAATTAACATTTTTAAAAACAATTTGAGAAATATGATAGCTGTAAATACTCGTGATAGCATTCTTTTATAAGGAATCAGTTAAAAATTGTAAAAAAAAAAAAAAAAAAAAAAAAAAAAAAAAAAAAAAAAAAAAAAAAACTATTACGGTTACGAGCTTCCGGCTGATGTGATTGTTGCAGTTGGTAAAGATCTAAGACTGGCGATTCATCTCATCCTTCCACATCTGCAAGTTCTACAACTCCAACGATAGACCAAGATGACGAAGAAGAAATACTGATTTAAGAAATTTAATGTTGATTTGTAATACAATGTTATGTTTAATTTAATGAAAACATTAATTATTAAAATATTTTTATATTACTTACTTTGCCATTTTCCTTTATTTTAAGTAGCGATTTTAGCGAATGTTTTAAATATCCCTCAATCTAGTGAGTTTTGAGACCAGGTCTAGCGACTTTTGTTTACATAAGTTGGCAACAATGATTGACTGTCATCCTGTTTCCCTGTAACAGGTGTACAGCTAACTACAACCTAATTGGGCAAGTACACCGATTCGACAGCTCACAATTAGCTTACAGTCTGCAGAACCGGTAGATGAATCAAGTAACTCACACGAAAAGTGGTAATGTACTGTATTTTTGTAATTGGAAAAATGGCGTAGGTACTCCACCTGTTGGATACACGACTTACTACTTGTGGAAGTATTACTTCTAGAAGACTGTAGCCCTCTGGTCACGTTTATTGGCTATATGTGAGCGCAGTAGTACATCCAGTTCTTTTAGGGTCGCAACATATCCTGCTGGCCCAGTCGATAGCTCATACAAGTTGTATGACGACTCCGACCCCTCGAGATCACAAGTTGTGAGTGTCTGCTTGACCTTCAGGGCGACACTCCAGTAGGTACCATACACACAGCCTGTATAGCGGACCAAGTAGCAGCTTAAATGGTACAACTTGTATATTCAATCTCGTTTCATGGGCTTCTGTAATAACTTGGTTTATCTTTTTCTGCGTTGTCAAGATAACATTACCAGCTCTCTTACTGGTACTTTTTTGTTTTGTTTTATCGCTTGTAATAGTATGAGAACATTACGATTACATTATTAAATAATGTAATCGTAATGTTCAAATTTTGATTAGTGTGGTTATGAGCAGCAGGTAACAATTATATTCTGTGCTGACGTAAACTGCCAGCGACACGGTGACCAGGCGGGTCAGCTACCTACTTGAGCCAACTTCCAGGAAACGAGCGTGGCATTGTTCCCCTAACAAGAAGTGACCCTCCTCACTGTCAACTGGTGAAAGGCTGAGTAGGAACATCGCCCTCAGAGCGAAATTATGTGGCTCCAACACTCACAGTAGTGATTTGTGCAGTCGTGACAATTTATGGAGACAGACCGTAGCGAAATTCAGACACGGCGTGCTAGCATTTTCTCACGAACAATGAGAGCCAGGGAAGTGCCGATAAAATGCAATTTCCCGAAACTTAGGAGGAGTCTGAATGTGGAGAGGTCGTGTGTGTGTGTGTGGTGGGGGGGGACACTGTGACCCTCCAACAACAAAATTAGTTACTATTTCATTTAAAACGTTTCTTTCATGTCTGGACGTATCCGGAGATGGCAGGGAGAAAGACGAGCCTGGATTGGCAGAACGGACGTCCAGGGTCTCCCCGAGCTGTGGAAGCGAGCGGCGATGATGGCAACAGGGACTCGTCCGACAGATCTCGAGGCGAGAGGTCTTAGAGGCGAGCGGGGAGCTAACAAAAGGCGACCCCTACAAAGTGATGTGTTTGTGTCCACGCGGACACAAGTGTGATTGGAGGTGGTTTACGTGAAGACAGGTGCTGGCGTGTCTACCCCTGTGCTGACTCACGGTAAACATCTACGTTATAAAAGTAAGGCGCTCTCTCACCCAAATAGCGACCTTGGCAAGGAAACTTGCAGATAAGAGTTTCAATCTGCCGAACTCTAATGAGTTTTAGCCGGAGCAATAAATTCAAATAACTTCTTGTTTATAACAAAATCAATCAGGTACTTTTGTCTTTTTGATTTGTCAATTTGTTTATATGTTGAAAATATTTGAGTGCTGACAGAAATGTGTAAATTTTATTGCCTGAATAAATGTCCATGTTATGGAAGTTTTATTTATGGATCATGTCGTCATGCGTTTTAATTGATTATGAACCCTTTCTCAATTGAAATAACTTTAATAAAATTTTACGTGAGATTAAAGAAATAAATTCATATGTTTCGTAAATTAATAAGGCACCCAGACCCACGGCACGTTACACGCTTTTCGCCTCGTCGACGTCGAGGTCATTAGAGGCGGACAAGGATTTGGGGCTAAGGAACGGGAAGGAATTTGGCCAGTTCCTTTTTTAAAGGAACCGTCCCAGCATTCGCCTGGAGTGATTTGGGGGAACCAAGGAAAACCCAAATTTGGACATGCGTGCTCCCGAATGTGAGGCCAGAGCGTTACCGCCCACCCACTACGCTCGTTTTATTGGTGTTATATGAAGAGGTATTAGCCCTGTTGATGTTGTTTTATGACTCTGAGCTCGATTCAGCGCCGATTGCTTGCTCTCCGTGACGCCCTCTCGGTGGCTGTCGTGGTCGGTCGGTCACGTGACTGGCGTGGAGGGCCCTAATTGGCCGCCTGAGCCGCGCAGAGTGGCTGTTGGAGTGGACTCGCTTTACTGCACAGCAGACGTGTGATGTGGCCGCCAGCTTTTGACAGCCCTCGGTGTTCCCACCAGACGCGTCAGACAAGGTTAAATGCGCAGGTCGGGGCCGGAAAACACTGCCGACCCGTGCAAAAGCCCCCGAGATTCACCTGCAGAGAACATGGAGCAGATTTTACGGATAACTCTACCCCTTCAACAAATTGAGCCTGTGAGGCGTTGCTACATATGCATCGCACTATTTTCTCTGTTCCCTTCCTTTCGCAGAATTGTACGTGACAGTATGTCCATACGCAGCCTCACGTATTTTTTTTTTATTATTATTTTACTTTCTTCCTTCTACATTCTTACCAGATATTTACCGTTATTCACACTGCTTCTTGCGGGCTTTAAATATCTTGTTCAATCCGACGCCTTAACATATGAAAAGTCTTTATTGTAGTTGAAGTTTTCATAAATTTATTTTCGAGAATATTTCTCTATATAATTAGACATACGATTTATTGCTGTAATTCATATTAACAAGACAGTACACAATTAATACTAATCATCGGTTATTTTAATGGATCATTCCTTTCTGTTATCACACAGTGTCTTACAAACCACATATTAATTCTCTTTCGTTACTCCCTCGGGCTTCATACATTTGATTTAACATTTACACACAACTTGTCAAAATACTCCCTCGGGCTGTTGTAGTAATGTACCTTGAGGCATAAATATATACGGTTAATATTTATAAATTAATTATTAACGTTAATAAAGGGGATTTTGATTTTAATTTTATGAAGAAGTGAAAATATGGATTTTGCAAGAATCTCTATGTTAGTTGGAATATAGGAAAACTGTCACAATATGACATTTATTTAGTTATCATTGGCGATTACAAGTCTGAGCGAATTTACCGTTAATATTAACACAAGTAGGCAAAATCACAAAGCAACGCTCAGAGATACAATTAGCCTCATGAGCATGCAAACAATTGTATATTTATTTCTAAATCCATCTCAGAATTAATAATGATACTTGGAAACAATGTACAATACAATTTATGATGACCTCAGGACTGTGACTTTACATTTCAATAAATCAGGGCGCGACGAATGAACAATATGCCATTCGACAATAACTAGTTCTGGCAAATTACGCCGCTAGCTCAGGGGGTTTTCAGTTACAAAGTTAGAACATGGATCTATCCTCTCAAAGACGCTTAAGGGTTCTGTTTCACGGAATGCACAATCAGATGGCTTGGTCGTAATAATTTACCATTGTAGTTCTGCGACTGATGTCTGCGGTGATAGAAGACAGCCCACGGTAGGGCTTAGAAGGCGTCCGATCTGGTAATGCGCATCATCGCCGTGTGAAATCTGCTCCAGCAAGCTGGCAGCGTCAGATTTCCGATACCAGGATTCGGACTGCAGCAGTTAGCGAGAAAAACCAACTTTCGGAGTCCGCCACAGAATAGACTCTCGTCGCACTTCCGTCCGCGAGGGAACCTCTGGGTACGCCCCTTGCAGTCTCGAAGATCACATTTAACAGAAAATTCCCAGGATTTTAAGTCATTTGCTCATTTGGATTGGATCTTGAGGTTGGCCACCTAATGTCACGTGATATCCCCGATATCGTATTCGCTCCGCGTGAATCACAGATGTCGGTAATATTCGACTAAGTTCGGGGACGACCCTGTGCTCGGGCGGCAGGCATTCCCCGCCATTTGAGCGACCTAGTTGACCTCCCACCCCCAGGGAGCAGAATGTGGTGTCCGGCAAAACCCTTCATCCACAACATCCTGTCGCCGTGGCTCGGGAAGGCCACGATTAGCTTCAAGCCTACACAGCTCAATAATTCTTTAATACTCGTTGCAACAAGATATACTAATGTTCACCATTGCTTTACAGTCCTCACATGGAATCTTGCGTACTTTAAGAAATTACTTTAAACTATCTAGATGGTCGCCCAAGATTTATGGAAATTAATCTAACATTATTATTTATATCACAAAAATGCGCCATAGAATGTGACTACAGCGTCACATTATACTGTATACATTACATTTAACATTTACACCCATCTTGTCAAAATACAACTTCACTGAGACTTTCTTCTTCGAAACCATTTCTTTTTCGTCTATTCTCTTCATCTGTTTTTCATAGATTCTCCGCATTGTCTCACTGGACGTCTTGTCGCTTAAATTAAATTATCAAAATTAAAATATTTGCTCTGTGACCTCACTACATTTCCAATATATTTACAACACAAATCATGATTTCCAGTAAGGACTATGTGCCTTACAACTCGAAATATCGCGCACATGCATCACAAATTTCTGAAGTTTGTCAATAAGAATTCGTTGCTAAACGCGCAAATTAAAATTATTTGTAAAAACTTCATGCAATGTGGCATCTTTATTCCACAATTTTTCTTGGCGCTCCCAATGTTTATGTGTGATTCTCAAAATCGTGTAATGTTATAGGCCGCAGTTCAGTGTCCGCAGCCCTGTGTCTCCTATCCGCATGTACTGCACGGTGAATTCGGATACTTACACCTCATAATCTGACAAATGTTTGTAACAGAAACGTTTGGCTTGGCATCTGGGTGGTTATCTAAATAATTTTACTGGTCTATTAACTAGTTTTGAATGAGTACGCCAATACAACTGTTGTTGAATATTATTTATTTCATGGGCGCGTCTCGCCTCTTGTCGAGGTATCTTCAGCGTACACTATAATGATTAGTTTTAACTTTTGAACATAATTTTTTTTTATGTATAACAATATCATTATTATATGGAGGAAGCATAATATGACTTATATTTACATATCAGTTTTTGTGTTTGAATTAAAATGCAGAACGTTTTGTTTACATATGTATAATAAGATAAGATTCATATTGTAATTTACATTTACATTTTGAGGTGTGGTTGTTGGTCGCCTGTGACCTCAACCAGCATATAGTTTCCACTATTGCACTTAATTACACAGTAGGGATCTTATTACTCCTCTGGCAGTGAACTTTGAAACAAAGTTTTTGACGCACGTCATTGTCAAACTTTAGATTTCTTGTGCGCGCTGCCGCTATTCAGCTGTTTTATCCAGGCGGTGCTCTGTCGGAAGTGTTGTGAGCGGAGAGTTTGAATTTTGTAATTGCATTTGTGTGTTTTGCTTTGTTTTATTCAAATTGTGCATGCGTGGTGGATGGGAGACACGCAGCTTGGTGTTAAATTTCTGTTGTGGTGGAATTTTGTGTGTTTAATGCTGGTTTGTGTCAGTTTCGATGTTTATTAACTTGAATAAGGTTGGTTGTTTAAGTTTACATGGTCATTAAGTACGTGTTTTCTTGAGATAAATTATAACCAACACCAGTTGAACTGGCGTATTTATTAAATAATAATTATTAGTTTAAGAAGCAGCTGTAGAAGAAATGGCCTACGATAATCACATAATTTGACTGATATTTTGTTGTCACTTAAAGTCTTGCTGAATGATTATCAGGTCTTAATACACTTTTGTCACTGGTGTAGGCTTTAACAATCAGACTAACGAACATGCGCGATGAAACCTGGAAGCGTTAGCATATTCTAAATAAACGTCAATACAATAACTGAATTCTTGAAACTGAGGCTTTAGTTAAAAGTGGAAAAAATTTATTTTAGATTCCCAGAATTTGTGAAGAAACATGTCATATAGCAATGAAGGAAAAGCACTGCCACCTCGCAGTTTTAATGTGAGGGATGTCAGAGAAAGTTAATCTAACCTATACTACAAGTATTAAATTTAATTGCATTGAAGCGCACGGCTCAGTGACAATTTCCTTATACACTTATTTTACACCTTTTTGTACCCGCCTGCTTTTACCCTTAATAAATTTTAATTTTAAATTCTTTCAGTGTTTTTTGGTAAATTATTCATCATTTCTCTTGGTAACTTATTCCAATTCCTGAACCCTTCCACCTGAAATCGGTTGCCAGCTTGTGGCTATGGTCTTCTTTTCCCTAGCATGCCCCACTCTTAATTTTTCCACAAATATATTCCAATGCCTCATAATCAGCATATGCCCTGTAGACTCCCATAACTCTCTTCCCCCTCCTCCTGTCTTCAAATGAATCCCATTCCAGCTCCTTTATCATATCAGTTAGTTACTGATTGTGTTCTGGAGTAATTTACAGAGACAAATCAAGGAGCTCTTCTTTTCATCCACTCTAAACGAGCTAATGTTGTAAGTACTCCCCCAATGGAGCGAGCCACGTAGTTTGTGCACGGTCCCTAAGCTTCTCTGACGCGGTTCACGTCGACTTCCGACACTGAAGGACGCCCACTGTTTTTCCCTTTGCACAAGCAGCCCTTCTCCACAAACTGCGCATACCACCTCCGAATGGAATTGTCTGAAGGTGCATCCTTCATAATTTTTTTTCGAAAGTGCCGCTGGACAACGGTAACTGACTGACACACGTGAAAATCTAGAGTGCAAAAAGCCTTCTCTATAGCGTCAGCTGCCAATTACAAATACTGACACCTGGCGGAACAAAACGTAACTACAAGATTAGCGGCTGCTACAAAACAAAACTTTGAGAGTTTGTCTATTCATCCATGTAAAGATAATCCTTTTATGATTAGTACACAGCCGGTAAAAAAAAATAATGAAACCCCGACAATCATTTTGAATCACCCTGTACATATTTTCGGCTTTTTGCCAAAGGCAAATACAGCCAGTAACATCATGCAGTACTTTCGATCGATTTTAAATTACACCTTTAGTACGTATAACATAAGAAAAAAATATCTTGACCACTTTATTGCTCGGAACTGAGAGAGATTGCATCAGAGACGTTATGTCAGTTGTATTCAGACCATCTTCTAGCAGTTGCTTTCTCGCTGATTGATGTTGCTTGCAGCTCAGCATCCTCCACAGAATCACAGGTGGGGCTCATCGGCGAACCCACCGACCGCATGACGTATGTTTGTCACGTAATAAAGTGTACCCTGTCCTAGGTATGTTCATTAACTTAATTTGTTTCCTGTTCAGCTCTAGCTGAGCGCACGATGACTGGCCTGCGATGTTGTTACAGATGGCTTGATTTTGTGTGTCTGCAGCAGTACGTTGACGTCTCGCTATTCTGTCTGCAGCCTCATTTCCCATCACTCCAACATGGCCCCCGAGACCAGCTCAACAACAGGTGGCGGGCAAGCAGCCAAAGAGATTACAATTAACTTTCGACGGTAATCCTATTTCCAATGAAGTAACGCGTCCGTCCAGGTAATCGGTTTACCATTCCCAGAGGAACGTGTTTGTAATTACATAAATCGCAATTCTATAGGTGAATTTTACGGACTTCCTTGAAAACGGCTCTATTTCGGCGAAAATCATAATCCGGTGGTTTTTCGACTCTAAATATCTATCTGTCAGGGTCTCATATTGCGGAAAATTCATTTTGAGGCGTTTATCACGAGATTATTTCCCACATAATAAAATAGTGGCATATGTGTTTTTATTAAGAAAATAGCTAGACTGGGGCGTTACTTAGAGAAGTTTAACTATTCGGCAACAGATGGCGGGTTCTTTTGCTTCTACGGTGCATAAAATTTAGGGCCAAACTTTTGAAATTGTTGGCGTGAACCTTAAAACTTCAGTTTTTATGCGTGGTTTGCTGAATGAGGCGTTTTCAAGAGTAAAGAAATCAGGTACATTCTAAGTACTCTTAAAATAGGAACAATATGGTGTAGCACCGTGTCTTAGGTTAAGATTCAACCGCCTAAAAGTTTAGTAACAGTAAAATTGAGCGAAGCATGACTGACTTGGTACTTAAAAAGTTGGAAGTGATAGAATGAATTTAGTTTCTTCGTCTACAGTCGCGCTGACCAAGCTAAACGTATTTATTACGTCGTCTCTCAGGTGGATGCGGTGATTAACCGAGAACTGAAGCCTACGTCAACTAGTATAGAGCTTTGTAACTCCAATGTGGTCACTGAAATATGGAACACTCAACTTCCGGTTGTGCTCTAGCGCTACAAGGCTTATTAAAAACGGAATTACGCCGCTAAATTGTTGCGTCTGCGGTTGTTCAGAGATTTCGGTGAAAAATAAGGGCAACAATTACACGGTTTTGTCAAAGATAAAGACCAGCGAAAGCTGTGGGTTATACAATTGCGGCATGGAAAAACGACCTCGAAGTGGACCCAAGTGTGTGGTCATTTTGCTGAATCAGAATTGATTTCATCGTTTGACAGCTGTAGTAAGCGGTTGCTTAACTTTCACGCTTTGAATTATAAGTATAAAGTGATCGTATCAATCTCGTTTGCGCCTGAGCTAAAAATCAGTTATTTATTTTTTAGTTGTATTTTTATCTGCTTAACGTCTCTCTAACAGCGACGTCATTAGAGACGGGAAAGGATGGGGGGCAAGTAATGGGAAGGAATTCGGCCATGGCATTTTGAAGGAAGCATCCCGGCATTTGCCTGGAGTGATTTTGGAAACCATGTAAAACCCAAATCTGGATGCCCGGACGGGGATTCGAACCGCCGTTCTCCCGAATGCAAGGCCAGAACGCTAACCATTACACCACCACGCTCGGTGTTTTAGTTGTAGATTACGGCAACATAACATTGATTTGCTATGCATTATTTACCTTTTTCTGCTATATTCTGTGACAGAATTAACCTTTAGAAATATTATTATTATTTAGAAGTACGTGATGACAAAAGTATGTTGCAGTTAAGATTTTTGTCGGATGATGAACAATCCATAATGTGCACAATGTTTTACAGGAAGGTGAAAAATTATAAGTTAAAACCTCAAGCGCTTCCAAGTCTAAAATTGCCGTAAATCGACCGACATTTTGCGCACGAGGAGCAACATGGACCGATCTTTTAAACTCAACAAAAGGAACAAAACAACTAATGCCTAATATTATCTTCGCGAAAGATCAGATTTATTTTTAGAACCGGCACGCAGTTCGTGAAGCCAATCTTTGGGAAAATACGTAGCGCAAAGAAGAACAAGCTCAACTTCAAACAATATTTTATTGATATTCAGGAGTTTTTCTCTACTATATAACCTGTAAATACAAATGAAAAACTCTTATAAAACGGTGATAAACAATGCTTTGGCCTAAATTCAGATATTTATAGTTTTAAAATGATTTGAAGCGGTTCAACACAAGGATCCAAACGCCGGCGAGAGGCTCAAAATAACGAACGGCACCTTCAAGGCTTTATTGACTTTGATGTTGTGAATTCTTACCTGCTAGTCAATTATTGCTTAGTGAATTTCGAGAGATTACATTCTCCGACTTTAAAAAGTAGTTTCTTCAGCTTGTTCACTGTTGAATTCTTGTACACAGACTACCGTATATCGCTAATGCGTGGTGGTGAATGGGAAGGATTCGGTCATATCTTTTGAAGGAACCATCCTTGCGTTTGCCTTTAGTGACCTCTTGAAACTATGGGAAATCGAAATCTGGTTGGGGATTGCAAGCTGGATATTCCAGAAGTGGGGCCAGAGCGTTACCGCTCACCCACCACGCTCCGTAAAATTCGCAGAGGGAAAAATTAGTTAAATGGCGTTATTCCAATAAATTTTAAGATTTAAAAAACATGAAAAAAAATGTAGGAATAGGAGAGGAGGTGTTCTGGGGAAATGCCAGTGGGGTATGTGCGCCACCGCAACAAAATATAATTAAATTAAATTACGTCGTTTCGGATCTTTGGAAAAGCGATGCTTGTCATCTGGTACAGATAACTACTTCGTGTTGGTTTCGTATAACCTGTGATTACTATGCAAGTTTTGTTGTGTTTTTATGCTGACGATCAAAACGATAACAACTGATGGATCTATAGCGTCCACACAAAGAAGATAGACGTGCAACTAAATCAGGCAATGAGGATAATTACGGGATGCATTCGGAGTACGAACACCGTATGGCTTCCAGTGCTATGTAACATTTCACCCCCAGCACTAAGAAGATCAGAAGCTCTCTTAAAAATCTGGAAAAACATCCTGAAAAACCCTAAGCTCTCTATACATCAAGGCATTATTCAAACAAAACACCAACGCACAGCCATCAACCTTGTAGAGTCCTCTTTCACCATCAACAAGCTGTGGGCAACTCAATGTGAGCGTGGTAAGTAGCCAATAAAAATCTTGTTGAGGACCCTTCAGTACGGTTACAAGGATCTGATCTCCCCAGACGCCAATGGAGAATCATTAATCGGATTCGAAGAGGACATGGCAGATGCGGCTACTTATTACACTAATGGAGCTGGCTAGATTCTGCAAATTGTGACTGTGGAGCCACTTTACAGAAAATCCATCACATCGTTTATGACTGTCCTCTTCGGGCCTACAAGGGAACAATAGCGGGAAATACACGATACATCGATCAGTGCTTTTGACTGGATTAAAACATTAGAACTAGAGAAATTAAATTGTACAAGCTTGTGGTATGTACATTTGTCGTAACCTATTGTGTGTCTCTTAAAAATATTCTTCTTCTTCTACGTTAGTCAATCCTGGGATTGTTCTGCGACGGTCTTCTATTCAGCTCTATTCTCTGCCCTCCTCTATATCTCCTGCAGCCAACATCTTCCATTATCTGCTGGATGTATTTTAAACGAGGTCTTCCTCGATATCTCTTTCCTTCTACCATTCTCTCCATTATTGTTTTTACTAAGCTCTCATGTCTTAAGATATGTCCAATTAACATTGTCCTCCGCGTTTTTATACTCTTCCATATTGAGTTATACTCTCCTGCCTTCTCAAAAATTTCCTCATTAGTAATCTTGTCTCTCCAACTAATCTTTAACATCCTTCTGTAGCACCATTACTCAAACGAAATTAATCTTCTTTTCTCTTCGGTACCATATGTCGAGGTTTTACATCCATACAGGGTAATCGTCCAGACATAAGCTTTCAATAGTCTTTTCCTCGTTGTCCAGCTGATCTTATTTGTTGTAAAAATTCGTTTCTTTTTGTTGAACGCTATTTTTGCTTGTGCAGTCCTACATATTATATCATTCTTGCTTCTTCCATCTTTTGTGATTTTCCTTCCTACGTAGCAGAATTCTTGCACTTCCTCCAACGTTTCTCCATTAATTTTAATTTTCGAATTTTTATCTTTACCATATACCATTACTTTCGTCTATGCTTTATTAATTTTCATATTGTACTCATTCCCCATTGTTTCCAAAATTTTCTTATGATCCTCTTCACTTTCTGTTACTGTCACAATGTCATCTGGAACCGAATTATAGTTAGTAGTTTCCCCTGTATCTTTACCCCAGCATCAATTGCGTCTCTGATCTTATCCAGTGAGCCTTAAATATAGGCATTAAAAATTGAAAAGTTGTTAAATATCATGCGAAAAATAAATAACTCAAGATTAATAGCTACTACCAGTGCATGCTCCTCATAAAAGAACTTGTTTGCTCATTTCCAGAGGAGACAAGTCTGGAGATAATTACAGAGGGGGATTCTGCGGCTGGAAATACTGGAAAAAGTCTTTGGTACTGTAAAATAAAGCGACCTTGGGCGTGCTCGCCAAGAGGCAGTGAGCCAGCCAGCCAACTTGCAGACACTCTTTCCCCCGGGAATAGAAAATGTAGCTGCTACTGACAGCGACCCATCATCAATCACCGAACCTAAGCCCGCAGCCAAAGCAGACTGCCCGCTACACACAAAACAAGTCGAGCCGACATCCACGCTAAGTGCATCGCCGCAATGCACGTTAACAATCCATCACTACCACGGATTAACTCCGAATTGTGATGTTTTACAGGGCTTCTAGGGGCTGTAATGTTGGTGCTGGTATGAATTCCATCAGTTATCACCGATCCAACAGGACCTGGGAGAAGAACGCCAGCTTTTATTCACAAGTCGGCATTTCAGATATCGGTTTTTCCAAGGCTTCCCGAAATCTCCCCAGCTGACGGCCGCCATGGAAAATTTCCTTCCCGTTTCTGGACCACATTGATATTCCAGCTGTAATAACCTTTTTGTAAAACCTAAAATAAATTTATAAGAGCAATGCCTTGACACTATGGGACTATAGCACCGAGTGAATTATTGTGATTACCACGTTTACAGGTTTCATTTTTCCAGTTTTCTAGGTTTCCAAATTCCCACGTTTCTGTTGTGCTGTAAGAAATATATAAAATGTCGGTTTGTAGTCTTACCCTTCTATTTTATTTAATTTTTTAAATTGTTTTTTAAGTGAGAATTTTGTCTAAACCTAATATGATTCATTTGTCACTACCTACAAGTCTGAAGCCAAAATTTCAGCATAAAGAAGGCGTAGTATAATATTTTGTCTTACTATATGGCATCTCCTCTGTCACGGAACGCCACGTATTTGGTGTTCTTTACTAACCTTCTTGCTAGTGTTTAAAGTGCCAATATTTCTTCTTTATACCTCCAAAAGAATAAAGATATCCAACAAAAACATTCATTTGGTTTTTATATTAACTTTCATTAATTTATTATTTCTTTTTGTGCACAGATACAACTCGCAGTTTATTTTAACGTCCGCCGTGCATACTGCTTTCATTTCTTCTCATCTCTTTGCCCAAGATCTTCCTCCTATACTGTTTATCGTCCAGAGATTTTCATGTACTGGTAATTGCATGTAATTATTATTGGTATTCTATTGATGTTATTCTGTATAATGAAAAGAGCCAACTGCATAATATTATTATTGTTATATTGTAGATGTTAAATTGTAAAACGAAGGTGGCTGTATGGGTACAAGCCCAATGGCAACAAAATAAATGAAAAAAAAAACGACGCATGGATTTCTTTGGCACAATACTTAAGTAATGAAAATAACACGATATAAAACACTTTTAACAACATACACATATAATCAGCTTAACATTAATCAGATACAAAATAGTGAATCGAAAATACCACTGTCAATAAACAATTCCCACAGAAATAACATAAAAAAGAAACATTAATTACTAACTCTTCAAAAACTAAGAGGCTGTGTATCCTTACAGTAGGAACAGACCTACACGCTTTTCATTAATAGTTTGTTCTGATTTTAGTTTGATTTTTGAAGTTATTTTCGTGATAACTTCACACACGACTAATATTATAAGTAGTTATTAATGTACACGAAAATTATATTGCGATTGAAATAATATTAATTTTTTGAACCCAATAAAAGCTTACCTAAGTTAAACGGCTGACAGGAACTAAAGTTTTGGGCAACTGTGGTCTATATTGACATTTCTCAACCTTTTTCAACCTGTGGACCAGAAAAATGTCACAAACAGACGGACCACTAACGTCTATGATCCTTATAAAAGTGTCTGCAGGTTTCGCAACCGCCATGATGCTGCAAATAACTTTGCGGGATTGGCGCTGCGTCCAAAACACTCATCACTGTCTTGGAAAATACCGGGTGACATCTGTAAGCGAATTTGAGTATATGTACGGTGTGTGTAATGTTTTTCGAATCGTAATGTCGGTTAGGTCAAAGTCGCCGGCCGAGTGCAACCCAACGCTATGACTTCAAGTCACATGCATACGCAGCACTGTCGGTATATACTATATCTAAATTATGTACGGAGATAATTAAATGACGGAAATAAATATCCAAATGCTTTTGTGTATTCTGTGCCTTATACTAATTGTGATAAATAGTATGAATTGAAAGCTACGTAGATTGACTGGAACCCTGGCACCTCCCACCCGCCCCCTCCTGCACGTATCCCAGCGTAGCTTTCCACCCAACCCCTCCCCTCCACCCAACCCCTCCCCTAGACCGAGACACGTAGTTTATGGACGCTCACAGACTGGCTTTCATTTGTTTCCGGGCTGTCCGGATGACTCCGCGTTATGATGTGTGCAGCCGACATTTGGATCAGTTCTGCCCCAGAGGAAGACCGCAGTAGGATAGTCGAAATGTCGGCTACACTAATCATGACGCGGCGTCATCCGAACAGCCAAGAATCAACTGACTCTGACCACGGAAGCCCACGATTACCCGGGGCGCACATTGAGCTGCGTGGCGCAGTAGGGGCAGCGCAGAGCAGGGCAGGGCAGCACAGACAATGAAACTTTGTCGGGCAGTTGCACGCGCATATTAGAGCGCAGTTTCGTGCGGCAGTTTACAAAGTATTGTTGTGTTGTGCGAGAAACCGACAAAAAAGTGTAGCCAAAAACATGTCGATGCAAAAACTCGATTTTTTTATTTCTGAATCAGACTCGGATGCCGAGCTTGGAAAATTGTTATTACTTAACAGAAACTGAGTTAAATAAAACTATGCAAAAGTGAGTATATGAAAAGAAGAAATTCTCATCTGGCTTTTGCAGTGACAAGAGAATTCTCAAAAGATTATTTCCGGATGACTCGAGCGGAGATTCACGGCATAATGTAACCTGTTATTTTTTCGACAACGCTCAAATACCCATTAGGACTGAAGATAATCTCGCAGTATCTTCGTGGTTATTTATTTAATTATTTGGCATTTGACGGTACATGAGATTTACACGAATGTTTTTCTCTTTTATTTCATATTATTTTTTTTTCTTTTAAACTACAATACAGAGCATAAGAAACACCTAAAACTAAAAACGCAGTGTTCACCAAATTATTCCGGAAATTGTCTTCACAAGAATCCTCCCTCTCTCATTAGCAGTTGGAAGGAGGTGGCCTTGAAGAAGGAGAAAAAGCAGAACAGCTCAATTCAGTCGAACAAGTGCCAGTTTTTTTTTTTTTTTTTTTTTTTTTTTTTTTTTTTTTTTTTTTTTTTTTTTTTTTTAAAAAAAGGCAGGTGTTTCTCGGGGACACTATTGAATGATGTAGTACAAATAATAAGAAAATAAATAATAGCCTATATATATATATATCTTTTTCGAAGTTTTATTAAAAATTAATTTTAAAAAAAGTTAAAATTGTAAGTGGGCAGTTGTATGATAAATAAATGCTGAATTTACTGGCCACTTGTTGGTCTCATTGTCCAAATTTCTTGTTTAAATTTAATTTTTATGTATTTTTTATTACTGATATTGTGAATCGCAGGTTGGTTACGCACCAGATTAATCAATTTTTCTTATTCCATAGTTGAAAATGATTATAAGTAAAGCAAGATTATAAATAACGCAAGAAGTGTTACGGCAAAAACCGGCACGAGTGAACTGCGTGGCACAGTTTCTGTGTCGTGAACACAACGTATCGCAGGCCACGTGCGGCGCAGTACTGCGCTGCCCTGCTCTGCATCTCAATACGCGCTGTTCCGCCCCAAAACATAGAGACACAGAAACTGTGCTGCTCTGCGCTGCGTCGACTGCGTGTCAATGTGCGCCCGGCCTTACACTTGCTTGCATTTGTTCGCTACGAACATAACAACAGTATCAAACATGTTTTTCTGTTCTGTCAACATCTCCCTACGAATACCTAGGGGGAACGATATCTGAAGTTTTAAGCAACTTCTTACTGACTGATAATATTAAGCGTGATAATTTTGTGGCAGTAAGCAGGGGCAGCCCACGCGCTATGTCGGGAACGCGGAAAGGTCTTGAGGTTCGTGTCAGAGCAATCAACCCATCAGACATCTGGCATCATTGCTACATTCATAGGGAAGCATTAGCTGCTAAAAATATGCCTGCTAAATTAAACCTGTTTGGATGAAATTATACAAATGGCGGATTTATCGAATTTTCCGTGTGTAAAGCATTCACAAACAGTTTTTGTTGTAAGCCGAAGTGCGCTGGTTATCACGTGGAAAACATGTTACGCGTGTTTTTGAACTGAGAGATGAAATCCGAATGTTTTTTTAAAGAATTTGAATGATACAAAGCAAAACGTTGATCACTTCCATGACTTTGTATGTCTCTCCATGTTATCTTACTAAGCTGATATCTTTAGCGCTTTAAATAGGTTGAATTTGAACTTACAAGCAACAAATGATACCAATATTTTCATTGCCGAAAATAACTCGAAGGAATGTTGATAAAACTTGAATTATGAATCACGTGAAAATAATAGCATCTCTACTCAATTTCAGATCCAAACTCGCGAAACAAGTGTGGTGGGAGAGTGGTAACGCACTAGGCTCTAAATTTGGAAGACGTGAGTTTGATTCCCTCACTCCAGGTGAATGCCAGGAGGCTGTCTTTTAAAAGGCCATGACCGAATTCCTTCCCGTTCCATGCCGCCCAGTCTTCACCCACCTCTAATGATCTCCACAAGGCCTAAAGTTCTAAGCAAAATAAAAAACGGTATTCTTCCGGACAAATATTAAAAAAATTACTTCTTTATTTTCAGTTACCGAGGTTCTCCCAACATAAAATAAAAATATATTTCCCATCGTGATGTCTCCTTACCAATTAGCCTTCATATTTTTCTCAGACTTAGACGGCTGGTACTAAATTTGGTTGTGTTTCCATTTTTAAACATTAAAACTTAAGAAACGTCTCAATTTTGCATCAGACGAGACCCTGATAGAGTGATTTATAGATCCAAAACACCCCTAACCCAATCACTAGAAAAAGAATTGTTCATTTACGATACAAGAATTGCTGAACCTGCCATCTGTTGCCTATTAATATAACTTCCTCAACTTTCCTAGCTAATTTGGTTTCCCTTCAAATCGCATAATCAAATCGCATTTGGGAATCAGGAGAGAGATGTCATATATGTCGCTTTCTCAATTTTGATTTGTAAAATCGAAATAAACACCTGAACATGAGTTTTTTTCTGAAGATAGGACTCTGACATCGATTATATACCAGAAACGCCACTAATCATTCATTTTTAATCAAAACCGTTAAAGCCGCTTTGTTAGAGCGTTATCTAGAATGCCAGTATACATATATATACAGGATGGAAAACTATCTTGACAAGGCATCCGAGCTGTTATGGTTGTCGATATTACTGGACACAGCTCACTAGGTGTCAAGTCGTGCAGCATGGAAATTCATTCCATTTTTTTTCATATTATGTGTAGGCGAAATGTTTGGATTTATAATCGGAGTACAGTGCTTAGTGTTCCATCGTAGCAGCGTGTTCAGGATAATGCTATTGTTACACAGAAATGAGCTATAGTCAATGGAAATAGCACGAGCTGGACTTTTAAACCTATATACTTGTGAAATTACAATCATACAGAGATTTATCTTTAGTGGGTTGTTTCAGATGTACTGTATGCAAACAAGAAGCTAATAACGCAAATGCTAAGCTCGAAATTGCTAGAAATTTCTTTCTGAAAAGTGAGTAAAATCCAAATTGGAATAGCTTTTATATCCCCTGTACACTTGCGTGGCTGTTACCGAACATGGTGACTGAGCGGTAATGCCATGGTTTCAGAACGAAGCAGGGTCGAATTTACAGTATCGTGAGGAGCTTACTATGGCCATGAAAGTTTTTCAAAGAGCAAAAATCGCCGTGGAAAAATCATATCTCGTTGCTATTCTCACTTAGGCTCTGTAAACATGGACACTAACATCAAAGAACCTTAGCAGGATACACGATGTTTAGAAAAAAGTTTCCTAGAACTGCCCTTCAGAAAACAAGACTTGATCACTGAAAGAATGATGAAATTAGTTCTGATCTGGACTTAAATAAAGCAATGGAAGAAAGACTTAGATAATCTAGACTTAAATTGTTTTGACATGTTACAAGAATGAATACCATAAGATTACCGAAAGTTTATTAGGGAACAAGGATAACGGACAAAAGACCAGTTGGAAGGCCAAAAGAAGATGAATAGAATAACTGAAGAAGGATTTGGAGAGAAGAGGATCTGTTACGGGCAATGAATTTTTCATAGACAGGAGACAATGGAAGATGATCGTTTGTAACCACCACAACCGAATCACTGTGTAACGTTAACCCTTAGCGTTTTCGTATCTTCTTCCTATTCAAAGATAGACGATATTTGCTGAGCCATTTACAAGCTAATCAACATGTTACCGCAAGAGCGGGCACGTCGTAAATTTTGATAAATCATTTGGCCATGGTATCTTTGACGAAAACCCAAGTTACAAGAAATTTAATAGTTAAACATGAAACTTCAATTACTGATGGGAACAGTTTAAAAAATTATCGAACAAAAAAAATCCTCTTTCAATATTATTCACTATGTATACTTCGTTGTCAGTTTCTTTTCTAGCTTTTCCAGCATTAACTATTCGGTAAACACAATTTTAAAATCACAAGAAAAATATACAACTACATTTTGGAGTCGCGCTCGAGGAACGCTATACGCCAAAAATAAAAAAAAATATGCTGTCGTTTTACTTCCATACAGTCTTGCCGCCTTACTGCGTCCACCACAACAGAGGTAGTGTTACCAACTGCTAACAGTGAAAATTGTATTCTACCAACTTAAACTATTCAGTAATTAAATTACAATGTACTCACCGTGGAAACCTCGCTTTACAGAACATGAGATACTTAGATATAACGATATATATCGTTATAACTGGGATGCTCGTAAACCACAGCGAAAACAACAGGAGACGATGCCAAGTGATGATGATGATGTTGACCGTAGCTTGGACGCAGGTAAACAGCAATTTGCTAAACTCTGCCTCGGCTCAGTACTGTTTACAGCAAACTGAGAACGTTCTCAGCGCCTCTCCAGAGAATGTTAAGCGAATTACAGGTGTAACGTCGGGGGTGTAATCGCCCTACACGGCGCAGCGAGCGCCTGAGGGCCATTGTCTTCACAGCCCTCAGTCCGCGCGCTGGTCTTAATTTTCACCGGAGGAATTAGTATCAACTTACGCTTCAAGCCGTCAGATAGGGTTCCCAGCTCCAGCTCACCAGTGTTGCTGACTTGCGCAGTATTCCCTTTGTAAAGGTGGGGACAGCACCACTTTCGAAACCCATGCGAAATTGGTACTAACCTTTGAAATTTGTTGTTGTTTTCCTTCAACACCATAAGGTGGAGAACCCGCGAAGACTTCATATCAACTTCTGAAATTTAGTTTAATTGCTTTATTAACATGTCCTCTTCACGTTTTGCGCTCTTGCTTTGTGGAAAAGTCGCTAGAAATTTAATTAAAAATGCGGATATATGAGAGACTGCGGAACTGCGAAATGCTATCAGCACTGCAAAAATAACATTAAACTTATCGGTACAGGGATCATATCAACCTTAACAGTTTCATTTCGTCATGGAGTTCATGGTTACGTTGAAATACTGCCTGGTCCAAGAGAAAACTTTTTTTACGAAATTTTCGTTCTGCGGCATCCACACGGAAATGGCGTATTTATTTACAACGGGACCAATCGATTATCTCTGGTTGCTCGTTTCTGTGAAAGATGGCGGGCATCACGGTATTACAACTCGGATTAATATTGTCTATTTGTCAATTTTGGGCGACTTTTCAACACAAACATTTCAACAAATGATTGAATCGACATTTTAAGAGACTGTCAATGCTTTCTCAACGCTAGTTGCATCTAACGACTGTGAGTCGCTGTCATTTTTCGGCATTTTTAATTACATTCCTGGCAAGTTTTGCGCAAAGCAAGAGCGCAAAACGTGAAGAGGACACGCTGATGAAGCAATTAAACCAAATTTCAGAAGGTTAGTACCAATTTAGCGCGGGTTCCGAAAGTGGTGCAGTCCCTGTGTATCGTATCTGCAGCGCATATGTCAACGGCTTATGATTTTTTATTGCTGTGAGAAATTTGCCGGCTTAATAGTAGCAAAAACAGAACGCACGAAAAAAAGAATTCTTCAAAATGGACCGAACCGGCGACTCTTAGTACGGGAACACCGCGCCTCAATTTGCGCATCTATTGTTTAAAATTCATTTCTGCCAACGTAGCTTTTCACGGCGTTTTAAATTAAAAAAACTCTTCTCGTGCTTCCAGCCGTGTGTAAATGTCACTGTCCGGGAGGCTTCGAAGCCGTCTATATCAGCCCTCATTTTTAACCAGCTGTTTGTTTATAAGATGCCCCGGAAAAGGCGGGCGGAAGACAAAAGTGCATCTGTAAGGAGCATACGATGACGTCATAGCGCTGGGACGGCTTTTGCCTTCCCCCGTTTCTGTGGCACTGCGTTAACCATCAGTTGAAAATTAGGGCAGAGGTAGGCGACTTCGAACCATCCCAGAGCTGTGGCATTTACACACGGCTGGAAGCCCAACAATTTATTATTTTTCTACTAGTTTACAATTAGAATATTACACATTTTTAACCCTTGATTTCCAATAAGCAAAGAAACATCAGGACGAAAGACACTGGAGCGAGATACCTGAGGCACCATACTATACATACGCTCTTATCCGTGCTGAGAGTCTCTCAGAACATTCGTAAATAAACGTCGCGTTGGAGGCTCTACAATGTACTTACTTACTTACTTCCTCTTCATGGATAGGCCAAAAGCCTGTTCCGACCTCATTCTTCCGACCATCTCTTCCTAGGTCTTCCAATGTCCCTTCTGCCTGTGGGATGGTACTCCAGGGCAAGCTTAGGAAATCTGTCCTTTCTCATCCGTAGGACGTGGTTCTTCCAGTTATCCCTTTTTTGGGTAATTCTATCATTTAGCGGGGAGATATTCAGTTGTTCCCTTATTTCCTCGTTCCTCCTCCTATCATTTAGGGAATACCCTTTTACTGACCTTAAAAATTTCATTTCAGATGATTGAATTTTGCTTTTGTATTGCGTTTTATTTACCCATGTTTCGCTGCCATATAGCAGAGTCGGTACGGCCATTGTTTTATAAAACTTGAGTTGAGTCTCCTCTCGTGCTTTACCTTTCAGTGTTCGTCGAATTGTTCCACACATATACTGAAATCGGTGAAGTTTCTTCTTCACCTCGTTATCCTCATTAAAAGATAATTCACATCCGAGATAAGTAAAGCTGGAGACTTGTTCTATTGGCTGATTGTCTACCACTATTTTATAGGGTATTTCCCCTGCCATGCCATGCCATAACTTTCGTTTTTGCACGAGACAACTGCAGATTGTAATCTTTGCTGATAATGTTTAGTATATGAATTGCTTTTTGAAGTCCATCTTCATTTTCCTGGAGGATAAATTGGTCGTCTGCAAACAACATAGTATTTATGTAAGTGTTGTTGCTTATTTTTATACCAGGATGGACATTTTCTTTCCATTTCCTAACTAAGTCATCTATATATATATTGAAGAGTGTTGGAGACAGGCTCCAACCTTGCCGCACTCCTTGGTTAATTGCTATTTCTTCTGTAAGTTTATTTCCTAGGTCTAAGACGATTTGTGTCCTTCTATACATACCTTGAATAACTTGTATTAAATGCTGTGGATATCCATTTCTTTGCATTATTTCCCATAGTTTTTGTCTATTTACTTTATCGAATGCTTTTTCATAGTCTATAAAAGCAATGAAAGTCTTTAAATTAAATTCTCTTCTCTTTTCCAGTAGTTGTTTAAGGCAGAATATATTATCTATGCAGGACCTTCCTTTCCTAAACCCACATTGTTCTTCTGATAGGAGAGCATCTGCTATTACTTTTAGCCTGTTATTTATTATTTTTGCATATATTTTGTATCCCGTATTTAATAAACTAATTCCTCGATAGTTATCACATGAATTCCTATCTCCCTTCTTAAAAAGTGAAATAACTTTGGCCTTCCTCCATTCTTCTGGGATGGTTCTCTTTTTCCAACACATATTAATTAAGTGTAAATATCTAAATTTCAGAATCATTCCCCCATACTTAATCAATTCTAAGTTAATTATATCTAGTCCAGGAGCTTTTCTATTTTTAAATGATTTTAGTGCTGCATCAACCTCCTCTATGTCTATAGGATCAATTTCTTTAGTATCCACATGGTCAATTCCTATTTTCTCTTCTTCTTCTTTATAATTACTATTGTACCATAATGTTCTGTAGTGTTTTACCCATGCCTCTTCTTCAATTACATTTATATTAGCACTTTCCTTTTCATCCTTGTTGAGATGTTTCATAAGTTTATAAGCCATCTCTTGTCTACCATGGACATCATCTTCTATTGAACTGATTAATCTATCCCATCCCTCTTGTTTCAACTTCTTTGTTATTGTCTTAACAATATTTCTCCTTCTTTTATATTCATTTTCATTTTCTAGGGTTCGGTCCTGTATCATTTTTAGATAAGCATTTTGCTTTTGTTTGACGGCTTCTGCAATTTCTTCGTTCCACATTTTAAGTCCAGTTTTTCTTCTAAATTTCTTTTTCTTGCCAATGGCTTCATATGCTGCTTTCAGTATTGATGAAGCTATAGTTTCCCATTCTTTATTGATGTCATTATTTGTTGGGTTTTCCAGTAAGCGCTGTTGTAATCGGCTTTGATATAGATGTTTTATTCCTTCATCTTTTAAAAGGTAGGTCTTAAAAACTTCTTGATCTTGTTGTAAGTTTTTATTCATTCTTTTCCTCCATTTAGCAAGTATTCTTATTTTTGATATAACGAGATAGTGATCTGTATACATATCACTACCTCTATGTACACTGGTGTCTACTACATCTGGACCTAATTTTTATTAACCATTACATAGTCAATGATAGACCTTTGTCCTCTTGCCGTCCATGTAAATTTATGGATATCTTTTTTTGTAAAGAATGTATTTGTAATCTTTAACTGGTTGAAGGACGCAAATTCTCTCAGTAGTTTCCCATTTTCATTTAATGTGTATTCACCTCTGTTCCCCATTACCTCTGGAATTGGACTATTTCCTACGCGGGCATTAAAATCGCCAGCCAGTATTAGGAAATCACTTTTATTAATTCTGTCTATCACCACTTGAAGCTGTTCATAAAATTGTTCAGATTCTTCTCGTTTGTTTTCTTCTGGGGCATATATGGCGATCAAGGTTAGGTTGCCTCTCTCTACTTCCAATCTTAGGGTCAGGATCCTTTCACTTATCATATTGTAACTGACAATTTTATTTTTCCATTTCCTATCCACTAATATTGCCACTCCTACTGCAGCTCTTTTCTCTCGTGCCAATCCACTGTAGATCATTGTATATTTATCTATTTCTTCTGTTCCCTTCAATTTCTTTTTTGTTTCTGTAATTACAGCAATATTGATCCCCTTTCTAGTTAACTCCCTGTCCAGATCATATTCTTTATTATTTATCCCTCTCACATTCCACGTTCCTATTTTCAAATTGTCTTTGATTCCAAATCGTTTGTCCTTTGACCTTGCCTTTGTTGTCCTCATAAGATCCATCCGGCTTTCCTTACTTTGAGGTTTATGAGTAATATATCTTTTTATGTGGAAGGGTTACCAGCCCTTCGCACAACCCCCATCCTGGAGGGCCAGGGTTTTATTTCAGGGTGTTCCTTCCCTTAGCCAGAATGCCCCAGTTTTAAGGCGCTGGGGGCTCGCCTTCCATCCTCTCCCGTTAGCTACACTCAAAAAGTGCATTGCCCAGGGGTCACGCGGCTTTCACCTTCGTGGACGTGGGAGTAGGGTTTGCTGGCAGAGCTGCTAAGATAGATCACAGAGGCATTTCTCAAGGTTTTATTATCTCAGCCCATCCGGCATAGGCTGAGATCCTTGAGACCATACCAGCCTTGACCCCCGCTCTACAATGTTTGAGGTTAAAAACAGCTTTCAATTTCCTGCGATGGCGCCAGATCACACGGCGTCATGAAAGATACCTGACATTTCAAGTCGCACTCTCAACTTTCAAACCGTGTAAATCTCATCAAAAACTGGTCAGCAGATTTGGTATAATTTTTTTTTGTTTTTTTTTTTCCTTGCTTTACCTTCCGTCGAGTTCGAGGGTCGTTAGGGGTGGGAGAGGGATTCAGGAGAGGTACGGGAAGGAATTCGAGCTTCAGATATCTTTTGAGAAAACTAAATTTTAGGTCAATATTAAGCATTCACCCACGGTACTAAACACAGAGTAGGGAAAAACCATCAAGGTCAATAAATTTAACTATCTACTTAGGATAATTCAGATTATAGGGTTTGAAGGGGAAGCAAACAGAGCGTGGTGGGTGAGCAGTAACCCTCTGGCCTCGCATTAGGAAGAATGCATGTTCGAATCCCAGTTAGGGCATCCAGATTTCGGTTTTCCATGGTTTCCCCAAATCACTACAGGTGAATGCCGGGATGCTTCCTTCAAAATGCCATGACCGAAATACTTCTTATTTTCTTGTCTCCAGTCCGAATGACCTCGACGAGGCGTAAAGCCATATACACAAAAAAAATATCAAGAGTAAGAAAACTCGAATTAGCATACTAACTGACTAAAGATACGTACAACAAAAGGAAAACTAAAGAAAAACTAAAACTTAAATATTACAGCACAGTGAGTGTCTTTCCACCGCGTTATGCTTGCTCTCTGTGGAAACTGGGGAAATAGAAGAGATAAAGAAAATTAAAATCTGGGGACAATTGAAAACAACACCAAAAGAATAAAGATCTAAACAAGGAAAAAGAAATTCATAGGATTTCAGGCGATAGGAAAAGAGGAGAATCAGACTCTTTGGCCACATAATGAGTATGGATAACAGAATACTTACAAAAATAATTTTCAACCATGTTTGCAAAAGGAAGAAGGCACTCATTGGATCCAAAGAGTGAAGAAAGATATCACAGAGATCGAAATAACAGAAGGTATAATACAAGACTATAAAATCTGAGCTTTCAGCAGACTGGTACAAAATTTCAAGGGTTTACAAAACAAGCAGAATAGGAAACGTGATACCATCTAACTCAATAAAGGAGAAAACAGCAAAGTAAATGGATTAAGAACTATTGGAAATCAAGCGTAAAGGTATTGCCATAAACGCGCATGATTTCTTTTGTTGTCCTGATATGGCAAAACTCGAATTTAAGAAGGAGGAATGGTAGCATTGGTCAGAAGAAATTTCGGGAAACTATGGAAAATGGTCGGATCTGCATTGGAACCCGCATCCTCCTAGGAGCGAGGACCGAGGATTACCGTTCACCCAATATGCTAGGTCCTTCTTGAAGCGGAAACAAACAAAAACACGGACTTGACCCTCTAGGCTTTCACATATCTAGAAACCAGTAATAGAATTTATCAGTGCAGGTTTTTAACAAAGTAACCGATTCCAAGCCACACACCTTTTTAACTTGCCATTAAGTGGTGTTGAGAAACAAAAGACGTTAAACAAAACACTATTGTATTGGAGGCAACAAAAGAGGGGTGGCAATCCATTGCACGGCTGTATTGTCGGCCCTACGAAGCTGTAAGCCAGACTCGAAGTAGCTGCAAGCATTCGATACGACTGGAGCAATGCACTTTGCTGGAGACCTCACTGTAGCCCACACTGAGAGCCTAAATGGAGTGCGGGCAGCCTAACGAGCCCCTGAAAGCATCCGTAACGAATTACCCGCGCCCTGTTTACACATCCGACCAATACAGAGTGACTTAAGGAATAACTTACTGTTCTACACAACCATTCACGCTGTAAATCAAATTCTTACCATACAAACTTTAAATCAACTCCTTTGTCTATATCTATATTTCAATCTCAATATCAAATAAAACACTATCTCATAATTCCTACAATTTTCATTAAACAAAACAATTATCATTTCCAAAGTCACATTCCATTATCTTTATGAAAACCCTAAACCTTCTTCCCTCAGGCTAATATTTTCCTCTTCTTAATCCCGCTAGGATTCTTGTGGCTTCTCCATCGAGCCATTCTGTTTCATCTTTTCTCTTAAATCATATTCTTTCCACAACCAACACGTCCTCTTCCTTCCAAATCTTTTCTTCAACTCTCTCGACTGTTATTTATTTTCCAGAGATCTCATTATATTCATCTTTGACCTTGGAACTTAAAATTCAGAGTTAGTATATACAATTACAATTATTAAATAAAAAAAATAGCTTTAAAAATGTCAAAATCACAAAATGTGAGGTTGTGTACCTCACAACTCGTAGAGCGGACCTGCTTTGCTTTGTGACACCACAGACATGTACGAGGGCGAATCAGAAAGTAAGTTACACTTCCAAGTTAGTCCATTTATGAAACCACCTACACATAGACAACACGGCTATGACAACGTAAGTTCACTTTTCCACATAGTTCCCAAGAGACCGTAAACATTTCTCGGAACGGTCAACAAACTTTTCGATTGCAGATGCTTAGAAATCACTTCAAGCGCTATAACCACCTGACAGCTGCCTTCACCTCTTCATCGTTTCGGAATCGTCGTCCACCGAGATCCTTTTTCAGCTTAGCGAAGACATGATAACCTCAGGGAACTAAGTCTGTACTGTATGGAGGATGTCGCCATACCTCCCACTTGAATCGCTGCAGCAGTTCGGGTGTTTGGCGGGGCGTGTCAGGTGTTGCGACGCTGCTAATAACACACAGTGATTGGTCCTGGTGAGTAAGCGGACAAATTTCGTGCCTGATGTTCGAATGGGCAAGGGGTTCTCTGTTCAGTCTTCTTCTATGAATGTCTTGATCGTATCCGCGAATAGGCAGATTACCAGGTGGAATGCAAAACCTTCCATGGCGACGTCTGGGAAGATGAACTATGATTTTGTCTTCCCCAGACTGACAGTGTAAATCTTAAATGAACGCAGTTTTCCTCGGCATTGTATATTTATAAATGCTTCTCGGGAAACAAACCTAGTAGTACTATTACTTATACTTTTTTTTTGGTTTACGCCTCGTGTACGTCGAGGTCATTAAAGTGGAATGGGACTGGGGACTGGGGACAAGGAACGGGAAGGACTTCAGCCATGACCTTTAGAAGGAAGCATCTCGGCATTTTCCTAGAGTGATTTCGGGAAACCACGAAAAACCCAAATCTGGATGCCCGGACGGGGATTCGAACCGGCGTCCTCCCGAATGCGAGACCAGAACTTTAACCGTACACCCACAATATTTCGGCGACATAAAATTCCATCGCCATCTTCAGATGCAATCGTAAGACTTGAAGTCTGCGTAGAGCGCGTTGTTTAAACACTGTCATGGCAACTACAGACGTTGTTACGTTGCCTAGCAGCATCTCAGACTTCATTAGACGCCCGTGGAGGACAAAACACAGAGCAGCGTCAATAATAGGTATCCACGCATCACTTAGCTGGAAACCACAATCTCGGTTAACCAGATCAGACGCGAGGCGAATTCCAAACGCTTCTGTAATGACGCTGTCTCAGAAGCCTCTCGCATGTGCCAGCACCTTATTTGATTCGAAATCGAATCCATTTCCTTGTTCCAAACTATGTTCCCTCACCGCGGATTTGTCCTTTTGCCCCACGTGAACATGTTGGGCATGTTCCAAAGAACGGTCCTCAATAGACCGTATTGTCTGTCCGATGTACTTTTTTTTTTTCGCATTCACACGGGGTACTATAAATTGCGGCGTACGAAGGGTAGGGTCATGCTTCGGAGAGCGCCAAATGTTTCTTGGTCTTGTTGGTGGTTGGAAAATGGTCTTATGCCATTTCTTGTTAGAACCCCTCCAACTCACGATGTTGTAAAAAGTGTAAGTCTCGTTGCAAGTGTGAATGACTGTGATAGTTTTTGTGTGCTGTGTAGAATGTTTATTGTGTTGCGGGAGAAAGAAATAAGGGTGTGAAACACTGTGCAGCCCATTAAAGCCTGCTCTTCCGAAAGACACCTTACTTAACGTCACCATCCGACAGACGAATCACCTGAACAGTGACGTATGCCCTCGCTCCATACGCACTGCGGAAAGGTTTGTGTTTTAACCCAGGACTTCACTCTGGTTATTAGGATCACCTCTCCTAGATCAAAAAGAAGTATCTCCCTTCCTTTCGAAATATAAGAAGGTAAGTAACGATTCTGAGTTTACTCACTGCTCTCATAATGTTCCTGCAAATGATTCAGACAATTCTGTACTAGCATTAATGAATTCATGCAATTCAAAATCACTAATTCTTCGTCTTCATACCGAGTCCTGGTGATGAAAACGTCTGCCATTACCATCACTCGACCCAGCTAACTCCACGCCGCAATTAACTGAATCAACCCAATTTTCCACGGTTTCTCCAAAATAATTCCTCTCACTGTGTTGTGCTAAGTTTACCATTCAATATTGCAAGTTAAACTGGTGTATTTCTGTTTTCAATGGTTTCTCGAATTCTCTCCAGGTGAATGCCGCGACTATTCCTACAAAAGGCCATCGACGAATTGATTTCTCGTTCCTTGCCTCCAAGCATTTTCAGCCTCTATTTACCTTGACGTCGACTAGGCGTAAAACCCCAAAAATATTTTTTTTTCATTTCGTTTCTTGCGCCAAACAGAAAAAAGTTTGGTAGATTCCACATTTAAAACTACGCCAAATATCATCGCTTTTTTTTTTTTTGCTGTCGTCAGTCTTTCGTCTGGTTTGATGCAATCCTCCATCCTTTCCTATCCTATGCTAACCTCTTCATTTCTACATACCCCATACAGCCCACATCCTCAATTATCTGCTTCATATATAATCTCTGTCTTTCGCTACAGTTGTTACCTTCGACTGTTCCCTCCTCAAATAAATTAGCCAATCCAGCATGTCTCAAAATATGACCTACCAGCCTGTCTCTTCTTTCTGTAAGCTTCTTCCACAAACTTCTTTCCTCCCCCATCATTTCCAGAACTCGTTCATTTCTTACTATGTCTGTCCACTTAATTTTCAGCATTCTTCTCTAGCACCACATTTCAAATATTTCAATTTTCTTTATTTCCGGTTTTCCTAAAGTCCATGTTTCGCTACCATAAAGTGCTGTGCTCCACACAAAGATTTTTAAAAAGTTCTTTCTAATTCCTAGATCAATATTTGAAACTGAAAGGTTTCTCTTTTTCATGAAGACTCTTTTTTCTAGTTCTATTCTGCTTTTAACATCATTCCTGCTTCGGCCATCGGTTGTAATTTTACTTCCCAAGTAACAGAATTCTCTTACTTCTCCTATTGCATCCGATCCTATTTTTATATTTAATCCACTACTATTGGTATCATTTCTGCTACATTTCATCACTTTTGTCTTGCTTTGATTTATATTCAGTCCAAAGACTTCCTTCAGTATTTTGTTCGTGCCATTCAGTAACTTCTCAATATCCTCAGCCCTCTCTGCTAACAAGACAATGTCGTCAGCAAATCGTAGCATACTGATTTTTTCTCCCTGAAAACTTATGCCACATGGAAATTTTTCTTTGACTTTCTTCATTGCTTCATTCTACATACAAGTTGAATACTAACGGGGATAGACTACAGCCTTGTCTCACACCCTTTTTAACTGATGCATGTCTCTCGTGATTCTCTACTTTTATTACAGCCACTTGATTCTTATATATCGCTAGATGTGCGGAAACCCGCGAGCACATCTCTCATAGTTAATTTAAAGTAATCTGTTGCGTCACTAAAATACCAAGGTAAGTTCAGCTGTGTGTGTATCGTACAAACTGTTACGATGCAAAAATTCTAACCTTTACACCTCAATTTCGGCTACGGGTTGCTTTCACTATAAATTAATATTTAAAATTGCCAGGGAAAGGTTTTGTTGATTATTCCACTGCTTTTAATGAGGCTGTGAATAACAGATCGGTGGACCTGCTGAGGTGTTTAGTAGTAACGTATTCTTTCCGAGAATGCATTAAAATTTATGTGAAGTTCTTTTTTCAGGTCTGACCTGTGTGAAATATCGGTACCGCGAATTTATCTTCGCGCTAACTGCACGCGGAATCAAGACCGTGAATACGTTATTTTTCCGTTGCAGAAGTCAGGGTGCTGCTGGTAGTGACGTCACTGCTGACGCCGTCTCAACAACACGATTTGCAGTGCTGCCAATTCTGCGGATTTATTCGTAGATCTACGAATTTTTATAAAAAGTTGGGATTTTCGGCATTTGTTAAAATATCTATGGATTTTTTATACTTTTTACTATTTGTTGGATTTTCCTTCTATGACTTTTTTTTTTAACTTTGACCGTATCGTATTAATGCAGTACAGGATTGTCAATAATCGTGAATCGTTTCCTTGCAGCAGCTCGTGTGAATGAACCATTGAAATAAAACTCAATTTAACAAGTTCAGAGATATTTCTTACTTTCAATGTAGAATATTATTTTGTATTTCGAATTTTAAAGACCTGGAAATAAAAAGTATTCTTAATTTTTACTCTTTCTTTAATAATTATTGTTTCAGTCTTTTAGTTAGCGAATCTCCGGATTTTTTGTATCCAATCTACGGATATTTTAGCGACCATCTACGGATATTCAAAGCCAAGTGGCTGTCAGCATTGACGCTTTGAATTATCTGTTTCTAAGGCGCAGAAGTTAGCACATGGTAGAACATTATAGTAAATATAATCAGATGTATCATAATGGAACGACGTAAATATTAACCACGGCAGATAAGGAAGCAACAATACTTGACATATAAGTACGAACGTTTTAAAAATTAAATAGATAACGATATAAATTTATATGCAACCATCAAACCCGTGCGAAGGTTTTACTCATTCTACCTTCCGTCCCGTAACTCATTAAAAAATGTATGTATTCAATTTTACGCTGGATTGTTGAAATTATATACTCAGTACAAGCGTACTCACAAAATAGCAAACAGAGTTTATTAATGTGAAACCGAGCGTGGTGGGTGAGCGGTTAACGCTCTGGCCTTGCATTCAGGCGGATGCGGTTTCGAATCCCCGTCCAGGCATTAAAATTTGGGGTTTCCATGGTTTCCCCAAATCACTCCAGGCGGATGTAGAGATGCTTCCTTCATATGACCATAGCCGAATCCCATCCCGTTCCTTGTCCCCAGTCCGTTGCCGCCTCTAATGACGTAGATGTCGACGAGGCGTAAAGCCGTAAGTAAAATAAAAAGTTAATGTGAGCAATACAGTATATAGTTGTATACACTGTTCTGTATCAGAATGCAATCATCTTAAGTTTTGTTTGTTTGTCATTTTCGGTAATTGATGTAAAATATTGATCGTGAGTAAATGTAGCACTTGTAAAGTATAATCCAGGTCTCTGAAGCGTTTCCTCCTGAAACGTGTTGATAGTCACTGCTAAGGGAGTGTCCATAAACTACGTGGCTCGGTCTTGAGGGGGAAGGGAGGGAATTATCTGTCACAGTTAAATTATGGAACATGACACACAACAGCATGTGCATATTTATTTCCGTCATTTAATTATATCCGTCTGGCAAGAGAAAACAGTAAATATTTCTTTTTAAATCGATTGGAAAAAAGAAGCTACGTGGTATGCGGGGGAGGAGGGAGTGTACATGCAGAAACCACGTCAGGGGAGAGGACTTCTCAGGAGGCCAACATGGAGCTACGTAGTTTATGGACGCTCCCTGAGTTACCAACTTTCAGTGGGAACTCCTGCCGACCCCTAAAAGCTCCCGTTACCAATTTGACTCTCTTGCGTGGTGGGTTGCGTCATGCTGGCGCTGCGGTGAGGCAAACTGTGTCCACGACGCTCCTGGACCCGTTTTAACTTAACTTTTAAAGAAACTATGTGTTTCAATTCAGATATCTGGTATTATGTTATAAATCGGTGAAAAATACTGTCTGCTGGTATATTATTCATCACTGAGGAGTTCATATTAGCTAAGAACAAGGGATGTCGACGACAGGAATAATATGTAGGTCATAGCGAAAATAGAACCGAACTCAACAAAACTAGATCCATAGTTAAATCACGCTACTAGATATTTGATGTACGAATGATTTTCAGAGTTAAATTATACTGAATGCGGTGACTGACTCTTCTCCCACTCATTCCAGAAATTAAGTTCGACCTGATGCTCTGGGCGTTACTTCTGCAACTGATTCACCCACCTACATCTTGTCTTAGGTTGAATGTAACCATTGCCAACCGCCTAAGCCAACTTAATTTTTGTATCTAAGTACCTGTTATTGAAATACCACCCACATTTTGAGTATCAAATACCGAAGTTGCAGAGGGTGCAAAAAAGAGCTGCTAGATTTGTTTCTGGAAATTATTGCAGAATACAATCAGTAACAGATATGATAAAAGAACTGCAATGAGATTCATTGCAAGACAGGGGGAGGGTGAAGAGGGTCATGGGAGTGTACAAGGCGTATACTGGCGATGTGGCATGGAAAGATATTGGTGTATGTATGAAAAGTAGTGCATGTAAGGGAAAAATGACTATGACCACAAGCTGACACTCGATTTCAGGCACAAGGGTGTGGGAAGATTCTCTTTGTTTGGTAAAGGAGTGGGGGTTTGAATAAGTTACCAGGGGAAATGATGAATTATTTACCAAAAACGTTGAAAGAATTTAAAGTTAAAATTTTTAGAGGGAAAATGTAGGTGGGTGCAGGAAAGGGAGAAGATGGGTGAGTAGGGAAATTGCCACCGGAGCGTGTGCTCTATTGCAGTTTAGTTAAATTAAACAAGTTCTGATTAACAGCGTACTTTTTTGATAGAATCGCTACAAGGTTTCATGTCGATGTGGGAACTAGTGGCTAGAAGCAATGTTAATGTTCTCAGTTCCTGCAGTTACGATACCAAAAATGTCTTGTATTGTATATCGGAGATTGGAAAGCAAGGCAGTTCCTCTTCTTTTGGCTTCACGTCTCGTTGATGTCGTGGTGAGTAGAAAGGGGGGGGGGATGGTGAACAGAGAATGGGAAGAAATTCAGCCATTGATTTTTGAAGAAACCATGTTCGCATTTTCCTGGAGTGATGCTGGCAAACCATGGGTAGCCAAAATATGGATGGTCAGAGTAAAAGTTTAACCAACGTTCTTAGAGATTCTTGATGATCAACACTCATAATTCTACGACGAGGTCTCAGCAACTCACGACTGGAAATGGTCGATAAATAATGGTATGTATGGTAATATGGTAAATCCATATTGGAAGAAATTGAAAGCACTGGATCATACATACTCACTGTTGACTTGGCTGTATGGCCTCTGGTGTCGAAAACAAAAACAACTAAATTCATTACAAACATAAAAGATTCTCAAAAATTTTTAATGACACATATTGGAAGAATTAAAAATGTAAGGAATTTCAAATATTTAGGGGAGATAATTCAAGGAAATGTATTAGAAAAGTTTGCAATAGAAGAAAGGATACGCAACATTTTTACAACAAAATGTGCCTGTCTAAAAGCCTTAAAATAAGACAATATAATACAGTGGTGAAACCGGAATGTCTCTATGCAAGTGAATGCCTGGTATTAAATTATAAACTGGATAAGCTTGAAGTATTGGAAAGGAGAATTATAATAAAAATTTTGGGTCCATTGGAAAACACAGTACAATGGAAGATAAGAACTGATGAGAAAATATATCATAACATTGAAAAAATAACTCAATCAATGAGAAAACGTAGAATGATATTTTATGGACACATCTATCGCACGGATGGCACCAGGCTAACAAAAAAAGATTTTCAAATATTTTTGGGAGTAAAATTCAAGAGATTAAGAAAGATCTGAAACGAAATAATATCAATGAACAGGACGCTATGGAAAGAGAAAATTTTCGAAGCAGATTTCGAATATGGCAGGATTGCAAGGTAGAGAGCCAGAAGAAAACAGTTGCAAGATGGTCTGAAGAGAGAAAGAGAAGAAAGAAAAAACAACAGGAGAGGAATTGAAATTGGCACGTGGTCTCTAGCTGGCCATAACGAAAAGAAGAAGAAAATAAAAAAATAAATTTGTATATTAAATATGCTGCGAACATTTTAAGACCATTCTCATATCGATAAAATATATTTCGAAAAATTGCGATACTTTGAAAATGTTGGAGGTAAGAAAGTGGAATAAGTGAAAGGCAGGCAGAATCGGAGTAAGCGCTCTAGGAAATGGGAAGAGACGTCGACTATACTGACTGAGGGAGAAAGCCGAGTGAGAGAGCCGTGTGGAGCCGCGATCTCGGTGGGACCACCGGTGCGGGAGAGGGAGTTCGTCCACGTAATGCCTCCGATGAACTTGGACTGCCCAGAGGAACACATTGACACTACGACTGATCTGGCTCTGAAACACGTGTTGCAGCAGTTAGAGACTGATTAGTAGGATATCTTCTGTACCTCGGGAATAGAGACGGGATTATAAGCGTTTGCATGTGTGCATATTTAGCCCATCTTCACCGGTTATTGTATATTCTACCTAAAACCTAGTTATGATGCATATTTTCGCTATGTTTACAATATTTTTCGGTAGTGTACGTATTTAAAAAAATAAAATCTTACGTTGTAGCCGGCAAAACCTATTAGCTGCACAGCTCTTAGTCTACGACGACTCACTGGAGAAACTGCGACCCACGTTTGGTAATGTAAATAAACTGATTTCATCAACAAAGAAAGCGCTTCTTAAGGCACGTTCTCGTAATAATACCTACAAAAAAATCGCCAGATATGCCTTCACCTACGGAACCAGTGGTAACTCGATGGGCTAGATGGTTTGAAGCTGTACTGTTTTACAATGAACATTTCGAGGCCATTAAAGGTGTAGTAAATGACTTTGATAATGGAGAGGCTATGGCAATTTGTCAGTTCAAAGAAGCATTTAACAACTGTAGTATTAAAACCATAGCTGTGATTAGCATTCGATTTTCCCACAAACCTGCGAGTATTAAAAAGGTTGAACTCAAGGTTTAGCATTGACTGAATCTATTCAGTTAATGAATAAAATCCGCATTGCCAGAGATATTCCTGTGTAAACTTAAGTGAAGTTTGAATATATTTCGGACAATAACCGAGGTTTTGAACCTTTGTGTCAAATTGATAGTTTTAGTTATGGGACGGGTGAACTTTTCCCAGAAACAACTGCTAACTGCTAACACGGCATCCAACTTCAAACACTGCCCAGTTACAACAGTGAATGTAGAATGGTCCATATCCACTTAAAAAAATATTTTGAGAGATCGAAGAAACAATCTTACTATTGAATATTTGGAATATTACCCGATTGTTTACGTTTACAAAAGTAAAAAAAAAAAAATTAAATAATTGTTAATTGTCGTATTTATAAATATATTATTAAACTACTTATTAATTGCATGCTGATTTTGAAATAAAAGATCTAAATATTATTGTTTGCATATTATACAACCTTGCATATTTTGACACTATGTGACACTTTTCATGCATATTTTAAGCATATTTCTAGCTTTTTGTATTGCGTATAATCCCGTCTCTATTAAGGAAAATGTTGGGTTATAAACAATAGTTGTTGCTTTACTGAATAATTGGTTAAAGAAAGACATATTCACGTTAACAATCCGGTAATTACCTCCACCATTTTTTTGTTTACATAGAAAAAATACTGATAAAACTTCAACTATAATGTAATTTCGTGCAGTATGAACGTGCCACTAAACTCTGAAGAAATCTCTAATGATTATATCTATAAGTTGTTTACAGAGCATCAACGGCAGGAACCAAACCTTAAAACCAGAGGCATTGGAAAAGACCTGGATATCACGCGACACAACGGAGTGATGGAACACGAGCGATACGTCTAAAACAGACGAGGCTGTTTCTGCGGTCGAGCCGACGCATGGTCCAATGTATTAATCCAATGGGGCAAAATAGACGACGCCGCGCGGCGCACGATTTCCCCGCGACTTACACGTGGCGTGGCGATACGGCAGACTGAATGTTTTAGAGTGTGGCACAATGATTTGAGAAACTCGATGCGAGAAAGTTACACCATCTACGCTTAGTAGAAGAAAGGCACTTTCTGGAGGCACCGTAGTCAGAAAGAGTATGGGGGTCTAAAAGCAGTAGTCAGAGCGAGGGAGGACGGCTTCCCATCGCCGAGTGTGAGCAGATGCCTAAGTTACGCTCCCACGAGTAGAGAAGTTGGGAAACCGCAATAGAGTGAAATATGTTTTGTTTAGGCTTGTAGCCGAAATCACATCTACGTTTGAAGGGGAATAAGTGAATTTGGGGGAGTGGTGTATGAAGAGTCTTAAGTCCATCGGAGATTAAGGGCTTAGCATATTTGTTTGGAGACTCGAAATTAGCCTTAATGGTTCTAGAAAAGAAAAAAAAAAAAAACTACGTGGGGGGTGGGAGGGCAGCGACTGTTTAATGTGTAGTATGCGGCAATAGAAACTTCAGAAATACTTAGGAAGATTCAGCCAAGTTATTTTAATATTAATTTAATTTAATTTAATTGCAATGGAGTACAGGCTCCGGTGGCAATTTCCCTACACACCCATCTTCCCCCTATCCTGAACCTACCTACATTTGCCCTCTACAAATTTTATCTTTAAATTCTTTCAAAGTTTTCGGTAAATTATTCACCATTTCTCTTGGTAACTCATTTCAATCCCTGACACCCAACCTAGAAAAGAGAATCTTCCCACACCCTTGTGCCTGAAATCGAGTGCCAGCTTGTGGTCATGGTCATCTTTTCCCTTCCATGCACTACTTTTCATACCTATTGCAATATCTTTCCATGCCTCGTCGCCAGTATATGCCGTGTACACTCCCATGACCCTCCTCATCCTCCTCCTGTCTTGCAATGAATCCCATTCCAGCTCCTTTAAATTTGTATTAGTTGAACTGTCAGAGAAATAGATTTGCGGAGAACAGTTTTTTTTCTTTTTTTTCTGTACTGAAGGAGGTGCGTGCTAAGTTGTGTAATCTGCAGAAACATTTATTTTTACTTATGGCTTTACGCCTTGTAGAAGTCATTGAATAAAGGATAGGATTGGGGAGAAGGAAATCGGAAAGAATTTGGCCATTGGCTTTTGAAGGAAGCATCCCAGAGTGATCTGGGGAAACCGTGGGAAACTCAAATCTCGATGACTGGACGGGGATTCGAATCAGCGTCCTCCCAAGTGCGAGACCAGAGCATTACCGGCTCACTCACCACGCTCGGTGCGGATGTAACGGTTCCGGGGATACAGGAAGAGGAACTGGAATGAATGTGAAAAAAACAGAGGGAATGTTTTTAATTTTAGAGCATTTTCGTAACATACAGCGAATAATCTTTTCGAACCTTCCAGTTGAATAAACGACTGATAGAAGATTTTCAAATGTGGCGTTTGTTTTTAATTATTCGTGCTGTTGAATCTTCTGATTGTAATATTTTGATTTAAATATCTGTCGGTGGCTTATTTGGAAAGACAGGACAGTTTTCAATATAAGTTTCAAACTATTATAAACAATTTTATTTCGAATTACTTCAGTAGTTAAAAGGAAACCCTTTCTCCTTCGGTGTTGATGGTTTGAGTGACAGGAAACTGAAGTTCTTCCTGAATTTAGGGTAAAACGCAGCCTCCGATCGTATTAAGACTAGCGGCTCCTGTCTGCAAGCATTTAAATGCGTCTTGAAGATTTGAGGGAGTGAACTATTATGACGCAATTATTGTAGTAGGAATAGTCTTAACAAGCACAAGCAAGTAATATACAGACACCATATTTTATACTGTAGAAAATAATTAGTTTCAAATGATGAGCTTCAAAACCTTTAGGTTCGAATCAATATTATGGTGGTTTAATCGTGTTTCGAAATGTTTCAACTTTTTTTTTTTTACTTTGTCTTTACGCCTCGTCAACGTCAAGGTCATTAGAGGCGGGATGGGACTGGCGGGATGGGAACGGAAAAGAATTCGGGCATGACCTTTTGAAGGAAGCATCCCGGCATTCGCCTGGAGTGATTTGGGGAAAGTTTCAACTTGGCTTGCCGCTTTACACATGCTCTGGAGGTCCCTTACATTGTCTCGTATTGACAGGTCCTATTTGTCCCCGTATCACTGAGATGTCCTGGTGAAACATTTCACAATGTTTGTCACTTACATCGACGCAGTTGTCGTGCAAGAATTCGAGACGAAAGTAGAGAGACTGAATCTGCAAATACACATTGCGCCATAAGTGAAAGTATTTTTCTATGAGCTCATTTATGTTTTAACATATTTTTCTGATATTTTTTACCCATAAGTCCCTTAACATCCTTTTCAAAAGCCCCAAAAGCAGATTTGTCGTCGATATTGTGTGCCCCCTTTTAAGATAACGTCTGTCAGCGATTCTTTAATCTAGGGAGCAATATATCTTCTACCTTGGCACCGAAGTAATTAAACAGGATGTTTGTGTTAGTTGTGTAATATGTCGTTTTTGAGCAGATAATGTCACTTCACTAAAAACTTAACAAAAGTTGGCACATTCGCTAGGCACTTCAAAGGGAATAGGCACAAATTTGAGCAAAAGTAGCAAATTTCTATTTCGTACAGTTAACGCAAAATGCAGCTTGGTGAAATCTAATATCAAGTAACAATAACAATACTCTATGACAGGTTAATCAACATTAAACTCAAAATTTCCTTATATTTTACAAATAACCCTAAAGATATCCTAGAAATGTATCATCTTGAAACTAAGAGCTAATAAAGGTTCAATTAGTGTTTTGTAAGCTAATTTCAATAGCAAATATATATTTTCAGGCGGAAACATACTTCTTTTGAACATTTACTGTCTTAATTATTCCAGTTGTTGATCCGATTTTCACTAAACTACTACAAGACATCATGTCATTACATGCGTTTAGTATTGCGATTCCAAAGTCAGGATTAATATCGTTACAGAACGAAAGTGCTAATAGGTTCCATAGCATGATAAAAATTATATACAACAACTAACCGCAGCGCACGTAAGAAGCATATAGGAAGGATACAAAAGAGATACGTTTTAAAAAATTGCTAAGCTAGTTATTAAATTAATAAATTCTTGTATAAACTACGTTCAGCGTGTGACCCAAACAAATAATACGTTTATATCGTACACGCAAATTATCATGCCAAGTCATTTCTGCCTTCTGTTCTGATATATAGGGATGGGCAAAATATATCGATGTATCGATATATCGATATTTTTTCTAAATAATATCGATATTTATCGCCGATATTTTTATTTTCGATATATTGATACATCGATATTGTATTTAGTGTATCGATTTTAAGCACCAATTCGATATTTTTTCTATGAACGCAATTCAGTATCCAATTTAATCGTTACATGTATATAGGATAGATATACATACATATCCAAACTTCTGAAAGTTTTTTAAAAAGTGAATTTGTCGAAATATAATAGCTTCATCAGCGGTTGAGAGGTTAAAACAAGCTGTTAAATTTTATTAACTTTACGTTAACGTCATTTTTATGTTAGTATGTAAGTCGTTATTTTATCTTTGTAGTTGAAATATTATCTTATCGATTGTTTTTTTTTTTATTTACGAATAACAATTAATGGGTTGATGAACCACAAGTCATTATGAATGACCGTTAATTCATTTAAATGTCTACAATCTAGTCTACAGTCAAAACTCATTAATCGCAAGGAATACGTTCCGTAAATTAGCAGCAAATACGGAAATCGTGAATCCGGAAACCATGAATACAGAATGTTAGTTTATGTAGGATTATAGGGAATACGTTCCAAGTATACAGAAAAATTTTGATGTAATGGAGTGATTATCACACTTTAAGCTTAATAAATCAATTCTGGATTGCTTTAAATCCTCTATCCTAAAGTTCATTGTAATGCTCTTTAAAATATGCATAAAGACATATAGCTTTCTCGTGAATTACAGCCCCACTAAAGAATACTTTCTTGTGATTGCTGTCTTCGAGTGATGTAGTGAGAGCGGTTTTTAGTTTTTTAATCACTGTGCCACCAATAGTTTTTACTGATAGTAAGATCCTCTTCAAACGTCTTTCCCGTGTCAGGTGGTAGGCGATTACCATGGGTGATGTATATCCCTCCAACTCCTAGGAAGATTAACTGGGGTGGTTTCCCGTTTCACTGAACGTGGTGGTGTAATGGTTAGCGTTCTGGCCTCACATTTGGGAGGAGGGCGGGTCGAATCCCCGTCCGGGCATCAAGATTTAGGTTTTCCATGGTTTCTCAAATCACTCCTGCAAATGGCGGGATGCTTCCTTCAAAAGGCCATGGCCGAATTCCTTCCCATTCCTTGCCCCCCATCCTTTCCCGTCTCTAAAGACCTCGCTATTAAGAGACGTTAAGCAGTTAAAAAATTCCCCGTTTACTTCCTCATTGTGACAGTGCTCCTAAGTGTGTATGAAAGAGACACTGTGTGGCTCGGTATAGAGTGTTGTGGATGAGAGATGAAAGGAGGGAGAGGGTGGAAGCTGGTGTCGGCTTGTTCAGGCCTACTTTTGCGAAACATTCTAAAGTGGGCGTCAAGCTTAAAATTCCCATCCAACGGATGAATCATCATCAACAACATCGTATGCCCTCGCATCATACGCACTGCAGAGAGGTTTGGTGATTAGAAATTGCACCTCACTGGTCAAGCTCTGATAATGAAAATCGTTGATGGAGTGTTAAGTGAAAATAATTCATTTGCAGCACTCTGCGATCACGTAAAAATTATTGTTACTTATTTTAAGCAGTCTGTCAATGCTATGGATCTATTAAGATCTGAACAGGAAGCATCTGGGGAAAAAGAAGGAGAGGTGTTGACTTTGACACAAGCTGTTAGCACCAGATGGATCTTCTGCTTTAATATGTTAGAACGATTTGTCAGACTCTCTGCAATTGTAGCTAAAATCTTAGCTTCAAAAAGTCAGTCAAATATAAACACACCTGACATGGTTGCAACTTCACAGCTTAATGTAATACGTGACCATACTCACCTACTTGGTCCTTTCAAAGAAGCCACTGAAGAGGTTAGTGGTACAAATTATGTGACTGTTAGCTAAGCCATTCCTGTTACAAATCTGATTCGACAAGTAACGGAACAAGCTACTACTTCGACCACTTTAGGTTTCACGGTGAAAAGAATTCAAGAGAAATTAAATCATTTAGAAAGAAAAACATTCCTTGCAGCAGCTACCATTTTGAACCCTCGTTTCAAACGTATACACTTCACTTCTCCAATCCGTGTGTCAAATGCGATATCTACAATAAGTAATGATATTCGCTTGGTACTTAGACGACGAGGACAACGTTCTCCAGAAGTAAGGTCTACAGCAGCAACACTAGATATCGCAGATAACGCATCAATTTGGTCCACATTTGAAAAGCTATTATCCCTTAGCACTACTCTTAGCAAGAGGTTCCAAGCTCTGGCTCAGTTCCTAATGAGCTTAAGCAGTATCTGGAACAACCATTAATAGACAGAAAATCAGACCCAGCGCTCCAAGCCAGTGCTTTCGGAAATCGCGCTGAAATACTTATATGTCAAGCTTCTTCCGTGTCCTCCGAAAGAGTGGCTACTGCAGTCAACTTAGCTGTACCGAACAACAGGAGTAGATTGACGGAGGAGCACATAAAACAGAGAATCTTTTTTGATGTCCATATCAGACGAATACTGGTTTGATTGATTAAAAAAAATTAATAAAAGTTTGTATAATTTCTACCTGTGTCTTTAATTTTCAGAATTTTCTTAAATATTTTGAAGTATTTTATGATTTTTTTTAGATAATTTCTCCCTTTAGCCAAAAATATCGAAATATCGATATTTTTTCCCGATGTATATCGATAGTGTTTGTAAATATCGTTTCGATATTTATCTATATATTTTTTTAAATACCCATCCCTACTGTTATATATAAAAAAAAACGTTCAGTTTCTCTATCCACTTTACTTTTTAAATGTGATATAAATCCCTGTTAAATGCGTAAAACAAAACATTGTATGCAACCGAAAATAGTTATGAAGCAGAAAAATAGAAATATTGAAACAAAATAGAGAAAAAGATATAATAAAATTATATATAAAAAATGTAAGTTATTTGGATTATTAGGCTTCATTATATAGTTAGTGGAACTAACTTCGAATGCGAGAAGCAAATTCTGCTTCGTTAAATGCATTTCTCTCAAAAAAAATAACAGGACGGGTTAAAATACAGTTTCATGCACTGAGCAGACGGGGGCCCCTCACTAAAATGAGGTATATTTTATCCTGGTGAGGTCATTTATTCATCCTGGACGCTTGAGCTCAGGAATTCCGGATGGAAGTTATTTCCATTATGGTATTACGATTGTTTTTTATATTTAGGATGTACTTTTTCCATTTTAATATATTCGTTTCTTTTAAGTTTATAGTTTAACCTTTTTCATACTTGCTTATCTTGCACACACACACTCACACACACACATACACACACAAGCACACTCTTGAAGACTGACATTTCGTTGGACGAGTACACATAAGATTTATACCATGTGTACTTACAATTTATATCTTTATCTAAATCTCTAACATAGTTGGTTGGTTGGTCTGAACACACAAGCTTTTTACCTTATGTATTCTTACAACATAAGTTTATATCTACATCACATTTCCACTCGCACATGTACAATCGAATCCACACACATACTCATACTTGTACCCAGTCGAATACATTATTACTCACCTACACACACATGTCTCATTTATTACTCTGTGTCCAACTAAGAATTTTACCTGAATTTACATTTTTAGTATTTTAAATTGCATTCGCTCCATTCTTACACATGCATACAAACTCATAATACCTTTGTGTCCTATGCGCACATAAGATTAATTACACGCACTTACAATTTGTGGTATTTCAGATACCATTCACTGTCCATACACCATGGAAATTTTTACTGTCTGTACTAGCATTTACACCATGATACGTTATGAATTTGCTCGAGACACTTGCACATTCAGTCGCCCTTACTTGTTTACTATCCTGTTGTTGAACCTCGAGCCTGAAAGTGACGTGTGTTCGTTTAGCTGTTTATTTCGTTCAGCACGATTCACGCAAAAATTGTCGGTGAAGTTTTGAAGGGGTTTGCAATGAGGAAGGGACAATGTACCAGGTCTTAGGTACAACAAACTTGCTTAAGGAAAACTGCAGAGAAACGTGGAATAGAGAATGGTTGGAAACGTCACAACTCAGAGGTCACCTCCACGCTTACATCCACCGCCAGATGCCAACATCCCAGTGGCATCAAAAGGGCGCTCCATCAAGAGGACTAGTAACTACAATAGATATATCAAAGTTCTACCATGATTTCTATCCCTCGCATCTATACAGAATTAAAGCAATTGAATCTCCACTGTGTTACTGTGAAGAAGATGTAGAATGCGACATTAATCACATGTTCTTCGGCTGCAATAAATACTGGAACAACATCACAATCTTCATAAAAATACTTTCACAAGAGGGCATCCAGTCACCAATCAACATGAAACATTTACTGGCAACTGAAAAATGTTGTTATATATCGCTTAATCCTATCATTTTTCAGAAATAATAACCTTAAAGTTTAGAAGATTACAATTTTACTTTGTATGGCTGTATGACCAAAAGGTTAAATGCCAATAAATAAATAAATAATGTACATTCCATTGGATTTTTCGTTGTATCTGAGACAATCTTGACTATGCGTTCCTTGCCAATAAGGAGATCAAACTGTCCTCATTAATTCCACTGAAGAAGTTAATCTAATAAATCTTTGTAAAATAAAATAAAAATCAACCGTAAGAAGTTATGGGCAGCAACTAGTATAAAATATGAAAGCTGGTTGTTCCAATTCACACTTTGTGCTGGATCGTTTGGTACTAGACACAGTACAGATCTCACGTACTTTGGAGCCATAGCGTGTGGCATTTGCTAGGACCCCAATCAGTTTCTTTGTTTGCTGGTTTAATTATTTGTTCATTGTTACTGTTATTTTAATTATTTTATTTCTCAATCGTGTAACTGTTTGTAATCACACGTACTCGTATTTCTACGGGTTTCGACAGATAGTCGTGTGTTGTAGCGATAGGATACGGGTAGGATTAGTTTAGTCTGTAAGAACGTACATGGAGTATCTTTAGTTGAGCAGTCGGCCAGTAGTGTTCGCGCGATCGCATAAATGTTATTGTTAGACTGCGCAAGTAATAATAATTTATCGGAGTAATGCAAAATAAAAATGAGTCTTGGTTGATTGAAAGAAGTATTAGATTTAACGCTGGTGATCAGATCGGTGTGTTTTCTTTACTGATATGATAATAATACCTTCTGATTAACTAGTGGCCATGCTTCCAGCCACTGTAGGAATTGTAAATCTTAACGAATTGTCGACTCGCGAGTGTGAAAGGTGATTATAGAGCCAGACCAGCCAAAACACGCCGTAGCTTTATTTAATGCGGAGTCCAGTAATGTTCATAAAGCTATTAGATTACGAGGAGCGTATTAATGCAAGAAATAAACAGGGACAATTCGCAGTTAACTCATCGTACCAGAATTCACGTTTAAACGTTAATCGTTCAGCAATTATTAGCCATGATATTTCCGTAATAATCCTATCACGAAACTCATATCTGGACAATCGTCGACCTCTATGCTCGACGCTTATCCATTTGACTCTCATGTATGATGTTTTGAACAGTAGTTTAATTTGTTCTCCTTCTCTAGGCTCAATAAATAATTGAATGTGTATTTATATTGCGTATTTAATAATGTTCTGATTATAATTAACATAAATAAGTGTAATAAGATGTAAATAGAGTTCCACAGATTGTAGCATGTGTAGTAACCGGGGTAGTATAGTGTTTTTTTTTTTTTTTTATTGGTAACTAGCGCAGTTCCCGGCGTTGACCGGTATAGTTGGCGTAGATTTACCCATACCCTATTTTTACTCCCGCAAAACATTTGTACAAAGTTTCATAAAATTCGCGCCAAGTTTTTCGGAATATAAGCAAACCTAGATTCATCCGTACCCTACCAAGAAACTGGTGGGTTGAAGTTTATGTGCACGTACACTATTTTACATTCGCCCAAAAGATTCATGTACATCAAGCTTCGTTAATTTGGTTAAGAAATTGCATTACTACATTACTGAACAATGCTTGATTATGTTAAAACTCACATTTGATTCAATTGCGAAGTGAATGGATATATTTTTTGCTCGAAACACCAGATCATATAACTCCGTATATTCAACATTTTATACAAATATCTTAAGTGAATCCGGAATAATATTATCGTAAACAGAAGACTAATGCTGAAGGCCAGAGATATTGTCCAGAGATCGTGTTTAAAGAAAATCTCTGGTTTTTTTACGGCTTTAAAAACTGATATCCCAAATTATAGTGAAAGAATACTTCAAGTTACGGCTATGTATGGCGTTTAAAAATTGAATATCCCGAATTAAAGGAAAGAATACTTAAAGTTTTGTTTATTGTGCCAAATAGTTATTATTGTAAAGTTATCGCTTTCCTTAAAGGCTATGGCCAGAGACATTGTAGTTGTGTGTTTAGTGCGAAGTATGCAACATCTAGTGATTTCTACTTTGGGATTTGTCATCATACGTTCAGAATTTCATTTAATGCTCCTGCGTTATTTAACGTTGAAACATCCGACATTCCAAACAACTGAATTGAGATTCTAAGCTTTAAAACGGTGAAAAGTCCACCGAAATCTGCCCCGTAGTTTTCGAGTTTTTATACGACCAATATGTCCGGTTTTCATTTTATAGATATAGATACAGATAATCTTTGACGCTGACGAGCACAGCTGTCGGGGGGGTATTGTTGATTTGGGCGCCTGCTTTTACTATACAGAGCAGGGCGAGGCAATCTGGCTCGACGGCTTGTGCCGATAGGAGGTGCTGTACGCTACGAGAGAATGTATCGAAATGTAATAGTAGTGTCATTGATCAAAAGTAATTTTTTAAAAAAATCAATAATACCTCAAGCGAAATATTTTTTCGATATAATATTCCTAATTTCTGAGCTGGCTGCTTGCATATATAAGAAAGAGGAGAATGTGGGCCGACCTCTAGATTACACGCCGGTAGCAGCTCGCAATCCCGTATGTAAATCTGTCCTCGTCTGACCGCTCGGCCTGACAGAGCGATCTCGAGTGTCACCAGAGGGTGGCACGCCGGGCACTACAGGAATTTTGGTTTATTTTATTTATATGGGGACAGTTCGCAAGCAACTATAACTAATCGTTTCAGTATAGTTTTATATCCCGTGCATTTGCTCATTCCCTCTCACTAAAAATCTCTTATTTCTTATAATCACATGTCGCAGTAATTAGTAAGGAATTTTCCGTAACGCCGATTCAAATGTGGAAACTTCCCACTCTCTGCGCACTTTCCGATTTCCCTACCGAACTGGAGAGGCTAAAAGACTGACGTAGAAAGAAATACATGGCTGCTTCAAACTAGCCAAAAGACTGAAGAAAAAAAAGAAAATATCCTTTACTCGTTATTTTCGGTATAACTGAGACTGATATTACTGTAAAATTTCATAGTGCATATCATCTTGAAAAACGACGACTTTAACAGTGATCAGCAGAGAAAAGTTACTTCCTTATGAGATAGTAAAATGTCTTCTTATAATTCGGGAGGACGGCTGTTCGAATCCACGTCCGGGCATCCAGATTTGGGTTTTCCATGGTTTCCCAAATCACTCCAGGCAAATGCCGGGATGCTTCCTTCAAAAGGCCATGGCCAAATTCCTTCCCATTCCTTGCCTCCCATCCTTTCCCGTCTCTAAAGACCTCGCTGTTAGATAGACGTTAAGCAGATAAAAAAAAAGATTCTTCTTATAGGGGCATTATACCCCTTATAGTGTACTGGTCATGGAACACGTCAATTTTGTTTTCAGATTTCTTACTAATTAAGTCAATAGCTAGGAGGCCTCCATTAATTATGTGACGTGTTTTTGTGTAAATCTGAACCTTCCCCGTCGTGGTGAGATTTCGTAAGAACTGGTGTACCTCCCCCCTCCCCCTCCCCCTCTCCTAGGTAACGTGAGATCGATCTCGTGATTTTGGAGACCACTTTTTTTCATGCTTTCCTGTTGTTTGAAGGGCGGCCATCTGAAATAAAAAGTGCACTTGAGATTTCTGTTGACCTCCCAGCCTCGGTGAGATATCACTGCCTCCCCTCCCCCCCCCCCCCCCCCCCGTTGGCCGCCTGTTTCATCACACGTAATTAATGAATGCCCCCTCACCTTGCTTTTTACTTATGGCTTAACACTTCGTCGACATCGAAGTCATTAGAGGCGGGATGGGACTGGGGCAAGGAACGGGAAGGAAATCGGCCATGACCTTTTGAAGGAAGCATCCCGGCATTCACCTGGAGTGATTTGGGGAAACCATGGAAAACCCAAATCTGGATGCCCGGACGGGGATTCGAACCGGCCTCCTCCCGAATGCGAGGTCAGAGCGTTAACCGCTAACCCACCACCCTCGGACTCCCTTACATTTTGATCACCTGTGCAGGTATGGCATTATTTACGTGTAGTAACCTATTACTGGATCTGAGGTTAAAAATAGGTCTGACCTTGTAACTGAATTGTCGGATTGTATACGTTGTGAAAAAATGAAAAAGTCAAAATGCAACGCATTTTTTATTCCATTATAACCGATTCTTATAGCAATGTCAAAGTGAACGTCGCAGGGAGTAAGATCTTTGACTATTTTTTGTACTGCGATATTCAACTTATTTTCTTACATTGTTAGAAGCACCGCTTATCTGCTTTAATTACCTATTTATATATTGCTATTGTTTGCCTTTCACTGAAATGGTTTCCACGTGATAATACAAATAGACTAATTTTATTGTGGTAACGTTACTGTTATAGAGCTGCGTCTATTGAGACTTTGAGAAAACATCACGTGTAATCTATAGCACCAGTTTTTTTTATGGTGTAGATTAAAATCCAACATTTATTTTATCTAGAAGTGTCGGTTTGATGTAATCGGCATTATTTGCTTCGGTGCACTCACTGCACCATTGGGAAATTAAATTTTAAAACACTTGGTTGACGTCACTTTTATATCAAATAATTTACAGAAATTAACTCTTTCCTCTGCACTAAAATACTCCTCTCTAAATTCCTTTACGTATCTTTGTAACATCGCACTTTTGTTTCCGGTATTTTCCAAAGTACTGGCGACAGTGAGACATCGATGGATACAAATCGACACAGGTATGCATGCTGCTGCGGCATGTCGAGATCAAAAGGCGAGTGGGACTTTAACGTTTAGTGAGTGACTTTGATATAACTTTAATTCTTGACTGGTGAACTGTGATCAATTCAGTGAAAATTAGTTTTTTTTTCCTTCAATGAATAACAGGTGTACCCTTCTGGGAATAATTTTCTTAATTTCTTTTCATCTATAACTTTTACAGAATTATTAAAAATTAGCAGATTTTTCCTCAAAATACAACTATAACTAGTATAGAAATATGATTAAACAAGGAAAATGGCTTGTGTATACATTTATATGTTAATAAAGTACAATCAGAAACGTTAAATCAGTGGTTAGGAAGGCAGGAAAAAATATATGGCTTGTCATAAAGATCCGAACCCTACAACTGACAACGGAGCAGGAAATGACAGTTAGCTCGTACTCAGATCATATTGCATCACAGATGAACACTACTTTACGCCAAAAATCGTGCAACAACATAGCCTACACAAACGCTGCACCCTTTGATTATGTTAATTAGGTTTTTTGTTTGTTTGTTTTTTGTTTGTTTGTTTGTTTCTGCTAGTTTTTTGTTTTTGTTTTACTGAGTAACTTTAGTTTTCTCAAACATAGCACGACAAAACACACGGACAGCGTTACCCAAAGCATTACATAAAAGATTATCTCTGCAGTTAAACTAAATTGGAGAATTTAATTCACGGTAGAGATTTTAAAAAAATATCACATTAAAACTTTTACACCTCAGTTCTAGAAGAGGAACATAAGGAAAAATCCCACAAATGTCTGAAGCAACAGGAAAATTGAAGTAATAACACATGGCAGTAAGGGAACAGAAATGCAGTAAACTAATTGTGTCCTTGCTGAAATCTGCGATTAAATGTTTTCATCGGCCTATCACGACTAAGTTGTTTAATTGCTTTTTCCGCCGCAACAGAGAAGAGTTTCAACAATTGTTTGGGATACTATTATGATTACTGGAATATTAAGGATTAATGTAGCCCGGAAATTATTTTTATAATTGCACCATAGAGGCTACGACTCATGTGTTAAACTGCTCTGTCACGTGGTGAAAGCACCTGTACTATAAAGTCATTGTTCCTAAGACCATATTAACGCAGTGCGGTGAGTTATTTACTTCGTCGTCTGAGTTAGGGCGACGGCGCGTTGTGTTGTCGTTTCGACTCACCGAAGACGAGGACGAGTGTGGCGGTGACGTGCCCGCGACGGCGACCCATGTTGCTGCTGCGCCTGCCGCACGGAGAGCAGGCAAACTGCCGCACGCGGGCCGGCGGAGCCTCCACCACCACCTCCTCCAGCGCTCCCACTGCGCATGCGCGGCAGCGAGCAGAGACGCGCCGGCCAGCCGCATTGTTGTGACTGCTCGCGCAGCCCCCGTGCTTGGTTCGTATTCCTCTCACCATCCCGTTACCGCTCTACCTAGCGTTGGCAACTTAATTTGTAAAATGTGAAAAGGGAAAAAATGTATTTTCTCAATTTAAGTGTATAGTGAATGACCAGTGCGAAAATTTCGCGAATAAAATACAATGAATAGCGAGGTTGCTAGTTCGTGGTAGGATGAAAGATGAAGAATTGCTTTATAACAATTGTTTATTTGTTTAGTGTAGTAGGTATATAACAACATACTTTGAACATGTAAAACAATTAGGAAAACTTTTAGACGCGTGAAACATCTGTTATACAAACCGTCACCCACCTTAACGGAATACAACTAAGCTGAACAAAAGTACGCACAGAATTTCCATATCTCTGCGACATATGTTGCTGCGATCGTAGACCATGAGAAAATTTCGGCACTAAAATATTTACACAGGAAGTATTGCGAAGTACTGGGCGAAATGTGTTTAAAGTTGTTAATTTTTTCACAATGTTTTAAATTCATTCGAGAATAATAATAATAATAGGAAGTGTATTGCAAAATAGAATTGGTTCCGCAACAGAAAAAATATCCGAAAAGCATTGTACAAAAAACATATTTTTTTGACATCTCGGTGATATGTGGAGCTGCTATCTATCGGTAAAGCAATCACTCTCGACGCCAGTGACGCAGTTTATTAAGATCTCCGTGACGCTTGTTGCTGATATGTAGCGCCTTTTCTCTGCACTGTCTCTTAAGTGGGGTCGTGATAATTATTAATGTAGCCCTTTAAGGACCAAATTCTGAAAAAATTCTTTCTTACCTTATGATGCTACCTAAGTGAAGTCATTAATCTTTAAAATGATACCTAATTTTTCAATTTAGATGAGGTATCGTGTTATAGCAATATTGATACTTTTGCCTTTCGAAGGTCGAATCCAGGGAAATTCCTTTCTTAATATATAATTTGATTGAGGTTGAGACCTTAATCTTTGAAATGATAACTCATTTCTCGATTTCGGCTAGGTATCACTTTTAGTGAATCGCGGAGTAATTGTAATAGTAATTAAAAGTCTTCTGACAAAAAAAAAAAAAAAAAAAAAAAAAAAAAACCGTTGTTGTAATTTTCATAATTTTTCCAGTAAGGGTCCAAATCCAAAAAATTCCTTCTTAAAATATTATTTGTCCAAAGCGGAGGCTTTAATCTTTAAGATGATACCTCATTTATCGATTTCGGCTAGGTATGAAAGGAGTTAAAAGTCTTGTGATAAAAAAACAAAAAAGAACACGTTTTCCCATTAAGGGTCCATATCCAAAAAATTCCTTCTTAAAATATGATTTGACCAAAGCGGAGGTTTTAATCTCTAATATGATACCTCATTTATCGATTTCGGTTTGGTATGTAAGGATATAGCGGCTTGTGAAACAAAAAAAAGCACCTTTCAGAAATAATATACATGATTTCCTACTGCTTATAGCATTAGCTATTAATTTTTTATTTCCGCTCTAAGTCTGATAACTGCTACTATATTCTAAGTCATGACTTATTAGTCAACTAGAAGTTGCCCAAAACTTCGTTCAGATTGAAATCCATCATGTCAAATCACCAGCGAAAAAAAAAAAAAATAAAAGAGAAGGTAACTTATTTCTCTGATTCTGTTTGCACGCTGGATTACGATTAGCCTTTCGTATGCGAGAAATAACTGAAACTGATCATCAGTTGTTGCGTGAATCGCCTTCACATAGAAATCGAACATACCCCAAGACAGAGCTGTACATCGTTCAAACTCCCGTCACAATCCGGCTCATCCGGGCAGACATTTTTTGAACATTTGATTCTTTTCCATACGTCAATAACAAAGCCCCAAACTCGTTTTTTTTTTAAATCTTAAATTTACATATTTTATTGGCGTTACAGTCTTCTTGTATGTATAGTTAAACAACTGAATTTTAATTAAATTACAGGATTTTCTGGCTCTCTCTTCCAGCCACTTTGCATTCATCAACCTTTCGTTGAAAGCTGAAGCGGCAAGACCACATTGGAAACAATTATTTTTATCTGTTTAAGGTTATTCTTCCGTCTTCTAACTAAAACAAATATTTTCTATGGCAAACGCGTTACGTCTTTATTTAAGACATCTTCAGTGCCATAGGTAAGCATATACACACACACACACACACACACACACACACACACACACACACACACATATATATATATACATTAAAATACTGTTACTTGATTTCTGTGTTTGTAAGTTCGTTACGTTGTCTTATATTACTAACTACTTACAGTTTTATATCATGAATTATTACGCGCAAGTTCGCAGTTCAACAGCAGCTACTTGTCTCTCACTACCGCTACTATCAAATGTTTGTAGGATGCATTCTGGAGATTTTGCCGACTACGAACCGTATACAAACTTTTTGTTGTTGTTGAAGACTACCGTGAGCCAAACATTTTGCGTTGTCGAACATTTGCTTCATTTTGAATCTTTGGTCATTACCTATTGTCTGTTATGCGGCGGTGTGATTGAGTATATGATGTGTCCTATTATATTGACAAAATCTTTGGCTCCAAGTGGTTGTCAACAACAACAAAAGTTTGTTTACGGCTCGTAGCCAGCGAAATCTCTAGAATGTATCCTACAAAAACATTTGACGGCAGTGGTAGTGAGAGACCAGTAGCTGGTGTGGAACTACGAAATTGCGCGTATTAATTCATGATATAAAACTGTAAGTAGCTAGTAATATAAGACAACGTAAACAACTTACAAACACAAAATCAAATAACATTATTGGATGTATGTGTATATATGTTTACGAAGGGCACTGATGATGTCTTAAATAAAAACGAAACGCGTTTGCCATAAAAAGCGTTTGTTTCAGTTGCAAGACGGAAGAATAACCAAAACAGTTATCATAGCAACTAAGGACCTGGACCAAAAAAATCACCAACATCTTAATTATTTTTATAAAGTCAAAGAAAAATTTCCGTGTGGCATAGGTGTTCAGGGAGAAAAAATCAGTATGCTACGATTTGCTAATGACATTGTCTTGTTAGCGGAAAGGGCTGAGAATATTGAGAAGTTACTGAATGGCATGAACAAAATACAGAAGGAAGATTTTGGAATCAAATCAAGACAAAGGTGGTGTAATATAGCTGATATGATACCAATACTAGTATATTAAATATAAAAATAGGATCGGATGCAATAGGAGAAGTAAGTGAATTCTGCTTCTCGGGAGGCAAAATTGCAACCGATGGCCGATGCAGGAATGATGTTAAAAGCAGAATAGCACTAGGAAAAAGATCCTTCGTGAAAAAGAGAAATATTTTAGTTTCAAATATTGATCTAGGAATTAGAAATAACTTTTTTAAACTCTATGTATGGAGCACAGCATTTTTTGGTAGCGAAACATAGACTTTAGGAATACCTTTAAGAAATAAAATTGAAACATTTGAAATGTGGTGATACAGAAGAATGCTAAAAATTAAGTGGACTGGCAAAGTATGAAATGAACGAGTTTTGGAAATGATGGGTGAGGAAAGAAGTCTGTGGAAGAAGCCAACAGAAAGAAGAGACAAGCTGGTGGGCCATATTTTGAGACATGCTGGAATAGTTAATTTGCTGGTGGAGGGAACAGTCGAAGGTAAGAACTGTATAGGAACATTAGATTATATGAAGCAGATAATTGAGGACGTGGGTTGTAAGGGGTATGTAGAGATGAAGAGGTTAGCACAAGATAGGAAGGGATGGAGGATTGTATCAAACGAATCAAAAGACTGACGACAGGAAAAATAAAAAATAATCACATTCATTGTGCCCGCCAGCGTGGCTGAGCACGCTAAGGCGCCAAAACAATTAATCGAGGATGTGAAGGAGCCTGTGTACCGACCGATCTTATTAAGTTTTTAGGTGGTATACCGCCTTGGTCCAGGCAACTAGGTAATACAAACGAGACAGAAGTGAGGTCGCGAGCTGTTAGCTATATTGTTTGTAGTAGATATCCGTTATTTATGATTGCGCAACGGAAATAAGTGAGGTCGTTGTTCTAAGGGACTGTTAGGGATAATTGGAGAAACGTTAGAAGCGATAACCTAACAGAAAAAATGATTTAGAATTTACAAAGAAATAGTGAAAAATTATTACTTGATAAATTAATAACTTAACTTAGTTCACAACCCGAAGGTTGGTTGGGTCCTCCCGAAGAAGGCATACTAAGCCATTTTATGTGAGGTAGGACGGCCAATTCCTTTCCTCTGGGACCTACAGTTTAACGTGGAATCCGAACCACGGAGCGTCCTGGCATAGCTCATATGACCAAACACAGCTCTCAAAATTCCTGCGTCTGCCGGGATTCGAACCCGGGACCGGAGGATCGAAAGTTTAGAAAAGCAAGTGCCTTCGCCACTGAACTACCAGACCGCTGATAAATTAATATTTATTACTTAATAATACGCCAATGTTTCATCACTAGTATCAGGAATGCACAAAACTTAATCCCAGTGGCGAATGGATGATGCCTTCAAATATCTTGGAGAATGGATAACTCCAAAGATCAACGAGGATTTAGCCATGAATAGCAGATGTGCCAGACTGGAGAGAACATACCACACTTGTAAGAACATGTATGGATCTAAAACCCTCTCCCTTGATCTCAAACTCAGGCACCATAATACTTTAGTACGACCATCAGTACTGTATGCATCAGAGTGCTTGAACATAGTTACAAAGGGACAACTCAAAAAACTGGAACTGAAGGAACGTAAGATATTGAGAAAAATCACGGGCCCTGTCAAAGGAGAAGGAAAATAAAGACTCAGGCATAATAAGTAACTATACCACCAACTGGAGAGCATTACAAGAGCCATGAGAAAAGGAGATTAATGCTCTATGGTCGCACAGTTCGGATGGACAATCATAGATTCACCTCCAAAATCTTTCACACCATCTATATAGGGAAAGCGACTAACGGAAAATGGACGAGGCTAGTCAGAAAATTTCTCGAGTAACTGGGAGTAGACCCCAATTACATTTACAACAGGGATAGGTGCAGAACGTTGATTGAAGCATCAGATTCTCTCCAGACACTAACAGCCAAAACACTGCGCGCTGGATCTGTGGTGAAATGGAACACAAAAAAAGACATCCACAGTGATAGGATGAAAGAATATTGGGCCAAAAAGAAAGCTCACCAGAGTTAAGAACCACGTGGTCCATAGAGGCCAAAACTAAAAAGAAGAAGAATACGCCAATGCAAGTTTTGTTGGATGTTATTTATTTCACAGTTTCGCTTCTCGTCGAGGTATCTTCAGTATACCCTGTTTTTCGGTAATGTGTGATTAGTTTTAACTTTTCAACATAATGTTTTTCGTTTACATGTAACGAAACTGTTCATGTACATAGGAAGCATAATGTGGCTTACATGTACATTTACGTATTATCAGTTTTCGAAATTTCATGCCAAAGGTTTAGTTTTCAAATGTATAGTAAGACAGAATTCATATTGTAACTTACATTTACAGTTCTGTTTTGAGGTGTGGTTGTTGGTAACTTGTGCCCTTAACCATCTTGCTGTTTCCAATTTTGCACCTAATTGCACAGGAATCTCGGAAAACAGGTACTTAATGAGGGTGTAAACTTGTTTTACCAAAAAATTTACTTTCCTTAAGTTACAATATGAATCTTAGATCGAAGTTTTTCTAGCCGCGTGCCGCGTACGACAAGTGTGACATCTTTACGCGGCTAGAAGCCCGAGAAGAGTTTATTTAATATGATTCCTATTATATTATACCTGTGTAAACGAAATCTTTTGCATGAAAATTTTGAAAACCGGTAATACGTGAATGTAGGTCACATTATACTTCCTAAATCGTAAGAACAGATTCATTATATACAGGGTGTTACAAAAAGGTACGGCCAAACTTTCAGGAAACATTCCTCACACACAAACAAACAAAATATGTTATGTGGAGATGTGTCCGGAAACGCTTACTTTCCATGTTAGAGCTCATTTTAGTTTCGCTAGTATGTACTGTACTGTGCGGACCAATTCCATGGCCCCCACGCTCTCCTGACCTCAACCCTCTTGACTTCCATTTATGGGGGCATTTGAAAGCCCTGGTCTACTCGAGCCCGGTAACAAATGTAGAGACTCTTCGTGCTCGTATTGTGGACGGCTGTGATACAATACGCCATTCTCCAGGGCTGCATCAGCGCATCAGGGATTCCATGCGACGGAGGGTGGATGCATGTATCCTCGCTAACGGAGGACATTTTAAACATTTCCTGTAAGTGTTTGAAGTCATGCTGGTACGTTCTGTTGCTGTGTGTTTCCATTCCATGTTTAATGTGATTTGAAGAGAAGTAATAAAATGAGCTCTAACATGGAAAGTAAGCGTTTCCGGACACATGTCCACATAACATATTTTCTTTGTTTGTGTGTGAGGAATGTTTCCTGAAAGTTTGGCCGTACCTTTTTGTAATACCCTGTATAAACAAAAACCATTATGCACAAAAGTTAACTCTAATCACATATTACACAAAAATCAGTGTACGCATCCGTGAATAAATAATATCCAACAACAATTGTATTGGCGTGTTTATTAAATAATAATTATTAGTTTAACAAGCAACTGCTGAAGAAATGACCTACAATAATCACATATATTTACTGGCAAGTATGCGGGTGAAATATTCTGAGATATAAATATTATATCCCCAGTCTCTGAGACAAAATAAAAGTAAACTGTGTGTTACAAGAAAATTAATTAGCTGCTATCTCCGCTAACGAGCAATGGCAAGCTAGGCTCGAGGGCTCGTTTCAGAAGGAAGGCTGAGAGGGTCTTAGCGACGAGCAGCAGATGTCGAAGCCCGCCGAATCTGCAATGGGGCTACTCCAGCAACAGTAGTTCTAACAGGTGAGAGGAAACCAATAGAGAAACATAGCTGGGGATCAAGTAGTAGAGACAACCAAAGGATGTCTTGCCTATGAAGAGGGCCAAGTGAAATTGGGGAAGCCTTAATCATGTAAATAAACTTGATGTAAAAAAATTGTAAGTGTGTATATATCCTTACTGAGAGTATCATTTGCGAGTACTACCATTCACATGACAGAGAGTCTTACTCACAATGTAAATGTACCTCTTGGGAAGCAGCAAGGCGAAAAAAAAAGAAAAAAAAAAAGATTCGCCAGTCCACCGCAGTAGTTTGTGGTCCTTTATGACCTTTCTGTGAGTTTCAGAGTAAGGGCTGAAGCGGTCACGGACTAAACGCTAATTGCAGATGCGTCATTTACCTGAGGGGTGAGGGAGGTGGACTTGAAGAAGAGATGTGTGGACATCATGAACCCCGATACTACTACACGAGATCAGACGGGCCCACAAGAATCTTCTCTATGAGATGGTCTCTCAGAACTGTTACTATTTCCTATATCATACAGTATGATTATCAGTACTAATAAAAGCCTAATCTTGGTCGTCGGTCCGTAACGCTGTACTCACGCTCCCGGTCTTTGTTGCCGGGCTATAAAGGCCAGACTCGAGGCTAAGTGCGTTTTAGAACAGCTCTGTTCAGTTAAGTACAAGCCAAGAAATGAATTGACAAAACACTGATACAAAAGTATGCACTGCGTTTGAATTAACATATTAATTATTAATTGCTTAATTTTTTTATTTACATTCGTTGTTGTTGATATTTTCGTTAAATTCTTGCCCGCAGATACGTAAGATAAAAGGTTTAATTTTGGAGCAGCAATTTTGGTGAAAGTTTTGATTAGGGTGAAATGTTGCCTACGTCAGAATGAAAGCTGAGATTTCACGTGACAGCAGCCTCGCATTCGGGAGGACACCGGTTCGAATACCCGTCCGGGCATATTGATTTGGTTTTTCCATGCTTTCCCCAAATCACTCCAGACGAATGTTGGGATGCTTCCTTCAAAAGGTCATGGCCAAATTCTTATCCCAATCCCATCCCGCCTCTAATGACCTCGACGTCGACGAGGCATAAAGCCATAAGTAAAAAAAAAAGTTACGGCAGAGGCCATGAGTAATTTAAATTTTTTGAAAATAATTTAAGTAGTACTCATGAGAGCCATGTACTGAAAACATCGCTTCGTGTTGATGAAAGCAGCTCCACACTTATCGGTATTTATGCGGCTCGGAACAGGATTAAAACTAACATTCCCAGCATAACGTAAGCTGTTAAGATTTCTTTTGCTTGCTTTCACTGACGTTATTATTTCAGACGCGTGGAAGTAGTTCCTGCTATATCGCAATGTGAACTTCAAACGAAATATGTACAACGTCACACACTCTGCGTTGTAAGTGTTGTTTAAAAACAATTCTGTTTGTAAATAACTTGCCAGAACACTCCATTCTACTCTTCGTTTTTGAGTGGATTATTATTTTAACGTTATTGTGAGACTCTATGGGAAATACCTATCACAAATTGCCACATTGTTCAGTGTCTTCCATTTTTGCAAATTTCTGTACCTTATTCGCTCCAAACTATAAAGTCAATTTTCGTCGATCGATTGCGAAATAAACAACATCGAAAAAAATATTTATTTTCGCTGGAAGCGCTCTCATTTCAGCAACAATAGGTCACAGTACCTATATTGAATGCACGAGCGACGAAACTTTCGCTTAGGCTCCAACAATTCTTCCTAAGCCCTTGGGTTAACAAATTACATGTGGAAGTTATTGCCAATTTGGCCTTGGCTTCCTTTTTCCATTATTTGTTTCCCCCTCCTGTTTGCTGGCTACCGGCTAGCGTGCAGACATGTTTTGTGCCACTGCTTGCGCTGTCGCAGTGGCGATAACTTGCGACAAAGTGCTGATGGTGTCAGGCAGTTGCTGCACCATGTACGATGAAACGTTCAGATGAGTCAGAACAAGTTATCACAAGTCACTGCGATAAACCACAGCAGTTTTTTAGCCAGCCGGCTTCGTCAGCAACCTCTGCCCCTGGTTTCCATTGTTCGACTCTTCCCACTGTTCACCAAGACAGGACGTCGGTCATCCACCTCGAAGCACAAAGGGTCGGCGTGCGGAAGTCCTCCGCGTGGCTTTTGTGTGGCTGCGGACAGGTACGTCGTAAACAGGCGGCCAGAAGGTCTCTGGCGAGTCCACGAGCAAACAACGGCCGAGGCAACCACAAATAATAAAAACACCTCATATACGCAGAAAGTTATGACCGAAATAAGCAAACGAATTTATCTTCTGGTTTCCTTGTCATACGTTAATACCACTATCTCAAAGCCCGCCAAAAATAACGGGTTCAGTGGAGTGTTCTGTTAAGTCATTTCTCGCAGCTGTTTAACTAAATGTAACTGTTATAACGTAATGCTCAAATTATTTTCCAATTGACATCCCTCACAGTCACCCTTGTCACCATATACATTCGACCCGGTGTTCCCCTCCCTTTAAATTTTATATCATATATAGATAAACATTACAGCTCATACATCATCATGGCAGATATCAATATCCATAGCCGCACCCAGCAAGAACTTCATCAATTTCATAACATCCTAACCGCCATGAGAGGTGACATCATTAAAATCCCATTACCCACACGTCCCGAATCAAACACAACCCCTGACGTAGTTATAGCTTCTCCCAATATACTAACCCGCTCCACCCTTCATGTCCTCGATCCAATCGGCAGTGATCACCTCCCCATTATGCTTTCCATCCAGTACAATGCCCCCCACACCCCACACCCACCCAACCCCACACCCCATAAATATATTCAAAACTACAATAAAACCAACTGGAAAGACTACAGGAAATACATAGACGACCAGATAGCGACAGATAACCCAAATATCATAGACGCAGACAGCCTACTTACAACCGCCGAATACCTCCAACGTACAATCACAGACGCTACTGCCGCTCATATCCCCTTGACTCCTATCACCCCTCACAACCATCACTATCCAGACGAGCCCTTCAACTTCTTCATATCTCACCGTCGCCTCTTCCGCACCTACCTAAGAACCCATGACCGTCAGCTACTCACCCTCCACCGACAACTCCAGCGAACAGTCCGCAACTGTATCGCCGCTCAGAAAAGACGCACATGGAGGGACAACCTGCAACCAACTAAGCCAAAAATATTCGCAAAACTCCTCCCAATACTGGTCCACCTTCCGCCGCTTAACTGGTCTCAAACCCGCCCCCAACTACCCCCTCCTCCACAACAACCTTCTGTCCCCGACAACACTCAATAAACCCAAACTCTTCGCCACCTACTTGAAACCATCCACACTGTCCCAAACGACCCCAAATTCGACTACTCAGACTCCCATAATCATCGAACAGCGTGCCAACCCTACATCACCTCCCCTCCTACCCGACTTCAACTACATTCAAACCGTCAGCCGTACTGGATTAAACACCCCTATCACAGCTAATGACATCCTATCCGTCTCAGCACGAAGAGAAAAATACTGCCCCGGGCCCAGATTCAATCACTTATCGCCACATTAAAGAAGCACCCCGCTCTTTCCATCAACTTCTAGCTCATCTATATACAAACGTACTATACTCTGGCATCTATCCCCCAAAATGGAAATTCAAAATCCTTATGTTCCCCAAACCTAACAAACCCACATCAGATCCGAACTCATACCGCCCCATCAGCCTCACCTCCGTCTTCAGCAAAACATTTGAAACCATACTATCACGACGTATCCACAAACATCTATCACAACACTCTCTCCTATCCCCGCCCAGTGTGGCTTCCGTCCAACCTATCGACCCAAGATCAACTCCTCAGACTTATGCACCTTCTGACCACCCACATCAACACCCACAGATCAGCAATACTTATACTATTAGATATTGAAAAGGCTTTTGATCGAGTATGGCACGCTGGCCTCATTTTCAAATTGCAAACCTTCGCCCTTCCTATCACCTACATTCGCACAATAGCTTCCTTCCTCACCAACCGTACCTCTTTCGTTTCCATAAACA
>JARYHS010008075.1:173124469-173453015 GCA_031002005.1 Vandiemenella viatica | reverse complement strand
CTGATCATAATAAAGTAGAGCTGTAAAAGTAACGAGAAATTGTGTACCCGCATGTATTCATTACTAAACCAATCAGTACTCGTTACTAACGAATTGTTACTTGTTACTTTTAGTACAATCGAGCGCTAGCGTGAAGCATTGTATCGAGTCGCGCAGCGTATGGGACGACTTCGTTACTATCGTATCGTTTCGTTACTCCTTAGTTTTAACACAATCGATTACTAGTACGAAGCATCGCATCGAGTCACGTTGTGTACGGGTTGTATGATGACTTTGTCCGTGCTTTGTAAAGTTTAAGTAGATTGTTCATTTTATTAAAATAAGTTTGTGTAAAATTCACACTGTAAAATAAAATAAAAGTTAGAATATGGCATTTTAGAATAACGCATTTCATAAATGTTTGAAATTAACAAAATTTAACCAAGATATGATCCATAAAAAAACAACAACCATCTTAAATTATCTGTCGAAATTTTCTATTTCCAAATTATGCTGTGTAAATTTTAATGTTAAACAAAATCAAAATTACAAAATAACTCTTAATATTGAAAAAATAGTTACCTCGTTAAAAATATCAACACTTAACAGAAAATAATAATAAAATAATGTATTTAAGTACTTAGGAGAAATTATTAGGAATACTGGAACTGAGATAGCAGCCCACAGAACACGCGCTGAAAAACTGCGAAAAGCATATGCAATTACTTGAAATACTTACAACAACAAATCGCTTTACATCAAAGCCAAACTCCATCACTACCACACCGTCGTTCTTCCAGGAACACTGTACGCGACGGAGACATCATCAGTAACGGTAAATGTCAAAGGGATCGAAAAAATAGAAAAACAGATATAGAAAAAAATTTCGGCTCCATGATCCAAGAGGGAATCCAGATGAGCAAAATAACAGAAGAACTGTATTCACTGACCAAACGATTCACCTCAATCACACGGAACAGACCCATGAAATTCTACGGACACATAGCACGATTGGATGATTCACGACTGACCAAAAAAATTTTCCACATCGTCAACGGTCCCCAACCAACCAAAGCACGCTGGTTTATAGAAACTCAGAAGGACCTCGCAGAAGTCAGCCTAGACCCACTGACACCTGCACGCAGTATATATAGACAATTAATCACTTTACATAAATTTTCCGCTAAGATCCCAACAGCAAAAAATGTGAAACTCAGAAAAGCCTGGACACAAGAGAGACATCAAGCCCACAGTGAAAGGATGAGGAGATTTTGGGAAGATAAGAAGAACAGCAAGAAGAATAAGAAAGACAATTCGCTCCTTAGTGGGCTAAACGATGAAATAAAATTAAAATAAAACATGTACTGTACGTGCAACATGTTACACCTTTTTTTTGTAACAAAAAGTGTTTTTAGAATAATGAAGAAGGAGAAATGACTCTTACAGCAAGAGACTGTCACAAAAACGGGAACGCTTCTCGGGATATAGCAACCGATCCAAGATCTTCTCTGTAGTGCAGAGAGAAAAATATGTATTTTGAAACCACTACTTTAAGTCCAGTGTTGCAACTGTTTATAACCTACTATTACTATTACAATTACTCCGCGATTCACTAAAAGTGTTTGGCGGAGGGTGCAATGCACCTATCAGGAAAGGTAATGGTTTGGAAGGGATATACGGGATATGGCAGGTGGCGCCCATGGGCTATTGTGAGGAACCATCCCAGCATTCGCCTGGAGCGATCTAGGGAAACCATGGAAAACCCAGATCAGGATGGCCGGAGTGCTTTATCGGAAGCTACTCCTGTCCGATTTTGTGTTTACTCGCCCGGTAAATCCATTCTATTCCATTCCCTAATCGCTCGTGGAAAAAATGAGTAGAGAAATGAATCGGTTCTGGCCCTGATTTCTCTTATCTTATTTTCGCGGTTATTCCGAGATATGAATGTTGCTGGTAGCAATATTTGTTTGCTGTCATTCCGAAATACGTCAGTCGAGAATTTTTCAATTAGCTTCCGTCGAGAGCAACGCCTTCGGTGCTCCAGGTCTTCCCAACCTAACTCCTTCAACATGGCACTTACGCTTTCCCTCCAACTATATATACCTGTCACGAATCGGGTGGCTCTTCTTTGGACCATCTCTAATGCCTCCATTAATCCCTTTTGATGGGGACCCCATACAGAGCAACAATATTCCAAGTGAGGCCTCAGTAGTGACTTGTACGCAATCGATTTAACTTCCGGAGTGCATTGTTTTAAATTACGACCTAGAAATCGAAGCATACGATTTGCTTTCCCAATTACATTCTCGATATGCTCATTCCACGACAAATTATTATGAATCGTTACCCCTAGGTATTTAGCGGAATCTACCGTTCTAAGGACAGTGCCATTAATTGTATATTCAAAGCTAAATGGTGTCACCTTTTTACTTACACGCATGACTTGGCACTTTTTAGCGTTTAACTCCAACTGCCAATCTTTACACCACGCAATTATTTTCATAATATCATCTTGTAACAAAGCGCAGTCGTCCTGGGTTGTGATTTCACGATAAATAATAGCATCATCGACAAATAATCTTTTCATTCCCCTTATTATGTCGCACAAATCATTAATGTATATGAGAAACAATAGAGGCCCTATCACGCTTCCTTGGGGAACCCCGGACTTCACTTCGGCAAGTGATGAACGCTCACCGTCGAGAACTACACACTGTGTTCTGTCCTTCAAAAATTCTGCAACCCAGTCACATATTTGTCTAGATATACCGTAACCGCGAAGTTTCCTAAGTAACCTAGTGTGAGGCACAGTGCCGAAAGCTTTTTTGAAGTCTAATAAAACTAAATCAACCTGGGATTGCCCATCTATAATACGGCTCAAGTCGTGAATTAAGAGGGCAAGTTGTGTTTCGCAGCATCGGCCTTTTCTGAATCCATGTTGATTTGGGTTTAAAAGCTCATCTTCATCCAAAAACCACATGACATTTGAATAGATGATGTGTTCTAAAATCCTGCAAAATATTGAGGTTAACGAGATCGGCCTATAATTTTGAGGATCATTAACATTCCCACTTTTGAACACTGGACTTACGATGGCGGTCTTCCATTCGGCTGGTATTTTTCCTTGATCCAAGGAGGCGGTATATAATTTCATCAAATACGGTGCAATTTCCTTTGCGTACCTAGAGTAGAATCTTGTAGGAATACCGTCTGGTCCTGGAGCCTTATTGGGATTTACATTCATAAGCAGTTTAGTTATTCCCTCGACATCGAGAACGAGATCATTCATAATTTTGTTGGTTTGATTGTTAAATATCGGAATCTCCTCCGAGTTCTCTGACGTGAAAGCTTTTTTAAATACATTATTCAAAATTTCTGCTTTCTCGACGCTAGTTTCTGATAATTCCCCATTTTCATTAATCAGTGACGGCATGACCTTACGAGAGCCTCTTATTAATTTGACATATGACCAGAACTTTTTCGGATTAGTAATCAGATCCTCGGATAAATTTCTGGCTTGGAATTCTTTAAACGCATCACGCATTGCCTTACGTACGTCCGCTCGCAAATGGACTAAATTAGCGCGATCAGATGAGTCCCCCGATTTCTTTACCGTCGCATGTAAACGCCTTTGCTTCCTGAGCAAACGTTTCACTTCTCTATTGAACCACGGGAAGTTCTTACTAACCTTAATAAACTTCTTGGGAACAAATTGATTTAAGCCGGTCCATATTATTTCTTTTAAATTAAACCAAAGTTCCTCAACATTTGTATTAAGCGTGTACGTTTCAAAATTTTTCGCCAAATGATCGACCATAGACGCATCATTTGCCTTATCGAAACAATATACGAGTTTGTCTTTATCATTCTTCAAATTCAGCCTAGATTTTAAAGTTACCACAATCGCCTTGTGATCACTTATACCGTCTTCTATACAAACTTTATCTACAATATCCGGATTGTTAGTAAGAAAAAGATCCAAAATGGACGAGGAATCTTTGACGCTCCGCGTTGGCTCTTCGACCATCTGTTCAAGAGAATTTTCCGCGAATGATTCCAGGAATGTTTCGGTTATTAACCTATCTCTTCCGCCTGACCTGAACGTAAATGTGTCCCAGTTAACAGAGGGTATATTAAAATCACCTCCCATGATCAATGTATGTCCCTGAAATTTCTGAGAAATACTATTAGGTGACTGTCTAAAATATTCCGCGTTATCTAATCCAGAGTCCGGAGGTCGGTAAAATGATCCTATTATGAACTTTAAACTTCTGCCAATTTTTACCTTCACCCATATTAACTCGCAACAATTTTCCGTTTCATTTACTACGGAGCAATTGATGTTTTTATTAACGGCCACGAACACACCTCCGCCCATTGAGGTAGTTCTGTCTTTCCGAAAAACATTGAATTGAGGAGCAAATACTTCGCTAGATTCTACCTCTGGCGTCAACCAGCTCTCGGTTCCTAGTATTATATCAACATCGTTAGTCGCAACTGCAGCGTGGAAATCGGCTACTTTCCCTCTAATACTACGACAATTAAGGACCATTATCCTTAGCGGTTTAATATTTGTATCTGTAGAGTCAAAATTCGCATTTTTACTATTTGCACTCCGAAAGGAAACGGGTGAAGTATTTGGAGCTGTAAATTTCGAATTATTCACGCCATCACTTCCAGAACCAAGATCTAGATTAACGACGCGTCTTCTTCGTTGAACTGAGGGATCCTCGGGCCTCACGGTGTTCCTAAAAAATAATTCACATCAAGACGGTTCCATATTTTAGCAGCCACCTTGATCGCCATTCTCGGTGTGTAGTGGACGCCCGACCTGTCAAATGCGTCCCAGCTGGCAGCTAACATCGGTCGAAGATCGACGAAGCCCCAGTTGTTTCTGCGACACAGCTCCTGTAGACTACAATTCAAATTATAAATCTTCCACCATACGGCTTCCCCACAATCGATGCGCGGCACGACACTACAGATGGAAAACTGCAACTTTACCGAATTCTCACGCGCTGATTCATACGCCTTGTGGCCCAATTTGTCCATAGATTTCACTATATCTGAAACAGAAACATGACACGAGTCGTTAGTTCCGACGTGCGCAGCTACCCTCAACTGACGGCAGTTCGATTCTCTAATCGCTTTTGGTATAGCCTCCATGACTCGTGGCACGGTTGCTCCTGGAAGACACACAGAATGAACGTTAGTACGAGGGTCTGCACCATTCTTCTCAGCTAGGTCTCGTAGGGGTTTCTCTAGACGTCGGACGTTGGAGCTTCCAATGATAAGTAATCCTTTCCCTGGCATCACTCGGTGTCTGCGAGTAAATCTTCCCTGCTGCGCTTCTGGGCCATTCGCACCAAGATCTTCAACATCCTGCAAAACTGAAAACGCATTACTTAGGGGCAAGATATCCTTCTCCCGTCGGTTATTTTGGAATTTTGATGCCTTTCTCCTATCCACCCGGTGCCAGTCGTTCCCTGCAACAGATACCTGACAATCCTCACCTGCCGGTTCTACATCAGTAGCCTCCGGTAATTCTTCGACGCACTGCCATTCGTCATCTAACATGCTCCACACCTGTGCCTGAAGAGATGCCATCGTAGTAAGAATCTCTTCGAGAGCCTGACGCCTACTGTAACACATTGCGCAAACCATGTCCCACAAACAACCAAACACAGAGTCACAAACAAATAAATCAGACAGCTGCTACAGCTCAACTAAATGGATCACTAACTAAACAGGAAATATTTAACATAACACGAAACCAGTAAATTTCAGATCACACTACAATTCGGCTACTGCTGCTACGGTCGCAGAGGCTCAACTCACTGGATCACTACCTAAAAAGGAAATATTCAAAGATAACACAAAAAACAGTAAAACACAAATCACACACAAAAGTCGGCTACGGTCGCTGAGGCTCAACTGATTACTGCTGATTCTCAAAAATTTCAAAGATAAAAACAAGGTCTATCTAGCACACTTTAGATTAAACATACAAGGAAGTCGACGACTGCTGCTCACGGCGGCGGTTGCTCGACTCAACCTACCCACTGGCATATAGAAGTCATTTACTAATATTAAAGGTTTCGCCTTTCTTGCTTTAATTACACAATATGCAAATCCTACTTTTTGGTGAGTTAACGGCAATTACAAATAATTCTACACCTTCTGCCAGTGAGGAAAAACGTGTTTTGACATCTTTTTATACCAAGATGTATTTTCACGTTAGGCTTTATGGTTGTGATTCCTATTCACCTTTTTCATCACCTGAAAATAACTCTTGTACTATTACCTGAAATTGTGTTTCGATTTCTAACTATAAAATCATTTTATAATTTTTCTTGTATTATAACATACTTTACACGAAATCAATTTCAGATTCGCCAGGCCTGCTCGATTATTTTCCTTCCATCCATACATTTTTATACTCTACATTCTTCTTCTGTCAATTCCTCAATAACAATGTCCTCCAGGCTTTCTCTGTATATAATCTCCAATGCTAATCCAAACGTATCTCCTTGTTACCAAGGGACCTTAGTATACACTTCTTATTAACATCTTTTAACATTCACCTTATGTTCTATATGTACAAAATAAATATTTTTATATCTTATTATCTAACAATTTATACCTCGTAAGATCGTAGTTTTTCACGGCTTTGGATATAAATAAACTCTTCTCCGGTTTGTATCCGCGTAAAAATGTCACACTTGTGGGACGTTTCGAAGGCATCTAACTCAGTCCTCATTTTCAACCAAATACCACTGATTAACTGTTTGTTTACCTGCTGCCGTGGAAACGGTGCAAGACATTTGATTTTTTTTAAACTACTACTTTAGCCCGGGTCAAAGATTTTGGGCCAGGGTTACTATAGAAGCTGTAGATATCAGAACAACTGATTCTTTAGTTATCAGGAGCACTGGTTATTAACTCAGTGCGGCCTGGAACCCGGATATTAAAACGCTGAAACAGTTTCGCCTCGGTAACGAGCAGGAGAGTGGGTGACGTCATCGTGCTGTGTTGGTTTCTGTCTTCAACAGTTTCCGCGGCAGTGGGTAAACCAACCGTTATCCAGTGACATCTACGGTTGAAAATGAGGGCTGAGTTGACGCCTTCGAAACGTCCCACAAGTGTAACATTTTTACGCGGCTGGAAGTCCGAGAAGAGTTTATTTAATTTATACCTTATTGGGCCGTTCCCAGCAACACAAATACCTACAGACTGTATGTAGTTTGTTATTCAAAACAGTGACTCGTGTACTGTGTATAGAGTTCTGAGGGCCGTAACGGCCGCTGATGACACAAAGCATCGCCTTTCTCCTCTGCGTCTGGGCTGATTGTGAAAAACAGCAAACTGCGCCGACGGGAATACGAACGGCGCAGTCGAGAGCGTGACAGATGACTCGCGGCTGTGCTCCGCGTCACTGAATCCCGCCGTCGTTATTAGGAAAGGCGCCGCAGAAATAAATCCGCAGCCTCCCTGGTGGCCGATCGTTCGTCAGCCTTATGAGGAGGGACTTCCCCGGCTACTTGTCTGCAACCTCTGTCGGACGCAGAGTTACGGCCAAAGTTCATAACATGCAAATACCCAACACTTAAATTACTACTGTGGCAGCGCTAGCAGCGCCGCCACGCCCTCCGCTGGATTAACCACAATCTCTGACCTTCCGTGTTCCGAGAACAAATTGAGACCTTAACTTGGCAAACTAGCCAACTGATATTAAAATAACAGGACTAGTGCAAGTTGAGACTGTAGTGGTAGCTCGTTTGGAAGTAGGAAAGGGTGAAAACTTTCTATTGTCTCTTTTATCATTTAAAAGAAAAGCCTTATGTTGCTTATTTATTTTGTTCTCGTCAAGGCGTACAGACTGAGCCGTATTCAATTTTAATATTAATACAGAAAATCTCAAGTCAGCACCAAGCAATACCTTGTCTTATAATTGCCAAAAATATAACAAACAAACATAAACTGACTTAATGGATGTCAACATATAATGTCAATATTTTTAAATTCTCATAAGGATGACAAACGCTTCACATCTGGTTTAATTTACAATAGACCTTCAAAACAATCGAGAATGACTTTTAATATTCTAATAATCAAACACAATGCTAACATGAATCATACTAGGATGACAATCGCCGGGCGCCATGGTATATCTACTTGACACACCAAACATGGTGATAGTGGCACGCAAATTTTGTCTACATGCCAGGATGCAAATGAAAAATTGTCTCATGGCTATAAAAATGTCACTAGCTCGGTTTATGATGGGAGGCGAAAATTCTATACCATCCAAAATCTCTTTTGACACACCGTTCCAGGGCTGATCTCAATGACTGTGATAAGTACCACACTGTAATATCCGTTGGGTAATTGCCGTTAGGAGCGTCCATTACTTGCGTGGGGTGTTTTCCCGGAATTCCGGACTCCCCCCTCCTCCAATCTGGTTAGATTTTGTGAGATCTGGTCGGATCCTACCCCCCCCCCCTTAAAATGACGTGAGATATTGACGGGACCGCCCCCCTCCCACTGTTGATTGCTCTCGTTGTTCTTTGAGACGTTTTTTTAACTGTTCTGCTTCCGAGGCCGGTACACCCCCCCCCCCCCTAAAGCCGCCATCCGTGTCGTTTGTGGCCTTTTTTTTAGCTTTACTGTTGAGATATGGTGAGATTTCCCCGGACCCCCTCCCCCCCATAGTTCACCTCACGTAATTAATGTACACCTCCTTAGGGCGCAGGCTGCTCCTTTGGCGGTGTAAATATTACAGCACATTAGTTATAATGGTGAATCCAAACTATTGACCTGAACACTTCTGCTGCAGAGACCAAGTACGCTTTCCACCACGGATAAGCAAGGTGTACATTACAAGACCACTCCCAACTTGTGCGTCCTCCCAAGTATCGTACAGACTGACTCCAGAGTGACCCCACTGCAGGTCCTGTCTGTAGTATCACAGCTACTTTCACCGGGTCCCAGTGCGACGTATATATGCGATCTCAGACTCTGGAGGTCCAACACGAAGCGTCCTGCAGAACCGCCCAGAAACTCTCTCTGCGACACTCGTGATAAGCCACGCCTCTCCCTGGATGTATCACGTAGAAATTGCGCGGAGAATTATCAGTCGGCGATTGGATCCGCTGTCGGCCCCTCCTCCTCAAAAGTTAAACCGTTGGCCAAATTGCTTATTATAGTTTTGGGTGAGGTCGTACTGCCTCGGCAAATCTCGCCGCGTTTGTCCTTCAGAAGGCACGAGGTGGCGAACGTTAACAGTGGTTCGTTGACCCTGGCTTGGATATTTTTGAGAGGTAGCGGTCTCTCGCCTGAACTATCCCTTTAGAGTCACTACAACACACGCGGAGGCGAAGGGTGTCTGCCGGCAGGTCGGAGGCTATATCCTCCCCCCAGCCCCACCCCTGGCAAGCCCTTACTGTACTTATTCCCTTGATATTACTTGTAATAAAAATGTGCGGGATCACCCACTTTCGCCATTCCGTTGCAAGCTGAACGCATTTATGGTTCATGATTCTAATGAACTAAACACATACCCCGCGTGTGTTAGGCCAGGGAAGAGTCTCATGGCACAAAAAAAGACACGCAGTGCCTGTCACTTCTTGTGGTTAGGTGTCAGACTCCGCTCCAAGGCTCTTCAACGGCGCGCTACGTTGCAGCTCATCCTGGTAATGCTATAGTTCAGTTGCAATCAAATTTATTATTCGAAAATCCCCCTCCGGCTATCACGTTTTGGTATTTCCATGGTTCCCCCAAATCACTCTAAATGAACGCTGTGGTGGTTTCTTTGAAAAGCCATGGCTTAATTCCTTCCAGTTCCTTTCCCCCAGTGCTTTCTTGCCTCCAATGACCTCTACATCAATGAAGCATAAAGCAAAAATAATAATAATAATATAGTTCTTTAGAATGCAGTGCACTCTGAAATTTTGAATAAAATTATGTGAATATACAGTTAAGCACCCGACTGAGTGGCTCATTGCTTAAGACACCGCACACTGGTTCGATGCGGTCTCCAGTCTCCTCATCACAAACTACACATTTCACAAACCAAAATATAAAAGTTTCACGTTTCGCAGACCGATGACAACACGGACTTCACTCCTCCGGGTTAAGTAAGCAGGGACTCAGGCAGGGCACAAGTACTTCCATCCCCCAGGATACCGAGCGTGTGGGGGAGCGGTAACGCTCTGGCCTCGCATTCGAATCCCCGTCCGCCTGTCCAGATTTCTGTTTTTCAATGATTCCCCAAATCATTCCATGTGAATGTCAGGATGGTTCCTTAAAAGACCATGGCAGATTTCCTTCCCGTTCTTTGCCACTGGTAATCTCCCGCCACTAATGACCTCAACGTCAAAGAGGAATAAAGCCAATAAAAAAGACCTCTCCTGATTCATTCTGGCCAACTAAACAAAACAGGGTCCTTAGCTGGATAGATTCAGAAAAAGTTTTAAAAAAAAGTACGATTAAGGAATATCAAAATAAAAACGTTTGCTTATTTTGTCACTCCTTGCAATGTATATCAGATCACTAGAAGTGTTTTTTAGTAACTGAAATTTAAATGTAGGGTACAGTTAATACTATGGACAAATTTCAAATTTCCAGGAACGCGCGTTTTTCAGAAAGGCCCGATAGCAAAATGGTATAAAGTTGACAATCACTCGTGAATTTATTTTCAAACAAAAATACAAAAAAAAAGAAAACCTCTAATCGATGAAATTTAAACCACACATGCTGGGGTAGTAAATTTATTAAACGCCGGGTAATATTATTCTCAGTTACATTATAAGGCGCCTCATGCCAAGACGATTCGAACCCTAAAATCTGAGAGTAATAATATAATAGAGCAGGGTTTCTCAAAGACAGGTACGTGAATCTCTAGTGGATCTCCAGAGTATCGTAAGAGGTTCGCGACAAGATTTACGTAATGGCGAATGAATGGCTGTGTCAAGCGGGAAACATGCACAATGGTGAATCGACACTGACCATTAACAAAACGCTCCTAAAATCGACTCGACCTGCTACAAGAAACGAGACCATCAATCACATTAATTAATAACATTTCGAATTTTGTAACTATATTATTTTTATAAAATAAAAATCCTTAATGATTAAAAAGTTTTTTAAGGGGTTCTGCCATTGCTTAGGAAATTTTATTGGGGTACGTGGCGCTAAAAATTTGAGGAACCCTGTAATAGAGCACAGTATTAAAGTTCAATGAGTGGGCACTTCGTAAATGTTGAACCCACTGAAAATAATGCTGGCTGCAACGTAATATTTCAAAGAACCAATGTTTTTAATATAAATTGGGGTTATGCACTGAATCAGTTATTGTATTGTGCTCTAGTAGACAAATATGAAATGTAAAAAAACAAGGTCGCATCGCCATATAGGGAAAACTCATTCGTACCTTTTCTGGATTGCAAACACTCTCTGCTGAAACACAAAAAAAAACGATCAAAGTTTGCCTGCAAACTACAAAATGTACAGAGTGATTATAATTAAAGATTAAGTTTCAAAACGCCATAAAAAAACTAACCACTGATTAAAATGACGTCAAAATTGAACGGCGTATTATTGAAGAAGGGGGAAAGAACATGAACGGTGATTCTGCACCAGTAGCTCTGCAGAAGTTCAGGACCCTCAAGTGTATGACAAAAGTCGTTGCACCGAAGACTGTCATGGGTCTGGTGAATATGATGAAAAAATTCGAAAATTCAGGTTCATGTGATGTGCAGTCTAGTAGAGGAAGGAAAAGATGTGATTGGGCGGTAGTTGAAGAAGTGGCCACAGCAGTTGAGGAGGCGTCGAGCGGTGGTGTGTAACCACGCAGTGCACGGAGAATTGCCAAAACATAGGACAGGTCTGTCAGCACGGTGCATAACATTCTACGAAACATCCTGCAATGTTATCCGTACAAACTTTTCCATGTGTAGGAGTTGTTTCCTTCTGACCTGCCAGCAAGAGAGGGTTTTGCTTTGGAATTTCTTGCTCGCATGTAAGGGGTCAATGATTGCCCGTGGAAAATTCTGTGGACAGACGAAGCCCATTTCCATCTGACGGGATATGTTTTACGATTGTCGTTTGGAGACGAAATTCTTATGCTTACAGCGCCAGCTGTCGCTAAAATTTGGAACTATTTTTTTTTTGTTCATGTTGTTTTCCCCTTCTTCAATAATACGCCGTTCAATTTTGAAGTCATGGTTCGAATCCCCGTCCGGGCATCCAGATTTGGGTTTTCCATGGTTTCCCAAATCACTCCAGGCAAATTCCGGGATGTTTCCTTCAAAAGGCCATTGCCGAATTCCTTCCCATTCCTTGCCCTCCATCCTTTCCCGTCTGTAAAGACCTCGCTGTTAGAGAGACGTTAAGCAGATAAAAAAAATTGATGTCATTATAATCAGTGGTTCGTATTTTTGAGCGTTTTGAAACATAAACTTTAACTATAATCACCCTGTATATCATCAGCCTTACACAGCAGATTCACCAGGTAGTAGAAGGTACCACTAAAACGTCCACAAGAAAAGTAAAATGTGTGGCGTCTTAGAAAATCCTGGAAAGTAAGTACATCTCCGACAAAATGACTGTATGAAAGCAAGTTCTGACAGTATATAATATGAAAAACAGCTAAGCGAAAGCTGTCGAAACAGTGAAAAGGCAACTTCGACGTGCCTCAGATGCGAACGAAGTAAAAGTGTAAATTTAGTCGCTTAAAACGACCATTAGAAGGATTTAAAAAGGTATTAAAGCGAGTTGTAGTGCGCGTCTAAAGTACCAGTGAAACAGCTTCACTAATCTATGGATCTACTCTGCCGGAAAGAATAAAACGCCTAAAACCCATTTGCTGATCACAGGCCGATGGCTAAATCCCAAGGAATAACGTGTAGGAAGAATCTACACGAGACCTTTATACGCTACTGGGAATCATGGGAGGAGGTCCAATTAAGCTAAAAGCACTCTTTAAACAAAGATCACTTCGAGCAGTGAAATTTTTATAAAGCAGTGAAGTCTCCTCTGTTATACAGTATGCGATGTGCTTTCGAAGCCGTTGGCGTTCTCTCGTTGTGCTGTAGCGAGAAGTAACGTGCTTTAAAGTTTGCAGTAACTGTGTAGAACGTGTTCTCCTCCTCTGTTTTTTTTATATTTCTGTTTCGCATCTCTGGAGAAAAGCTAGAATGTGATGGTATTACGGTGTTTGCTACTACGTCTCGTTTTAAAAGCAGACTGTTCACAAACTGTGTGATCTAGCAACTTTGAAAAATTCACTGCAGTCTGAAATGTAAGCTAGCTTACTTCCAACCAGACCATTAAGTTTGTTTACAATAAAGGATGTGGCTCACTTATTGTAATTACGTGAGAATATCTTTTAAATTACAGTTTTCCCTTTATGTTACGTGGAACTGTTTTGAATAAGCGTAACAAACTTCTAAAATGTGCTACAGTGATTGCGATAGTTGTGTATTAATACGTTATTTTGAGCAAACTGCCAAATTTGAACTATTTTCAATATAATTAAATTGTTTATTTTGTTTAGTACAATTCAAAAGTTTATACATTATTGATAACATCCTTAAAAAAGTCCTTTTACTTGCAAGTAGTTTTTGAGAAAATTTTAATTGTTTTTAGTGCTAGCTGATTGTTTATGCGAATATTTTGAGTTGCGGAATAGGAAAGCGGAGACTTTGATTGCATCGAAAAAATTCTCTGTGGCATACAAAACGTTTGTTGATTTGAACAAATTACGCTACAAACAGTGGAACATAAAGTATTAACATCAGCTCCCTATCAACTTGTTGGCCGGTGGATGCAGAAGAATGTTGTCTCTTTACTAACAATTACAATAATGCCAAGTTATTCAGAGTAAGAAGCGCGATAAGACGACAAGGGAACAGAAAAAACAAAATCGTAGAGATGTGTAAAACAGGTAGAGAAGAATTGATTAGCGTGATTTATATAATTAAGATATACAAAGGGAACCAATACAAAGGGAACATCTAATATTGTCGGATATTATATTCGAAGTGGAAGGGAAAATTCATCCAGTAGTGTTTATGAAGACGGTTTAGTCGGATCAAATAAATAAATACGCGAGGAATTGTGGATTCCCACGCTTGTGAGTACGTAATAAGATGGTAAATGTGAAGGTTTGTTAGAATTTGTAAAGTGTTTTCTTGATAAAGTCTGCTGTAAACAGATATAAAGACGTATGACGGACTTTGTCAATAATGAAAACGTAATGTGAAAGCTGTTTCAAGGTTTACTGAGTTTAATTAGTGTAACAATGTTGTTGATAAAATCAGTGGAGTGTTCACTTACAGTAGAAACCAAATGTGATTTTAAGTAAGGAATACAGATTAATAAATAAATTATGCCAAAGCAATTGACATCTTTGTATTTATTTAGAGATCAATAAAAACAAAAAAAGTCAATTGATTTTGCGTAATTTATTTATTAATATTATCAGCAATTGAGGAAAATGATCCGCAACATCCAGATATTAAGGAATACAGAGTATAATATTTTACAGGTTAACGTGAATAATCTACTAAAATAACGTGAGCCTAGTTTTGTCGCTCTAAAATACACTTCGGTGATCAGGGAAAATATGCTACGCCGAGGTAACAAACAAATTTCTACTATGTAAAAGATACAGTCATAGAGAAAAAGCTGCGTGGTATGGTAAGTTCACTCAGGATTCCGTCTAATATAGACAGGAAACTTAAGAAAAAATGACTTGATAGCTCTACTAACATTGCTGGCCTCGGTAAAGTCGACATCTGTACTGAAAAACTCGCACATCCACTCTTTCGTGGATCAAGTAGAGCGGTTGTCGCGTCTGCGAGTGGTCAAACACTTTGCCAGTGTGTTAGGATTAAGTCCCAGTTTCTGCTTCGAGAGACGAAATGGAAATTTATCGACGTTCAGATATACACTCATCCGCCAAATATGACCACCTACTTACTAGCATATTGGTCTACCTTCCGAACGCAATATAGCAGCGGTTAGCGTAGTATGGATTCTACAAGTCCTTGGTAGGCTTCCAGACATACCTGACACCAGATTCCAACGCACAGGTCACGAAATTCCCATAAATTACGGGCAAACAGTTTGTGGGGGCGGCCTCTGGAAACCAGCATCTCGGAAACGGAGAGGCTAGTTGGCTGTTCGCGTGCTACTGTAGTGAGCAGCTCTGGAAAGTAGTTTGAAGGACGGCGAAATCGCGACTTGGCGACAATATGGTGGACACCCACGCCACATCACAGAACGTGGGGATCGGAGGCCTGCCCGCTCTGTAAAGCAGGATAGTGGGTGATCTGTATGAGATATGGTGAAATAGTACAATTCTGATGCTTCCAGAAGTGTTTCAGAGCACAATAATCGAAATTCTGCCACAGATCATTCCCTACCCTGCTTTACAGAGTGGGTGAGCCTCCGACCTCCACGTTCTGTGATGTGGCGTGGGTGTCCTCCATATTGTCGCCTAGTCGTGGTTTCACCGTCCTTCAAACGATTTCCATAGATGCTCACTACAGTAGCACGCAAACAGCCGACGAGCCTCCCCGTTTCCGAGATGTTCGTTCACAGGTGCCGCGGCCACAAACCACTGGCCGGCAATTTAAGGGTATTTCGAGACATGTGCGTAGGAATCTGGTGTCAGATACCTGTGTGAGCCTACCAAGGACTTGTAGAATCCATTCTACACATGTGTAGTTCTCGACGGTGAGCGTTCATCACTTACTGAAGTGAGGTCCGGGGTTCCTCAGGGAAGCGTGATACGGCCTCTGTTGTTTCTCATATACATTAATGATTTGTGCGACATAATAAGAGGGATGAAAAGATTATTTGCCGATGATGCTATTATTTATCGTGAAATCACAACCCAGGACAACTGCGCTTTGTTACAAGACGATATTATGAAAATAATTGCGTGGTGTAAAGATTGGCAGTTGGAGTTAAACGCTAAAAAGTGCCAAGTCATGCATGTAAGTAAAAAGGTGACACCATTTAGCTTTGAACATACTATTAATGGCAGTGTCCTTAGAACGGTAGATTCAGCTAAATACCTAGGGGTAACAATTCGTAATAATTTGTCATGGAATGAGCATATCGAGAATGTAATTGGGAAAGCAGATCGTATGCTTCGATTTCTAGGTCGTAATTTAAAACATTCCGGAAGTTAAATCGATTGCATATAAGTCACTAGTGCGTCCTCACTTGGAATATTGTTGCTCTGTATGGGGTCCCCATCAAAAGGGATTAATGGAGGAGTTAGAGATGGTCCAAATAAGAGCCGCCCGATTCGTGACAGATATATATATAGTTGGAGGGAAAGCGTAAATACGATGTTGAAGGAGTTAGGTTGGGAAGACCTGGAGCACCGAAGGCGTTGCTCTCGACAGAAGCTAATTGAAAAATTCTTGACTGACGTATTTCGGAATGACAGTAAACAAATATTGCTACCAGCAACATTCATATCCCGGAATGACCGCGAAAATAAGATGAAAGAAATGAGGGCCAGAACCGATTCATTTCTGTACTCATTTTTTCCACGAGCAATTAGGGAGTGGAATAGAAAGGATTTACCGGGCAACTAAACATAAAATCCGACCGGAGTAGCTTTCGATAAAGTACTCCGGCCATCCTGATCTGGGTTTTCCCTGGTTTCCCCAGATTGGTCCATGCGAATGCTGGGATGGTTCCTCACAATAGCCCATGGGCGCCTCTTGCCATATCCCGTATATCCCTTCCAAACCATTACCTTCCCGGATAGGTGCAATGCACCCTCCGCCACACACTTTTAGTGAATCGCGGAGTAATAGTAATAGTAATCGCTACTGTGTTGCTTTCGAAAGGTGGAGAATTATATTAGTTGCTCATATTGTTTTGGCTGGTCAGTGTAAGTAGTGAAGAGCAGTTCACTGAAAGGGGCGACTGACGTTTACAGTATTTCCGTGGCTACTGACTGATTCTCTTCAGTTAGCTAAATAATTATCAATTAATCGCTTGATTTTCTAGTTTGGTCTGCTGGTTACAACTTCGTGATGGTGTTAGCTGGTTCGTGTCCTGGTGGTGAAAGAAATTTTCACAATGAGGACTTATCCAGCAGAGCAGGAGAGATGGTGGTGCAGAATTCCTGGTCACCACACTGTGTGCCAAAGTCCTGTGTTAAATTACACACGTCTCCGCACAACGTATATGACTCTGTTATTGTTGATTCGTTCATCAGATCGGGACGTAGACACGGATGTCTTTCGGAAGAGTAGACCTGAATGGACAGGCACCGGGTTTCACAATTTCCCTTCTTTCATCTCTCATCGCCATCACAAAATAACACAGACGCCATCAACGCAATCCAAATACTGTCGTACTGTGGAAGGCAACAGGAAACTGTTCTTCTTCATCTCTCCAGGACGCTGTGATGGAGTTTTAACAGGCTCCATAGTAAACGGTTACGTGCAGACACCGTGTATGGCGCGCACTTAGTCCTGACTGGTTGGAGGTTCAACACGAGGGAGGTTGCGTGGATGTAGCGTCTGCTGATTTGCAGACCCGTAGACAGAGGGGAGAGCCTGCGTTTCTCCGGCTGCCTAAGTCGCAGGTGAACGGCGGAGTCCGCAGGGATCATAATAACGAGCTCGGTGCGGAATTCTCTGAGAACTCACAGATATTTGGATGTCTAGATACTGCAATGCTGAAATTTTGACATGCACGGAGCAGAGTAAAGCACGTCATCACTAGCACACGACTAAACAGAATTGACAACAACAGCTTCGTAGTACTGAGACTGTCAAAATAAAAACTGTCATTTGTCTCCTTCTCCGGTTTGTTATTTGCATAAAAGATCGTACATGCCGAAGAAATTTAAAAGGATACTTACTATGGACAGAACATTTTTATTTCATTATATTTAGTTTTATGTTTTTTCTTTCTTTTTAAATGAAAGACATAACTCATTTGTTCATTTGTCAAAGACTATAACCGTTTTATTCATAAATTATTAACTGCGAACTATTTTTATTTGTTACTGTCACAAATTCCATTACAAGATAAAATTTTCTGAAAATCATGGAAAGTATTTAGGATATCAAATAATACTTGACACCCTGCTGAATTTAAAACTATTTTAGTTTATATTTGGATTATTTGTATGAGAGTTTGGCGAGAAATCGTAAAAATCTATACCTCTATTACTTCAGAAACTATTTATGTCATAACAGATTCATAATTTGTAGGGATATTTAATATACGTTAGAGGATACTAAAAGGCGATTACTCTGGACTCACTGATCTCGCCAAAAATATAAATTACATAGAAATTTAAACAAATCTGATAGTTCAAAAGATGCATTCTTCCACAAATGTTCATGCATATCTTTCGCTAAAGAAATTCGTGCGTTAAGTAATAAATATGCCATTAACATAGTTTTTAAACATTAAAAATTTTCTTTGTACTTTCACAATTTTAATGTAATTACTACGTTTACAAAGTGACATTTTGTAGCGAAATCTTTTTAATGTACAACTGGTTACGGAAACCTCAGCATGAGAAAGTTTCTTTCACTTGACGTATTTACATTTCATGTAGTTGTCAAAAGAGAGAATTTAATCGAATCTAATTTTTTATGAATCAGGAAATTAGTGTGCTATATTTATTTTTTCTGCGAAATTTTTCTTCAGTTCGATGTAGAAATATGTACGGAAATTATTAATTAAAAATGGAATTCCCAGTACATATTCAGATTTTCTTATACCCCTAAAGCTTTCTTGTGAATTTCTCTGTATTATTTCTTAATTCATGTGAATTCGAAGTGTTTGTGGGAATAGTAATATTGCAAATAATCACTTGATTTTAGCAAAAAATTGAATTTGTTTACTTAAATTGCTCGCAAATATTTAATAATTATGACTCTTTTTCAGTACAAAGGAGAGCAGTTAGATTCGATTGTGTAAATTACCGCAGAACACAATCAGTAACTGATGTGATAAAGGAGATGGACTGAGAATCATCGGAAGGAAGTAGGAGGCAGAACAGAGTGCTGATAATGTAGAAGGCATATATTGGTGATGATTTTCAAAGAATTAGGGGTAGTTAATTGAAGGGAAAAGGTGACCATGGTCACAAACTGGCACTCGATTTTAGGTATAAGGCTGTGGTAAAATTTTGTTTTGTTGGTAAGAGAGTCATGAATTGGAATAAACCACCAAGGGAAGTAATCATTAATCTACGTTAAAGGCTGAATTTATTTAAAATTAAAAGTCTTGAGATTCAAGAGCAGTAGGGTTGTGCGATAAACGAGAAGGGATATTGCCACCGAAGCATTTGCTTTATTGCAATTAAGATATGCTAGTTCCATCAAATAACTGAACACAGATTCTCTTAGTAAGGACAATTTAATCAAAAATGAAATAGTTACAAGGAAAGCCGTTGAGTTCCGCGACCTGTAAGAACTGTTGAAATTAAAGAATTCTATGAGGAATAGGAAGAAGCAGAAAATAGGGCATGCATTATGTTTAGGCACCGTCCTGGGGCTCAGTTCTACTGATTTCGGAACACGATTAAAGTACCGAAATTTAGTTCGTCGAATGGTAGCTTAGAAGCAAGTCCGACAGCTTAGTAACCATGTTCAATGAGGCATCAGGGACTTCTTTCTGTGAAACAATGTGTCGGCGAGTTCTTCCACTTCCACAAGAACCATGCAGTCACGCGACGTTGACTTCTGGGAACTGCCGTGACGTCAGACCCGACGGCCCGAATGCGCGCTCTGTGACCCATCAGCCAGCAGTGCAGCCGCCCCCTGCGACCACTGGTTTATAGCGAGGTGTCCGTCGGATGAACTATAAGAAGTTACTAGTAGCATAAAATACGACCAGGGCAGCCCACGTTGAAATAAATTGCTAAGGAAGGTTTGAATTTCTGGGTTTTTTTAAAAAAGAAAAAGAAGACATATGCGGAGCGAATCATTGAGGCACTAATCTGCACCATTGCATCTCTATTAGAATGTTATCGTGTCGGTGCTGCGAAAATGTGATTTTTCTGTGCTTAATCAACTTACCAGGAGTCTGAAAACAAAAAAATCCTGTGGCTTAGAATTTCATCCCTTTTTTTCTGATGTTTTACGCCGTTTAGGTTCCAACCTAATTATTGGAGTAATGAGGATTTTTCCAAAAATGCGCTGTTCACAGAAGCAGATTTAGGATTTTTTTTTCCGAGCCGGTGCAGAAAATGTGAGACTTGCCGTTTCTTCAAACATTATTTGACCACCCCGTCCCTCGCCACCCTCACTGCCGCCTTGTCTCCGACCCCATTGTGTCACCGCTCCATTGTCGTTCGTCACCCAGGGGAGCAGTTGAGCTAAAAATAAAAGGTCAGCAGCAACATAAATTTGCCTCCCTACAAACATCCTGAAGTTGCCGCCTGAGGCAAGTGTCCCGATTTGTCCCCCCCCCCTCCCGCCACACCCCCTCACCCCTCCAGATCCAGAACACAATTTTTTTATTAATAAATAATCATTATATTTGAAGTACCAACAGTTAAAAAGTAAGTAATTCCGACGAATGCTTACAAATTCACTTCTATCTGGGCATTATCTCCGCATCGTACTATTGGTAACTTACAATAAAGAGTGATGCTCAGAACCGCACGAAAACATGCTAAGGACTAATGTAAGCACTATCAGGTGTGTGATACTGCTGTATATGCGTGTTTTGCGCTATATTAAGTATTTTAAGCAGAGACTTTTTCGCACTATTGATTGAAAATGCAATGATACACTGACGTCATTGAATTACGTTTAATTTCCTTCATTTGGTATTGATATCTTGTTACTTTGTTTCTCTCTATTAAAACGTTACTTGAGGTAGAATGCAACGTTTTGCATGGAAATGACACACACCACTGTTTTGTTTATTTATGATCGCTTGTTATTCTAAGCATTATTTCTTGCGGTTGCTAGCGTTCGAGGTCAAAAGTGTCCCTTGTAAATTGCAAAAACTGAAAGGCAATGTGCATAACTAACAAAAAATGTCCGTTTTATCGGGAGTTCAAAGTAAAGACTTCTGTTATAGCCTTGGTTGATTCCCTGAAGTATTTCGTCTTAATACTATAATGCAACATGAAATGGGACCTGCACATAACTTGCTCGTAGGTCGTAGGTAGAGTTAATTATTGGCTGTGGTTGATAGTTCAAATTTTGAAGAATTGTAACGCGCTACAAAGGAGATAGCGTACAAAACTCTCATGCATTCACATTTGTTTTCCTGCTGTGCCGTTTGTGATTCGTATCACAAGGGATTGTTTGGTAGTTTAGAGAAAGAATAGAAACGTCTCTCAATTCGTGACTACTTGCCACAGTGCTTACGAATTGATACATAGATTGGGCTAAATAAATGACATTAAAATTTATTGGAAAAGATGCGAACAACCCACTAACATGCGAGTCGATAAAGTATTCCACTCATCATATTTCAGTCACAAGACAGGAGAGATGAAATTAGAGAAATAAGGTTGCATACTGGTGCTTATCCGAATTCTTTCTTACTCGTGCTATTCGGGATTGGAATGCAGAGAATAGAAATTAGTTTTTTGTGCAAAACAACCTCTGCCACCCACAATTTTGCCAATATACGTTACTGAAGTAGAATGTGTAAATATTACAATAACTTAAGAATAATCTTTGGTTTGATACTAAAGTTTTTTCATCAATCTACGCAAAGTAAAATATATATATTGCTCAGGTCCAATAAAGTATAAAAATTTTCTATAAGTATTCGCCTTATGGAAACAGTGATCTATAGACTCTTTTGCTCCGGGTGGACGGATGTGGCCTGCTGTCTGTAGTTGCAGACAGACACGGGCTCAAGTAATGACAAGGCTTTTTTGTTTTAATGAATCAATGTCTCATTGACGCCGGGGTCATTAGAGGCGGGATACTACTGGGGATGATGAATGGGGAGGAATTCGGCCATGGCCTTTTGAAGGAAGCATCCCGGCATTCAGCTCGCGTGATTTGGGAAAACCATGGAAAACCCAAATCTGGGTGGTTGGACGGGGATTCGAACCGGCGTCCTCCCGAATGCGAGGCCCACCACGCTCGGCCCGTGCATCCCGTTTGCCTTTCTTTTGTCAGCTGTCAACGAGGCGCGAGAGCTGAGTGTGTAATAGGCAAAGCAGTTCAGAGATGGACTCAACTTGCGAGTAAGTGGCCGGCAGAAATATCAGTTCACACAAAAACTTTCAAGATAAAAAATGTTCACGTACTTAATTTGCAGATACATTGCGCCAGCTGGGAAATAAAAGAAAGTGCTTGGTCGGTGAGTGGTAACGCTGTGGCCTCACATTCGGGAGGACGCGGGTTCGAATCCCTGTCCAGCCATCCAGAATTCGGTTTCCATGGTCCCCGGAATCAATCCTGTAACATGGCGGGACGGATCCTTTCAAAGACCATTGCAGAAATTCTTCCTTTCCTTGTTCCCTGACCTTTTCTGCCTCTAATGACCATGACGTCGACGATGCGTAAACTGATACGGAGAAAATAGGAACTACAACAGAAAATATACTTTCATTTTGTACAAAATGTCCCCGTACCCAACCTCTGATCACCAGAATTGACGCAATAACGTAGGCCAACCGCCACAAGTTGAATCCGTAGTTAATAATAATGATAGACACCTGTTAAGTCTTTCATATCGGGATTCCTTCCAGAGAAAGATGAACAGTTATTTCAGTGACGAAGCCTGCTCTAGGCTTTGCGCCTAGTCGACATCGAGGTCATTAGATGCGGAAAAGGAGGGAATGGGAAGGAATTGAGGCATGGCTCTTTTGAAGGAAACAGTCCGACATTCACCTGGAGTGATTCGGGGAAACCATGAAAAACCCAATTGTGGATGCCCGGTCGGGGATTCAAAACTTCGTCCTCCCGAATACAAGGATTTCTTTTTAAAATACGTGAGTCATCCCCTTTTGTATCTCTAGGAATACACATTTCAGAAGCAAAATTTTGGCTGCAGTGCTAAAGAGGAGGGAACACCCTCTTCCGTCTCAAAGCATAGATCAGGATTTTTCAATGGTTTCAACGCGATGATTGGTAAAATGTTAAAAATAATTTTCCGGACTTCTAATTTATATGGTCTTGATTTTTTACACGTGTGTATAGTATTATCATTTGCAATATTACAAATTTGAAAAATGTCTTTAATTAGTATGTAAAAAGTTATTAAAATGAGAGTGATCTATTAAAAGAAAATCATATGTGGCACTGGTTCGTAATAAGTAGTAAACAAATGAATAATAATCTTACTGCATGCCGGATGCTACACGATACTGGCGACCTACATGCACAAAATAAAATAAAATTAACAAAATTTGACTCCTTTGGTTCTTAAATCACTACTCTTATCTTAGCAGCCCTACAAATTGTAATACGGATCATTAACATACATAATTTATTTGCAATCGAGCGCACGCGCTGGTTAAAATTTCCCTACACTACCGTTTTTCCTCTTACTTGTCTAATTTTGCTCTCTACGACTTTTAAATTGTTTCAGCGTTTATGGTAAATTAGACATAACATCCTTCAGTAATTTAGTCCAATGACTAACTCCTTTACCTACAAAAGAAAATTTTCCCACTCCCTTATGCATGAATTCAAGTTACAGCTCGTGATCATGGTAATCATTTCCTTCCTTACACTTCTACTACTAATTCATCGACCTCTGTCTTTCCACGTCTCATCACCAACGTATGCCTTGCACACTCCCAGCACTCTCTTTACCCTCCTCCTCTCTTCCTGTCTACCAATTCTGTTTGTTTATCATATCAGTTACTGTCTTTATATTGCGGCAATTTCCACAAACAAATCTAGCTGCCCTCGGTTCCACTCTCTCAAACTCCTGTATATATTTACGGTTTTTACCTTGAAGCAAGCAATTTACCCGGGTAAAACGTATCATTTATGTAAACTCACGGCAAACTATTAATAGGTATGCGTAATTCGTTGAAATTTTTGCGTGCATACACACAGACAGCACCGCATACTATATTCCTCTCGCAGGCAGTTTGTAAAATATCTGCTATAAGTAGTTCTTCAGGAATTAATTATTTGTTTAAAGGTACATCAATCACAAAAGGCGCGCGTCGTATACGACTCATCAAATTCGTCAACTTTGTTCAGGCACAGGTCCATCATCATCACAGCGTAGTCACAGCTCCTTTGAGCTGGTGTGCAGTGGAGTATATTGTCCTAGGACATTGCCTCCAAGTAGAAAATATCCACCAATTTAAGACAAGGGATAAGACCTCAATTGAATTAATACCTCTAGCAATATACTGTATAACCCTGACGCCTACAAAAAAAGGCACAAGACATATATTACGAGCAAAAAATCAATTACACGAGGATTCATGTGGAGAGATACAAGAATAAAGAAGGACCATCACAGTGCAGACGATGTCAGAGGATTGGACATACTGCGAACTACTGTACCCTACCAAGCAGATGTGTGAAATCTGTGTGTGAAGGACTGCCTGATAGCACGTGAAACAAAATCCAAATGCGCCAGCTGCAGTGAAGATCACCCAGCATCTTGGCGAGGATGTCCAATCTATCAGAAAGCACTTGCTGATAAAATGAACAGGAGTATGGCCAGAAGAAAAGCAAAAGAAAATCCAGAACAGGAGCAAACTAGTGAAGTAAACTAGAATCAACCCAAAAACTTCCCCCCAATTTATTCAGGACAAGACAAAACAACACCGGAAAAATCCCAACAACAAAAACTGAATTATGCTAACGCAGAAAAAATTAAACAAACAACAGGAAACTACAGAAACCCAGAAAACCAATCGCAGGAGGAAAATCAGACAATTGATTTCAGCAACATGTTTTCAGCTGAAAATATAGTCAAGAAATTGGACATAATAAAAACTATGCTGACAAAAATCGTTATGGCACGTGATATCTGGGAGAAGATGGGAGCTCTACTGCAAGGTGTATTAATTAGCATTATTTCAATAATGGAAAATAGAACCCAGATTCCTAAACGAGACATAAACATAGCAATATGGAATGCGAACGGGATAATGCATAAAAAAACATGAATTAGCATTATTTCAACAACAACAAAATCTGGATATAATATTAATAACAGAAACACACTTAAAACCACATCAGAGCTTCCAATTAAGAAACATGACCACCTATAAAAACGATAGATTAGGAGAAAGAGGTGGAGGAACGGCGGTGATAGTAAAACCAACAATCAGCCACGCTCCAATAGAATTTAATAATTTGAAAAATATTGAAGCTGCAGGAATCAAAACCCAAACAAGAGATGGCATAATAACAATAGTGGCAGCATATCTGAGGCCAAACAAAGATCTTCTATGTGGTTATGGAATTCAAGAATTGCAAACCCACATGGCAACCAACTACTTCAGGTGGCAGGAGAACTAAACTTAAATATCTTTGGTCTGGAGACCAACCCATATACCGGCAAATACTAATCATCAACCAGACGTCATAGATATCGTGATAACAAAGAATATTCCACTCATACTACAACCAATCACTGTAAACGAGTTATCGTCAGATCATAACCCGGTGATAGTCAAGATAAATAACTGGATGATCACAGCACCACCCCAAAAATAACAAAACAGGTAGACTGGGGTATTTTCACAAAAGAATTACATAATTCAATCAAAACCACTTATAGAATGGAAATCCAAGACGAAATAGATGGCGCCATAAACCACCTGACAAAAGCTATCCATAAAGCTAACCATAAGGCGCCCATAAAAACAGTAAACCCGCCACCCAACTATAAAACAGACCTTCCAGAGGACCTTGCAAGACAAAAATACATAAAGAACTTCCACCGCCAAAAATGGCAGACGTACAGAGACCCGCGAGACAGAATACTGACAAACTATTATAGAAGAAACCTGCAGAAAAGGCTAAAAGAACTAAACACTGAACGTGGGAAGAAAAAATGTCAAAGCTCTTACTCCAACACCGAAACGCTTGGGGTCTAATAAGAGTATTAAAAAATCCTAAAACACCGACAAGACCAATGACCACCGACGATGGGCAAATCTTCGAACCACTAGCAAAAGCTGAGATCCTGGCTGACTATTTCGAAGAACAGTATGCAACTCCATATTACAGCAAACGGACGAAGAAAAGGAAGAAGAAGAAAAAATCAAAGAATCTGTTTTCACATTCCTAAAAGAAGACTTGGGAGATTACACTGATTTGGCTACACCGTCTGAAATAAGGAATATTATCAGGAAACTTAGAAACAAGAAAGCCCCAGGAGAAGATAAAATTACAAACTGTTAATTGAAACACTTGCCTAGGAAAGGAATAGTATTATTAACGAGAATAGTGAACAACTGCTTGAGAAAAGCCTACTTCCCTGCAGACTGGAAAAGAGCAAAAATAATACCAATCCCCAAAGCTGGGAAAAACTCATCCTTGCCGGCAAATAATAGACCAATTAGCCTGTTCAACTCCACAACAAAAGTGCTGGAAAGAGTTGTGTTAACAAGAATACAGAAGAAACTGGCTGAACAAAATACCATTCGCAAAGAACAGTATGGTTTCCAACCTCGCATGTCAGCAACAGTACAGCTTCTACACCTGGTTTAGAATATAAGCAAAGGGATCAATCTTGGCAGATCCACAGCAGCAGCTTTTATTGATGTGCATAAGGCCTACGACAAGGCGTGGCACCAAAATCTCATATATAAGCTAATTACCCAAACTACAGTTGACAGAGCAATCATTCACTTCATAAATAGTTTTTTGGAAAAAAGGAACTTTCTACGTAAAAATGCAAGGTGTGCGATCTTCAATACATCAGATGAGGACAGGACTCCCACAGGGATCAGTATTAGCACCCACATCTTTTTAATATTTACGTGAACGATATTCCGACTGTAAAAAGTGTTAATGTCGACCAATTCGCTGATGACACGACGATTTATACCACGGGAACAATACATATGGAGAACATCACCAGAATGGAAAATCAACTACAAAAAATAGAGCTATGGAGTAAATGAAATAAAATAACGATAAACTCCGAAAAATCCGCAGCAATATATTTTACACATAAAAGACCGGAACTAAACAACCACCTGGCTATATTCGGAAAACAGATACCGTGGAAGAACCATCACAAGTACCTAGGAGTTACTATCGACAAAACTCTCACATTTCGTCAACATATAGGAGAAAAACGGCTAAACGTCCTAGGTATAATCAAAAACTTATTTCCTATACTGATAAGTCATTCAATGAACCCAAAAACATAACTCCATATCTACAAATCATCAATATTACCAGTAATAACATATGGCTGTCAAATTTGGTGAACAACGTGTAAAACAAATCTATCGCATTTACAAATTTTACAAAACAGGTGCCTCCGCCTAATCCTAAATGCTGACAGAAGAACGAGAATTACTGAAATGCACGAAGTGTCTCAAATGGAAACAATAGACCGAGTCGTAAAAAGACTAACCGAATCCTTCCATCAAAGACTTGAAACACTACAAACAGAAGATAGACTGCAAAACATTGGAATAACAGTTCCGAAACGGTGGCACAAGTACAAAGTGCCACTATCAATTATTCACCCACCGATTTGAAATTACCAACACATCAAAGGGGTTTTTGCAAAGACCTCCGAGGAGGCTGAAATTTTCCCCTTAAGGTGAAAAATAGAAAATAAACAACAAGGAATTATTAAAACCCTAGCCAAGACGACAAAGGTGTCGGTGCCAGCAAAACAAGCACAAAAAAAAAAAAAAAAAAAAAATTGTTTTGTGTTAAAAGGTGAGTCCATCTCTGAATGTGCACGTCGTATACGACTCATCAAATTAGTTAACTTTGTGTAGGCACAGCTACACGTATTTTCCCCGTTTTCCGCCAGATGCCTACACTGACTCCGGCGTGTAAACTGACCAATCAATGCTTTGTTTCCTCAGTGCATGCAGCCAAAGGCGGACAAAATGATGTTACTTCTTGTAAATACCTAATTATGTTGTCTTATTTACAATGTATATTATAATTATGGGTATAATACTTGAGACTAATACTTTTAATTAATAAGAGATCATTTTAACTCCAAGAAGTAATATTTTTATGGTGCTACATAACAATTTGTACACCTTTGTCGCATACGACACAATGCAACTGTAGGTGTATTACAACGTACACCAGAAAATATCCCTAAAATTAGAACGTTACATTTATGTGATAGTGGATCAGAGGAGGATAAAGGGAGGTCTGTAACGAACGAAATAGAAGAGACTGCTACCTTTAAACATTCCACTACTAGAAGAACTTTGCGCTCTATTTACCTTTTGGAATAGGCATTAGAATTTCAGGTGGAATTTGAAATGAACTGGCCCTGTTGTCAGTTGTTATCCAAGAGTACCCCCGAGAGCGGGGCAGAATGGAGTACTTCCCCAATGCGACACATCCATTCCGCCCCAGAGACACGATTTAGCTTAGGGTGCTAATGTCACTCGAAAAAGATACTTAAACAAATATTTATGTGAACTAAACTTAAGACAATTAAGCGTACTTCAAGCAAGTACTAACTATATTTAATATAAAAAGGTATGTTTAGTTTACCTCAGTTAGGAAGATATCAGAAGTCACAACTGAGGATCAGAAAATTATACAGTGGAAATGTCATACACTAACGCTGGAGAAAACTAGACTAACATGGCTGCCGTAGTTGAGCAGCAATAGGTTGGTCTGGTACTACTTAGTGCCGCTTTCTGGGAGTAAATTTATGACACCGAAAAACATAGAACTTCAATCTATCCCGTTGAGGCCCCAGGTTCCCCTAGTTTTTTCTTTCTTTTTTAAATAAATTTTTCTTAAATTTAACTTAATTGCGATGAAGCGCAGGCTCCGGTAGCAATTTGCCTACAAACTCATTTATCCCCTTTCCTGTAATTAACTACTTTTGCCCCTTACAAAATTCAGCTTTAAAAAGTTTCACCGTTTATGGTAAATTATACATCAATTCTCTTGGTAACTTATTCCAATCTCTAACCCGCTTACCTACTACGAAAGGAAATCTTCCCACACCGTTAAGCCTTAAATCGAGTGCCAACTTGTGGTTATGGTCATCTCTTCCCTTCCATGCATTACTTTTAATTCTTACACCAATATATATCCACGCCTCATCACCAATATACGTCTTGTACAGTCACATTAATCTCTTCACCCTCTTCCTGCCTTCCAATGAATCCCACACCAACTCTTTTATCTTTTTTAATTTTATTTTTCTTATGGCTATACGCCTCGTTGACGTCGATGCCATTAGAGTCGGGATGCGAATGGGGACTAGGAACGGGAATGAATTCGGGCAGGAAGCATCCCGGCATTAGCCTGGAGAGCTATTTTATCATATCTGTTTCTGACTGTGTTCTGCGGTAATATTCAGAGACAAATCTAGCAGCATGGCTTCCGTAGAGAAAATCGAGAGCTGAAGTGCGAGGCTGGAGTGGGCTCCGAGGTCAAAGCATCGAGACGAGCAATCAGTCCTCAGTCGCGGACCCAGAGTTCAACGAGTATGCAGACGCGAGTCTCTCATTAGGCTCTTTGTCTTTGGGCAGGTAATGTATTGTGTCCCGGGGTCCTTTATTGAGTTCCGAGGAGGCTCGAGAGGCACTGCAAAGGCATGAAAGGTTTCTCGAGGGAGAGATGAATTGAAGCACTGGCGCGAAAAGGATAAAGGATTGAGGCTGCGTCAGGCTGGACCACGGGGCCAATAAAACTCTCAAATGGCTTTCATCCAGTCCCCGGGGCAGAGAGGCTACCGGGAGATGCGGCGGAAGAATTCCGTTCACATTCCGTTTACACTAAGGTCGGAGTAGTCTCACCAAAATACTGAAACCCGCGAGTGGGTAAAAATATCATTTGAATTGAATACCATAAGGGGCGTTCAAGTATTACGTAACGCAATTTTTGAAAATTTTAGACCCTCCCCCCCCCCCCCATGTAACGCACTGTAACGTTTTCTGTATCCCCCTCACACCCCCCTAAACGTTACGTAACATCCAAGTAACCATTTTTACCTAAAAGTCACAATGATGTTGCGCAAAGTACCGGAAAGGTGCTAAAATACCTTTGTTATTGTTTTAATCGCGTTTGCAGTATTAATAAATAAAAAAGAGATTTTAAGTAATATGTAATTTATTTAGCCATAAATCAAATATATAGGTATGTAAAGAAAAAAAATCGATTTTAATTACTGCTCCTCTGTACACGGGTTTGCCAGCCATTCGGACTCTTTCATTACTGGCATCCGGAGAGCAGGCGAAGAGGGTTGTGCTTCTGTGTAAACACTAATGAATACTGACGACGAAAACAAAATAAAAATGACGTATAATACAGTCAAGGGATTCCCCGTAAAACATAAACGAAAAGGGTTACCAACTTGGTAGAACAAAAATATAAATGACGTACAATACAGTACAGGGATTCCCCATAAAACATAAACGAAAAGGGTTGCCAACTTGGGAGATTTTAATTCCGTAGTTTTTATTAAAAAAAAAAATACGTAACGCGTTGTTCCAATACCCCCTCGCGCCTCCGGAACGCACCGTAACGTTTTACAAGACCCCCCTCCCCCCTAAATTGCGTTACGTAATACTTGAACGCCCCCATAACTGATAGGTTAACTTTTCTTATGTTTCAAGTATTCGTTGTGGAGAGGGGGGGAAAATTTTAGTAACAATATTCAGATCAGATATTCAAAATCTCTTTAGATACTTATCGTAAAACGGGGTTAGTTTAACAGTAAGGGTAACTTTGACAGTTCATGGGGCTACTTTAACAGCGCGCGGTGGAGAAGCGGGAAGAGTGGGATAGGTTCATTGTGGACTACTTTAAATGTGTTCGTCGTTGGTGTTTGTAGTGTGGCGCGTAAAGGCGGCTTTGTATTGTTTGGATGCGTAGTTTTCGGCAAGCTTTTAGTATTATTGGATTTATGATATGTGTAACAAAGGCTCAACCAATTCCTCCTATGAATGTATGGTGTGCGAGAATACAGATTAATTAATAATTATTTTTAGCTTTTTCTATTGCTGTTCAAATATGTTACGTTTTTTGCCGAAGTTGATCGTCATAATACTAATAATGTTAATGTTTATTGATTCCAAAGATAGTAGTTACAAGACTGATTAAGTGCCTATAATTTTGAAACCGAAGTGATAATAAAAGTGACTGATTGATCTCCATAATTCGTTATTTTTAATTCAATTTTCCCTATAATGCATAAAATATTAATATTTTTTATCATGTTGAAGTAACCCCTATACTTTAGATCTTTGACATTAATTGCATTTTAAAGCCTTGTCAAAGAAACCCCACATAATATATATACATAATATATATACATAATATATATACATATATATATATATATATATATATATATATATATATATATAATTGTGGGGGGGGGGGGGGCTGTAGTGCTTGATATTGGTACGAGTTTGATAGCCAAAGGACACGTTGTTCTGTGCGAAAACAGCATTAATCTTGGGAGTTAAAAAAAAAGAAACTACCGAAACATGTGAAAAGTTTTGCGGTCCGTGCGTGCGTCTGGAGGTTTTACTTTTTTTTATGGCTTACACCTCTTCGATCCTGAGGTCATAAAAAGCGGAAAATAACGGAGGGCTAGGAGAGGGAAAGAATGTTTCCATGGCCTTTTGAAGGTACCATCCAGACACTCGTCTAGAGCTATTTAGTAAAACAAAGTCTGATTCGCCTGACGGGGATTCTAACGCACGTACTCCCAAATGCGTGGGACCGAGCATTAACGGTCTCTAGGATTTGAATCATATTTGTTTCTTGAGTGTTTTTCTTGAGTGGTAATGATGAGTTAAACAGTGATTGAACGTTTTTAATTGTATTCAAATGTATTTTATGTAACATATAAATGCATATTCAGACCACTTTCCTAATTTTGGTCATATTACGGTAAAAGTTATGGTCGTATTTTGAGGAAAATTTGTTAATTTTTATTGGTACCGTGAATTTACTAGAAGTATAGATGACAAGAAATTACAGAAATATACTCCTATTGTACATCGCAGGAAAGAACAAAACTAACTGTCACTGAAGTTATCAGAATTCACCAGTAAAGAATTAAAGTTACACATTATTGTCACTCTCTAAAAGCCAATGTTCCGCCCGCCTATTAATACCGACGATGCAGCAGCAGCATGCCTGTGTCGAGTCACGTCAATCAATCTCTCACTGTCGCCAACAGTTTTGAAAATAATCCCCAGTGACAGATATGATAAAGGAGCTGGAATGTGATTCATTGCAAGACAGGAGGAGGATGAGGAGGGTAATGGGAGTGTACAGGGCGTATACTGGCGATAAGGCATGGAAAGATATTGTAGTAGGTATGAAAAGTAGTGCATGGAAGGGAAAAGATGACCATGACCACAAGCTGGCACTCGATTTCAGGCACAAGGGTGTGGGAAGATTTTCTTTTTTGGGTAAGGGTGTCAGGGATTGGAATGAGTTACCAAGGGAATGATGAATAACCTACCGAAAACGTTGAAAGAATTTAAAGTTAAAATTTGTAGAGGGCAAATGTAGGTGGGTGCAGGATAGCGGGAAGTTGGGTGTGTAGTTTAATTGCCACCGGAGCGTGTACTCCATTGCAATTAATTAAAAAAATAAAAATTAAAAAAAAAAATTAAATTAAATCTGCATTGGATGAAGGAGGACCACCAAACCGAAAATGAAACTTTCTGAAACTGCGAAGTTAAGGAGTTACGAAACCAAATTTGGAGACAAGTATTTTAGTATAGACAAAATAGGTTTTTTTTCCAAATTATATGAAATTAAAGTGACTTCAACAAAGCGATATAAAATTTGATTTCCCAATGGTACAGTGAGTGCACGGGAGAAAATCATGCTGTCTGTCTACATGAAAGCGACACTACTAGGAAAAATAAATGATGTATAACTGATCATGTTTTGATGTATAGTAATTTAGTCATATTTTGTAATTTTTTGGTCAAATTTATCCATTTTTAAAGTCATATTTGCATGCATTTTTCTACCGCTCACTCACCACGCTCAGTATGATATTTGTGCCATCACTTTCAACACCAAAGTAAAAGAAAAAGTATTGCCATTACCAGGAGATCTTATTTTCTTTATATTATCTATATGTACAAGGAAAATTTTTTTCCTGCTTTCGGAAAATCAAGTGAAGGGTCGGAAGTTAGTCAGTAAAATTAAACGGAAACTACGTCGCTCGTCTGCCAGAAAATTGAATGGAAAGTGAAACGTCTGCACTGATTGTGTCACCTTACAAACATCGTACTTGGTATTATGGGTATCCAGCCTGGAATGAGTGGTTTTGAGGTTCCGTTCCCCTCTGGAACCGGAGCCCTCTAGCTGACGCTCTATTGTCTGTCCCTCTGTCACAATGGAATAAGTTACAGACTTCGAATTTTCACATGTCCCGTATTTCGTTGACCTAAAACGAACTATTCTTTTTAAAATTTCGTTAAATTATGTTTTGTATGGCAGGGTGTAGGGAGAATTCATAGAAATAAAAGGGGGCAAACAATATATTTCCGTATTTCGTAAAAAATAATAAATGAGGCTGGTTAGGTGTAGATGTTTAGAGACCGTTAAGGGAGATAAATAGGACTTTTTTTAATTTTATCTTGAAAATAAAAAATATAAAAATTGAATGGCCGTCAAAGCGGCTGATTTTAGCCCATTGTTGTTCCCACGTCTACTTCAAAAAAGGTTATTCGTGCCCACGAACATGAATACATTGTCACAATAGTTACTTAAGAGTATAGTCTGTTTAAGCAAAAAATACTAAAAACCGTAATATCTGATCAAGATTCTAAATTGGTTACAAAACAAGCTGAATTGTTTTAAATTCAATAATGCCTCATAATAGAATATCATAAGTCGTACTTCAACCGAACAATTGCGTTAGCGCTTCAAGCGACTTCTTGGCGGATCCGTTTAGGGAGGGATTGATCGACAGTACAGAGAAAGTAATTACCGAGCGTGGTGGGTGAGCGGTAGCGCTCTGGCCTCGCATTCAGAAGGACGCGTGTTCAAAACCCCATGCAACCACGCATGTTTCGGTTTTCATTATTTCTCGAAATTATTCCAGGCGAATACTGGCATGGTTCGTTCAAAAGTTCGTTTGGCCAAGTTCGTTTTAATTTTTCGCCCCCAATCCTTCGACGTCGAATAGGTTTTAGCCATAAGCCAGAAAAAAATCAAATGGTAGTGACAGTAACAACAAGACGGTAGGGTAAATAAATTTTGACATACTATTTCGTGATACTGCTGTAATAATATTCAATTAAACTGCAATGGAGCTCATACTCCGGTGGCAATTTCGCTGCACACCCTTCTTCTCTGTTTCGTTGCACCAACCTACATTTGTCCTCTACAAATTTTAACTTTAAACTCTTTCAACGTTTTTGGTAAATTAATCATCATTTCTCTTGGTAACTTATGCCAATCCCTGACACCCTTTCCTAAAAAGGAGAATCTTCCTACACCCTTGTGTCTGATATCGAGTGCCAGCTTGTGGTCACGGTCATCTTTTCCCTTCCATGCATTACTTTTCATTCTTACACCAATATCTTTACATGCCTCATCACCAATATACGTCTTGTACACTCCTATTACCCTCTTCACCCTCCTCCTGTCTTGCAATGAATCCCATCCCATTATATCTGTTACCAATTGTGTTCTGTGGAAATTTCCAAAAACAAATCTAACAACCATTTTCCCTCTACAACTCCTGTATTTGATACTCAAAATGCAGGTCCCATAATACACCACCATATTCAAGCTATGGTCTAGAGAAGAACAGAAAGAATAGCGGAAAGATGTTAGCTGTAGGTCACATTGGGTTTAATAAAAAATGCACTACAAGAAAATCAATTCTACCACTAAGATTAACAGTAGGAGTGTGAATATTGAAAACAGGGATACGTTTATGACAGTTGTTAACTTGGAAAAAGCCTGTAATAATGCCACATCAGACAAATATTTAAAAAAATTGAAGAAATCTGTCCTAAAATATCAACATAGCAGAATATTTTGACGAAAAAACTTTTAAATAGTATTTTTAAAGTGATTTACAAAGGTTTGCAAGCAGATTTTTCAGGTCATCAAGCGATTAAAACTTTCATAGAAGAAGGTAACTGAATTCCTGATACTTTTCAGTTAGAGATAACATCTCGAATAACAAAAGCGTCTATGATCGTTGTACTTGACTTTTATTTCGTCGAAACATTCAGCAAAACATACAAAAACAAGACACCAGATTTCTTTCGTGAAGATATAAAACTAATAATGACATAGTGTCGTATTAAGACCGTTCGGTTGATCTTTTCCACTAGCGGCAGTGAGGAGGGCAAACAGGTGTTGTAGGAATTTCCAGATAACTTTAAAAGAGCCGACCGACGATTCTGCAGCGTTGACAATTGCCCCAACTATAGAAATTATAACACAATCAAGACTCATAAAAGATACTTGGAATCATAATAAAACATTTTTAAATCAAGTTAGAATATTAACGTCATTATTTAATAAATACGTAAATACAACTTTTGTTGGCTATTATTTACTACGCGAAAAAAGTAATATCCAACAACAGTTGTATTGGCATATTTATCTATATCTATAAAACGAATACCGGGCATATTGGTAGAATAAAAACTCTGAAACTACGGGGTAGATTTCGATGGAGTTTTCACCGTTTTAAAGCTTAGAATCTTAATTCACTTGTCTGGCATGTCTTATGTTTCAACGTTAAATAATGTAGGAGCATTAAATGAAGTTCTGAACGTATGTTGAGAAATTCCACAGGAGGAATCACTAGATGCCGCATACTCCGCACTAAACACACAACACAATGTCTCTGACCATAGCCTTTAATTAAAGCAATAAGATAACTTATAGTAATAACTATTTTGCACACTAAACAAAACTTTAAGTATGCCTTCTTTTAATTCGATATATTCAATTTTTAAAAGCCATAGCTTGAAGTATTATTTCCTTTAATTCGCGATATCAATTTTTAAACAACATAGATAGCCGTAAAAACAACAGAGATTTTCTTTAAGCACAATATCTTTGGCCTTCAGCAATAGTCTTCTGTTTACGATAATATTATTCGGGATTCACTTTTGATATTTTATCTGCAGAGTTAAAGGATCTGGCGTTTCGAGCCACAAGTACATGCATTCACTTCGCAATTGAATCAAACGTGAGTTTTTAACATAATCTAGGGTTGTTCAGTAATGTTGTAATGAAATTTCTTAACCAAATTATGGAAGCTTGATACATATGAATCTTTTCGGACGAATGAAAATAGTATACGTGCAAATAAACTTCAGCCCACCAGTTTCTTGGTAGGAGGCGGGTGAATGTAAGTTTGCTTTAATTCCGAAAAAGTTGGCGCGTATTTTATGAAACTTTGTACAAATGTTTTGCGGGAATAAAAACAGGGTATGGTTAAATCTACGCCAACTATACCGGGCAACGCCGGGAACTCCGCTAGTTAAATAATAATTGTTGGTTTAACAAGCAACTGTGGAAGAAATGGCCAACAATAATCATATATTTAAACATCACACTAACGAAATTAAACAATTCTAGATATTCAGAATCTCATTCAAAACACTTTAACTTGCGCAATATCCTTCACTGGAATCTTACAAGATTGTACTGCTTTTAACCAATTTAAATTCATTTCAATCAAGACTATACTCATTGACAGAAACATATACTAATTAATAGTTAGTCGCTGCGTATCTCTCTCCGACAGGATTGTAGCACACTGGGTCTGGGTGTATGTTGCATTGTGCTGGTGAGAGCGGGTTTTGTAGAGCCAAGCTGAGACGGAGAGGAGAGCTTAACGGGATTTAAGATCCGCCGCTAAGCTTGTTGCTCGCAGCTCCTTATCCTCTGCGCTGGAGGCGCCGTAAAGCCCTAGAGGCGATGTGGAATGATTCCTATGCATGTCTCCGGGGTTGTACCAGTATCGAAAGCAATTTACTTATTGCGTTATAAATTACACGCAGAAATAATATTTGTACCGTAATGTTTTACTGCTAGTCGTTCTGGTGGTTTCGTGAATAGACAGTTTGAAATATGCGAAAAATGCGGAAGAAAATCTAATACTGTGGACGGAAATAAAACTGGGTATTTCCAGCGGACGTGGCGGCATCACTAGCAGGTTGTGAGCCAATTAGCTCTATCTATCTCTCATCTTTTCTGTAATATTTTATCTGTGTTAAGAATTCTCTGGAGTAAGCAGTCTGTGGTTGAGAACGTCGCTAGAACAAGGAGTCTGAGAGAGAAAAGAACATACAAATTTAGTGGAGCTGTGAGATAGAAGAAAGAGAAACAAATATTGTACGCACGTAGACAGTTTAGACCAGCACGGGCATAAACGCAATTTAAAAGGCCTGCAACGGATTTAGAGAAAAGTTAACCCCACACAAACAATCATAAAAATACGCCAAGTCTCGTGGTGATTTAGCGACAAAAAGTACCAAAAGTAAATAATGAATAACTTCCAAACTGAACATAGGATGAAAGTAAAATTTAAGATCTTAGTTACATTTGCTGATCTCTGTGCATAAAAGAAATTCCAAGCATATAGTATCATTCAGAGCAAAGAAAGTAAGTTGCCAATATTCGCCAAAATTTTCCACCAGAAGGTCCCTAACATCTCGGGCCCACTGACAGTTGCAGAGCGCTTGCCACCTGGTCACCCAGAGGACTGGAACGTCTGGCGGTTCTTAAATCTATTGCGAACAGGAGTGGGCAGGTCCAAGGAACATCTAGTGAAATGGGGTTATACTGATGCTACCAGTATTAAATGCGGATGTGGTGAGGACCAAACCATGAACCATATGCTCGAGTGCCCTATGTGCCCATTATCCTGCAAGAAAGATGACCTGTTTCGAACAACACCGAATGCACTTGAGGTTGCGAAGTACCGGGCGAAATGTTTTTAAAGTTGTTAATTTGCACAGTGTTTTAACTGTGTATTTGATGTTTGTGATTCGAGAATAATAGCGATAATCCCATTACTTTCCTCATATGGGCTGTTGTGTTGCCAAGTGTAATTTATGTTTTGCATTACAGGTTGATAGGTATCTCGTTAAAAATTAAATAATTAACCCAAGAAGAATCACAGAGATACTACGTCAACATGTAAACAAATCCTCCAGCGATTATAACTTGTGACACCTTCAAAACACAAATTTTCAAAACTACAACTCAACTAACTAACAGAAAATTCGAGGCCCGATGTTTCTCAAATTCTAACAATCGCTAAACAATTAAAATTATGTTAAAAACAATCAGAGTTGATACAAAATCACTATGAAACGCACATAAATGAAAATTAACGATATTTACTCCCAAAAGTATCCACACAAATCAGTCAAAACTGTCTGAAATTATCCTCCAAACATCGTAACTCACGTCAATACTCAGAATTACAAAATTTAATCAATGTTTCATGCGTAGTACTGTCCTTGAACATATTAAATAGAATTTACATAGATTTTTTTCCATAATACGATGTTGATTTACAAAAAAATCACAATTAATTGCAAGAAAAATATACAAAATCATATTCACCCAACTCCCAGCTTGCTACAAATAATTCTTAAAATACAGTCTCCTTAAAAGCCTGGCTCCGAGGACCGTTATAAGGTGCATTTTTGTTTGTTGAAATGTAACATTCGTCTATGTGATTGCGGGAAAAACGCATGAAAACCGCAATCAGGACTCGAACCGGGTCCCGTTGTAACTCCCCGAACCTGAGTATTATTGCAGCTGAAATTCGTACATCTGCGATGCAGTTTGCGGAAAATAAAATCAAACGCGATTAGTTTCGCTGTCTAAATCTACATCTACATCTACATTCATACTCTGCAAGTCATAAACATTGTGGGTGGCAGAGGGTGCTAATCACCAATCCTAAACCCGCGCATTCTAATCCTAAATAGAGCGGGGAAAGAAGGAATACATAAAAGCATCAGTACGGCATCTTATTTCTCTAATCTTATCCCTACGGTCATTACGACCTAAATAGGTTGGTGGATTGCACTCGAAATTTAAATTTTTTAGCATATTCTCCAATCAATTAGAACGCAAGCTACGTCGTCTGTCTTCCAAACTATCCCAGCCCAATCTATGTATCAATTTTATGTCGTTTCATTAGGGCTGTAGCAACCAGTCAATCAGAACCATGCGATACGGATCCCAAACTCCACAACAGTAATTCAGATGCGGACGCATTAGTGTTTTATACGCTATCTCCTTTGTATGAGTATTACAATTCCTCAAAATACGACCTATGAATCGCGATTTAGAATTCGCCTTGCCTACGACGGAAGCTATGTGCATGTCCCATTTCATGTTGCTTTGTACTATCACCCCCAGATACTTCAGGGAATCAACCGTGTCAACAGCTGAATTGCTTATTTTGTACTCGTGAACGAACTGATTCTTTTTGTTACTTATCCGCATTGCCTTGCACTTTTTGCAATTAAGTGTACGCTGCCATTTACGGCACCAGTCGAAAATAGCATCCAAATCGCGCTGAATTTCTAGGCAATCGTCGGGGCACCTTATTTCACTATAGATAACTGCATCGTCGGCAAACAATCGCAACCAGCATTTGACGTTGTCACCTAGATCGTTTATAAATATTAAGAAAAGAAGTGGTCCTATTACACTTCCTTGAGGAACGCTGGAAGTAATATTTATCTTAGAAGAGGCTTCCCCGTCGACAACGACATACTGTGATCGATCAGTTAGAAAATCACGTATCCACTAGCAAATCTGAGCCGAAATACCGTAAACTCGAATCTTCGCTACAAGTCGGTTGTGTGGAACAGAATCAAAAGCTTTCTGAAAATCCAAAAAAAAAAAAACGGCATCAACTTGCGAACCTGCATCAATAACTTTCATTACGTCATGGGAAAATAGGGCTTATTGTGTTTCACACGATCTCTTCTTCCGAAATCCGTGTTGACACGGTGTAATTAACTCGTGATCATCTAGAAACTTCATAATGTTCGAGCATATGACATGCTCCAGAATTCTGCTGCAGACAGATGTTAGTGATATGGGTCGATAATTCCTGGGATCACTCCGACCTCATTTCTTGAAAACGGGAATTACCTGGGCTATTTTCCAGCTAGAAGGTACTTTTCTCTCTTCTAGTGATTTACGGAATATATCTGACAGAAATGGTTCAATATCCTCCGGGCGCTAATAACCCCGATGTTGACGCGCCCTAAAGCACTAACACACTCCGCGTATTCAGAAAATACTCTTACCGGTATAATATCGGGACCCGGCGCTTTACCCCTACTTCAGGAGTTTTAATTGCTTTACAATTCCTACGCTATCCATTTCTATCGGATCCATCTCTAATTCCACACGATGTGGTAAAGTGGGGATGTTTTACATGTTTTCGCGTGTGAATGAATTTTTGAATTCGGTGTTAAATACGGTGGCCTTGTCGCGGCTGTCTTCAACTTCCCGTCCTTCTTTTATTAGAACTGGCTTATTGTTCCCACTACAACTAACTTTTTTTACATACGACCAAAATTTCTTAGGGTTTTCAGTGAGGCGTTTAGAGGGAGAATTGACACGAAAGGCCTCACGCATCGCATTCTTAACATGTCTCCTTATCTCCTTTAACTTATCTCAGTCCGAAGCATTGTCCTTTTTGATCGTGCATATTACTTCCTTTGCTTTTTCAGTAACCTTTTAACCTCCCGTGTGTACCATGGGGGATCGTTCCTGAACCGTCCTTCTTACGGTTCGATATACGTATTTGCGGCCCGCCGCCGTGTTCTCTTTGCTGTTGTCGGCAACTGAGTCGATTCCCGCTGCGCTGGTGTTTATATCGTTGCCCTGCTACAGATAAAAGTGGCGGCTCTGTGGCTCTCTGCAGGCAGTGAGTGGTGTGGCGTCGCGGAGGTCTTGTGCTCCGCGGTTCGGTGTATGGGGGCCTTGTGCTCGCGTTTCTGTGATTCTTCTGTTGTCTTGGAACGTGTCTGCAGCTCTAAGGTTGTAACGAGCTCCCCTGATTGAAACTTCCTGGCAGCTTGGCTGTGAGAGCGATCGCTATTGGTTCTGGTTCTGTGTTCATGGTCGCTCCTCCTTTGGCCGGTTGTCGGTGTTGTGGACAGTTAGTTGGGCGGCGCCCGTTACCCATTGGTCAACAACCGTGCACTAAGTCTACTTCCAGCTATCTGACTGTAAGGCTCGTGTTCTATGCTTCCTGGTCCAGTTATGGACTGGCACACATGTGGTTAAATTGTGCTTGATTCGAATTGCATGGCAGTACTGTGTAATGTCACATGTGAAGAGTGGCAGAGGACACCGTTATAAATTGGTTAATTTTGGATAGTATGTTTCTTGGGTTTCTTAAGCTGTTGCGCCACCAGTGCCTTAAATAATAATTGTGTGCCCTTAACCACTGTATTTCTTTCTTAATAATTGTATGTATGATGGTTAATATGGTTTTGGTGTATTTGTTTCATTTGTGAGCGTGATCAAGGCGCTGACCTCCCGGACTCCCCGAGCGCATTCGGTGAGCTCGCCGTGGGGGCATTTGTGTGTTTACTGGGCGCGGCCTACCCGGCGGTGCGGATTCGTAGGTGGAGTTATTTACTTCCACCCGGAACTTCCTACCCAGGCCCAAGCGCGGACCGTGTTATGTCTTATCCCTCAGGGACTTGCAGAAATATTTACTTATCTTGTGTGCGTAGTAATTGTAAAGTTATGCTTAGAAATTTATCTGTTGTGAAGTGTTGTGAAAATGTTAAAGGACTACATTCCGCATTGTGATTGGGGTGTTGTATCTTGTTTGAAAATAAGTGACATTAGTCTCACATTGCGTTACATTTTCTGATATTGTTGAATTGTTTCTTAATAAATGAATTGTTGTTATTGAATGATTGTCAAGTGAGAAACGCGTTCCCATCCGGCACCTTCCATTTCCCTGGTAATTTGTTTGGGGCTGCCCTCCTAGTAATCTTACCATATCAGTTCCCTTCCCTGATTGTCGTTCAGAATTGTCTGAAATTAAATTGACACTAAAAATACGCGAGGGAAAGTTTTCTCGGTTACCGTTTTCAACAGCCAGAGTGAACATGCGACTAGCATATTTAATCGTCTGTAGATGACGCTGTAGTTAATAGGGAAATAAAGAGAACCCAGGAATGCAAGTTGGGTTCTTGTTATCTCTGAAGTGGGTGGTGAATGGTAACTCCAATTAAAAATGAACACGTGTTTGGAGTTTCGCGTTGCACAGAAAATTCTAACACCCATCCTCGACAGCATTGACAGGATATGAGGAACAGAGGCCAGGAAGTGAGACAAACATCTGGCCTTAACTGGGAACGGTCATATTACGTCATTAGAGGGGTTAGTGACTGTTGGCGGAGGTCGTATTGAGCGGAACTGCAGTGAAAATGCGGAGGAATAACTTTGCCGGAGAGTATCGTAAAGGTTTTACTATCGCCATACGTGGAACGGATCCCTATTGCTTTACTCTCTCCTGTCTGTCCTACGGTCCGTCAGGAATCAATAGCATATAAACAGTATACGTCGGAGAATTCACGTTACGTGTTTTGTTGACCCTAAAAAGATTTTTTTCTCCTGTCATCAGTATCTAGACAGGTTTGTTGCAATCATCCACCCCTTCCAAACTTCTGCTAACCTTTTCGTCTCAAATTATCCATTACAACCAACGTCCTCAATTACCTGCTCATATATTCAAAGCTCTGTCTTCCTCTGAAATCCTTACCTTCGGCTGTTCCCTCCACTAACAAGTTAAACAATCCAGCATGTCTCAAAATATGACCTACCAGCCTGTCTCTTCCTTCTGTAAGCTTCTTCCACAAACTTCTTTCCCCACCCATCATTTGCAAAACTCGTTTGTTTCGTTCTTTATCCGTCCACTTAATTTTCAGCATCCTTCTATAGCATCACATTTTAAATGCTTCAATTTCCCTTCTTCTGGTATTCCTAAAGTCCGTGCTTCTCTGCCATAAAGTGCTGTGCTCCACACATAGAGTTTTAAAAAGTTCTCAGTCCTAGATTAATAATTTAAACTAAAAGATTTCTCTTGTTCATGGTAGCTCTTTTTGTTAGTGTTATTCTGCTTTAAAAATCATTCCGCTTCGGCCATTGGTTGTAATTTTCTTTCCTAATCAACAAAATTCACTAACTTCTTCTATCACATCAGAAAATATTTTTATATTTAATGTAATATTATTTGTGTCATTTCCGATAAATTTCGTCACTTTTGTCTTCCTTTGGTTTATACCTAGACCAAAATCTTCCTTCAGTATTTTGTTCACGACTTTCGTTAACTTCCCAATATCCTGTTCTGCTAACAAGACAATGTTATCATCAAATCGTAGCATACTTATTTTTTCTGCTGGAACGATTATGCCGCATTTAAACCTTTATTTCACTTTCTTTATTGCTTCTTCGTGGATATTAACGGGGATAGCCTACAACCTTGTCTCACACCATTTTCAACTGATGCATGTCTCTCATGACTCTCTACATTTATTATAGGTACTTGAGTCTTATAAAGATTATATTCTTCTATCTCGGTATGATAAACCCGACTTCATTAAAATTTTGAACATCTTGTCTCACCTAACATTATCTAAATCAACAAAGGCCATATATGTATCTTTGATTTTGTTGAACCGCACTTCAAGTACTAATCTTAATGCCAGAATCGCTTCTCTTGCACTGCGGTTTTTATTAAACCAAAACTGATCTTCCTATTCCTTCTACTGCACTCTCCATTGTACTGTATATTATTATTGTCAGTAATTTTGATACAAGTGATGTTAGACGTATGTTGCGATAATTCTCACATTTGTTAGCTTGTGCTTTCTTCGGAACTGTGCAGATGACACTTTTATTAAAACCAGTCGGAATCTCTACTGTTTCATAACTTTTTGATATAAGCCGTATTCCATGTTTAAAATTTGTTAGAATTATACTTTACAGTCTAGGAAGTCGATTTTTTTTCTACTCCAGCGTAAGAGGTCTTTTTATATAGAATTAAGACTTTTTTCCAGTTATTTTTAACTTTACAATAAAAGCAACAGCAACTGCCAAGATCTAAGAAATCCGCATCCACATCTGCATCCGCATCCGCATCTGCGAAGATGACATCCGTTACAACCCTTCTTAATTTTTTTTACATTTTTTTTCCTGACTTTAAGCCTTGTCGACGTCAGTGTCTTTAGAGGCGGGAGGCGATAGATGGTAAAGAATTTCACGGATTTTTTAAGGAATCTTCCCTCTATTCACGTGGAGTGATTTAGTGAAACAGTGGACAACAAAAATTGGGATGGCTGGACGGGGATTCGAACCACGTACTCCAAAACGCTAGGACATAGCGTTACGAATTATCATCCGGGCTTTCCATCCAACCTGGAAGTCAATGTCATCTCTGGTCTTGTGAAGCAATACAAAGCAACGCAGCAGCAGTGATTTTAAACATCGCGAACGCAATGAGATCCATTACAACTTGGTTGAATGCTGAAATCCAACATTAAAAACGATCTATTCACACGGAAACTAACACAAACAATAAACAAATTACAGCAGCTGAAACAAACAGAGTGATAACAAATCTTCTCGGGTTTGCAGCCGGATTTTATTATAAAGCGACAAGCTTTCGGCAACTAGCTCAGTAGCCATCTTCAGGTCGTTATGTATCGGCGATCTTGCCGTTACGAATACCAGATCGCCGATACATAACGACCTGAATGAAGATGGATACTGAGCTAGTTGCCGAAAACTTGTCGCTTAATAATAAAATCCGGCTGCAAACCCGAGAATATAGGTTATCATTTATTCGCCGGGAAAGCCTGCATTCACATATAAACAGAGTGATATTTTAACATTCAGTAAACAGAGACATAATGACACCGAAGCCCGTATTATTGTTATTAATTTTAATTGCGGTGGAGCTAATAGCTCTTTCGACATTTTCCCCAGTGATATAATTACCCCTCTTTATATTATTATTACTATAATTTTCTTTTATAATTTGAGTATTACATTTCTCCCCATTTACATTTCCGATTTGTAAATTTTAATTTGAAATTCATTAAGCATTTTTGGTAAATTATTCATCACTTCAAATGGTTATTTGTTTCAATATCTGAAACCCTAACGAACAAAAGAAAATTTTCCCCCTCCCCTAAGCATGAAATCGAGCGTCAGCTTGTGGTCATAGTCGCCTTTCCCCATCCATGGACTATTCCTAATTCTTTGACCAATATCCATCAAATCCCGTAACTCCGTACATTCCCAACACTCTCTTCACCCTCCTTTCTTCCTCCAATGAGTGCTAATCCTGCTCCATTATCATATCAGTTTCTTGCCGGGCTCTGCGATAATTTGCACAAACAAATCTAGCTGCTCTTCTTTGCACACCTTCCAACTCCTGTATTTGATAACCAAACTGTGGCTCCCAAACTACACCACCAAATTCAACCAATTGTCTGACCAAAGTTTTGTAACTCAGTACCCTAACTTCTCTGGTACATCCTCTCATCACCTTCTCCAGTAAATGAAGGATATTGTAACCTTTTCCTACCACCCGCCCAATGTACTCTTCCCGATTGAGATTGTTATCAAACGTTAAGCCAAGATATTTACACTTGAAGCCTTTCACAAGAAATTCTGATCCCACCCTATAATCATAATTAACCTTTAGTTTTTTTTCTTTTTTTATCTGTGTACCTTATAAGCTGATTCAGCTTGGCAGTTATCTTTATTCCATGCTGACCTACCCATTTAGATATTCTATCCTGGTCACCGTACAGTTATTCACAATCTTCACCTATTTTGATCCTACTGTATACCATTATGTCATCTGGAAACAACCTAAATTCTGACCGTAATCCATCAACACAATCATTCATTCGAATAATGAACAGCAACGGTCCCAATATGTTACCCTGTGACACTCACATATTTACTTTCACCTCTTTTAATAATGTTTTTTCTACTCTAACACGTTGCTTCCTGGCTTTTAAGAAGTCATCTATTCAGCAAGTAACATTTTAATCCAATCAAATAGATTCCAGTATATTTAAAACTATTTTATTACTCACCCTATCAAATGTCTTACAAAGATCTAGTTCCTCACTATTGCCTTGTCCTCCCTTGTACAAATAATCTGAAATATCTTGCATATAACCAACCATCTGAGATTCACATGGATATCTTTGCCTAAGACCATGTTGTCGATTTGCAAACCAGTTTGTTTCGTCACAGACATTTCTGATATAGTTGCATATCGATCTCTCGATCATTTTGCCTGTCACTGACGTCAAACAAATTGGCCTGTAATTTTCAACCCTATTTGTAACCCCTCGTTTATGAACCGTTACTACTATCGCTCTTTTCCAATCCTCTGGTAAACAGCAAGACTCCAGACTCATTTTAAATAAAATTTCAAGGTTAGGTACACTATCATATCCCACAATCCTTAATAGATTTGTAGTAATATTATCTACACCAACCCCTTTACGTTTTTATAGTAATAAGCTTTCTTCATAGGTTCCTGAGAATCTGTTTCAAATATTTCCTCACTTATAGTCTTAGGGAGACTCTCCTCTGATTCACTTCCTCGCATCACACGATGATTGTCGCTGGTGGTATTATTAAACCAGTCACTCTATATCTCTGAAATTTTTAAATCGCCAGTGACTTCAACTAAGTTCTTAAACAAAACAGCACAGAAGAAAACAAAATCAGCTGGGTGCAGTTACCCAAGTGAAAGTTTTGCGAACAAAAAATCGTAAAGTGGTAAACAAGAGGCAGTATGTTCAACATTATCTTTACGAGGTATATTAAAAAAATAATGGGAAGCTTAATTTTTTTTTTAAAGAATTTTATTTATTCGTCTACACCGATGTTATCTCCTTCAAAATAGTCTTCATTAAATGTTATACACTTCTACCAGCGCTTCTTCCAATACCCAAAACACTTTTGGAACTCGATCTCCCGATCTTTGGGATAGCCTTGAGCTATTTCAGCGATGAACTTTTAATCTCATCTATGCTTGTAAAACGACGGCCCTTCAGGTCCACTTTACGAGAATTTTGGAAACAGAAAAAAGTCTCACGGTCCCATGTCTGGCGAATATGGAGGCTGAGCATCATTCAGCGTGTTTCTTTCAAAAATTCACGAACAAGCAACGATGTGTGAGCATGTGCATTATTGTGATGCAAAAGCCATGAATTATTTTGCACACATCCAGGAGTTTTCTTCGGACTGCTCCACGCAAACGGCGTTGGACTTGAAGGTAGTATTCCTTACTGATCGTTTGACCTTGTGGCAAGAACTCATGTTGCACTAGGCCATTAAAATCGAATAACAGTGAGCATAACCTTCACATTTGACCGAACTGGTCGAGCCTTTTTCGTCCTGGCGATCCAGAATGCCTCCACTGGTACAATTGAGCCTTAGTTTCGTCATCATACCCATTGACCCTCGTAAACAAGGGTCCGTAGGTACGCGAAAAGTGCTGCACGGGACTGACATGTGAAGGTTACTATTTGTTGATACTCCTATGTACGTACAACGTAGCCCAGAACCTGTCATCTAATGTGGACCATTATTTTCATTATGTTAAGTGCTTATAAAATTATATCGTATGCAATTAACATACTATCTTAATAAGTAATAAATGCATGATAGTTTACCTTTGATTGCAATATCAGAATAGTTCACTATTTCTACTATTTCTGCCATTGTTAACGGAGAAGGAACTACCACTACTACTTTTTCAGCTACTACTATTACCAGTAGTACTACTTTTACTATTACTACTGTCAGTAGTACTGGTACACTTATCATTACTTATACTGTTACCAACCACTACTATCATCATTACTAATAAAAGGCTAAGCTTGGTAACAGTGTCTCCGAAACTATTACGCTCAGCACATGCTCCGGCCTTTGTCAGCGGGCTACAACGGCCATAACTGTTACTACCGACTATGGGTTACGCTCGTTAATCAATACATATTCTATATAGTTAAGCATCTGCGACAAAATTAACTGCAAATTGTTTTCTAGCAGCTTTTTATTTATTTATGCCGATGTAGAGCATTCAGTTATATTCTTTGTCCATACATATATAAGATAAAAGCTTTAATATTAGAGCAACAACGTTAACGGAAATTTTGATTAAATTTATATTTAGCTTAGGTAAGAATGACGACTTGCATTTGACGTTACAGGATAGGACAGAAGTAAAATAAGTTTTTATTAAAAAAAATAAAAAATTAAATTGCTTTTATGAGCGCCATTTAAGTGTAAACATTACCTCCTGCGCAATAGTTATCACGGTCTATGCGACCTGGATCAGGATTAAAACTAATACCACGTGACTGCCGTTATCATTCCACCGAGCGTAGTCGGTGAGTGGTAACGCTCTAGCCTCGAATTGGGGAGGACGTGGGTTCGATTCGCCATACGGGCATCCAGATTTTGGTTTCTATGGTTTCTCCAAATCACTCCAAAGCCATGACCGAGCTCCTTCCCGTTCCTTGCCCCCAGTCCCTTCCCGCCTCTATTGACCGCAACGTCGACGAGGCGTAAAGCTATAAAAAAAAGTTAATGTTTCAGATGCAGGTAAGTAGTGCCAACTGTATACGATGTAAACTGTAGGTGCGCAGATTTCCGCGATCGTTGTCGATGTTATCTCTGCTGTCCGGGTTGAACAGCGTCAATTTATCGAAACCTAACGTGTTCGGCCATCATTTTGTGGCCTTCTTCAGGTCCTCTGAAGAAGGCCACAAAATGATAGCCGAAAGGTTTCGATAAATTGACGCGGTTCAACCCGGACAGCAGAGATAACATCGATGTAAATTGTAGACTAAATATGTGTAATATTACATAACCAGGGTTATAAGCGTTGTTTAGTAACCATTGTATTTATTTGTGCAAATGTGTAGAAATAATTTGTTAAAACATTCCGTCCATTCATTTTTTTACGAACGTAGAAACTAGTTTCTGCTGTAAGGGATCGTTCATAAACTACATAGTCCCATTTCGGCCTTCTCTAAACCCTCCGCCCTTCCCCCCCCCCCCCCCTACGTAGCATGATGTGGATTTTGCCTCTGCACCCCCTTCCCCCTTGTGTGGAACGTAGTTTAATCCCCTATTTATTCCAGAAGAATTTTTTTTCTGTTTCCTCTTGTCAGACTATCAGAAGTTACATTCGGAGATAGTTAAATGACGGAAATAAACATTCATTTGCTGTTGTGTGTTCTGTACCTTATTTTAACTGTGACAAATAATATGAAAGTAAAGCTACATGACTTGGCTCGGAACCCCCCCCCCCCACATAACCCAGCGTAGCTTTCTACCAAACCCTTCCCTCCACCTAAATCAATCACGTACTTTATGGATGCTCCATAACTATTAATACTACTACAGTATTAATACGAAAACAACTACCACTACTGCTTCTACTATTATTACTACAAGTATTACATTTTACTACTACTAGTAGTACTATTAACACTATTATAAATGCTACTATTACTACTATATTTCACTACTACTACTGCTACTTGTACTATTAGTACTATTATAATTGCTACCTGTATTACTAGTACTACCACTACCGTTTCTACTTCTACTACTGTTTCTGCTAATACCTGTATTACTGACATTACCACCACCAATTGTTACAACCGAAATCAGATATTCCTCTAGCGTTCGTTTCTTCACATTGACGTCCGCGCGGGAAAAGTAGTCCCTGCTGGAACCGGCCGCGCAGTAAGCCGCCCAGGCGATCAGGAGTCCACCTGGAATACCAAGACAGCCTCAGGAGTCGTTCAGTGGACGGACTCATCCGATGATTGCCTTAGGTCGTTGTCGTAAGATTCCTTCCATCAATCCGATTTTCTGAGGGATAGACTTACCGTTTCATTGTTCCATCTACAAATAATCTTCAGAATCAGCTTAGTTTCTTTCACGAGATTTAATCGTGTCCCCTTCTAATTCTCTCCGAGACCTTTGATTTTTCTATGTATAATATGTCATCTCTATCAATTATTTCTCCCAACATTTTAAGGCTAGGACTGCTGCTACTATGCCTGCAAGTGGACTGTGTCTGAGCAATGTATTGACCTGAATAGAGATACTGCAATTGTCACACAATAACACATCGTACATTTACAGATTCTGTAGATGTCCTTCGCCACAATGTCTAAACATGACTGGTAAATTAATATTTATAAAAACAGTTGTTAATAAACGGCGTTTAATTTATGAATATAATTAGCAGCCTCTACGCTGTTGTTAGATCGCAATACGTGACTCTACCTTAATTAAACCTTAATGTTGCTCCCATCACGTATCGTAGGATCAACTTGAGCCCCGCAAAACACCTTACACAGCCTTAAAGTGAAAGATAAATCCAGAGACTGATTCGCGCATATAACGGCATAACAGGTTGGGTAAATCGGTTGGCATGTGTTCAACCAAAATATCTGTATGTGAACGGAATATCTAGTTGGTAAGTCACCACTGAATGAAAATATATGTCAAAAAATCAGCTCGTCATGTGAACAAATTACTGAAGCATGAGTTTGGCTAAATATAAATCAAAGCAAGATAGAAGTGATGAAATGTAGCAGAAATGATAGCAATACTAATAGATTAAATATAAAAATAGGGTCGGTTGCAATAGGAGAAATAAGTGAATTCTGCTACTTGGGAAGAAAAAATCACAACGGATGGCCGAAGCAGAAATGATGTTGAAAACAGAAGAACAAAGTCAATTCGAATCCCCGTCCGGGCATCCAGATTTGGGTTTTCCATGGTTTTCCCAAATAACTCCAGGTGAATGCCGGGATGCTTCCTTCACAAAGGCCATTGCCGAATTCCTTCCAGTTCGTTGTACCCAATCCCATCCCACCTCCAATGATCTCGACGTTGACGAGACGTAAAGCAATAAAAAAAGCAAAGGCAAAAAAGCCTTAATGAAAAAGCGGAATCTTTTAGTTTCAAATACTGATCTAGGAATTAGAAACAAATTCATAAAACTGTTTGTGTGGACTACAGCACTTTATGATAGCGTAACAAGGAAAATTGAAGCATTTTAAATGTGGTGCTACAGAAGAAGAATGCTGAAAATTAAGTGGAGAGTGAAAGTACGAAATGAAAGAGTGTTGGAAAAGATGGGTGAGGAAAGAAGTTTGTGGAAGAGCTTACAGAAAGAAGAGACAGGCTGGTAGGTCATATTTTGAGACATTCAGGATATGTTAATTTGTTATTGGAGGGAACAGTCAATGGTAAGAACTGTAGAGGAAGACAGAGAATAGAATACATGAAGCAGATAATTAGGACGCAGGGTGTAAGCGGTATATTGAAAAAAAAGGTACACAGATAGGAAAGTAGAGGTTTTGTAGTTTTACAGGTTGCACGAGAAATTGATTTTTTGATGACATAACGTGCAAAATACATTTTATGATGAACTCAGCTGGTCAGGAAATATTGGGTAGCTTGTAGGGAGAGGTTTGAAAATCCTTTATTTACTGGAGAGTGTGCTGGGGGCATATGCCAGAGAAGTGAGGGAATTGAGTTTCAGATTTTGGTCAGACCGTTTCTTGAATATGGCGATGTAGTATGGGTCCAACATTATAGGTAGGAAAAACAAATATTGGATGGGGATTATAACAGGACAACTAGGTTGTGTTTTTGGAAATTAACCGCAAAATTCAATCGATAACAGACATGAAAATCGACCTGGAATGGGAGTCAATGGAAAGCACAACATAGATGAAGATAATGCTTGGAGTGTGTAAAGCTACGTAGTTTGAAGGGTTATTAGTAGAAGAATTATAGACCGTGTATAGAAGGTAAAGTAAAGGTCACGGGGTTCCTACGACTCCTGCAGCTTCCCCTAGGATTCACGGAGGTAGAGCTCGGCATTCCCATTACAACCGCTGGGGCTAGGATGGATGTGGCAGGGTCAGCGCCACGCTCCGCCGTTCTTTACCTTCCCGCGGAGTTTCCTCCACGGTACTGATTGGATAGTAGGCTGGGTGCGCCCGGGGAGCCGTTCCGGACGTTCAGCTTCGAGGAAGAATCCTCGGCTTCGTCTGGGATCGAAGTCTGGTCGTTTGGGCAGCAGTCAGACGCTCTACCGCCTGCTACACGGTTGCTCGTGTATGGAAGGTAATAATAATAATTCCGTCTGGTCGTAATGACCTGGTGACAGGATTTCTACTTGGCTGCCACCCCTTCGGGGATGACCCTCAAAGTCACTCTATCCAGCCGAGCGGTGAGACAAGGACAGATTGCCATAGGGAGGCATGGATAAGCGTCTACATAGAAATCGACGAATTGTTCGGATATGAGTCTTGTGTTAGGATTATTACTTGGAAAATCAGGGATGTGATTTACAGAAACCTAATTACGTAATAACTCCTACTACAGAGAAAGACTCAGTGATCCCGTGTGAACACCAACACCACTTGGTGTCGGCTTACTCCAATATCTGACGGCAGAATCTTGTAGCTGTTGGTTTTCAACCCCACATCTGAAGAACAGAATACTGTAGTGACTTGGCTGCCACCCCTTTAGGGATGACCCTCAAAGTCACTCTGTCCAGCCGAACGGCGAGACCAGGACAGATTGCCATAGGGAGGCATGGATAAGCGTCTACATAGAAATCGACGAATTGTTTTGACATGAGTCTTGTGATAGATTTATTACTTGGAAAATCAGGGATAATCATTTCTGAATATTTACATGTTTATTTACATCAGGTTTCTGAAGGTATGATGCAGTACATATATTTACACATAAATGAAGATAGCTGTGAAAAAATTCACTATTACTATTATTGTCTGAAACTGATAAAACTGGTGCAGTGGCGCCTTGCTAACCACCACCAACATTATGGGGGTGAGGAGACAGAGCGAGATTTACAACATGGGTACCTCTAACCCAAACACGACAGGACTATTTCAATACGTTGAACTTTTGCCTAACAAAACCTATCCGTCTCATATCCAACTACTTCTCAGTAGAGCCTACCTTCTGGTTTGCTGTAGACCATCTCTTGGGCTGCAGTGGCTCCGCTCCGAGGCCGGAGCCTGATGGCTTCTTTCGTCGTCTCCCGGCTGCACAATGCGATAATCAGCTCGACCGACAACAGACAGCCCTAGCTAGCTGTGCTTAGGGTTTTACTAAGATAACCCCCACTCCACTCCAGCTCTTTGGAGAGGGCAAACTCTGACATCATCTAACTGCATTCGGTCATAATGCCAGCTTGCGTTCTTGTTTCGGCGCCTGACAATTGCCGAATCGCTGACTCGTGCTCTACTTGCAGGTTGTGGCTCTCATGAAGTTGCCTAATTTTGCTCGCTCGTCTGTCCTCTATCCCAACTTAAACAAATGTATAAATTACATAAGTAAAACCTCTGGTTTTACTACAGGCTGCGCATTCCGCCCCTATCGTAACCGCCTTAACTTAAACCGGCAAAACTACCGGCTACAGGGGACCTACAGTTTAACGTGAAATTCGAACCACGGAAGCGTTCTAGCGTACTTCACATTACACAGCAAGCCGTGCCAGAGGTGAAGACCGGGTTAAAGACCTATGAAAATCCCCGCCGAGACAGAGATTCGAACCGGAGACCTTTCGCTCCACAGTCAAACACATTACCAACTAGCCACCAGAGCGCTCACTATAGAAGGTAAAAGTTTCCTAAGACCACAAGTTAGCACTCGATTTGAAGGGCTGTGTGAAGGTTTCCTTTTATAAATTAGAGAGAAGGGGCTGAAGTAAATTACCAAGTGTTGAACAATTTACGTGAAATAGTGTAGGAATTTAAAATAAAAACAAATAAAATAAGAAAGCAAGTTAATAAGAAAATTACCGCTTGGGTTGTGATTCATTGAATTAAAGATTAAAATAAAATTTAAATTGTAGACGGCTTATCCGTATATTCAGAAAGTAACAACTGACAAATAAATAAAGCAAGGGAAATTAAAAGTTATTCATAACCGTGGAAAATCTGTTCCCACCGCGTGCCACCTAGGAAAGTATTGAGAAAGGTGGCATCGCAGGGGTACACCATGTTTCTCTTCTCAACGTGCTTGTGTTCCTGTAATTCACTGTTCTTTCTTTTTATGATTGCACAAGCAACCTTTCAGGGAACCACCAGTAAAATTTAAAATTTCCTGTTTCTTTTTTATCTGGTGTGATATTGTATCTCCCTAGAAAGACAGAAATGTTTATCTTCGCGTTCTCGTAACAGGTAAAACGACCTGCTTTCAATGAAAATATACACCTCCCATTAGAGGCGTCAGAAACTTTCTAAAATATAACCGTTCCTTACCAGCCACAAAAAACAGCATTCATTCTTTCGATGTGTTGTTTAAATTAAATACTCAGTGACGTCCAAATACAAAATATGAAATAGATATTCTTCTTCTTCCATACTTATGCTCAACTGAGGAGCACTAATTAACTTATTTTGCACATGTATTTTTCTTCTGTTCCGAAAAACTCTTCATCCTCTCTGAGCTCATTCTTACGTTCTTCCGTCATTCTTCTTCTAATATACACGTTGTTGGCAAATTGGTGGTTATTGACCATGTTACTAAATTGGCATCTGTACTGTGTAATATCATCTGTTATTCCAATTTCCTGGAGATCCTTTTCGATTTCAATTGGCCAATTGTTTTTTTTATTATTTTATTTTGAAATTGGCCAGGTTGAGAATTGTTTTGTTTAGTCTGATGTTATTCATTCTGATAATATGGCCGTAGAATTTAATTCGTCTTTTCCTGAATGTGTCTGAAATTCCGAGTGTTTTTAGTTGGCGTGATTTCATTTTCATCCAAATTCCTCCGGTATAACTAGGCCAAAGATTTTCCTTAAAATGTTCCTTTCTCGCTTTTCAATATCTTTAATGAATGATCAGTCCCCAATAATCAATGTTTCCGATGCGTATAATGCCTCCGGACTGATTAAAGTGTTATATTGTCTTAACTTGGAATTTCGGGATATTGACTTTTTGTTGTATCTGTTACAGGTGATTCTGTATGCTTTTTGTAATTTAAATATTCGCTCCTTGTTTGATTCACTGTTTAGTCCTGCAGGCTGAATATTTTCACCTAGACTGTATGACCCTTTGCTCAAATTTCGCGAATACAATGAATAGTAAGGTGGGTGGTTTGTAATAGGATGAAAGAAGAACCGCCTCATTTGTTTCAATTGTTTATTTGTTTAGTGTAACAGGTGCTTAACAAAAGGCGACGCCAGTGAAGCAGTTTATTAATATCTCTGTGACATTTTTTACTGCTATCTAGCGTCTAGACTGTGAACTGTCTCATACGCGCGACTTTCACAGTTATTACTTTTGCCCTTTAACGGTCGAATACCGAAAAATTCCTATCCTAAAATATGTTGTGACCACGACGGATACCTTAATCTTTAAAGTAATACCTCATTTATCTATATCGGTTAGATATCAAGGAAGATAAATGGCACGTGACACAAAAGAAATATTGATTCTTTGGCCTTTAAGGGTCGAATTGTGAAAAAAGTCCTGTCTTAATAGTTGATTTCATCACAGCGAAGATGTTACTTCATTTAAAGATTTCAGTTTGGTATACAGGGTGATAAATGGCTAGTCATACAAAAAAAAAAAAAAAAAAAAAAAAAAAAAAAAATTAGAAATATTGAAATTTTTGCCCTTTAAGGGTAGTATTTCATAAATTTCTTAAAATATGGTATTTAAATATAATATACATATGATATTTGAATTTAGTTACTTGAGAGATGAAATAGAGCTTATTAATGTTAACGTATATAGTTCTATTGTTAGGCGCAGATTCGTGGGAAATAAACCTTCGTTCCTAATAATATAGTTTGTCTAATTTAAATATAAATAACTATTTTGCCTGTGTAGACTAGTGTCAAAATTGACTTTCATCCCTCTAGATATAAAAAATAACACACTGTGCGCCGGTTCGAATCCCCGTCCGGGCATCCAGATTTGGGTTTTGCATGGTTTCCCCAAATCACTCCAGGCGAATGCCGGGATGCTTCCTTCAAAAATGCGATGGCGAATTTCTTCCCGTTCCTTGTACCCAATCCCACAATCCCATCCCGCCTCTAATGACCTTGACGTCGACGAGGCGTAAAGCCATAAGTAAAAAAAAATAGTACCTAAATCGGGCTGGGATTGTCTGGCAGACAGACACTGTATGTTTCGTCGGAATTTACTGGCTTTACGCCTCATCAGCGTCAAGGTCATTGCTGGCGGAAAAGGTCTGCGGGCCACGGACGGAAAGGAATTACGTAATGGCTTTTTGAAGGAACCATCCCGGCTTTTTCACCTACAGTGATTTGGGGAAACAATGTAACACCCAAATCTGGATGGAATGAACCGTATTCGAACCCACGTCCTCCCGAAGGCGAGGCCAGAGCATTACCGCTCACCCACCACGCTCGGCGATAAGATTAGAAAAATGACCTGCCTCACTGAAAGTTACATGAATTCTTTCTTCCCTCGAGCCATCACAGATTAGAATAGTGATTAATTTTGGTGTACAGCAACCTCTCCATACAATGATTTTGTTATTCACTAAGTAGAGATGTCGTAGACTTAAGTAAGGACGCCTTCTTGAACACGATTTTTTTTTTTGGTATAAAAGCTATTTAGCTTAGTTTTAACTTACTTACATGTATACGCTGCTATTCACAGCAAACTGTAGGTGCCAGAGGGTGCTATGCACCAAAACTAATGTGGTGGACAGGCTGTTTTTTTTTTTTTTTTTTCTCTCTGTCGGCCCCGAGAAGAACATTAATATGTTGGTGAAACCTCTATGTCATGTGAGCAGTAGAACAAACGAATAACACTCCAGTAGAATATTTACAATATATTCATTTATTAACAACAGTAAATAATAAGCATGTAATATCCTTCTAGCTATCTCTAATTCTTCTAGCCAGGTCAACTATCCTTGGGGCCAATGCTAGAGGTCCCTTAGCTTCCCATTATGCTATATCTTCCCCAAATTGCTAACAGCGTCTGAGCAGGTTGCTTCCCACCTGCGTTATTGCGACGACGCAATGTCTGGTCAACTACGGCTGCTGTCGGCGACGCCATCTTCTGCTCCCGCCGGCTCGTCTCGTCCTTCCAACTCCGCGCCCTCGGCCGCTAGTTCGATCCCGCCAGACAGACCCTCTTCGCTCTGTGTAGTCCGGTTTTGATCATTACTCCTCCTACTTCATAGCACCTTTCTTATGCCATTCGGCAACTGAGGCTACACAGCCAGCTCAAAGTGATTCTGATTCTTTCAATGTATTAGTTTCTCCAGATTTCATAGTTCCTACTAAGTGTAATCACAAGGAGGCAACAAGACATTCACAGACACAACACTTAAACACCCATGCCTGTGGCCGGACTCGAATCGGCGACCATCCGCACGTGGAGCTAGCACTCTAGCCCCTACGCTACCTAGGCCGGCTCCCTTGTACGTGGTCGGGAGATTTACTAGCCGACCGCTGATCCCGTGATCTCGTTGATGCGGTCATCCCTAGCAGAATGACGTAGTGCTTCACTACTCTCTTGCTGATTCGATGACCCACTCTGCGGATCGCTGCCATCTGCGTCGCCATATTCTTTTGGCTGCAACTGGTTACCTTTGTTGTCGCAACTGACCTAGCTAGCTGAAGTACTTTGTAAAATCTTATACTAATATCTCTACTGTGTGCAATCCGATCCCTAATGGCATGAAGGAAGAAAGAACAACATCTTGTGTACACTCTCATTGAGACTCATGTAACCTGGCAGGAGAATTATATTATTGCATTGTTAAAGTTGTTTGCATGTTACTCAGTAAGTTAATGCGGAAACTGCATGCTGTGACTACCATAGTCCCAACCCAATCTTGGTAGCAGTTCTATGACACTTTCGTAGGGGTCGTGGCAGCGACCTCAAATCGAATAGCTCTTCTCTGCACATTATCTATAGTACCATTAATCGATGTTTTTCGTTACGAAACCCACACAACTCAACAATACCGAAGATGAGGAAACAACAAGAGTTTTTAACACTATTTCCTTTTTAACAGAAATATTACAATAGTGTATTTGACTACTCTATGAAAATGGTTTTAAATTGGTTATTGGTACACCTAATTCACCAAGTGAAGAGATTTTTTTGACAAAACTGCATTATTTTGCGTAAAATTCAAATTTAAAAGCCCACCAAAACGCTCATTTGCTGCGTGGCACGAGCAACGACAGTCGTGACGTCACATGTCTGTAAACGCTGCCGCTGGGAATGGAGCGTTTCCTATTACTCAAGTTCTCAACTATTTTTTATTGTTTGTTGCTGGTTATTAATGAAAGTTCGTTTTGAATATAAAATCGAAAACAATTTGTAAATGCCTACAGCGGATAAATATTGAATGTTGACGCCTTATTTGTGGGGCTAGCTATAGAAACAACCACTGAGTTTTATTCTGTGGAGCTTAAAAATGTAACAACTTCAATTTGAAATTGCGATAAAAATAGGTTATCAAAGTGATACTGATAGCAGATTCGCGATGGGAAAAGAGTCACAGATGTAAAAAAAAAAAAAAAAAAAATGATGAAGTGGCTGAAACAATAACTGAGTGGGGTAAAACTGGGAAAGAGGAGATAAATTCTGAAAATGTAAAGCCAGTAGTAAGGGTGTTAATGGTGAACTGTAGAAGTATAATGAACAAAGTAATCAAATTTGCAAACTTAATAGAGATACACGAACCACAAGTAATAATAGAAGAAGTACTAGACATTGAGGTTTTTCCTGACGGTTACAGAGTGTACCGCAGAGATAGAGGAGCAATTGGTGGAGGAGTTTTCTTACAAGTTAGCAAAAACTACCACAGTTCACTGGCGTTCATAGATCAAGACCATGAGTTACTTGGGGTAGATTTCTTGGGTAATAAAAAAGAAAAAATCTGAGTGTTGGCTGTTTATGGCAGCTGAAGAATAACAGAAGAATATGAGGCTCTTGGGGAGAGATTAAATTAATACTCAGATTTCAGAGGTGAGAATAGAATGAGCATCATTGGTGTGGATTTAAATTTACCAGGTTTAAACTGGGAAGGAAATAAGATAAATAACACAAGGGAACAAAGATTGGCAAATATCTTAATAAGGGAAGGAGGATTTACACAAGTGGTTGAGCAAAACACTAGGGGATAAAATATTTTGGATATATTTCTAATTAAGACCGATGAAAACCTTGTGGGGTGTCAAGTAATTGAAGCTAAACAACACAATTAGAAATGAGGATACTAAAAATTTTAAATTCATCCTGCGGAAATCACGAAGGAAATGAGAATGCTTAAAAAACATAAAGGGACCGGTGTAGATAATATTACTACAGATATCCTAAAGATAACCGGATGTGACATTGTACCTAATCTTTAAATATTATTTAAATTGAGTCTTAATACTTGCTGCTTACCACAGGACTGGAAACGTGCAATAGTAGTACTGGTACATAAAGGAGGGGTGAGAAATAGAGTTGAGAATTACAGGCCAATCAGATTGACAGCAGTGGTAGGTAAATTAATGGAAAGATTGATATGCAACCACATCAGAAATGTACGTGAGGAACGTAATTGCTTTTCAAGCAGGCAACATGGGTTCAGGGAAGAATATTCATGCGAATCTCAGTTGGTGGGATATATGCAAGATATTTCAGATGAAATGGACAAGGGAGGCCATATTGATAGTGTAGCACTAGGCATAAAATGGTAGTAAATACGAAAAACTATTGGAGTGGATGAGAAAGTAATTTTCTGGATTGAAGAATTTCTAAGAGGTAGAAAACAGAAAGTTAGGGTAGGAAATGTAGTATCAAAAGAAGTAGAAGTAAAAATGGGAGTGCCGCAGGGTAGTGTATTGGGACCATTGCTATTCATTATACTAACGAATAATTGTGTTGATTGTTTAGTATCTGAAATTAGATTGTTTGCAGATGACATAATACTATATAATTGAATCAAAACGATAGAGGATTGTAAACAATTGCAGGGTGATCTGGACAGGAAATCTAGTTGGGTTGGTAAACATGGGATGAAGATAAATGCAGAGAAGAGCCAGCTTTTTAGATACACAAATAATAAACACAAGGTTAATTATTAATATAGGTTGGGGAAAGAATTGCTTGGTGAAGACTTGAAATGTAAATATCTTGCCATTACATTTGATAAAAAGCTTAACTGGGCAGGACACATTGGACAGGTGGTAGAAAAAGGTTTCAAAATTCTGCACTTGTTGGAGATAGTGATGAGGGGATGTACGAGAGAAGTGAGGGAGTTGGGTTACAAAACTTTGGTCAGACCATTGCTCGAATATGGTAGTGTAGTATGGGACCCTCATTTTACGTATCAAATACAGGAGTTGGAGAGGGTGCAAAAAAGGGCTGCTAGATTTGTTTCTGAAAATTATCGCAGAATGCAATCATTTACGGATATGATAAAGGAGCTGAAATTGGATTCATTGCAATACAGGAGCATTAATCTATGAGAATGAGTTCAATTTATAATATTTTTTTAGTATTGTCAAATAGCCATTACTCAAAATTCGAAGCAGGAATATCAGTCAGGAATTAACTTTTCCAACAACAAATCTTAGTTGCTGATCGCTTTTCGTGTTGATTTGTAACTTTACACCTAGGATTCTTAAGGGAATCAACAGTCACAAGAACTGAAAGGCTTCCTTCGTATTCATTGGTATTTAATTTGGCATTAAATTTAATTGCGAATGAGTGCATACTCCAATGCCAATTTCATCTTATGATTATTTTTTTTTATTATCATTGTGTCTTTTGAGTTTAAATTCTCACACCCATATACTTTTGCCCTATACGAATTTTAAAAACTTTAAGCGTTTTTTTTTTAAAAACTATTTCTTACTTTACTGGGTAATTAGTTCTAATATCTGTCTCCCTTATCTACGAAAGAAAATTTCCCCACTCCCTTATGCATGAAATCGAGCGCCATTTCCCTAATTCTTCAACCAACATCCCTCCAAGTCCCATCACCAACATACGCCTTGTACATTTCCAGCACTCTCATCACCTTCCTCTTGTCTTCATTGACTCACAAACAAGCTTTCTTTTGTCATACCAGTTGCTGACTGGGTTCTGCGGTAATTTAAGCAAAGGATTCTAGATCTCCTCCTTTGCACTCTCTCCAATTCATATATTTCATGTACAAAATGTGGATCCCATTCTACCATATTCAAAGAATGGTCTGACAAAAGATGTGCTACAACCAAATTTTTCGACGGACTATACAAGGAGCCTACGATAAGCTGTAATGGGTTTATCTGGAAGATAGGAGGAGGATGAAGAGAATCATGGGAGTGAACAAGGCGCATATTACTGATGAGGCGTGAAAAGATAATGGTGTAAGAATTACGGGTAATTGATAGAAAGGAAAAGGTAATTATGACCACAAGATGGCAAAAGGGTGTGGGAAGATTTTCTTTCGTAGGTAAGGGGGTCAAGGATTGGAATAAGTTCCCAAGAGAATTGACGAATAATTTACTAAAAACGTTGAAACAATTTAAAGTTGAAATTAGTAGAGGGAAAAAGTAGGTGGGTACAGGAAAGGTGGAGAAAGGTTGTGTAGGGAAATTGCCACTGAGCGTGTGGTTCATTGCGATTAAATTAAATTAATTAATGATTTATTGAGACATATTACATCTACCAACGAGTTCTTTATTGAACTGTGTGCTGCTTTGCCGTCAGTGCAGGTGGTCTGTGGGTGCCTGCGGTGTCATAACTTTCACTCTCAGATATTAGTTTACTGCGTTAGCCGCGAAAATTGTTTGGTAAATTAATTTAAAACTTAAAGTAGCCATCACCGCGGCTTCACCTGCGTGGAATATACTGTTAGTACTAAGTTTTCTGTATTTCGATCTTAATTTTCTGTCACCCTTTTTTCATGTATTTAATTTAACTGGTAAACACTAATTAAACACTATGTTAGAACATATTTCCTACGTTTCACTTTCATTATATTTCATTTCGGCGAAATAAAAAAAAATTAATCAGGAATAATCTATTAAAGATAATGATCATAGAAATTGTAAAGAACCACTTTAACAGACTTCGATAACTGTTTTCGCTATCGGAAGGTACTATTAAAATACGAGAAGTTATCAGTCATAGTGACTGCGTGCGTTAAAGGGCCGCAAAGTGGTCTTCAGCCCTCAGATGCAGTCATTCAAAGAAATTTTACATTAATAATTATATATAGGAAACTGGCAGTTGATTAATTATTGTTTCGTATATTTTTAGAGTAATTATTTTAAGGAGAGGAACTGTGTAATTGCTATGTGAAATGTTCAGGGGCAGAATTATGCATGAAACATTAATTACAAGTTTAGGTGAGCTACGATGTTTAAAGGACAATTCTCAATGGTTTGGCTTAGTTTATGTTGATACTTTTGTGTGTAAACACCGGTAAATATCTTTAAATATCATTTCCGTGTGTTTCTTGATGATTTTGAATGATTTTGTATTAATTCCGATTGTTTTAATGTGATTTTTATTCTTAGCTGCATTGTCGCCGTTCGAGAAACATCGAGCTGCAATCTCTGTGTCGTTCTGGAATTTTCTGTAGCGCATGTGTAAAAAATCGCAGAGACGAGAAGTTAGTTGAAAGTCAGTTGTCAGAATGCTTAAGAGCTGGAATATTTGTACGTGTGCGCCTTAAGGCCCGGACTAACAGGGCGCGGACTAGTGTTTAAGCAATCGTGGACGATGGAAGGAGTAATAAATTTATTTAAAATTTATGTCAGCTCCCTCTTTATTAACATATCCAACAGTTCATCCGACGAAGAAGAATTGATTCTTCTTCTCTGTTTAAAGAGTTCAAGGCAAAAAAGTCGGTGTATACTTCACAAAACTATCCTGCCACCTAAACCATTACCTGGTTGTAAGGTAGCCTTTAGTTCGCCAAAAGCGTTCCCACTAGCTATTCCCAATAGTAACATAATCTTTAATTCGATTTTGAATTCACTTATGTTGGACTTAGAAATTTCCCGTAAAGTAATTGTCAACTTGAATTGATTTTCCTGCATTCATCTCCACAGTGAAAACCCATCATAAGAATAATTTTAAAGTGTATTCATTATATCAGGAAAAATGTATTTTAAGAGAGAATTTGGTTTATTGATGTTTTAACTCATGCTGTTAAAAAAGCAAATATTTAAGATTTGAAATAGCTTTGAATTGAGTTAAACAACAGTTGATCTTTTATCACCTGCTATAATCACCACTGTCTAGAATATTTTGATAGCAAAATTAACTATTTTAGCAAAGTTTAATTAGTGGTTTTAATTTAGAGAATAAATTAACATTTTTAACTAAAAGGAATACAATTGAAAAATTTATATCACTAGATAGCCTAAATTAGGAGGATCATGAATATATGATGGTTTTGGTAATAAGTTTAAGCATTTGTCAAATAATTAAGATTTTAAAGATAGATTGTCGCTAATTGTTGTTGGAGCCCGTAAAACCGCGCCTAACCGGTGACTTAAGAGACTTCAAGCTTAATCTTATAGAAACCCTTTTGAATTCTGAATTAAATTAAAACAGATAGAATATGATCATTTGAAGCCCTTGTGTTGATTACAGGTTAAACCATTTAGTACATTTGGAGATATTAATTAATGAAAAAAGTTTCTGACGTCATAGGCCTTACAAAACTTATAAAAAAACCCGCAGCCATCATGGATTGGCTCAGTCTCTCAGTGATTTTGAATGAAGTAACTTCGTATCGAACGGCTCCAAGCGGTAAAGTTGCGGCACACGCCAACATGCCGTGACTATTACTCACTAATTTTAGGGGGACTTAGTGAGATCGTCTTCTCGTAGGAATGTGCTTAACCAGTCAATCTTCAAACGGATCTTTGTCTGATGTCTTATCCACAGTTCTAGTACCGACAATGTACAAGTGAACTTTATCAAGAATATAAGTATTTGTGATCCTAAGATTGTGTCAAGTGAACTTATTTCATATACCCTTCGTATTTGGGGTTTTACAAGACGAATACATGGCGGCCGTTTTATTAAATATTAAAGGTACCAGAAGGCTACACAGATTATGAACTTAAATGTTCATAGTTTAGGAGAAGGGTTGCAAACACCCCACCCTCCTCCCCTCATGCTTCATTATGGCCTAACATAATACAGACATGCCGATTCCTCACGGCGATGAAGGATTCAAACTACAAAATTATTTAATGCGCCCTTTTGTAAAAACTACAATTATAAGCGAAAAGATTCAACAAACATCTTTATAGGGCACGACATGTAGTAGAAAATACTTATAGAATTTTTACTCAGACGTGGCGTATATTTTTTTTACGCTTATAGAGTTGGATATAGATAGCGCAGTCCATATTGTCAAAGCTACATGTTGCCTTCACAATTTCCTAAGAAGTTACACAAAACAGTTCAATGAAATTGAACTACAATGTGACACAATAATAACAAATCAACATGTCAATGCTTTCCCATCCGTGAGTCCATTGAGAGAGATCAGCTGATGCTGCCTATGCGGTACGATACCATTTTCTAAATTACTACAACAACGTAAATTCATTTTAATTTTATAATAATTATAGTAATTATTGTTTCTATGGGTTATGAAAAATAAAAGATGCTGTATAAAATAAATAAATGTATACTTACTAGTGTGGTTGAGCTTTTCAGCAATTTCATTCCACATTTCCGCTTTCTTGGCATGGTTTTGTACTCAGAATGCCGAGAGTCTTATAACGCACTGCATGATACTTTCTGTCTCGTCCACCACTATCCGCCGACGTGAGCCAACTGCGGCGCTGACCACGCCGCCTGCTATGGGGGCTGTCCCGTCAGAAGGAGACTACAGCCCACCACAAGCAGACAGCTCCAACCCGGCCGCAGCCGCAGCCGAACAGCAAGAAAAGGTAACGAAACAGAGGCTTGCAAATATCACCAAGTCAGCGGGCCTACCGGTCGACAGCAATCACAATCAAGCTGGAGGCCACCAACACATCCGACGACTAGAGCAGTGGGTCACCCGAAGCACCGATACTGCAACCATGACTTCAGAGAGATGTAACCACGAGACAACCAGCTGGGGAATATCGTCCAGCTACTATCGCAGTTGTTCACGATGATGAATCCCACCTGACGCAAATAAGACTACCCAAGGGTTTCCCTAAAGGCTCTTATATATGTATCTAATGGTCAAAGCAGGGGTTTTCCTTAAATTGTACCCCCAATTATCCTAAAAACAACCTATTTGAGACTATAGATAAAGCTACATATAGTAGCGGGGCTACAGTATTCCACTGAGGCAGCGAAAAAAAAAATATGTCTCTGTCCGCCGCGGACTCTGTGGAATTCACAACCGGTCGCCGGCCCGCCTGTAGGCCGCGTTCAGATTGACTAGGATGATGTAGTACTATGCACCACAGAGACCACGCGGACTGTCCGCGATATACATCTACATCTACATATATACTCTGCAATTCACAAAATTGTGGGTGGCAGAGGGTGCTCAGCACCAAAGCTAATCTCTTTGCTGTGCATTCCAATCCCTAATGGTACGAGGGAAAAAGAATTCACATAAGAATCAGTCCGGCACCTTATTTCTCTAATTTTATCTTTCCTGTCCTTCTGACTCAAATAGGTTGGTGGAAGAAGTATTTCACTACACTCAAAAGTGAAAGCGATCTGTTTGACCGAGCATTTAAAGTCTTTGGAGCAGTCTGGTGCTTATACTATCTTGTTTGAAAGCACAGAACTGTCGAGGTCATTAGGGGCGGGATGGGACGGGAGACTTTGAACTGGAGGGAATTCGGTCATGGCCTTTTGAAGGAAACATTCCGACATTCACCTGGAGTGATTTCGGAAAACCATGGAAAATCCAAATCTGGATGCTCGGATTGAGATTCAAACCCTCGTCCCCACGAATGCGAGGCCAGTACGTTAACCGTTCACCTATTACGCTTGGTGTAGTATGAAAAGTATGCATCATAGAATGCTCGATTACTCATACATACCGAAATTTCTGGTTGCATAAAATATGCTTGGCTTAAGAAGGTTTTAAAATATACTACAAGCCACGTTTTAAAACTCTAAAAGGAACATTGCAACTGTAAGTAGGAATGTAAACCGTTTTGCTGCGCAAATCTCGGAGTCTAACCGCCATGCCTGCAAAACTTGTGTGACTTGGAGCTTAACTTTTTTTTTTCATTGGTGGCGTATAATGCAGTTACCGAAGTTCTAATAACTGATCGTCAAAATCCTCAGCCAGGAGCGTAGCAAGTTTAAGGTCCCATATCTGATCTTCTCTCTTCAACCAGCTGGCAGTCAAACGCGTGCAAAATTCCCTCACTTTACACTGATTTCAAAAGGTCGCAATACAGACATTCGTGGAAGATGGTATCCACTGAGTTATAGATCATGTTAGATCATTCATGAAATTTTTTGTCAGTGCCAGTATACGAGTCTGTTCCGAAGACTGAATTGATCTCGTGTACAACTTATAAATGTGTTGTTCTCCAGTACTAGATGAAATGTGAAGTGATAGGATGATTTCTGAGATCTTTTCAAACTAAGTAGCTCATTTTCGGCTTACGGAATGCGGTGAGCAGTTGTAAGTGTAAAATGTATCTTTCTAATGTCAAGGCAGGGGCAGTATTCAAACTCGACTGCACTATTTTCAGTGTTACATTTCCTGTTTGTATGAAAACACAGAACTGTCGAGGTCATTTTATCTAATATTCTCTCCACGAAAGAAGTCATCGATTGACATGGGGAAAAATGGAAGAATGCATACTTCCTGCAGAAACAGCGGTTACAGATGCATAGTATATTGTCGTATCTTAAGTTGTCACGAACTGCACCACTCAAGAACAAGCTAGGAAAGGTGCCAAGCACAAACGTCGAAAGTATAAACCTTTTAGGACTTAAAGAATATTGACAACTGATACATGCGCACACCAGTGTCAAGGATCATGAAAATATGCTCGGCCTCACAAATATTGACATATGTTTCATAATTTCTTGAGTTAACAGTCAGATCCTCATTCTGTTTCTATTTTGACAAGGCGTGTAGTGCGCATTCGCCTGGAGTGGATTTCAGGAAACTATGGAAAAAAAACTTAAAATCTGGATGGTCGCTTCCCGAATGCGATGCCAGAGTGTTATCACTCACCCACCAGTCATCGTCAATCCTCTTGCGCACCACATCTCATAAATTCCCGAAATGTTATGAAAACTGTAAAAGATAGTGAACACAGATAAAAAATCACAAAGATTATGTAATATTCGCTCCACGAAAGAAGTCATCGATTGACATGGTTATAAGGCGACTGAGGATGTATCAGTTTAATTAGGAATTCGAAATTCCTCAGTTTAGATGCCCTAAATTACTTTATATGGACACAGTTAGCTTGGCAGGTAGAGTTCCATAGTGAAAAGGTTGTCAGTGTTATGAAGGACGATGCGAATTGCACCCTGATTGTGGAGCTTGCTGGGTTACGGACAAAAATGTGTGCATTCTGGCTCGAGACCAACCGAACCTGTAACTTTTTTTAAAAATTTTTTTGTTTGTTTGTTTGTTTGTTGAATACCAGAAAACCCGTGGAGATGCGACATTTTGTGCTTAGGAGCATCTCTTGTGGTATAAACTCGTAACCTTTCTTCAAAGCAGAGCCTTCGTGGGTGGATCCTCAAAAAATCAGGGCTTACTTTAGGCATGTTTTCAACCGGAGTGAGAAACATCCACTTTATTCATAAATGTTTACAACAGCCATCCATTCAACCCACATGCATAGAAAACACTAATCAGTATGCCCAGATCGGGATTCACACCGGTATCCTCCTGAATGAGAGGCCAACAGTCTTGGTGAAATTATAGTGTTTGATTTAAAAGTGACATGTTCACAGCATCAGCTAATCGTTTCCACAATTTGAGTAGCTGTATGGTGCAAATTGAAATCGACGTTTCATGAAATAGGTCTTATACCCGTTGCGTTTGACAAAATAGTCTTCATTTATAATGACAACCTATATACCTCGTATTGCTAAGTTTCGCTTCACGCACGTTTAAACTAGCATCAGTGGCCAGATTGGTGAACTATGTGACCAGCGGTCTTCCACAAACAGGATTTCACAGGTTTACACCCACCACCACTCGCCCCACAGTACGTGTCGTGACTCGTGATGTACCACACATACAACAGGCTTACCCCCACCATCACCACCTCCACCACAGCACATGTCCTTCCATGGACAGGACTGAACAGTTTACCCCAACCATCACTAGACCCTATTTAACGCCCAACCACCTCCCAGCGTCAGTGTTTAAAAATGGCCCACCCGATAATATTGTTCTAGTCGGTGTATCAGCTCAACGCTGGTGATTCAAAGCGTTTGTCGATAGGTTTATCGTCCAAGCATGAATTTGAGCCAGTAGTGGTGCTAGAAAAAGTGGGGGCACGTTACCAAAGTTATATTAAAGTATGAAGAATGGAGAGTGCTGACTGAAGTATTGAATGTAGTGTCCGATTTGTTCAACACAGACAGCTCCCATACAGACGATCCGATTGGTGATCACTCAGTCTCCTTCCGAATGGTGGCTGGGACAAAAACTGTATGTGCTTATCGCAATTCCTATCCTGCCAACTGTGTGTTCTTCAGAGAATCGACATGGCAAAACCTCCTTGACGTGCAGCCTGCAGTGACTGGAGCGTTGGCCATCAAGAAGACGTGGTGCCCCCAAGTTGCAAGATATTACAAGGACTTTGTGAACATTTTAGCCAATAAAGTTCTGCGCAACTATCGGATGCTAGGGTCCAAAAACTGATAAGTGTGCATATTAATAATGTTTATGTGACTCAAGTGACATACAGCCCCATTTCATCATTGGACTATACACTGCTTAGACATGAAATAATTGTATAAAAAATTTACTAGTTTTGGATGATGTTAATAATATAGTAAATAAGAATTTTGATCCTGGATATGATGTTTGTGGTACTACATGCATGTGAAAAGTATAAATAAAAAGACATTGTACATGATTCACTTTGTTTTATTTTTACCCACCAGCCATTAAAAAGTCCTTTATCAAGTTATTTTTTATGAGTCCTTCATCACTTACTAGTCTTAAGACCCAATCGTAATAGACACCAACACTAGATAAGATATAAATTTTGCCGGATATAAGTACTAAGTATGTGCCACTTTAAACGAATTTTATTAAAAAGTGTGAATATGTGCAAAATAGAAAAAAATAATAATGAAAACTGACCAGTCAGAGAAATAGAACAAAGTATTGAGAATTACATGGAGCAAGAGAGAAGCATAATGTTGTGAAAAATATACAGTTTCAGTAAGAAGCATGAAAATCCTATAAATTCCCTAAAATTTCATGAAAATCGGTAAAAAATGATTAAAATACGTAAAATATTGCCAAAATTAAGTAATTACCTTCCAAAACAAGATGTCGTTGGTTGACATGACGATTACACCTGCGTGTACCACAGAGTGCAGTGCCAAACTACAGTATATGATGTATTTCATTACTACAACTGGCTACAGAAAAGTGTCATATATGTACAAAAATGTATATTTCGGCTGTAGCGACAGTTCCCAGACAAACCTGCACGGCCCCACCACCACACACATCACATTACCGTCAGGGAGTGCAAAGGATGAAAACTACAGATGTTATCGATCAAAGGGGCAAAGGTTAGGAAAACTATGTGATGAGTATTCACAACGCATACAATCTTCCAATCATGATAGGGTGGGCAAAGGATGAATGCAAAATATGTGTGCATCAAAGAACTCAATGTATTCGATCAAAGGTGCTGATATAACGTATCAAACACATTAACGCACACACAAGTCTTAACAAATACCACTATCATGAAGGTGGGAAAGTTAGCATAAGTTCAGGTTAATTCTTATTTTTTCATAAATTGAGGGTGCATGTGAAGCGATAACTTTATATAATGAGGGTGGGATGCACTAGAGGTTAACATGTAAGCTAAATCATAGCATGCTGGGCCTGCCTTACGAAGGAATGAGGTGGGATAAGTTAGTGCAAGCTCAGATTAACCCCTATTATTCATAAATTGAGAGCACGTGTGATGGGAAATGGGTGCGATGAACTAGAGGTTAACCCCAGTTTTGGGTTAAGAAACTATAACACCCTTGCAGTAATTGAGGTTAACCACTGTTTTGGGCTAAGAAACCATGAAACCATTACAGTAAATGAGGTTATTGTGGATAATTTAAGGTAGGCGGGCCAGCATGTTACATTGTGTTAGCTTAGTTTAACGTGCGTTAATTCGAAATTGAGGAAATGGCCGACAACATCCAGTTATTAGATTAATTAGTTTTGTTTATTTATATTTGTTTGATGCAGGTGGTTTAGTTATATTCGCTGTTATAGTAAAGTAAGAAATAGGGGACAACGTGAATATATTAATGCGCAATGGAAGCATTCATTTGATAGCAGTAATATTAGAATTCGTCGTAACGGTAGTGCTAAGAAGGTATCTAAATATTATAAATATAGTTTACTCGCTTATAAGCACTATGTATTTGAAATCATTACTTCTGCTGTATGAAAGTAATTCCAAACTGATCGCAATATATGCGGCCTAGGCGACAGCTAAAACTAATATAATGCGGCATAATGTAAGTTGTTAAAATTTATTTTTAATTCCCTTTGCTTTCACAAAATCGCGGGTAACCAAAAACAAAGATGTAAGAACCCGTGAAGATTTTGCTTGAAGTGTGTATCGGGATGCATGATGTCACTAACATGAGATACAATGAATGTAATAATTTGTTTGTGATTGAAATACTAATTTTATAGCGAAAATGTCAGCAGAATGTGTGGTTACCTCAAAACCTAATTTGGACCACGAAATTACAAAGAAATGAGGTAAAGGGTAAGTCAAATGGAAATAATTTGAGCGTTACATTATAAGAGTTATATGTAATTAAACAGCTGCGAGAAATGACTTAACAGAACAATCCATTGAACCCGTTATTTTTGGCGGGCTTTAAGATAGTGGTTTTAACGTATGACAAGGAAACCAGAAGATAAATTCGTTTGCTTATTTCGGTCATAACTTTCTGCGTATATCAGGTGTTTTTTTTTTATTTGTGGTGTGTGGTTGCCTCGACCGTTGTTTGCTCGGCCCCCTGTTTACGACGTACCTGCCCGCAGCCAAACAAAAGCCACGCGGAGGACTTCCGCACGCCGACCCTTTGTGCTTCGAGGTGGATGACCGACGTCCTGTCTTGGTGAACAGTGGGAAGAGTCGAACAATGGAAACCAGGGGCAGAGGTTGCTGACGAAGCCGACTGGCTAAAAAACTGCTATGGTTTATCGCAGTGACGTGTGATAAATAGTTCTGACTCAACTGAACGTTTCATCGTACATGGTGCAGCAACTGCCTGACACCATCAGCACTTTGTCGCGAGTTATCGCCACTGCGACAGCGCAAGCAGTGGCACAAAACATGGCTGCACGCCAGCCGGTAGCCAGCAAACAGGAGGGGGAAACAAATAAAGGAAAAATGAAGGCAATGCCAAATTGGCAATAACTTCCACATGTAATTTCTTAACCCAAGGGCTTAGGAAGAATTGTTGGAGCCTACGTGAAAGTTTCGTCGCTCGTGGATTCAATATAGGTACTGTGACCTATTGTTGCTGAGATGAGAGCGCTTCCAGCGAAAAGAAATCTTTTTTTCAATGTTGTTTATTTCGCAATCGATCGACGAAAATTGACTTTATTGTTTGGAGCGAATAAGGTACAGAAATTTGCAAAAATGGAAGACACTGAACAATGTGCCAATTTGTGATAGGTATTTCCCATAGAGTCTCACAATAACGTTAAAATAATAATCCACTAAAAAACGAAGAGTAGAATGGAGTGTTCTGGCAAGTTATTTACAAACAGAATTGTTTTTAAACAATACTTACAACGCAGAGTGTGTGACGTTGTACATATTTCGTTGTACATAGTTCACATTGCGATGTAGTAGGAACTACTTCCACTCGTCTGAAATAATAACGTCAGTGAAAGCAAAGTAAAAGAAATCTTAACAGCTTACGTTATGCTGGGAATGTTAGTTTTAATCCTGTTCCGAGCCGCATAAATCCCGATAAGTGTGAAGCTGCTTTCATCAACATGAAGCGATGTTTTCAGTTATATACTACTTACTACTTAAATTATTTTCAAAAAATTTAAATTACTCATGGCCTCTGCTGTAACTTTTTTTTACTTATGGCTTTATGCCTCTTCGACGTCGAGGTCATTAGAGGTGGGATGGGATTGGGATAAGAATTTGGCCATGGCCTTTTGAAGGAAGCATCCCAACATTCGTCTGGAGTGATTTGGGGAAAGCATGGAAAAACCAAATCATTATGCCCGGACGGGTATTCGAACCGGTGTCCTCCCGAATGCGAGGCTGTTGTCACGTGAAATGTCAGCTTTCACTCTGACGTAGGCAACATTTCACCCTAATCAAAACTTTCACCAAAATTGCTGCTCCAAAATTGAAACTTTTATCTTACGTATCTGCGGGCAAGAATTTAACGAAAATATCAACAACAAACTAATGTAAATAAAAAAATTAAGTAATAATTAAAATGTTAATTCAAACGCAGTGCATACTTTTGTATCAGTGTTTTGTCAATTCATTTCTTGGCTTGTACTTAACTGAACAGAGCTGTTCTAAAACGCACTTAGCCTCGAGTCTGGCCTTAATAGCCCGGCAACAAAGACCGGGAGCGTGACTACAGCGTTGCGGACCGACGACCAACATTAGGCTTTTATTAGCACTGATAATAATACTGTATGATATAGGAAATAGTAACAGTTCTGAGAGACCATCTAATAGAGAAGATTCGCGTGTAGTAGTATCGGGGTTCATGATGTCCACACATCTCTTCTTCAAGTCCACCTCCCTCACCCCTCAGGTAAATGACGCATCTGCAATTAGCGTTTAATCCGTGACCGCTTCAGCCCTTACTATGAAACTCACAGAAATGTCATACAGGACCACAAACTACTGTGGTGGACTGGCGAATCTTTTTTTTTTTTTTTTTTTTTTCTTTTTTTGCCTTGCCACTTCCCAACAGGTGCATTTACATTGTGAGTAAGACCCTCTGTCATGTGAATGGTAGTACTCGCAAATGATACTCTCAGTAACGATATATACACACTTACAATTTTTTTACATCAAGTTTATTTACATGATTAAGGCTTCACCAATTTCACTTGGCCCTCTTCATAGGCAAGACATCCTTTGCTTGTCTCTACTACTTGATCCCCAGCTATGTTTCTCTAATGGTTTCCTCTCACCTGTTAGAACTACTGTTGCTGGCGTAGCCCCCAGCTGCGCCCATTGCAGAATCGGCGGGCTTCGACATCTGCTGCTCGTCGCTAAGACCCTCTCAGCCTTCCTTCTGAGACGAGACCTCGAGCCTAGCTTGACATTACTCGTTAGCGGAGATAGCAGTTAATTAATTTTCTTGTAACACACAGTTTCTTTTTATTTTGTCTCAGAGACTGGGGATATAACATTTATATCTCAAAATATTTCACCCGCATACTTGCCAGTAAATATATGTGATTATTGTAGGTCATTTCTTCAGCAGTTGCTTGTTAAACTAATAATTATTATTTAATAAACACGCCATTACAATTGTTGTTGGATATTATTTATTCACAGATGCGTACACTGATTTTTGTGTAATATGTGATTAGAGTTAACTTTTGTGTATAATGGTTTTTGTTTATACAGGGTGTTACAAAAAGGTACGGCCAAACTTTCAGGAAACATTCCTCACCCACAAACAAAGAAAATATGTTATGTGGACATGTGTCCGGAAACGCTTACTTTCCATGTTAGAGCTCATTTTATTACTTCTCTTCAAATCACATTAAACATGGAATGGAAACACACAGCAACAGAACGTACCAGCGTGACTTCAAACACTTTGTTACAGGAAATGTTCAAAATGTCATCCGTTAGCGAGGATACATGCAACCACCCTCCGTCGCATGGAATCCCTGATGCGCTGATGCAGCCCTGGAGAATGGCGTATTGTATCACAGCCGTCCACAATACGAGCACGAAGAGTCTCTACATTTGGTACCGGACTTGCGTAGACAAGGGCTTTCAAATGCCCCCATAAATGGAAGTCAAGAGGGTTGAGGTCAGGAGAGCGTGGGGGCCATGGAATTGGTCCGTACAGTACAGTACATACTAGCGAAACTAAAATGAGCTCTAAAATGGAAAGTAAGCGTTTCCGGACACATGTCCACATAACATATTTTCTTTGTTTGTGTGTGAGGAATGTTTCCTGAAAGTTTGGCCGTACCTTTTTGTAACACCCTGTATGTAATGAAACTGTTCTTACGATTTAGGAAGTATAATGTGACCTACATTCACGTATTACCGGTTTTCAAAATTTTCATGCAAAAGATTTCGTTTACACAGGTATAATATAATAGGAATCATATTAAATAAACTCTTCTCGGGCTTCTAGCCGCGTAAAGATGTCACACTTGTGGTACGCAGCTAGAAAAACTTTGATCTAAGATTCATATTGTAACTTACGGAAAGTAAATTTTTATTGAGTTGAATAAGGTTTGGTAAAACAAGTTTACACCCTCATTAAGTACCTGTTTTCCGAGATTCCTGTGTAATTAGGTGCATAATTGGAAACAGCAAGATGGTTAAGGGCACTAGTTACCAACAACCACACCTCAAAACAGAACTGTAAATGTAAGTTACAATATGAATTCTGTCTTACTATACATTCGAAAACTAAACCTTTTGCATGAAATTTCGAAAAACTGATAATACGTAAATGTACATGTAAGCCACATTATGCTTCCTATATACATGAACAGTTTCGTTACATGTAAACGAAAAACATTATGTTGAAAAGTTAAAACTAATCACACATTACCGAAAAACAAGGTATACTGAAGATACCTCGACGAGAAGCGAAACTGTGAAATAAATAACATCCAACAAAACTTGCATTGGCGTATTCTTCTTCTTTTTAGTTTTGGCCTCTATGGACCACGTGGTTCTTAACTCTGGTGAGCTTTCTTTTTGGCCCAATATTCTTTCATCCTATCACTGTGGATGTCTTTTTTTGTGTTCCATTTCACCACAGATCCAGCGCGCAGTGTTTTGGCTGTTATTGTCTGGAGAGAATCTGATGCTTCAATCAACGTTCTGCACCTATCCCTGTTGTAAATGTCATTGGGGTCTACTCCCAGTTACTCGAGAAATTTTCTGACTAGCCTCGTCCATTTTCCGTTAGTCGCTTTCCCTATATAGATGGTGTGAAAGATTTTGGAGGTGAATCTATGATTGTCCATCCGAACTGTGCGACCATAGAGCATTAATCTCCTTTTCTCATGGCTCTTGTAATGCTCTCCAGTTGGTGGTATAGTTACTTATTATGCCTGAGTCTTTATTTTCCTTCTCCTTTGACAGGGCCCGTGATTTTTCTCAATATCTTACGTTACTTCAGTTCCAGTTTTTTGAGTTGTCCCTTTGTAACTATGTTCAAGCACTCTGATGCATACAGTACTGATGGTCGTACTAAAGTATTATGGTGCCTGAGTTTGAGATCAAGGGAGAGGGTTTTAGATCCATACATGTTCTTACAAGTGTGGTATGTTCTCTCCAGTCTGGCACGTCTGCTATTCATGGCTAAATCCTCGTTGATCTTTGGAGTTATCCATTCTCCAAGATATTTGAAGGCATCATCCATTCCCCACTGGGATTAAGTTTTGTGCATTCCTGATACTAGTGATGAAACATTGGCGTATTATTAAGTAATAAATATTAATTTATCAGCGGTCTGGTAGTTCAGTGGCTAAGGCACTTGCTTTTCTAAACTTTCGATCCTCCGGTCCCGGGTTCGAATCCCGGCAGACGCAGGAATTTTGAGAGCTGTGTTTGGTCATATGAGCTATGCCAGGACGCTCCGTGGTTCGGATTCCACGTTAAACTGTAGGTCCCAGAGGAAAGGAACTGGCCGTCCTACCTCACATAAAATGGCTTAGTATGCCTTCTTCGGGAGGATCCAACCAACCTTCGGGTTGTGAAATAAGTTAAGTTATTAATTTATCAAGTAATAATTTTTCACTATTTCTTTGTAAATTCTAAATTATTTTTTCTGTTAGGTTGTCGCTTCTAACGTTTCTCCAATTATCCCTAACAGTCCCATAGAACAGCGATCTCACTTATTTCCGTTGCGCAATCATAAATAACGGATATCTACTACAAACAATATAGCTAACAGCTCGCGACCTCACTTCTGTCTCGTTTGTATTACCTAGTTGCCTAGACCAAGGCGGTATACCACCTAAAAACTTAATAAGATCGGTCAGTACACAGGCTCCTTCACATCCTCGATTAATTGTTTTGGCGCCTTAGCGTGCTCAGCCACGCTGGCGGGCACAATGAATGTGATTATTTTTTATTTTTCCTGTCGTCAGTCTTTTGATTCGTTTGATACAATCCTCCATCCCTTCCTATCTTGTGTTAACCTCTTCATATCTACATACCCCTTACAGCCCACATCCTCAATTATCTGCTTCATATATTCTAATGTTCCTCTACAGTTATTACCTTCGACTGTTCCCTCCACCAGCAAATTAACCAATCCAGCATGTCTTAAAATATGACCTACCAGCCTGTCTCTTCTTTCTGTTGGCTTCTTCCACAAACTTCTTTCCTCAACCATCATTTCCAAAACTCGTTCCTTTCATACTTTGCCAGTCCACTTAATTTTTAGCATTCTTCTGTAGCACCACATTTCGAATGCTTCAATTTTCTTTCTTACAGGTATTCCTAAAGTCTATGTTTCGCTACCAAAAAATGCTGTGCTCCATACATTGAGTTTTAAAAAATTATTTCTAATTCCTAGATCAATATTTGAAACTAAAATATTTCTCTTTCTCACGAAGGATCTTTTTCCTAGTGCTATTCTGCTTTTAACATTATCCCTGCATCGGCCATCGGTTGCAATTTTGCCTCCCAAGAAATAGAATTCACTTAATTCTCCTATTGCATCCGATCCTATTTTTATATTTAATATATTAGTATTGGTATCATATCAGCTATATTACATCACTTTTGTCTTGATTTGATTTATGTCCATTACAAAATCTTTCTTCAGTATTTTGTTCATGCCATTCAGTAACTTCTCAATATTCTCAGCCCTTTCTGCTAACAAGACAATGTCATTAGCAAATCGTAGCATACTGATTTTTTTTTCTCCGTTAACACTTATGCCACACGGAAATTTTTCTTTGACTTTATAAAAATAATTAAGTTGTTGGTGATTTTTTCGGTGCAGGTCCTTAGTTGCTATGATAACTGTTTTAGGTTATTCTTCCCTCTTGCAACTAAAACAAACGTTTTTTATGTCAAACGCGTTTCGTCTTTATTTAAGACATCTTCAGTGCCCTTCGTAAACGTATATACACATCCATCCAATAATGTTATTTGATTTTGTGTTTGTAAGTTGTTTACGTTGTCTTATATTATTAGCTACTTACAGTTTTATGTCATGAATTATTACGCACAATTTCGTAGTTTCACACCAGCTACTGGTCTCTCACTACCGCTACTGTCAAATGTTTTTGTAGGATACATTCTAGAGATTTCGCTTGCTACGAGCCGTAAACAAACTTTTGTTGTTGTTGACAACCACTTGGAGCCAAAGATTTTGTAAAAATAATAGGACACATCATATACTCAATCATACCGTCGCATAACAGACAATAGGTAATGACCAAAGATTCAAAATGAAGCAAATGTTCGAAAACGCAAAATGTGGTCGTCAACAACAACAAAAAGTTTGTATACGGTTCGTAGTCGGCGAAATCTCCAGAATGCATCCTACAAACATTTGATAGTAGCGGTAGTGAGAGACAAGTAGCTGCTGTTGAACTACGAACTTGCGCGTATTAATTCATGATATAAAACTGTAAGTAGTTAGTAATATAAGACAACGTAACGAACTTACAAACACAGAAATCAAGTAACATTATTTTAATGTATATATATATATATATATATATATATATATATATATATATATATATATATATATATATGTATTTATGCTTACCTATGGCACTGAAGATGTATTAAATAAAGACCTAACGCGTTTGCCATAGAAAATATTTCTTTTAGTTGCAAGACGGAAGAATAACCTTAAACAGATAAAAATAATTGTTTCCTATGTGGTCTTGCCGCTTCAGCTTTCAACGAAATATTGATGAATGCAAAGTGGCTGGAAGAGAGAGCCAGATAATCCTGTAATTTAATTAAAATTCAGTTGTTCAACTATACATACAAGAAGACTGTAACGCCTATAAAATATCTAAATTTAAGATCTTGTTATTGACCTATGGAAAAGGAATCAAATGTTCATATAATGTCTGCCCGGATGAGCCGGATTGTGACGGGATTTTGAACGATGTACAGCTCTGTCTTGGGGAATGTTCGATTTCTATGTGAAGGCGATTCACGCAACAACTGATGATCAGTTTCAGTTATTTCTCGCATACGAAAGGCTAATCGTAATTCAGCGTGCGATCAGCATCAGAGAAATAAGTTACCTTTTTTTTTTTTTTTTTTTTCGCTGGTGATTTGATATGATGGATTTAATCCGTAAAATAACAGTCAATCTGAACGAAGTTTTGGGCAACTGCTAGTTGACTAATAAGTCAAGAATTAGAATATGGTAGCAGTTATCACACATAGAACGGAAATAAAAAATTAGTAGCTGCTGCCATAAGCAGTAGGAAATCATGTATATTATTTCTGAAAGGTGCTTTATTGTGTCACAAGCCGCTATATCCTTACATACCAAACCGAAATCGATAAATGAGGTATCATCTTAGAGATTAAAGCCTCCGCTTTCGTCAAATCATATTTTAAGAAGGAATTTTTTGGATATGGACCCTTAATGAGAAAACGTGTTTCTTTTTTTTTGTCACAAGACTTTTAACTCCTTTCATACCTAGCCGAAATCGATAAATGAGGTATCATCTTAAAGATTAAAGCCTCCGCTTTGGACAAAACATATTTTAAGAAGGAATTTTTAGGATTTGGACCCTTAATGGGAAAAGTATGAGAATTACAACAACTGTTTTTTTTTTTTTTTTTTTTTGTCAGAAGACTTTTAACTCCCTTCATACCTAGCCGAAATCGAGAAATGAGGTATCATTTCAAAGATTAAGGTCTCAACCTCAATCAAATTATATATTAAGAAAGGAATTTCCCTGGATTCGACCTTCGAAAGGCAAAAGTATTAATATTGCTATAACACGATGTCTCATCTAAATTGAAAAATTAGGTATCATTTTAAAGATTAATGACTTCACTTAGGTAGCATCATAAGTTAAGAAAGAATTTTTTCAGAATTTGACCCTTAAAGGGCTACAGTAATAATTATCACGACCTCACTTAACAGAGAGTGCAGAGAAAAGGCGCTTCATATCAGCAACAAGCATCACGGAGATCTTAATAAACTGCGTCACTGGCGTCGAGAGTGATTGCTTTACCGATAGATAGCAGCTCCACATATGACCGAGATGTCAAAAAAATATGTTTTTTGTACAATGCTTTTCGGATATTTTTTCTGTTGCGGAACCAATTCTGTTTTGCAACACACTTCCTATTATTATTATTATTATTCTCGAATGAATTTAAAACATTGTGAAAAAATTAACAACTTTAAACACATTTCGCCCAGTACTTCGCAACACTTCCTGTGTAAATATTTTAGTGCCGAAATTTTCTCATGGTCTACGATCGCAGCAACATATGTCGCAGAGATATGGAAATTCTGTGCGTACTTTTGTTCAGCTTAGTTGTATTCCGTTAAGGTGGGTGACGGTTTGTATAACAGATGTTTTACGCGTCTAAAAGTTTTCCTAATTGTTTTACATGTTCAAAGTATGTTGTTATATACCTACTAAACTAAACAAATAAACAATTGTTATAAAGCAATTCTTCGTCTTTCATCCTACCACGAACTAGCAACTTCGCTATTCATTGTATTTTATTCGCGAAATTTTCGCACTGGTCATCTACTATACACTTAAATCGAGAAAATACATTTTTTCCCTTTTCACATTTTACAAATTAAGTTGGCAACGCTAGGTAGAGCGGTAACGGGATCGTGAGAGGAATACGAACCACGGACGGGGGCTGCGCGAGCAGTCACAACAATGCGCGTGGCCGGCGCGACTCTGCTCGCTGCGGCGCATGCGCAGTGGGAGCGCTGGAGGAGGTGGTGGAGGCTCCGCCGGCCCGCGTGCGGCAGTTTGCCTGCTCTCCGTGCGGCAGGCGCAGCAGCAACATGGGTCGCCGTCGCGGGCACGTCGCCGCCACGCTCGACCTCGTCTTCGGTGAGTCGAAACGACAACACAACGCGTCACTCAGACGACGAAGTAAATAACTCACCGCACTGCGTTAATCTGGTCTGACTTTATAATACAGGTGCTTTCACCACGCGACAGAGCAGTTTAACACATGCCTCTATGGTGCAATTATAGAAATAATTTCCGGGCTACATTAATCCTTAATATTCCAGTATTCATTAAATAGTATCCCAAACAATTGTTGAAACTCTTCTTCTGTTGCGGCGGAAAAAGCAATTAAACAACTTAGTCGTGATAGGCCGATGATAACATTTAATAGCAGATATCAGCAACGACACAATTAATTTACTGCATTTCTGTTACCTTACTGCCATGTGTTATTACTTCAATTTTCCTGCTGTTTCAGACATTTGTGGGATTTTGCCTTATGTTTCTCTTGTAGAACTAAGATATAAAAGTTTTAATGTGATATTTTTTTAAAATCTTTACCGTGAGTTAAATTCTCAAATTTAGTTTAACTGCAGAGATAATCTTTTATGTAATGGTTTGACTAACGCTGTCCATGTGTTTTGTCGTACTTTGTTTCAGAAAACTAAAGTTACTGAGTAAAACAAAAACAAAAAACAAACAGAAACAAACAAATAATCAGAAAACAAACAAACAAACAAAAACCTAATTAAGATAATCAAAGGGTGCAGCGTTTGTGTAGGCTATGTTGTTGCACGATTTTTGGCGTGAAGAAGTGTTCATCTGTGATGCAATATGATCTGTGGTCCGTTTCTATTCTGAGTACGAGCTAACTGTCATTTCCTGCTCCGTTGTCAGTTGTAGGGTTAGGATCTTTATGACCAGTCATATATTTTTTTCTGCCTTCCTAACCACTGATTTAACGTTTCTGATTGTATTTTATTAACATATAAATGTATACCACAAGCCATTTTCCTTGTTTAATCATACTTCTATAATAGTTATAGTTGTATTTTGAGGAAAACTCTGCTAATTTTTAATAGTACCGGGAATTCTGTAAAAGTTACAGATGAAAAGAAATTAAGAAATTTATTCCAAGAAGTGTGCACCTATTATGCATTGGAGGAAAAAAATCTAATTTTCACTAAATTGATCACAATTCACCAGTCATGAATTAAAGTTATACCACAGTCACTCTCTAAACGTTAAAGTCCCACTCGCCTTTTGATCTCGACATGTCGCAGCAGCATACCTGTGTCGATTCGCATCCATCGATGTCTTATTGTCGCCAGTACTTTTGAAAATACCGGAAGCAAAATTTTCTGAAAGTGCAAAGTTACAAAGATACGTAAAGGAATTTGGAGAGTAGTATTTTAGTGCATAGGAAAGAGTTAATTTCTGTAAATTATTTGATATAAAAGTGACTTCAGCCAAGTGGTTTAAAATTTAATTTCCCAATGGTGCAGTGAGTGCACCGAAGCAAATAATGCCGTTTGCGTGAAACCGACACTTGTAGATAAAATAAATGTTGAATAGTTGAGCATGTCTTGATGCATTGTAAGTTTAAACGTTAGGTCATATTTTTAGATCATATTTATCCATTTTAGGGTTATATATTTGCATAAAAATTTCTCTATGTCATTTTGGTCATAAAGACCGGAACCGTAGTGAAAATACATGCCGACGATTTTAATCTACACCATTAAAAAAACTGGTGCTGTAGATTACAACTCTCAACAGACGCAGCTCGGTGACAGATCTATAAAAGTAACGTTACCACAGTCAAATTAGTCTATTTGTATTATCACGTGGAAACCATTTCAGTGAAAGGCAAACAATAGCAATAAAGACTGGACATTTTCTCGGCGTTGTAAATGAATAAAACTTTCTCGGGTAGCTAGCCGAGTTAGTATATCGTTTGACCACGACGTTTCGGCGGTCACAATCTCTGCCGCCATTGTCAAGTCACTTTCACCAGTTCTTACCAAATCTCACCACGAGGGGGAAGGTTCAGATTTACACAAAAACACGTCACATAATTAATGGAAGCCTCCTAGCTATTGACTTAATTGGTATGAAATCTGAAAACAAAATTGACGTGTTCCTTGACCAGTACACTATAAGGGGTATAATGCCCCTATGAGAAGACATATTGCTATCTCTCCTAAGGAAGTAACTTTTCTCTGCTGATCACTGTTAAAGTCGTCGTTTTTCAAGATGATATGCACTATGAAATTTTACAGAAATTTCAGTCTCAGTTATACCAATAACGCGCAAAAGAATTGTTTTCTTCAGTCTTTGTGCTAGTTTGAAGCAGCCCTATATTTCTTTCTACGTCAGTCTTGTAGCCTCTTTAGTTCGATAGGGAAATCTGAAAGTGTGCAGAGAGTGGGAAGTTTCCACATTAGAATCGGCGTTACGGAAAATTCCTTACTAGTTACTGCGACTTGTGATTATAAGAAATAAGAGATTCTTAGTGAGAGGGGATGAGAAAATGGACGGGATATAAAACTATACTGAAACGATTAGTTATAGTGGCGTGCGAACTGTCCCCGTTTAAATAAAATAAACCAAAATTCGTGTAGTGACACCCTCTGCTGATCCTTGAGATCGCTCTGTCAGGCCAAGCGGTCAGACGAGGACAGATTTAGATACGGGATTGTGAGCTGCTACCGGCGAGTAATCTAGATGTCAGCCCACATTCTCCTCTTTCATACACATGCAAGCCGTCAGCTCAGAAATTAGGAGTATTATATCGAAAAAATATTTCGCTTGAGATGATATTACTTTTGATCAATGACACTACTATTACATTTCGATACATTCTCTCGTAGCATACAGCACCTCCTGTCGGCACAAGCCGTCGAGCCAGACTGCCTCGCCCTGCTCTGTATATAAAAGCAGGCGCCCAAATCAACAATCCCCGCCCGACAGCTGTGCTGGTCAGCGTCAAAGATTATCTATCTATATCTATATAACGAAAACCGGACATATTGGTCGTATAAAAACTCGAAAACTACGGGCAGATTTCGGTGGAGTTTTCACCGTTTTAAAGCTTAGAATCTCAATTCAGTTGTTTGGAATGTCCGATTTTTCAACGTTAAATAACGCAGGAGCGTTAAATGAAATTATGAACGTTTGATGACAAATCCCAAAGATTGAAGGATTAGGTGTTGCATACTTCGCACTAAACACACAACACAATGTCTCTGGCTATAGCCTTTAATGAAAGCAATAAGATAACTTTACAATAATAACTATTTTGCACAATAAACAAAACTTGAAGTATTCTTTCCTTTAATTCTGGATATTCAATTTTAAAACGTCATAGATAGCCGTAACTTAAAGTATTCTTTCCTTTAATTTGGGATATCAGTTTTTAACCACAATAGATAGCCGTAAAAACAAAAGAGATTTTCTTTTAAAGCACGATCTCTGGACAATATCTCTGGCCTTCAGCATTAGTCTTCTGTTTACGATAATATTATTCCGGATTCACTTAAGATATTTGTATAAAATGTTGAATATACGGAGTTAAATGATCTGGTGTTTCGACAAAAAATATATCCATTCACTTCGCATTGAATCAAATGTGAGTTTCTAACATAATCTAGGCTTTTCAGTAATGTAGTAATGCAATTTCTTAACCAAATTAACGAAGCTTGATATACATGAATCTTTTCGGACGAATGTAAATAGTGTACTTGCACATAAACTTCAACCCACCAGTTTCTTGGTAGGGGACGGGTGAATCTAGGTTTGCTTTTATTCCGACAAACTTGGCGCGAATTTTATGAAACTTTGTACAAATGTTTTGCGGGAGTAAAAATAGGGTACGGGTAAATCTACGCCAACTATACCGGTCAATGCCGGGAACTGCCCTAGTTACCAATAAAAAAAAACACTATACTCCCCCGTTACTACACATTCTACAATCTGTGGAACTATATTTACGTATTATTACAATTATTTATGTTAATTATAATCAGAACATTATTAAATACGCACTATAAATACACATTCAATTTTTTATTGAGCCTAGAGAAGGAGAACAAATTAAATTACTGTTCAAAACATCATACATGAGAGTCAAATGTATAAGCGTCGAGCATAGAAGTCGATGATTATTCAGATATGAGTCTCGTGATAGGATTATTACGGAAATATCATGGCTAATAATTGCTGAACGATTAACGTTTAAACGTGAATCCTGGTACGATGAGTCGAGCAACCGCCGCCGTGAGCAGCAGTCATCGACTTTCTTGTGTGTTTAATCTAAAGAGTGTTAGTTAGACTTTGTTTTTATCTTTAAATTTTCTGTGTAGGCAGTGAGTCAGCAGTCGAGCAACCGCCGCCGTGAGCAGCAGTCATCGGCTTTCCTGTGTGTTTAATCTAAAGTGTGTTAGTTAGACTTTGTTTTTATCTTTGAAATTTCTGAGAGTCAGCAGTAGTCAGTTGAGCCTCAGCGACCGTAGCCGACATTTGTGTGTGATTTGTATTTTACTGGTTTTTGTGTTATCTTTGAATATTTCCTTTTTAGGTAATGATCCAGTGAGTTGAGCCTCTGCGTCTGTAGCAGCAGTAACCGAATTGTTGTGTGATCTGAAATTTCCTTGTTTCCTATTATCTTAAATATTTCCTGTTTAGGTAGAGATCCATTTAGTTGAGCTGTAGCAGCTGTCTGATTTTTCTGATTAATTTGTTTGTGACTGTGTTTGGTTGTTTTTGGGACATGGTTTGCGCAATGTGTTACAGTAGACGTCAGGCTCTTGAAGAGATTCGTACTACGATGGCATCTCTTCAGGCACAGGTGTGGAGCATGTTAGATGACGAATGGCAGTGCGTCGAAGAATTACCGGAGGCTACTAATGTAGAACCGGCAGGTGAGGAATGTCAGGTATCTGTTGCAGGGAACGACTGGCACCGGGTGGATAAGAGAAAGGCATCAAAATTCCAAAATAACCGACGGGAGAAGGATATCTTGCCCCTAAGTAATGCGTTTTCAGTTTTTCAGGAGGTTGAAGATCTTAGTGCGAATGGCCCAGAAGCACAGCAGGGAAGATTTACTCGCAGACACCGAGTGATGCCAGGGAAAGGATTACTTATTGGAAGCTCCTCGTCCATTTTGGATCTTTTTCTTACTAACAATCCGGATATTGTAGATAAAGTTTGAACAGAAGACGGTATAAGTGATCACAAGGCGATTGTGGTAACTTTAAAATCTAGGCTGAATTTGAAGCATGATAAAGACAAACTCGTATATTGTTTCGATAAAGCAAATGATGCGTTTATGGTCGATCATTTGGCGAAAAATTTTGAAACGTACACGCTTAATACAAATGTTGAGGAACTTTGGTTTAATTTAAAAGAAATAATATGGACCGGCTTAAATCAATTTGTTCCCAAGAAGTTTATTAAGGTTAGTAAGAACTTCCCGTGGTTCAACAGGGAAGTGAAACGTTTGCTCAGGAAACAAAGGCGTTTACATGCGACGGTAAAGAAATCGGGGGACTCATCTGATCTCGCTAAATTAGTCCACTTGCGAGCGGACGTGCGTAAGGCAATGCGTGATGCGTTTAAAGAATTCCAAACCAGAAATTTATCCGAAGATCTAATTACTAATCCAAAAAAGTTCTGGTCATATGTTAAATTAATAAGAGGCTCTCGTAAGGTCATGCCGTCGTTGATTAATGAAAATGGGGAATTATCAAAAACTAGCGTCGAGAAAGCAGAAATTTTGAATAATGTATTTAAAAAAGCTTTCACAACAGAAAACTCGGAGGAGATTCCGATATTTAACAATCGAACCAACAAAATTATGAATGACCTCGTTCTCGATGTAGAGGGAATAACTAAACTGCTTATGAATGTAAATCCCAATAAGGCTCCAGGACCAGACGGTATTCCTACAAGATTCTACTCTAGGTACGCAAAGGAAATTGCGCCGTATTTGATGAAATTATATACCGCCTCCTTGGATCAAGGAAAAATACCAGCCGAATGGAAGACCGCCATCGTAAGTCCAGTGTTCAAAAGTGGGAATGTTAATGATCCTCAGAATTATAGGCCGATCTCGTTAACCTCAATATTTTGTAGGATTTTAGAACACATCATCTATTCAAATGTCATGCGGTTTTTGGATGAAGATGAGCTTTTAAACCCAAATCAACATGGATTCAGAAAAAACCGATGCTGCGAAACACAACTTGCCCTCTTAATTCACGACTTGAGCCGTATTATAGATGAGCAATCCCAGGTTGATTTAGTTTTATTAGACTTCAAAAAAGCTTTCGACACTGTGCCTCACAGTAGGTTACTTAGGAAACTTCGCGGTTACGGTATATCTAGACAAATATGTGATTGGGTTGCAGACTTTTTGAAGGACGGAACACAGTGTGTAGTTCTCGACGGTGAGCGTTCATCACTTGCCGAAGTGAGGTCCGGGGTTCCCCAAGGAAGCGTGATAGGGCCTCTGTTGTTTCTCATATACATTAATGATTTGTGCGATATAATAAGGGGAATGAAAAGATTATTTGCCGATGATGCTATTATTTATCGTGAAATCACAACCCAGGACGACTGCGCTTTGTTACAAGACGATATTATAAAAATAATTAGGCCTACGTGGTGTAAAGACTGGCAGTTGGAGTTAAACGCTAAAAAGTGCCAAGTCATACGTGTAAGTAAAAAGATGAAACCATTTAGCTTTGAATATACAATTAATGGCACTGTCCTTAGAACAGTAGATTACGCTAAATACCTAGGGGTAACAATTCGTAATAATTTGTCGTGGAATGAGCATATCGAGAATGTAATTGGGAATGCAAATCGTATGCTTCGATTTCTAGGTCGTAATTTAAAACAATGCACTCCGGAAGTTAAATCGATTGCGTACAAGTCACTAGTGAGGCCTCACTTGGAATATTGTTGATCTGTATGGGGTCCCCATCAAAAGGGATTAATGGAGGCATTAGAGATGGTCCAAAGAAGAGCCGCCCGATTCGTGACAGGTATATATAGTTGGAGGGAAAGCGTAAGTGCCATGTTGAAGGAGTTAGGTTGGGAAGACCTGGAGCACCGAAGGCTCTCGACGGAAGCTAATTGAAAAATTCTCGACTGATGTATTTCGGAATGACAGTAAACAAATATTGCTACCAGCAACATTCATATCTCGGAATGACCGCGAAAATAAGATAAGAGAAATCAGGGCCAGAACTGATTCATTTCTCTACTCATTTTTTCCACGAGCGATTAGGGAATGGAATAGAATGGATTTACCGGGCGAGTAAACACATAATCGGACAGGAGTAGCTTTCGATAAAGCACTCCGGCCATCCTGATCTGGGTTTTCCATGGTTTCCCTAGATCGCTCCAGGCGAATGCTGGGATGGTTCCTCACAATAGCACATGGGCGCCACCTGCCATATCCCGTATATCCCTTCCAAACCATTACCTTTCCTGATAGGTGCAATGCACCCTCCGCCAAACATTTTTAGTGAATCGCGGAGTAATAGTAATAGTAATAGTAGATGAGTTAACTGCGAATTGTCCCTGCATTAATACGTTCCTCGTAAATTAATAGCTTTATGAACATTACTGGACTCCGCATTAAATAAAGCTACGACGTGTTTTGGCTGGTCTGGCTCTATAATCACCTTTCACACTGGCGAATCGACAGTTCCTTAAGATTTACAATTCCTACAGCGTCTGGAAGCATGGCCACGAGTTGATCAGAAGGTATTATTATCAGACCAGTAAACAAAATACACCGATCTGATCACCAGCGTTAAATCTAATACTTCTTTTTATTTTGCATTACTCCGATACATTATTATTACTTGCGCAGTCTAACAATAACATTTATGCGATCGCGCGAACACCACTGGCCGACTGCTCAACCAAAGATACTCTATGTACGTTCTTACAGACTAAACTAATCCTACCCCTATCCTATCGCTACAACACACGACTATCTGTGGAAACCCGTAGAAATACGTGTGATTACAAACAGTTACACGATTAAGAAATAAAATAATTAAAATAACAGTAACAATGAACAAATAATTAAACCAGCTACAAAAAAACTGATTGGGGTTGTAGCAAATGCCACACGCTATGGCTCCAAAGTACGTGAGATCTGTACTGTGTCTACTACCACACGATTCTGCACAAAGTGTGAATTGGAACAACCAGCTTTCATATTTTATACTAGTTGCTGCCCATAACGTCTTTCCGTTGATTTTTATTTTATTTTACAAAGATTTATTAGATTAACTTAGGTCTTCAATGGAATTAATGAGAACACTTTGATCTCCTTATTGGCAAGGAACGCATAGTCAAGATTGTCTCAGATACAACGAAAAATCCAATGGAATGTACATTATTTATTTATTTATTGTCATACAGCCATACAAAGTAAAATTGTAGTCTTCTAAACTTTAAGGTTATTATTTCTGAAAAATGATAGGATTAAGCGATATATAACAACATTTTTCAGTTGCCAGTAAATGTTTTATGTTGTTTGGTGACTTGATGCCCTCTTGTGAAAGTATTTTTATGAAGTTTGTGATGTTGTTCCAGTATTTATTGCTGCCGAAGAACATGTGATTAATGTCGCATTCTACATCTTCTTCACGGTAACACAGTGGAGATTCAATTGCTTTAATTCTGTATAGATGCGAGGGATAGAAATCATGGTAGAACTTTAATATATCTCTTGGTGGAGCGCCCTTTTGACGCCACTGGGATGTTGGCATCTGGCGGTGGATGTAAGCGTGGAGGTGACATCTGAGTTGTGACGTTTCCAACCATTCTCTATTCCACGTTTCTCTGCAGTTTCCCTTAAGGAAGTTTGTTGTACCTAAACCTGGTACATTGTCCCTTCCTCATTGCAAACCCCTTCAAAACTTCACCGACAATTTTTGCGTGAATCGTGCTGAACGAAATAAACAGCTAAACGAACACACGTCACTTTCAGGCTCGAGGTTCAACAACAGGATAGTAAACAAGTAAGGGTGACTGAATGTGCAAGTGTCTCGAGCAAATTCATAACGAATCATGGTGTAAATGCTAGTACAGACAGTAAAAATTTCCATGGTGTATGGACAGTGAATGGTATCTGAAATACCACAAAATTGTAAGTGCGTGTAATTAATCTTATGTGCGCATAGGACACAAAGGTATTATGAGTTTGTATGCATGTGTAAGAATGGAGCGAATGCAATTTAAAATACTAAAAATGTAAATTCAGGTAAAATTCTTAGTTGGACACAGAGTAATAAATGAGACATGTGTGTGTAGGTGAGTAATAATGTATTCGACTGGGTACAAGTATTCGTATGTGTGTGGATTCGATTATACATGTGCGTATGGAAATGTGATGTAGATATAAACTTATGTTGTAAGAATACATAAGGTAAAAAGCTTGTGTGTTCAGACCAACCAACCAACTATGATAGAGATTAAGATAAAGATATAAATTGTAAGTACACATGCTATAAATCTTATGTGTACTCGTCCAACGAAATGTCAGTCTTCAAGAGTGTGCATGTGTGTGTGTGTGTGTGTGTGTGTGTGTGTGTGTGTGTGTGTGTGCGCAAGATAAGCAAGGGTGAAAAAGGGTAAACTATAAGCTTAAAAGAAACGAGTGCAAAAAGTACATCCTAAATATAAAAAACAAGGGTAATACCATAATGGAAATAACTTCTATCCTGAATTCCTGACCTCAAGCACCCAGGATGAACAAATGACCTCACCAGGATAAAATATACCTCATTTTAGTTAGGGGCCCCCGTCTGCTCACTGCATGAAACTGTATGTTACCCCGTCCTATTATTTTTCTTTATTATTATTATTTTTTTTTTTTTTTTTGAGAAAAATGCATTTAACGAAGCAGAATTTGCTTCTCGCAGTCGAAGTTAGTTCCGCTAACTATATAATGAAGTTCAATAATATATAATATATAATGTTCTATAATTTGTTCCAAAATTTCTAATTTTCTGCTTCATAACTTTTTTCGTTTGCATACAATGTTTTGTTTTACGCATTTAACCGGGATTTATATCACATTTAAAAAGTAAAGTGGATAGAGAAACTGAACTTGTTTTTATATATATAACAGAACAGAAAGGCAGAAATGACTTGACATGATCATTTGCGTGTACGATATAAACGTATTATTTGTTTGGGTCACACGCTGAACGTAGTTTATACAAGAATTTATTAATTTAATAACTAGCTTAGCAATTTTCTAAAACGTATCTCTGTTGTATTCTTCCTATATGCTTCTTGCGTGCGCTGCGGTTAGTTGTTGTATTTAATTATTATCATGCTATGGAACCTATTAGCACTTTCGTTCTGTAACGATATTAATCCTTACTTTGGAATCGCAATACTAAACGCATGTAATGACATGATTTCTTGTGGTCGTTTAGTGAAAATCGAATCAACAACTGGAATAATTAAGACAGTAAATGTTCAAAAGAAGTATGTTTCCTGCCTGAAAATACATATTTGCTATTGAAATTAGCTTACAAAACACTAATTGAACTTTTATTAGCTCTTAGTTTCAAGATGATTCATTTCTAGGATATATTTGGGGTTATTTGTAAAATATAAGGAAATTTCGAGTTTGATGTTGATTAGCCTGTCATAGAGTATTGTTATTGTTACTTGATATTAGATTTCACCTAGCTGCATTTTGCGTTAACTGTACGAAAGAGATATTTGCTACTTTTGCTCAAATTTGTGCCTATTCCCTTTGAAGTGCCTAGCGAATGTGCCAGCTAGCATTATCTGCTCAAAATCGACATATTACACAACTAACACAAACATCCTGTTTTAATTACTTCGGTGCCAAGGTAGAAGATATATTGCTCCCTAGATTAAAAAAATCGCTGACAGACGTTATCTTAAAAGGGGGCACACAATATCGACGAAAAATCTGATTTTGGGGCTTTTGAAAAGGATGTTAAGGGACTTATAGGTAAAAAATATCAGAAAAATATGTTAAAACATAAATGAGCTCATAGAAAAATACTTTTACTTATGGCGCAATGTGTATTTGCAGATTCAGTATCTCTACTTTCGTCTCGACATCTTGCACGACAACTGCGTCGATGTAAGTGACAAACATTGTGAAATGTTTCACCAGGACATCTCAGTGATATGGGGACAAATAGGACTCCTCAATACGAGACAGTGTAAGGGACCTCCAAAGCATGTGTAAAGCGGCAAGCCAAGTTGAAACTTTCACCAAATCACTTCAGGCGAATGCCGGGATGCTTCCTTCAAAAGGCCATGGCCGAATTCATTTCCTTTCCTTGTCCCCAGTTCCACCCCACCTCTAATGACGTCGACGTTGACGAGGCGTAGAGCCTAATTATATAAAAAAAATATAAAAAATAATTAAAAAAAAACAAGTTGAAACGTTCCGAAACACGATTAAACCACCATAATATTGATCCGAACCTAAAGGTTTTGAAACTCATCATGTGAAACTAATTATTTTCTACAGTATAAAATATGGTGTCTGTATATTACTTGCTTGTGTTTGTAAAAACTATTCCTACTACAATAATTGCGTCATAATAGTTCACTCCCTCAAATCTTTAAGACGTATTTAAATGCTTGCAGACAGGAGCCGCTAGTCTTAATACGATCGGCTGCTGCATTTTACCCTAAATTCAGGAAGAACTTCAGTTTCCTGTAACTCAAACCATCAACACCGAAGGAGAAAGGGTTTCCTTTTAACTACTGAAATAATTCGAAACAAATTTGTTTATAATAGTTTGAGACTTATATTGAAAACTGTCCTGTATTTCCAATAAGCCACCGACAGATATTTAAATCAAAATATTACAGTCAGAAGATTCAACAGCACGAATTAAAAACAAACGCCACATTTGAAAATCTTCTATCAGTCGTTTATTCAACTGGAAGGTTCGAAAAGATTATTCGCTGTATGTTACGTAAATGCTCTCAAATTAAAAACATTCCCTCTGTTTGTTTTTCCACATTCATTCCAGTTCCTCTTTCTGTATCCCCGGAACCGTTTCATCCGCACCGAGCGTGGTGAGTGAGCCGGTAAGGCTCTGGTCTCGCATTTGGGAGGACGCTGATTCGAATCCCCGTCCAGTTATCGAGATTTGAGTTTCCCACGGTTTCCCCAGATCACTCTGGGATGCTTCCTTCAAAAGCCTATGGCCAAATTCTTTCCGATTTCCTTCTCCCCAATCCTATCCTTCTTTCAATGACTTCTAAAAGGCGTAAAGCCATAAGTAAAAATAAATGTTTCTGCAGATTACACAACTTCGCACGCACCTCCTTAAGTGAGAGAGAGAAAAAAAACGGTTCCTCGGAAATCTATTTCTCTGGCAGTTAAACTAATAAAAATTTAATATTAAAATAACTTGGCTGAATCTTTCTAAATATTTCTGAAGCTTCTGTTGCCGCATACTACACATTAAACAGTTGCTGCCCCCCCCCCTGTCTTTTTTTTTTTAAAAAAAAAGAACCACTAAGGCTAATTTTCGAGTCTCCAGACAAATATGCTGAGCCCCTACTAATCTTCCGATGGACTTAAGACTCTTCATACACCACTGCCCCAAATTCACTTATTGCCCATCAAACGTAGATGTGATTTCGGCTACAAGCCTAAACAAAAAATATTTCACTCTATTGCGATTTCCCAACTTCTGTACTTGTGGGAGCGTAACATAGGCACCCGCTCACACCCCGCGATGGCAATCCCTCCTCCCTCGCTCTGACTATTGTTTTTAGACCCCTATACTCTTTCTGACTACGATGCCTCCACAAAGTGCCTTTCTTCTACTAAGCATAGATGGTGTAACTTTATCCCCTCGAGCTTCTCAAATCATTGCGCCACGTCGTTTGTAAGTCGCGGGGAAATCGTGCACCGCGCGGCGTCGTCTGTTTTGGCCCATTGGATTATTACATTGGACCATACTTCTACTCGACCGCCGCGCGGCAGTATCAGCCTCGTCTGTTTTAGACGTATCGCTCGTGTTCCATCACTCCGTTGTGTCGCGTGATATCCAGGTCTTTTGCAATGTCTCTAGTTTTAATTTAGTTAGGGCGCTAATGGCCTAGATGTCGACGCGCCCTAAAACCCTAAAAACAACAACAACAACATCTAGTTTTAAGATTGTGTTCCTGCCGTTGATGCTCTACAAACAACTTATACATACAATCTTCAGAGATTTCTTCAGAGTTTAGTGGCACGTTCATACTGTACGAAATTACATTATAGTTGACGGTTTATCAGTATTTTTTGTATGTACAAAAAAATACAAAAAAATGGTGGAGATAATAGCCGGAGTATTAACGTGAATATGTCGTTATTTAAACAAATAATCAGTAAAACAACAACTGTTCTTTATAACCTGACATTTTCCTTAATAAAGACCGGATTATATGAAACACAAAAAGCTAAAAATATGCGTTAAAAATGCTTAAAATATTCATGAAAAGTGTCAAATAGTGTCAAAATATGCAATATTATATAATATGAAAACAATAATTATTAGATTTTTTATTTCAAAATCAGCACGCAATTAGCAAGTAGTTGATTAAATTTTTATGAATTCGACAATTAACAATTATTTAACTTTTTATTTACTTTTGAAAACGTAGACAACCGGATACTGTTCCAAATATTCAATAGTAAGATTGTTTCTTCGATCTTTCAAATATTTTTTTAAGTGGATATGGACCATTCTACATTCACTGACGTAACTCGGCAGTGTTTAAAGTTGGATTCCGTGTTAGCAGTCATTGTTTCTGGGAAAAGTTCACCCGTCCCATAACTAAAACTATGAATTTGACACAAAGGTTCAAAACCTGGGTTATTGTCCGAAATATATTAAAACTTCACTTTAAGTTTACACAGGAATATTTCTGGCAATGCGGATTTTATTCATTAACTGAATAGATTCAGTCAATGCTAAACCTTGAGTTTCAACCTTTTTAATACCCTCAAGTTTGTGGGAAAATCGAATGCTAATCACAACTATAGTTTTAATACTACAGTTGTTAAATGCTTCGTTGTACTGACAAATTGCCATAGCCATACACTTTTAATGGCCTCGAAATGTTCATTGTTAAACAGTACAACTTCAAACCATGTCGTCCATCGAGTTACCACTGGTTGCGTAGGTGAAGGCATATCTGGCGATTTTTATAGGTGTTAATACGAGAACGTGCCTTAAGAAACGCTTTCTTTGTTGATGAAATCAATTTATTTACATTACCAAACGTGGGTCGTAGTTCTCCAGTGAGTCATCGTAGACTAAGAGCTGTGCTGCTAATAGGTTTTGCCGGCTAAAACGTAAGATTTTATTTTTTAACTACGTACACTACCGAAAAATATTGTAAATATAGCGAAAATATGCATCATAACTAGGTTTTAGGTAGAATATGCAATAACCGGTGAAAATGGGCTTAATATGCATACATGCAAATGCATATAATCCCGTCTCTATTCCCGAGGTACAGAAGATATCCTACTAATCAGTATCTAACTGCTACAACAAGTGTATCAATGCCAGATCAGCCGTAGTGTCAATGTGTTCCTCTGGGCAGTCCAAGTTCATCGGAGGCATTACGTGAAGGAACTCCCTCTCCCGCACCGGTGGTCCCACCGAGATCGCGGCTCCACACGGCTTTCTCTCACTCGGCTTTCTACTTCAGTCAGTAGAGCCGACGTCTCTCCCCATTTCCTAGAGCGCTTGCTCCGATTCTACCTGCGTCCCACTTATTCCACTTTCTTACCTTCCATTTTAACATTTTCCAAGTATTGCAATTTTTCGAAATATATTTTATCGATATGAGAATGGTCTTAAACTGTCCGCAGCATATTTGATATAGAATTTTTTTTATTTTCTTCTTCTTTTCGTTATGGACAGCTAGAGACCACGTACCAATTTCAGTTCCTTTCCTGTTGTTTTTTTCTTTCTTCCTTTCCAGTACTCCTTCATTATTGCACTGTGCTTTCTCTTTCTCTCTTCAGACCATTTTGCACCTGTTTTCTTCTGGTCTCTACCTTTGAATACTGCCATATTCGAAATCTGCTTCGAAATTTTACTCCCAAAATATTTGAAAATCTTTTTTTGTTAGCCTGGTGCCATCCATGCGATAGATGTGTCCATAAAATATCAGTCTACGTTTTCTGATTGATTCGGTTATTTTTTCAATGTTATGATATATTTTCTCATCAGTTCTAATCTTCCATTGTACTGTATTTTTCAATGGACCCAAAATTTTCCTTATAATTCTCCTTTCCAATACTTCAAGCTTATCCAGTTTATAATTTAATACCAGGCATTCACTTGCATAGAGACACTCCGGTTTCACCACTGTATTATAGTGTCTTAATTAAGGCTTTTAGACAGGCACTTCATATTGCAAAAATTTTGCGTATCCTTTCTTCTATTGCAAACTTTTCTAATACATTTACTTGAATTATCTCCCCTAAATATTTGAAATTCCTTACATTTTCAATTCGTCCAATATGCGTCATTAAAAATTTTGGAGAATCTTTTATGTTTGTAATGAATTTAGTTGTTTTTGTTTTCGGTACCAGATCCATACAGACAAGTCAATAGTGAGTATGTATGATCCAGTGCTTTTAGTTTCTTCCAATATGGATTTACCATATTACCATACTTACCATACTTTATCGGCCATTTCCAATCGTGAACTGGTGAGAACTGTTTGAGTTATGAGTGTTGATCATCAAGAATCTCTAAGGAAGTTGGTTCAAATTCTCCTCTGGCCATCCAGATTTTGGCTACCCCTGGTTTGCCAGCATCACTCCAGACAAATGCGAACATGGTTCCATCAAAAATCATTGGCTGAATTTCTTCCCGTTCGCTGTCCACAATCCTTCCCCGCTTCTTGTCAACAAGACATCAATGAGACTTAAAGCCAAATAAAATAAAAAATGAAACTGCCTTTTTTTCCAACCACGGATATTTGGTACAAGAACTACAGAGTAGTGAAAGAAATTTTTGGTATCGTCATTGCTGGAACTGAGAACATTAATACTGCTGCAAGCCACTAGTTCTCACTTCGACGTGAAATCTTGTAGCGATTCTGTCAACAAAGTAGGCTGTTATTCGGAACTTTTTCAATTTAATTGCAATGGAGCGAACGCTCCGGTGGCAATTTCCCTACACAACAATCTTCCCCCTTTCCTGCATTTGTCCTCTACAAATTTTAATTTTATATTCTTTAAATGTTTTCGGTAAATTATTCATCATTTCCCTAGGTAACTTATTCTAATCCCTGATACCCTTACCTAAAAAAGGAGACCCACCCTTGTGCCTGAAATTGAGTGCCAGCTTGTGGTCATGGTCATCTTTTCCCTTCCACGCACTACTTTTCATACCTACTACAATATCTTTCCATGCCTCATCGCCAGTGTACGCCTTGTACACTCCTATGACCCTCTTCATCCTCCTCCTGTCTTGCAATGAACCCCTTTTCAGCTCTTTTATCATATCTGTTACTGATTGCATTCTGCGATAATTTCTAGAAATAAATCTAGCAGCCCTTTTTTGTACCCTCAGAAACTCCTGTATTTGATACTCCAAATGTGGGTGGTATTTCAATAACAGGTACTTAGATACAAAAATTAAGTTGGCTTGGGTGGTTGGCAAAGGTTACATTCAACCGAAGACAAGACGCAGGTGGCTGAATCAGTTGCAGAAGTAACACCCTTAGCATCAAGTCCAACTTAATTTCTGGAATGAATGGGAGGAGCGTTAGTCTACGCATTCGGCAATATTTCATTCTGAAAATCATTCGTCCATCAAATATCTAGCAGCCTGATTTAACTATGGATCTAATTTTGTTGAGTTATTCTCTATTTTCGTTATGACCTACATATTATTCCTGTCGTCGATATCCCTTGTTCTTAACTAATATTAACTCCTCAGTGATGAATAATATATCAGTAGATAGTGTTTTTCACCGATTTCTGACATCAGATAATACCAGATATCTACATTGAAACGCATGGTTTCTTTAAAAGTTAAGCTAAGTTAAAGAGGGCCCAGGGGAGTCGTGGACACAGTTTGCCTCACCACAGCGCCAGCATGACGCAACCTACCGTGCAAGAGAGTCACAGTGGTAAAGGGAGCTTCAGGGGTCGGCAGGAGTTCCCACTGAAAGTTGTTACTACGTAGCTGCATTTTGGTCTCCTGTGAAACCCCCTCCCCCCAAGTAGACTGACGTGGTTTTCGCCTGTACACTCCCTCCTCCCCCGCATGGCACGTAGCAGTGCTCGAAATTGACCGGGCGTTAGGTGTAATTACGCCAGTTTTTTTTTTTTCATTTTACGCCTGTAATCTCCGTCAAAGTCGTACAAAATACGTCTAAGCATCAATTTTTTAAAAAAAATACTTTTCAGTACTTCTTTTTCAGTTTTGCATGTTCAAGGTTTAATTCTAATAACTAATATCAATTATAATTCCTGTCGCATTGTTGATATGTTTCATAGTGTCAAATAATACGTTTCTGAAGTTCATAAGATGTTTCAACAGTGTAGGGGAAGTAACGAGAAGTAAAAGACAAATCTAGTTCGTACGTTTTTCGTTTAACAAAGATGTGTCATAAAGTTACTGACTTAACTTTATACCAGTCGTAAGGACGAGTAGTGGTGACAAAATGTATTACAAGCACCGGTAAACGAGAAATGCCAAAAAATGAAGAAACAACAGCTCTTCGGCTATTACCAATAGGCGTGCTCCGCCTTCACGCATTCCAGGGATCAACAAGCAAGTAAACGATCAAAAACACTTATTAACTCATCAGCTACTATGCCTGCTGAAGGTCATTGTGCAAAATTCAAAATTTATTGTAATAAATACAATAAAATCAAGAATTATATTAACCTATTTCACCATCTTGGTATATAATATATAGGCACATTTAGATCTATGTACAGTTTTAAATTGTTTTGGAGTAGGTTGCAAACTATAAAATCTGTATTTTCATAATTATAATATAATTACGCCTGAGTCTGAAATTTAGGAGTAACAAATACGCCTGGATTCACTGGCATGTATCTTTTTTTCCCAATTGATTAAAAAAAAAAATCATTTTGTACTGTTTTCTCTTGTCACACTATCGTATATTACAAACGGAGATAATTCCATTACAGAAATAAATATGCACACGCTGTTGTGTGTTATGTACCGTAATTTAACTGTGACAAATAATCCCTTTCCTCCCCCCCCCAAGATTGTGCCACATAGTTTATGGACGCTCCCTTAGCAGTGACTATCAACAAGTTTCAGGAGGAAATGCTTCAGAGAGCTGGGTTATACTTTGCAGATGCTAAATTTACTCATGGTCAACACTCTGTAGGCCTTTTCAGACAATATTTTATAACAGTTACTGAAAATGACAAACAAACAAAACATAAGATGATTGCTTTCTGATACAGAACAGTGTGTACAAAAACATACTGTAACGCTCACATTAATTTTTTATTTTTACTTCCGGCTTTACGCCTCGTGGACATCTAGGTCATTAGAGGCAGGGAAGGAATGGGGACAAGGAACGGGATTCGGCCATGAGGGAAGCATCCCGGCATTCACCTGGAGTGGTTTGGGGAAACCATGGAAAACTCAAATCTGAATGGCCGGATGGGGTTTCGAACCGCCGTCCTCCTGAATGCGAGGCCAGAGCGTTAACCGCTCACCCACCACGCTCGGTCTCACATTAATAAACTCTGTTTGTTATTTTGTGTGTACACCTGTACAGAGTGTATAATTTCAACCATTCCGCGTAAGATTGTACACATATATATTTTAATGAGGTACGGGACGGAAGGTAGGATGAGTAAAACCTTCCACGGGTTTGATGGTTGCATATAAATTTTTATCGTTATCTATTTAATTTTTAAAAAGTTTGTACTTATATGTCAAGTATTGTTGCTTCCTTATCTGCAGCGGTTAATATTTACGTCGTTCCGTTATAATACTTCTGTTTTTCTTTACTGTAAATTTCTGGCATGTGCTAATTTATGCGCCTTAGAAACAGATGATTCAAAGAGCCAGTGCTGCCAACCACTTGGCTTTCAATATTTATAGATGGCCGCTAAAATATCCGTAGATTGGATACAAAAACCTGGAGATTCGCTAACTAAAAGACTGAAACAATAATTATTAAAGAAAGAGTCAAAATTAAGAATACTTTTTATTTCCAGGTCTTCAAAATTCGAAATAAAAAATAATATTCTACATTTAAAGTAAGAAATATCTCTGAATATATTTTAAACAGCGTCACTTTCATCACTGCTGCTCCTGTGCCTACACTCACTCTCTCTCCCTTTTTTTAAAAATATTTGTTAGGCCTTCTTGGAAGGCACTGTTTTGTAAGTTGTTCCAACCGTGCATTAAGAGTGCGTCGATAGTTTTGTAATACGAACTTTTAAGGTTAAATTCAAATTTATAATCAAACAAAAAATTGAGCTTTATTTCAATAGTTGGTTCACACGAGCTGCTGCAAGGAAACGATTCACTATTAATGACAATTCTTTAATGCATTAATACTATACGGTCAAAGTTAAAAAAAACAGCCATATAAGGAAAAATTAACAAATAATAAAGAGTATCAAAAAATCCGTAGATATTTTAACAAAAGCCGAAAACCCTAACTTCTTATAAAATTCGTAGATCTACGGATAAAACCGCAGAATTGGCAGCACTGCCAAGCATGTTGTTGAGACGGCGTCAGCAATGACGTCACTACCAGCAGCATTCTGACATCTGCAACGGAAAAATAACGTATTCACGGTCTTGATTCCGCGTGCGTTAGCGCGAAGATAAATTCGCGGTACCGATATTTCACACAGGTCAGACCTGAAAAAAGAACTTCACATAAATTTTAACGCATTCTCGGAAAGAATACGTTACTACTAAACACCTCAGCAGGTCCACAGATCTGTTATTCACAGCCTCATTAAAAGCAGTGGAATAATTAACAAAACCTTTCCTTGGCAATTTTAGATATTAATTTATAGTGAAAGCAACCCGTAGCCGAAATTGAAGTGTAAACGTTAGAATTTTTGCATCGTAACAGTTTGTACGATAGACACACAGCTGAACTTACCTTAGTATTTTAGTGACGCAACAGATTACTGTAAATTAATTATGCGAGATGTGCTCGCGGGTTTCCGCATATTACATTTCTAGCGATGATATTTGGCGTAGTTTTAAATGTGGAATTTAACAATTTTTTCTGTTTGGCGCAAGAAATGAAATGAAAAAATAAATATTTTTGGGGTTTTACGCCTAGTCAACGTCAAGGTAATTAGAGGTGGAAAATGTTTGGTGGCAAAGAACGAGGAACCGATTCGGCGATGGCCTTTTGAAGGAATAGTCGCGCCATTCACCTCGAGGGAAACCATTGAAAACAGAAATGCACCAGTCTAGCTTGTAATATTGAATGGCAAACGTATCACAACATAGTGAGAGGAATTATTTGGGAGAAACCGTGGAAAATCGTGTTGATTGAGTTAATTGCGGCGTGGAGTTAGCCGGTTCGAGTGATAGTGGTGGCAGAAGTTTCATCACCTGGACTCGGTGAGAAGACAAGGAGAGGCGGTGGAACATAATTCCTAATCACCAGAGTGTGCGCCAGAGTCCTGCGTTAAGTCCCAGACCTCTCCGCAGTGCGTATAGAGCGAGGGCATACCACACTGTTAGTGGGGATTCGTCTGTCGGATGTCGACGTTAAGGAAGGTGTCTTTCGGGAGAACAGGCTTTAATGGGCTGCACAGTGTTTCACACTCTTATTTCTTTCTCCCGAACATCCATACTATCACTCTCAGCCACACTTACAACGAGATTTACACTTTTTACAACATCGTAAGTTGGAAGGGTTTTAACAAGAAATGGCATAATAACCATTTTCCAACCACCAACAAAACTAAGAAACATTTGGCGCTCTTCAAAGCATGACCCTGCCCTTCTTACGCCGCAATTTATAGTACCCCGTGTGATGCGGAAAAAAAATGTACATGTGACAGACAGTACGGTGTATTAAAGAGCATTGTTTGGAACATGCCCGATATATTCGACTGGGGCAAGAGGACAAATCCGCGGTGGGGGAACATAGTTTGGAACAAGGACATGGATTCGGTTTCGAATCAACTAAGGTGCTGGCACATGCGAGAGGCTTCTGGGAAAGCGTCACTACAGAGCGTTTGCAATTCGCCTCGCGTCTGGTCTGGTTAATCGGGATTGTGGTTTCCAGCTAAGTGATGCGTGGATACCTGTTATTGAGGCTGCTCTGTGTTTTGTGCTCCGCGGACGTCTAATCAAGTCTGAGGTGCTGCTAGGCAACGTAACCACGTCTGTCGTCGCCATGACAGTGTTTAAACAACGCGCTCTACGCAGACTTCAAGACTTACGATTGCACCTGAAGATGGAAATGGAATTTTATGTCGCCGAAATATTTTGGGTGAAGGGTTAAAGTTCTGGTCTCGCATTCGGGAGGACGCCGGTTGGAATCCCCGTCCGGGCATCCAGATTTGGGTTTTCCTTGGTTTCCCGAAATCACTCCAGGAGAATGCCGAGATGCTTCCTTCAAAAGGCCATGGCCGAATTCCTTCCTTTCCTTTTCCTCAGTCACATCCCACCTCTAATGACCTTGACGTCCACGAGGCGTAAAGCAATAAGCAAAAAAAGGTATAACTAATGGTACTATTAGGTTAATTTCCCTAGAAAACATTCATAAATATACAACGCCGAGAAAAACTGCGTTCATTTAAGATTTACACTGTCACACCGAGAGTGGTGGTGTAACGATTAGCGTTCTGGCCTCACATTCGGAGGACGGCGGTTCAAAACCCCATCCGGGCAACCAGATTTGGGTTTTCCATGGTTTCCCAAATGACTCCACGCAAAAGCCGGGATGCTTCCTTTAAAAGGCCATGGCCGAATTCCTTCCATTACTTGCCCCCCATCCTTTCCCGTCTCTAAAGCCCTCGCTGTTAAGAGACGTTAAGCAGTTAAAATAATAATAATAATTAAAAAAATACACTGTCACGTTGGGGAAGACAACGGGAAAAAATCCTAGTTCATCTTCCCAGACGCCGCCATGAGGGGGGTTTACATTCCACCTGGTAACCTGCCTATGCTCGGAAACGATCAAGACGTTCATAGAAGAAGACTGGACAGAGAACCCCTTGCCCATTCGAACGCCAGGCACAAAATTTCTCCGCTTACTAACCAGAACCAGTCAGTGTGTGTTACTAGCAGCGTAGCAACACCTCACGCGGCCCGCCAAACACCTGAACTGCTGCAGCGATTCAGGTGCGAGGTATGGCGACATCCTCCATGCAGTCCAGACTCAGCGCCATGCGATTATCATGTCTTCGGGAAGCTGAAAAAGGATCTCGGTGGACGACGATTCCGAAACGATGAAGAGGTGAAGGCAGCTGTCTCCATGTGGTTATAGCGCTTGAAGTGATTTCTAAGTATCTGGAATCGAAAAGTTTGTTGACCGTTCCGAGAAATGTTTGCAGTATCTTGGGGACTATGTGGAAAAGTGAACTTACGTTGTCATAGCCGTGTCAGCTATGTGTGGGTGGTTTCATAAATGGACATAACTTGGAAGTGTAACTTACTTTCTGATTCGCCCTCGTACATGTCTGTGGTGTCACAAAGCAAAGCAGGTCCGCTCTACCAGTTGTGAGGTACACAACCTCACATTTTGTGATTTTGACATTTTTAAAGCTATTTTTTTATTTAATAATTGTAATTGTATATACTAACTCTGAATTTTAAGTTCCAAGGTCAAAGATGAATATAATGAGATCTCTGGAAAATAAATAACAGTCGAGAGAGTTGAAGAAAAGATTTGGAAGGAAGAGGACGTGTTGGTTGTGGAAAGAATATGATTTAAGAGAAAAGATGAAACAGAATGGCTCGATGGAGAAGCCACAAGAATCCTAGCGGGATTAAGAAGAGGAAAATATTAGCCTGAGGGAAGAAGGTTTAGGGTTTTCATAAAGATAATGGAATGTGACTTTGGAAATGATAATTGTTTGTTTAATGAAAACTGTAGGAATTATGAGATAAGTAGAAAGTGTTTTATTTGATATTGAGATTGAAATATATGGTAGATATAGACAAAGGAGTTGATTTAAAGTTTGTGTGGTAAGAATTTGATTTACAGTGTGAATGGTTGTGTGGAACAGTAAGTTATTCCTTAAGTCACTCTGTATGTGTCGGATGTGTAAACAGGGCGCGGGTAATTCGTTACGGATGCTTTCAGGGGCTCGTTAGGCTGCCCGCACTCCATTTAGGCTCTCAGTGTGGGCTACAGTGAGGTCTCCAGCAAAGTGCATTGCTCCAGTCGTATCGAATGCTTGCTTCTACTTCGAGTCTGGCTTACAGCTTCGTAGGGCCGACAATACAGCCGTGCAATGGATTGCCACCCCTCTTTTGTTGCCTCCAATACAATAGTGTTTTGTTTAACGTCTTTTGTTTCTCAACACCACTTAATGGCAAGTTAAAAAGGTGTGTGGCTTGGAATCGGTTACTTTGTTAAAAACCTGCACTGATAAATTCTATTACTGGTTTCTAGATATGTGAAAGCCTAGAGGGTCAAGTCCGTGTTTTTGTTTGTTTCCGCTTCAAGAAGGACCTAGCATATTGGGTGAACGGTAATCCTCGGTCCTCGCTCCTAGGAGGATGCGGGTTCCAATGCAGATCCGACCATTTTCCATAGTTTCCCGAAATTTCTTCTGACCAATGCTACCATTCCTCCTTCTTAAATTCGAGTTTTGCCATATCAGGACAACAAAAGAAATCATGCGCGTTTATGGCAATACCTTTACGCTTGATTTCCAATAGTTCTTAATCCATTTACTTTGCTGTTTTCTCCTTTATTGAGTTAGATGGTATCACGTTTCCTATTCTGCTTGTTTTGTAAACCCTTGAAATTTTGTACCAGTCTGCTGAAAGCTCAGATTTTATAGTCTTGTATTATACCTTCTGTTATTTCGATCTCTGTGATATCTTTCTTCACTCTTTGGATCCAATGAGTGCCTTCTTCCTTTTGCAAACATGGTTGAAAATTATTTTTGTAAGTATTCTGTTATCCATACTCATTATGTGGCCAAAGAGTCTGATTCTCCTCTTTTCCTATCGCCTGAAATCCTATGAATTTCTTTTTCCTTGTTTAGATCTTTATTCTTTTGGTGTTGTTTTCAATTGTCCCCAGATTTTAATTTTCTTTATCTCTTCTATTTCCCTAGTTTCCATAGAGAGCAAGCATAACGCGGTGGAAAGACACTCACTGTGCTGTAATGTTTGAGTTTTAGTTTTTCTTTAGTTTTCCTTTTGTTGTACTTATGTTTAGTCAGTTAGTATGCTAATTCGAGTTTTCTTACTCTTGATATTTTTTGTGTTTATGGCTTTACGCCTCGTCGAGGTCATTCGGACTGGAGACAAGAAAATAAGAAGTAATTCGGTCATGGCATTTTGAAGGAAGCATCCCGGCATTCACCTGTAGTGATTTGGGGAAACCATGGAAAACCGAAATCTGGATGCCCTAACTGGGATTCGAACATGCATTCTTCCTAATGCTCACCCACCACGCTCTGTTTGCTTCCCCTTCAAACCCTATAATCTGAATTATCCTAAGTAGATAGTTAAATTTATTGACCTTGATGGTTTTTCCCTACTCTGTGTTTAGTACCGTGGGTGAATGCTTAATATTGACCTAAAATTTAGTTTTCTCAAAAGATATCTGAAGCTCGAATTCCTTCCCGTACCTCTCCTGAATCCCTCTCCCACCCCTAACGACCCTCGAACTCGACGGAAGGTAAAGCAAGGGGAAAAAAAAACCAAAAAAAAATTATACCAAATCTGCTGACCAGTTTTTGATGAGATTTACACGGTTTGAAAGTTGAGAGTGCGACTTGAAATGTCAGGTATCTTTCATGACGCCGTGTGATCTGGCGCCATCGCAGGAAATTGAAAGCTGTTTTTAACCTCAAACATTGTAGAGCCTACAACGCGACGTTTATTTACGAATGTTCTGAGAGACTCTCAGCACGGATAAGAGCGTATGTATAGTATGGTGCCTCAGGTATCTCGCTCCAGTGTCTTTCGTCCTGATGTTTCTTTGCTTATTGGAAATCAAGGGTTAAAAATGTGTAATATTCTAATTGTAAACTAGTAGAAAAATAATAAATTGTTAGGCTTCCAGCCGTGTGTAAATGCCACAGCTCTGGGACGGTTCGAAGTCGCCTACCTCTGCCCTAATTTTCAACTGATGGTTAACGCAGTGCCACAGAAACGGGGGAAGGCAAAAGCCGTCCCAGCGCTATGACGTCATCGTATGCTCCTTACAGATGCACTTTTGTCTTCCGCCCGCCTTTTCCGGGGCATCTTATAAACAAACAGCTGGTTAAAAATGAGGGCTGATATAGACGGCTTCGAAGCCTCCCGGACAGTGACATTTACACACGGCTGGAAGCCCGAGAAGAGTTTTTTTAATTTAAAACGCCGTGAAAAGCTACGTTGGCAGAAATGAATTTAAACCAATAGATGCGCAAATTGAGGCGCGGTGTTCCCGTACTAAGAGTCGCCGGTTCGGTCCATTTTGAAGAATTCTTTTTTTCGTGCGTTCTGTTTTTGTTACTATTAAGCCGGCAAATTTCTCACAGCAATAAAAATTCATAAGCCGTTGACATGCGCTGCAGATACGATACACAGGGACTGCACCACTTTCGGAACCCGCGCTAAATTGGTACTAACCTTCTGAAATTTGTTTAATTGCTTCATCAGCGTGTCCTCTTCACGTTTTGCGCTCTTGCTTTGCGCAAAACTTGCCAGGAATGTAATTAAAAATGCCGAAAAATGACAGCGACTCACAGTCGTTAGATGCAACTAGCGTTGAGAAAGCATTGACAGTCTCTTAAAATGTCGATTCAATCATTTGTTGAAATGTTTGTGTTGAAAAGTCGCCCAAAATTGACAAATAGACAATATTAATCCGAGTTGTAATACCGTGATGCCCGCCATCTTTCACAGAAACGAGCAACCAGAGATAATCGATTGGTCCCGTTGTAAATAAATACGCCATTTCCGTGTGGATGCCGCAGAACGAAAATTTCGTAAAAAAAGTTTTCTCTTGGACCAGGCAGTATTTCAACGTAACCATGAACTCCATGACGAAATGAAACTGTTTAGGTTGATATGATCCCTGTACCGATAAGTTTAATGTTATTTTTGCAGTGCTGATAGCATTTCGCAGTTCCGCAGTCTCTCATATATCCGCATTTTTAATTAAATTTCTAGCGACTTTTCCACAAAGCAAGAGCGCAAAACGTGAAGAGGACATGTTAATAAAGCAATTAAACTAAATTTCAGAAGTTGATATGAAGTCTTCGCGGGTTCTCCACCGTATGGTGTTGAAGGAAAACAACAACAAATTTCAAAGGTTAGTACCAATTTCGCATGGGTTTCGAAAGTGGTGCTGTCCCCACCTTTACAAAGGGAATACTGCGCAAGTCAGCAACACTGGTGAGCTGGAGCTGGGAACCCTATCTGACGGCTGGAAGTGTAAGTTGATAATTCCTCCGGTGAAAATTAAGACCAGCGCGCGGACTGAGGGGCTGTGAAGACAATGGCCCTCAGGCGCTCGCTGCGCCGCCTAGGGTGATTACACCCCCGACGTTACACCTGTAATTCGCTTAACATGCTCTGGAGAGGCGCTGAGAACGTTCTCAGTTTGCTGTAAACAGTTCTGAGCCCAGGCAGGGTTCAGCAAATTGCTGTTTACCTGCACCCACGCTACGGTCATCATCATCATCATCATTCGGCATCGTCTCCTGTTGTCCCGGTGTGGTTTACGAGCCTACTATAAATATATATATCGTTTTATCTAAGTATCTCATGTTCTGTAAAGCGAGGTTTCCACGGTGAGTACATTGTAATTTAATTACTGAATAGTTTAAGTTGGTAGAATACAATTTTCACTGTTAGCAGTTGGTAACACTACCTCAGTTGTGGTGGACGCAGTAAGGCGGCAAGACTGTATGGAAGTAGAACGGCAGCATATTTTTTTTTATTTTTGGCGTATAGCGTTCCTCAAGCGCGACTCCAAAATGTAGTTGTATATTTTTCTTGTGATTTTAAAATTGTGTTTACCCAATAGTTAATGCTGGAAAAGCTAGAAAAGAAACTGGCAACGAAGTATACATAGTGAATAATATTGAAAGAGGATTTTTTTTGTTCGATAATTTTTTAAACTGTTCCCATCAATAATTGAAGTTTCATGTTTAACAATTAAATTTCTTGTAACTTGGGTTTTCGTCAAGGATACCATGGCCAAATGATTTATCAAAATTTACGACATGCCCGCTCTTGCGGTAACATGTTGAATAGCTTGCAAATGGCTCAGCAAATATCGTCTGTCTTTGAATGGGAAGAAGATACGAAAACACTAAGGGTTAACGTTACACAGTGATTCGGTTGTGGTGGTTACAAACGATCATCTTCCATTGTCTCCTGTCTATGAAAAATTCATTGCCCGTAACAGATCCTCTTCTCTCTATATCCTTCTTCAGTTATTCTATCCATCTTCTTTTGGCCTTCCAACTGGTCTTTTGTCCGTTATCCTTGTTCCCTAATAAACTTTCGGTAATCTTATGGTATTCATTCTTTTAACATGTCAAAACAATTTAAGTCTAGATTATCTAAGTCTTTCTTCCATTGCTTTATTTAAGTCCAGATCAGAACTAATTTCATCATTCTTTCAGTGATCAAGTCTTGTTTTCTGAAGGGCAGTTCTAGGAAACTTTTTTCTAAACATCGTGTATCCTGCTAAGGTTCTTTGATGTTAGTGTCCATGTTTACAGAGCCTAAGTGAGAATAGCAACGAGATATGATTTGTCCAGGGCGATTTTTGCTCTTTGGAAAACTTTCATGGCCATAGTAAGCTCCTCACGATACTGTAAATTCGATCCTGCTTCGTCCTGAAACCATGGCATTACCGCTCAGTCACCATGTTCGGTAACAGCCACGCAAGTGTACAGGGGATATAAAAGCTATTCCAATTTGGATTTTACTCACTTTTCAGAAAGAAATTTCTAGCAATTTCGAGCTTAGTATTTGAGTTATTAGCTTCTTGTTTGCTTCCAGTACATCTGAAACAACCCACTAAAGATAAATCTCTGTATGATTGTAATTTCACAAGTATATAGGTTTAAAAGTCCAGCTCGTGCTATTTCCATTGACTATAGCTCATTTATGTGTAACAATAGCATTATCCTGAACACGCTGCTACGATGGAACACTAAGCACTGTACTCCGACTATAAGTCCAAACATTTCGCCTACACATAAAATGAAAAAAAAGGAATGAATTTCCATGCTGCACGACTTGACACCTAGTGAGCTGTGTCCAGTAATATCGACAACCATAACAGCTCGGATGCCTTGTCAAGATAGTTTTCCATCCTGTATATATATGTATACTGGCATTCTAGATAAGGCTCTAACATAGCGGCTTTAACGGTTTTGATTAAAATGAATGATTAGTGGCGTTTCTGGTATATAATCGATGTCAGAGTCCTATCTTCAGAAAAAACTCATGTTCAGGTGTTGATTACGATTTTACAAATCAAAATTGAGAAAGTGACATATATGACATCTCTCTCCTGATTCCCAAATGCGATTTGATTATGCGATTTGAAGGGAAACCAAATTAGCTAGGAAAGTTCAGGAAGTTATCTTACTAGGCAACAGATGGCAGGTTCAGCAATTATTGTATCGTAAATGAACAATTCTTTTTCTAGTGATTGGGTTAGGGGTGTTTTGGATCTATAAATCACTCTATCAGGGTTTCGTCTGATGCAAAATTGACACGTTTATTAAGTTTTAATGTTTCAAAATGGAAACACAACCAAATTTAGTACCAGCCGTCTAAGTCTGACAAAAATATGAAGGCTAATTGGTAAGGAGACATCACGATGGGAAATATATTTTTATTTTATGTTGGGAGAACCTCGGTAACTGAAAATAAAGAAGTAATTTTTTTAATAGTTGTCCGGAAGAAGAAACTACCGTTTTTTATTTTGCTTAGAACTTTAGGCCTCGTGGAGATCATTAGAGGTGGGTGAAGACTGGGCGGCATGGAACGGGAAGGAATTCGGTCATGGCCTTATAAAGACATTCACCTGGAGAGAGGGAATCAAACTCACGTCCTCCTAATTGAGAGACTAGTGCGCTACCGCTGTCCCACCACACTCGCTTCGCGAGTTTGGATCTGAAATTGAGTAGAGATGCTTTTATTTTCACGTGATTCATAACTCAAATTTTATCAAGATTTCTTCGACTTATCTTCGGCAATGTAAATATTGGTATCACTTGCCTGTAAGTTCAAATTCAACCTATTTAAAGCGCTAAAGATATCAGCTTAGTAGGATAACATGGAGAGACATGGAAGTGATCAACGTCCTTCTTTGTCTAGTTCAAATTCTTTAAAAAAACATTCGGATTTCATCTCTCAGTTCAAAAACACGCGTAACATGTTTTCCACGTGATAACCAGCGCACTTCGGCTTGTAACAGCAACTGTTTGTGAATGCTTTCCACACGGAAAATTCGAAATTTGTATAATTTCCTCCAAACAGGTTTAATTTAGCAGACATATTTTTAGCAGCTAATGCCTCCCTATGAATATAGCAATGATGCCAGATGTCTGATGGTTTGATTGCTCTGACTCGAGCCTCAAGACCTTTCCGCGTTCCCGACATAGCACGTGGGCTGCCCCTGCTTACTGTCACACAACTATCACGCTTAATATTATCAGTCAGTAAGAAGTTGTTTAAAACTTCAGATATCGTTTCCCCTCTGTATTCGTAGGGAAACAGAAAAACCTGTTTGATACTGTTGTTATGTTCGTAGCGAACAAATGCAAGCAAATGTAAGGCCGGGCGCACATTGACGCGCAGTCGACGCAGGCGGTGCAGCACAGTTTCTGTTTCTATGTTTTGGGGCGGAACAGCGCGTATTGAGACGCAGAGCAGGGCAGCGCAGTACTGCGCCACGTTGTGACCACGACACACAAAATTGTGCCACGCAGCTCACTCGTGCCGGTTTACAACGTAACACTTCTTGCGTTATTGATAATCTTGCTTTACTTATAATCATTTTCAACTATGGAATAAGAAAAATTGATTAATCTGGTGCGTAACCAACCTGCGATTCACAATATCAGTAATAAAAAATACATAAAAATTAAATTTAAACAAGAAATTTGGACAATGAGACCAACAAGTGGCCAGTAAATTCAGCATTTATTTATCATACAACTGCCCACTTACAATTTTCACTTTTTTTAAATTAATTTTTAATAAAACTTCGAAAAAGATATATATATATATAGGCTATTATTTATTTTCTTATTATTTGTACTACTTCATTCAATAGTGTCCCCGAGAAACACCTGCCTTTTTTTTAAAAAAAAAAAAAAAACTGGCACTTGTTCGACTGAATTGAGCTGTTCTGATTTTTCTCCTTCTTCAAGGCAACATCCGTCCAACTGCTAATGAGAGAGGGAGGATTCTTGTGAAGACAATTTCCGGAATAATTTGGTGAACACTGCGTTTTTAGTTTTAGGTGTTTCTTATGCTCTGTATTGTAGTTTAAAAGAAAAAAAAAATAATATGAAATAAAAGAGAAAAACATTCGTGTAAATCTCATGTACCGTCAAATGCCAAATAATTAAATAAATAACCACGAAGATACTGCGAGATTATCTTCAGTCCTAATGGGTATTTGAGCGTTGTCGAAAAAATAACAGGTTACATTATGCCGTGAATCTCCGCTCGAGTCATCCGGAAATAATCTTTTGAGAATTCTCTTGTCACTGCAAAAGCCAGATGAGAATTTCTTCTTTTCATATACTCACTTTTGCATAGTTTTATTTAACTCAGTTTCTGTTAAGTAATAACAATTTTCCAAGCTCGGCATCCGAGTCTGATTCAGAAATAAAAAAATCGAGTTTTTGCATCGACATGTTTTTGGCTACACTTTTTTTGTCGGTTTCTCGCACAACACAACAATACTTTGTAAACTGCCGCACGAAACTGCGCTCTAATATGCGCGTGCAACTGCCCGACACAGTTTCATTGTCTGTGCTGCCCTGCCCTGCTCTGCGCTGCCCCTACTGCGCCACGCAGCTCAATGTGCGCCCCGGGTAATCGTGGGCTTCCGTGGTCAGCGTCAGTTGATTCTTGGCTGTTTGGGTGACGCCGCGTCATGATTAGTGTAGCCGATGTTTCGACTATCCTACTGCGGTCTTCCTCTGGGGCAGAACTGATCCAAACGTCGGCTGCACACATCATAACGCGGAGTCATCCGGACAGCCCGGAAACAAATGAAAGCCAGTCTGTGAGCGTCCATAAACTACGTGTCTCGGTCTAGGGGAGGTGTTGGGTGGAAAGCTACGCTGGGATACGCGCAGGAGGGGGCGGGTGGGAGGTGCCAGGGTTCCAGTCAATCTACGTAGCTTTAAATTCATATTATTTATCACAGTTAGTATAAGGCACAGAATACACAAAAGCATTTGGATATTTATTTCCGTCATTTAATTATCTCCGTATATAATTTAGATATCGTATATACCGACAGTGCCGCGTATGCGTGTGACTTGAAGTCATAGCGTTGGGTTGCACTCGGCCGGCGACTTTGACCTAACCGACATTACGATTCGAAAAACATTACACACACCCTACATATACTCAAATTCGCTTACAGATGTCACCCGGTATTTTCCAAGACAGTGATGAGTGTTTTGGACGCAGCGCCAATCCCGCAAAGTTATTTGCAGCATCACGGGGGTTGCGAAACCCGCAGACTCTTTTATAAGGATCATAGACGTTAGTGGTCCGTCTGTTTGTGACATTTTTCTGGTCCACAGGTTGAAAAAGGTTAAGAAATGTCAATGTAGACCATAGTTGCCCAAAACTTTAGTTCCTGTCAGCCGTTTAACTTAGGTAAGCTTTTATTGGGTTCAAAAAATTAATATTATTTCAATCGCAATATAATTTTCGTGTACATTAATAACTACTTATAATATTAGTCGTCTGTGAAGTTATCACGAAAATAACTTCAAAAATTAAACTAAAATCAGAACAAACTATTAATGAAAAGCGTGTAGGTCTGTTCCTACTGTAAGGATACACAGCCTCTTAGTTTTTGAAGAGTTAGTAATTAATGTTTCTTTTTTATGTTATTTCTGTGGGAATTGTTTATTGACAGTGGTATTTTCGATTCACTATTTTGTATCTGATTAATGTTAAGCTGATTATATGTGTATGTTGTTAAAAGTGTTTTATATCGTGTTATTTTTATTTCTTAAGTATTGTGTCAAAGAAATCCATGCGTCGTTTTTTTTCATTTATTTTGTTGCCATTGGGCTTGTACCCATACAGCCACCTTCGTTTTACAATTTAACATCTACAATATAACAATAATAATATTATGCAGTTGGCTCTTTTCATTATACAGAATAACATCAATAGAATACCAATAATAATTACATGCAATTACCAGTACATGAAAATCTCTGGACGATAAACAGTACAGGAGGAAGATTTTGGGCAAAGAGATGAGAAGAAATGAAAGCGGTATGCACGGCGGACGTTAAAATAAACTGCGAGTTGTATCTGTGCACAAAAAGAAATAATAAATTAATGAAAGTTAATATAAAAACCAAATGAATGTTTTTGTTGGATATCTTTATTCTTTTGGAGGTATAAAGAAGAAATATTGGCACTTTAAACACTAGCAAGAAGGTTAGTAAAGAACACCAAATACGTGGCGTTCCGTGACAGAGGAGATGCCATATAGTAAGACAAAATATTATACTACGCCTTCTTTATGCTGAAATTTTGGCTTCAGACTTGTAGGTAGTGACAAATGAATCATATTAGGTTTAGACAAAATTCTCACTTAAAAAACAATTTAAAAAATTTAAAAATAAAATAGAAGGGTAAGACTACAAACCGACATTTTATATATTTCTTACAGCACAACAGAAACGTGGGGATTTGGAAACCTAGAAAACTGGAAAAATGCAACCTGTAAACGTGGTAATCACAATAATTCACTCGGCGCTATAGTCCCATAGTGTCAAGGCATTGCTCTTATAAATTTATTTTAGGTTTTACAAAAAGGTTATTACAGCTGGAATATCAATGTGGTCCAGAAACGGGAAGGAAATTTTCCATGGCGGCCGTCAGCTGGGGAGATTGCGGGAAGCCATGGAGAAACCGATATCTGAAATGCCGACTTGCGAATCAAAGTTCGCGTTCTTCTCCCTCGCCTTCTAAGTTCGATGATAACTGATGGAATTCATACTAGCACCAACATTACAGCCCCGTAAAACATCACAATTCGGAGTTAATCCGTGGTGGTGATGGATTGTTAACGTGCATTGCGGCGATGCACTTAGGGTGTATGTCGGCTCGACTTGTTTTGTGTGTAGCGGGCAGTCTGCTTTGGCTGCGGGCTTAGGTTCGGTGATTGATGATGGATCGCTGCCAGTAGCAGCTACATTTTCTATTCCCGGGGGAAAGAGTGTCTGCAAGTTGGCTGGCTGGCTCACTGCCTCTTGGCGAGCGCGCCCAAGGTCGCTTTATTTTACAGTACCAAAGACTTTTTTCCAGTAGTTCTAGCCGCAGAATCCCCCTCTGTAATTATCTCCAGACTTGTCTCCTCTGGCAATGAGCAAACAAGTTCTTTTATGAGGAGCGTGCACTGGTAGTAGCTATTAATCTTGAGTTATTTATTTTTCGCATGATATTTAACAACTTTTCAATTTTTAATGCCTATATTTAAGGCTCACTGGATAAGATCAGAGACGCAATTGATGTTGGGATAAAGATACAGGGGAAACTACTAACTATAATTCGGTTCCAGATGACATTGTGACAGTAACTGAAAGTGAAGAGGATCGTAAGAAAATTTTGGAAAGAATGGGGAATGAGTACAATATGAAAATTAATAAAGCAAAGATGAAAGTAATGGTATGTGGTAAAGATAAAAATTCGAAAATTAAAATTAATGGAGAAACGTTGGAGGAAGTGCAAGAATTCTGCTACATAGGAAGCAAAATTACAAAAGATGGAAGAAGCAAGAATGATATAATATGTAGGACTGCACAAGCAAAAATAGCGTTCAACAAAAAGAAACGAATTTTTACAACAAATAAGATCAGCTGGACAACGAGGAAAAGACTATCAAAAGCTTATGTCTGGGCGATTGCCCTGTATGGATGTAGAACCTGGACATATGGTACCGAAGAGAATTTTTTTTATCTACTTAACGTCTCTGTGACAGCGAGGTCTTTAGAGGCGGGAAAGGATGGGGGGGCAATGAATGGGAAGGAATTTGGCCATGGCCTTTTGAAGGAAGCATCCCAGAATTTGCCTGGAGTGATTTGGGAAACCATGGTAAACCCAAATCTGGATGCCCGGACGGGGCCGAAGAGAAAAGATGATTAATTTCGTTTGAGCAATGGTGCTACAGAAGGATGTTAAAGATTAGTTGGAGGGACAAGATTACTAATGAGGAAACTTTTGAGAAGGCAGGAGAGTATAACTCAATATGGAAGAGTATAAAAACGCGGAGGACAATATTAATTGGACATATCTTAAGACATGAGAGCTTAGTAAAAACAATAATAGAGGGAATGGTAGAAGGAAAGAGTTATTCAGGAAGACCACGTTTAAAATACATCCAGTAGATAATGGAAGATGTTGGCTGCAGGAGATATGTAGATATGACGAGGAGGGCAGAGAATAGAGCTGAATGGAATACTGCCGCACACCAATCCCAGATTTGACTACCGTAGAAGAAGAAGATTTTTTCAAAGACGCACAATAGGTTACGACAAATGTACATACCACAAGCTTGTAAAATTTCATTTCTCTAGACCTAATGTTTTATTCCATCAACAGCAATGTTCGATATATCGTGTATTTCCGCTATTGTTCCCTTGTAGGCCCGAAGAGGACAGTCAGAAACGATGTGAGGTGGCTACACAGTCACAATTTGCAGTATCTACCCAGCCCCATTTGTGTAATAGGTGGATACATATGTCTTGTCCTGTTCGAATTCGATTGATGATTCACCATTGCCTTCTGGGGAGACTGAATCCTTGTAACCGTACTGAAGGGTCCTCAACTATATTTTTATTGGCTACTGATGACTGTTCCCACTGAGTTGCCCACAGCTTGTTGAAAGAGGACTCTGTAAGGTTGATTGCTGTGCGCCATGGCGATTTTCTTGGTTTCACACGTTGGTTTTTTGTTTGAATAATGTCTTGATGTATAGGCAGATGAGGGTTCTTCAGGATGTTTTTACATATTTTTAAGAGAGCTTCTGATCTTCTTAATGCTGGAGGTGGAATGTTACATAGCACTGGAAGCCATATGGTGTTCGTACCCTGAATGCATCCTGTAATTATCCTCATTGCCTGATTGAGTTGCACGTCTATCTTCTTTGTGTGGACACTATTGATCCAGGATGGGCAGCAGTATTCAGCAACAGAGTATGACAGTGCTAAGGTTGTGGATCTTAGAACATAAACACTGGCTCCCCATAAAGTACCTGCAAGCTTAATTATGATGATAACTAACGATAATTTTAACAACTTGATGTTGTGGACCATTTACAGAATTAAGAGTTAATCAATTTTCTTTATAAAGGTTAATGACACGGTTAGTAAAATGCAATTTAATTTCGATTAATTCTTTGTGTCTTACGCATTTCACCCTATTTCCAGAGTATCATCAGCGACATCTGTTTGTTATCAAATTCCTCGACCTCACCATAACTCCTCATAAAACACATCATCAATTACAAATATACAGAAAACCCACCACAACAGGCATGATCATAAACTCAACATCAAACCATCCTCAAACACATGAGGAAGCAGCAATAAGAGACATACTCAACCGACTAAACAGGACACCCCTAAGCAAAGAAAATTACAAATCAGAATTCAGGATAGGAAAGGATGGGGTATTGCATCAAACCAGTCGAAATATTGACGACAGCAAAAATATAAATAAATTAGATTTATAGATAAATGAAGAATTCATTTTTAATTAAATATAAGGACGTTTTGTTTCTCTCTTCCCACATTTTCGCATTAATTACTCTTTTGGAGAAAGCTTGAATAGTGACATCAAGCGCAGGTAGTAAATAATTATGTTTGATATTTGAAGTATAGCCTATATGTAAGTGTTGTGTCATGGACTATGGACCCCTTCCATCTCTTTCAGTATAGTCGACTGAAGAGAGTACGTTTCATTTTGTTAACGGCACTAATAAATCGTTGGAGAATTAGTTATGCATAAGACTGTTATGGTCAACGAACTGTATAGTTTACCACAAATACAGAATTTCCACATATTTTATAGTTAGGTTAAAAATAGAGTATGGAAGTTAATTATAAAGTATGCCAGGATACCCTTGTCAAGACTCTAATCTAGGTACAGTTAAGAAGCAAACAGTAAATAAAAGTTGACCAAGAGTGGACAGATGGAAGGAGGAAATCCAAACATATTTGCATTCTGGAACATCGAAGGGTAACTCCCTTTTTTTATGGCTTTACGCCTCATCGACGTCGAAATCATTAGAGGCGGGAAATGACTGGATGCAAGGAACGGGAATTAATTTGGCCATAGCCTTTTGAAGAAAGCATCCCGGCATTCGCCTGTAGTGATTTGGGGAAACCATGGAAAACCCAAATCTGGTTGTCCGGACGGGGATTCGAACCGCCGTACTCCCAAATGCGAAGCCAGAGCGTTAACCGCTCAACCACCACGCTCGGTGAGTAACTCCCACAGGATAAGCTTCTCCCCTTAAGGGATGATTGCAGGAGTGACTCGCAATAAGCGAATCTTGTGGGTCACACCAAACATTACTTTTGTGCACGTGGTAAAATCCAAGACGAGCGACATAGTTTTAGTCGCAAACCAAGCAATACGAAAAGCTAACATGATGACCTGTTCATCTTGAAACAACAACAAAATTTGTCCTTTGTAGAGTGTGTGACATGAATGTCATTCATTTCAATCTGATTTCTTGTCACACAAGATTGATGATCGTGTTCTGAAACGCCGTCTTCCAATCTAACGGGTGATCCAAACACTAGGACAGAATAGTGCTACGGTGGTTTGAGGAGCATGGCAGTAAAGCCACGTTGATGACTTGGCCACCAAATTCGCCTGGTCTCGACTCGTTAATCCCCGTATTCTCTTGAGCAAGCTCAGGCGGATGAGCCGCTCATTCTTTTGAGCGCACTTGGTTGAGCGTGCTCAAGAAAAAAGGAATATTGGTAGAATGAGCCTGGTGCCAGTGCTCAGAAAACGCTCGGCTATTGACGTGTAGTATCGTACGCGTGCGGCAGCTGCGGCCTTTATAATTATCCATACGATATCAAAGAAGAAAAAACTACCAAGATGGTGAATTAGCGAAGAAATTATCTTAATAATTTAATTCGCGAATTGACTTTTTAAGGAGATAATAAGCCTTTTCAAAACTTAATGAGAATGTCAGTGATCGATTTCGAATATTTCCTGCGTTTAGTTGAACCTCATATTAAAAAGCACTGTATACCTATGCGTGAGGCGACCCCCACCAGGAAATAAATTAATGATAACTTTAAGATTCCTGCCTTTGGGAGATTCCTATACAAACCTGCTACATATGTCCGAGGTAGGGATGTTACGAATATTCGCATCCGCATCCGCAAATGCGGAATATTCGCATTAATTCAGATATCTGCATCCGCATTCACATCCGCATCAATCAATGCGGAGTTTTTACGGATGCAGATTCACATCAACAAGTAACTACATGTAAATAAAGTGGGCGGAGCCAGAGTGGCACGTGCTTCGCGTTTGTTTTGGTAATTGCTAACTTCATTCGGTAACTGACGAATAGGAGGCGCACATTGGTAACAAGATCCTACAGGTTTTGTTTGATGTGTTTTTTCTCATTGTCAATAAATTATAGTTACAGTGAGTGTTTACTGTGTACTTCATAGTTTTTTGCGTGTTTAATGAATATTTTGATATAAATATTAAGTGAAATGTCGTCACCAATAAAAAGCAGTATCTGGACTTATTTTACAATAGACAAAAATGATCCGGAGAAGTCTGAGTGTAAGATATGTAATAAAAGTTACTCGCGGAAGGGACGCACTACTACTTCTTTGAAAAATCACCTGAAATCAATTTTATTCCAAAGTGCGATTAAAGAAAAGGAATTGAAGAAAAAAAATGATGAAGCAGGTATGTATCGAAAATATCGGAATATCGGATTTACAATCATGTTTTACAAACTTAGTTACGGTCAGATAAATTGATTTAATTTCATTAATAATTTACTGTTTTCATTCCAAATCATGATCATTATACTTGGTGCTAAAAGGGCCAATATCTATAAACCTTCCTTACTTTATTATATTGTAGTGTGACTAAAATATATTGTTGTTATTGGTCACATGATTTTATGTTACTTTCTATATTAAATTTAAAATAAAAAATGGTATTATTGAAAATATTTACTTCTTAAGCTTTTTTAGCGCTAACAAGAATCCAAAGTTAGTTCCAAATTATGTTTAAAATTAAATGCTTAAGTCTTGTTTCAATTCTAACTTTATTGTTAGCAAATTATAGCCCTTTTAACACTTAATTATTTGAAAGCGCACACCACATTGGCCTTTTTTATTTTTAAAAATTTCAATTATAATGCGTATTATTTACTTTTAGTTGTTTTTACATCGAATTTTGATAAGTATACTTATTTTCTTATTTATTAGATGGTTTGTGTATATTATGTTGTATTTTTTTTACAGGTACAATTGTGACTCCGTTGCAACAAGCCAAGAAATAGCTTTCGTTAGAGGAAGTACTACAAAAAGAAAAGAAGTGGGATACTAACAATCCTAATTCAAAAAAGATTGACAAACTCACTGGCGAAATGATAGAGCTTCAATATTTACCTATTAACTTTGTGGAGGGACTTGGATTTCGTCGTCTCATACAAGAGTTAGCACGGAAATATAATTTTAGAGGACGCAATTTTTTTACTGAATTCGTGTGCAATGAGCTATACATAAAACTTGCTGGAAAAGTTAAAGAACTAATTGCAGAATATGATTAGCTACATGTCATTCACTACTGATATTTGGACAGATCCCAGCTCAGGTATTTCTTTGCTTAGCCTAACTTGCCACGGAATATCAGAAAACTTTGAACGATCGTCAATTGTGTAAAAATGCGAGACTTTTGATGACTGTCATACTGGTGATATAATTGCAGAAAAATTTAACACAATGCTTGCTGAATGGAATATTTCAAATGAAGAAGTGCATTGCATGATACTAGATGAAGGCTCTAACACAGTGTTTCCCAACGTGAGGCCCACGCCCCACAGGGGGGCAATTTGGTTTTTTTAGGGGGGCAATTTAGAAATTGACTTGATACGACTTTACCGCTTTCTCTTCGGGTTATTTAAATGCAATGCTAGATATAGGTACTAAATGTAGCAAAAAAGCAAATTCTTAAAAGTATGACAGTAAATTGCCATAATAAATCTTTATTAAAAATCTTGTGAATTTGAATTTTAGTATTTCATTACATGTTTTTTAATTTTACTTACTGTGTTTAGTGACAATATTAAAGTGTTTTCTTTCAAAAACCATCCTATATGAGTTTCTTTAATAACAAATAATTTTTATTAAAAATTATGTATGGGGGACAAAAAAAAATTAAATGTGGGACATGACCCAAAAAAGGTTGGGAAACACTGCTCTAACATGAAAAGAGGAATGCGATTAGCATTGCTAAATGATTTAGATTGTACCGTTCATAAGTTGCAAATTATTATTCGGCATGGTTTACGATCGCAGGAAAGCATAGAAGACGTCAAACAAAAATGTAAAAAAATTACTACTCATTTTAACCATTCAACCATTGCTCAAAAGCAACTTGAAAAAATTTAGGACAGACTTAATCAACCGCATCTTAAAGTATTCGAGGATTGTGTGACGCGCTGGAACAGCACGTTCTACATGTTTTTTGACGATAAAAGATGCATTAAGTCTTTATGCCAATGACAATAACATTGAATCAATTTGGCCTGAAGAGTGGAAAATAATAGAATGCTGTCTTGAAGTACTGAAACCGTTTGAAGAAGCAACTCGTGAAATGGCACTCATATCATCTGTGATTCCTATCATACAAATGCTTTTGAAAAAACTTGACGACTATTTAACAAAACCACGAGAAAGTGATGCTATTCGGTTGGCAGTCTCTAATCTGAAATCACAATTTTCAGCGAAATTTTCTTCTTTGGAAGATAACAACTTATATGCAATTTCCACATATTTAGATCCTCGCTATAAGCATAAATTTTTCAAACCAGTCACCGAAGAAAAAATAAAAGATGAAATAATAAAGATGGTAAATGACCATGTCGCCACTGCTTCTCCTATGTCGCCGGCGGAAAAACCATAAACAATGAGAATGGGCGATTCTCTCGATCCTGAACCAGGAACGTCCAGTATGGGTAATAAGACTTGCTTAAAAGGCGATCTTGCCATGATGTTAGATTCATCGAGCGAAGATGAAGGTGAAGGAGAACCGGACAACAGTAGCCCCGATGCTCTTCTGCGCAAAGAATTAGTTATTTATCGTAACAAAAAAGACTGGATTTAGATGAAAATCCACTTAATTGGTGCAAAGTTAACCGTTGTAAATTTATAATTCTCTCCAAATTAGCATGCAGATATTTATCACCTCCATCAGCCAGTGTTCCCAGCGAACAACTATTTAGTGGAGCTGGGTTAATATATAATCCACTAAGAAACAGGTTGGAAGCTGAGAAGGCTGCAATATTGCTGTTTATTAAATATAATTCACCAATGTTTAAGTTTAATTATTAAACAAAGATTTTTTATTATGAAACTCGAAGCTTAAACAAAGATTTTTTATTATGAAACTCGAAGCTTAAAATTCTGTTGTGTCATAAGTAAAACTAAAAACTTGTGTAATTTTGTTCTAAAAATATGATTAAATAAATAAAAAGTTAAAATTAAATTGATTTTCAGTTATTTAAGCACTTAAATTTTAAATAATTATCCTTTTAAAATCCGCATCCGCATCGAATTCGCATCCGCGGATGTGAACTTCTAATAATCCGCATCCGCATCTGCATCCGCGGATGTCTAAATTTTTGCATCCGTAACAACCCTGGTACGAGGTACCTTACATCAGCAGCCGTTTTGTACCGGTAGTCTGTGATGATACTGTTCAGTCGCTCCAAAAATATATGTAGGGTGGTACATTTTTATAGACATTTATTACCAATATATATTCAAATATTGTTTTATTTTTTACATTTTTTTCTTTACGTCATCAATACCATGGTTTAATACCTCGCTGATTTCACGCCAGGCATCCTCTCATTTACTTCGATTATAAATACTGTTCGTTTGAGCTTTCCCGTAATAAATTTTTTGATGCGTACCGTTTAATTGTTGTCAAGCAAGTGTCGTCCCGCATGCTCGCGCTCATTGTAACAACCGCATAACTACCGTCCACACTGAGCGCCGAACACACACTGGCTCGCCTTTGAGCATTCCAAAATACCGACACTCGATCGGCTCACCCTGAGCGTGCTCAGGCGTCCACACTAGATCGGATATGTGAAAACTGCGACCAGTGAAATTTGCGGCCAACCTAAAATCTGCGAAATCTGCGGCCAATACCTGTTCTCTTTGTGTCATGCCGCGCCGTCCTAATCACTCTAAACGCCCCTTTAGACGACCAGACCTGGTCTCACTAAATCGTGGACTGGAAGTTTTTACGTGAACAAATCATTTTACATTACACGCCAGAAACAGCCAAGCTAGTTTCTATTTTTTTTTTTTTAATAGACACGCAAATGTTTCACAGGTTAAGTATTCTTTCTCAGACTTTTTTCGTACTCGTTACTGAAAGCTGAATTTTTTGCTGATCTGCAACACTGTTCGGAAAATCCAGTGCGGTACTAATTAGATCGGAGCGGCCGAGGTCGTCTAGAAGCAGCCATACACGATCGCTCCATCCGTTCAAATGGAGCAATGTCATTCCATTATCGCGTCGTGTGTGGGGAAATTTGATGTGGATGACGTTAACCCGCAACTGCTGATGGTAGAATATATTTTCCTGCACTAGTAATGTGAGGTAAAGGGAGATTTTGCATGAAATCTACTACGATTCTGTATCTGTCTCGTTATTACAACTCTTTTCTACGTCTTTTAAGCAAGAATAAACTTGTGTTTTAATAACAGTTGTAAACTATAAAATATCTATAGTTTCAACCTGCTGTTTAGAAACATAGGCTACAATTCTAAAACTCAGAGCGCCGGCGGGCGGCTTTTAACAATACAACCAGTTTGATCCTATTCTATAATAAACATACCGCTACAGCATTGTTGAGAGTTCTGGCCGCAGATTTCATTGGGCGCAAATTTAACTGGGCGCAGTTTTCGCGACACCCACTAGATCAGCTCGCTTCACTGAGCTAATTAGCTCATTAGTCTGAGCGCGCTCAAGTTGATACGGGGCCTCAGAATGCATCTGGGACACTATCGGGCGCCTAATTCGCGCCCACAAACCACAGGCCCGTAATTTAAGGGAATTACGTGATCTGTGCGTAAACGTATGGTGCCAGATGTCTTTACAAACTACCATGAATTTTTCAAATTCGTGCCAGATGGACCTACAGGCTATTAAGCAAAAGGTCACAGTTTTTTGTCTCATCCGTGTATCTCGCCACGTGCAGTTGATGTTGGCTTCTGTTGTCGCTTAATCATCACATCTATCTGAAAAACGACTTAGTCAATACGTTTGGCATGGCCAACCCGATTGCAGACGAAGATACTAAAGTCATTCTAACACTTCTGACTTTCTAAGTACCTAATCAATTGACATTACTCGATGTTACTGTTACTTAACTTTTAGACGATTCAATCTTAACCTAAGATATGGTGCTACACCATATTGCTCTAGTTGTAAGATTACTTTTCACGTACTTGATTTAATTACTCTAGAAAACGCCCCATTCAGCAAACCACGCATAAAAACTGAAGTTCTAAGGTTCACGCCAACAATTTCAAAAGTTTGGCCCTAAATTTTGTGCACGTAGAAGCAAAAGAACCCGCCATCTGTTGCCGAATAGTTAAACTTCTCTAAGTAACGCCCCAGGCTAGCTAGTTTCTTAATAAAAACACAGAGGCCACTATTTAATTGTGTGGGGAAATAATCTCGTGATAAACGCCTCAAAATGAATTTTCCGCAATATGAGACCCCGGCAGATAGATATTTAGAGTCGGACCACCACTAGATTATGATTTTTGCCGAAATAGAGCTGTTTTCAAGGAAGCCCGTAAAATTCACCTATAGAATTGCGATTTATGAAATTACAAACTCGTTCCTCTGGTAATGGTTAAACTATTAGCTGGACGGACGCGTTACTTCATTGGAAACAGGATTACCGTTGAAAGTTAATTGTAATATCTTTGGCTGCTTGCCCGCCACCTGTTGTTGAGCTCGTCTCGGGGGCCATGTTGGAGTGATGGGAAATGATGCTGCAGACAGAATAGCGAGACGCCAACGTACTGCTGCAGACACACAAAATCGAGCCATCTGTAACAACATCGCAGGCCAGCCATCGTGCGCTCAGCACGAGCTGAACAGGAAACAAGTTAATGAACATACCTAGGACAGGGTACACTTTATTACGTGACAAACATACGTCATGCGGTCGGTGGGTTCGCCGATGAGCCCCACCTGTGATTCTGTGGAGGATATTTATCACTTCATGCTGAGATGCAAGCAACATCAATCAGCGAGAAAGCAACTGCTAGAAGATGGTCTGAATACAACTGATATAACTTCTCTGGTGCAATCTCTCTCAGTTCCGAGCAAGAAAGTGGTCAAGATATTTTCTTTTTTATGTTATATGTACGAAAGGTGTAATTTAAAATCGATCGAAAGTACTGCATGATGTTATTGGCTTTATTTGCCTTTTGGCAAAAGCAGAAAATATATATAATAGTAATAACAGATGTCGTTTTCTTAATTATAAGACATAAAAACTTAATTAACGCCTAAATATGAGGGTGTCGTTTTTGTGTAAGAGAAGACCCTAAAAGATCGATTTCTAGACCCAGAAAGCCGTTTAATGGTAATTGTTTAGAAAATCGTTTCGTTGTTTCCTATGAAGCTGGTACATACAACATTAGCTCGTTTAGAAGGGATGAAAAGAAGAACTGCTAGATTTTTCTCTGTAAATTACTCCAGAACACAATCAATAACTCATATGATAAAGGAGCTGTAATGGGATCATTTGATGACAGTAGGTGGGGGAAGAGAGTTATGGGAGTGTATAAGGCGTATACCGGTCATGAGAAATTGGAATATATTTGTGTAAAAATTAAGAGTGGTGCATGCTAGGGAAAAGAATACCATAGCCACAAGTTGGCAACCGATTTCAGGTGAAAGCGTTCAGGGATTAGAATAAGTTACCAAGAGGCATGATGAATAATTTACCAAAAAACACTGGAAGAATTTAAAATTAAAATTCATAAATGGTAAAAGCAGGAGGGTACAAGAAAGGTTTAAGATAAATGTCTAAGGAAATTGTCACTGGACCGTGCGCTTCAATGCAAATAAATTAAATACCTGTAGTACATGTTAGATTAACTTTCTCTGACATCCCTCACATTAAAACTGCGAGGTGGCAGTGCTTTTCCTTCATTGCTATATGACATGTTTCTTTACAAATTCTGGGAATCTAATTTTTTTTTCCACTTTTAACTAAAGCCTCAGTTTCAAGAATTCAGTTCTTGTATTAACAGATATTTAGAATATTCTAACAGCTTCTAGGTTTCATCGCGCACGTTCGTTAGAGTGATTGTTAAAGCCTACAGCAGTGACACCAGTGTATTAAGACCTGATAATCATTCAGCAAGACTTTAAGTGACAACAAAATATCAGTCAAATTATGTGATTATTGTAGGCCATTTCTTCTACAGTTGCTTGTTAAACTAATAATTATTATTTAATAAATACGCCAGTTCAACTGGTGTTGGTTATAATTTATCTCAAGAAAACACGTACTTAATAACCATGTAAACTTAACCAACCAAACTTATTCAAGTTAATAAACATCGAAACTGACACAAAACAGCATTAAACACACAAAATTCCACCACAATAGAAATTTAACACCAAGCTGCGTCTCCCCCATCCACCACGCATGCACAATTTGGCTAAAATAAAGCAAAACACACACACACACACACACAAATGCAATTACAAAATTCAAACCTTCTGCTCACAACACTTCCGACAGAGCACGCCTGGATAAAACAGCTGAATAGCGGCAGCGCGCACAAGAAATCTGACAATGACGTGCGTCAAAAACTTTGTTTCAAAGTTGACTGCCAGAGGAGTCATAAGATCCCTACTGTGTAATTAAGTGCAATAGTGGAAACTATATGCTGGTTGAGGTCACAGGCGACCAACAACCACACCTCAAAATGTAAATGTAAATTACAATATGAAGTCTATCTTATTATACATATGTAAACAAAACGTTCTGCATTTTAATTCAAAACTGATATGTAAATATAAGTCATATTATGCTTCCTCCATATAAGAATGATATTGTTATACTAAATAAAAAAAAAAAATTATGTTCAAAAGTTAAAACTAATCATTATAGTGTACGCTGAAGATACCTCGACGAGAGGCGAGACGCGCCCATGAAATAAATAATATTCAACAACAGTTGTATTGGCGTACTCATTCAAAACTAGTTATTAGACCAGTCAAATTATTTAGATAACCACCCAGATGCCAAGCCAAACGTTTCTGTTACAAACATTTGTCAGATTATGAGGTGTAAGTATCCGAATTCACCGTGCAGTACATGCGGATAGGAGACACAGGGCTGCGGACACTGAGTTGCGGCCTGTAACATTACACGATTTTGAGAATCACACATAAACGTTGGGAGCGCCAAGAAAAATTGTGGAATGAAGATGTCACATTGCATGAAGGTTTTACACATAATTTTAATTTGCGCGTTTAGCAACGAATTGTTATTAACAAACTTCAGAAATTTGTGATGCATGTGCGCGATATTTCGAGTTGTAAGGCACATAGTCCTTAGGGGGCATCCACAAATTACGTGAGGTGTTTTTCCGGATTTCTGGACCCCCCCTCCCTGGTGAGATTTCGTGAGATCTGGCCGGACCTTTCCCCCCCCCCCTCTGGTGAGATCAGGTCCGTGAGTTCCCCCCCTAGAAATCGCACTTGAAACTTTTGTAGACTTTTTTTTTTTTTTTTTTTTTTTTAGGTCACACCCTAACTTTTTCACGAAATACCCTCCTAAAATCCTAAAATCGACTTTGGCGCAAATTGTAGACCTTTTTTTTTTGCTCTACTGTCCCCAAATTTTTCGCAAAATCTCACGTGAGATTTCCGTAGACCCCCCCCTCCCCCCTGGTGAGATTTGGTGAGATTTCGCCGGACCCCCCCCCCTATTTCACCTCACGTAATTTATGGACGCCCCCTTACTGGAAATCATGATTTGTGTTGTAAATATATTGGAAATATAGTGAGGTCACAGAGCAAATATTTTAATTTTGATAATTTAATTTAAGCGACAAAGACGTCCAATGAGACAATGCGGAGAATCTATGAAAAACAGATGAAGAGAATAGACGAAAAAGAAATGGTTTTGATGAAAGCATGAATGGACTATGAATTAAATGAAAGAGGAACTTTCGAAGAAGAAAGTCCCAGTGAAGTTGTATTTTGACAAGATGGGTGTAAATTTTAAATGTAATGTATACAGTATAATGTGACGCTGTAGCCACATTCTAGGGCGCATTTTTGTGATATAAATAATAATGTTAGATTAATTTCCATAAATCTTGGGCGACCATCTAGATATTTTAAAGTAATTTCTTAAAGTACACAAGATTCCATGTGAGGACTGTAAAGCAATGGTGAACATTCAGTGTATTTTGTTGCAACGAGTATTAAAGAATTATTGAGCTGTGTAGGCTTGAAGCTATTCGTGGCCTTCCCGAGCCACGGCGACAGGATGTCGTGGATGAAGGGTTTTGCTGGACGACACACTCTGCTCCCTGGGGGTGGGAGGTCAACTAGGTCGCTCAAATGGCGGGGAATGCCTGCCGCCTGAGCACAGGGTCGTCCCCGAACTTATTTGAATATTACCGACATCTGTGATTCACGCGGAGCGAATACGATATAGGGGATATCACGTGACATTAGGTGCCAACCTCAAGATCCAATCCAAATGAGGAAATGACTTAAAATCCTGGGAATTTTCTGTTAAATGTGATCTTCGAGACTGCAAGGGGCGTACCCAGAGGTTCCTTCGCGGACGGAAGTGCGACGAGAGTCTATTCTGTGGCGGACTCCGAAAGTTGGCTTTCTCGCTAACTGCTGCAGTCCGAATCCTGGTATCGGAAATCTGACGCTGCCAGCTTGCTGGAGCAGATTTCACACGGCGATGATGCGCATTACCAGATCGGACGCCTTCTAAGCCCTACCGTGGGCTGTCTTCGATCACCGCAGACATCAGACGCAGAACTACAATGGTAAATTATTACGACCAAGCCATCTGATTGTGCATTCCGTGAACGGAACCCTTAAGCGTCTTTGAGAGGATAGATCCATGTTCTAACTTTGTAACTGAAAACCCCCTGAGCTAGCGGCGTAATTTTCCAGAACTAGTTATTGTCGAATGGCATATTGTTCATTCGTGGCGCCCTGATTTATTGAAATGTAAAGTCACAGTATTATGATAACTATGCCTGATGTCATCACAAATTGTATTGTACATTGTTTCCAAGTATCATTCTTTCTTACATATTAATTCTGAGATTGATTTAAAAATAAATTACAATTGTTTGCATGCTCATGACTGCTAATTGTATCTCTGAGCGTTGATTTGTGATTTTTGCCTACTTGTGTTAATATTAACGGTAAATTCGCTCAGACTTGTAATCGCCACTGATACTAAATAAATGTCACATTGTGACAGTTTTCCTATATTCCAACTAACATCGAGATTCTTGCAAAATCCAAATTTTCACTCCTTCATAAAATTAAAATCAAAATCCCCTTTATTAATGTTAATAATTAATTTATAAATATTAACCACATATATTTGTGTCTCAAGGCCCATTACTACAACAGCCCAAGGGAGTATTTTGACAAGTTGTGTGTATATGTTAAATGTAATGTATACAGACAGAGGGAGTATTTTGACAAGTTGTGTGTAAATGTTAAATGTAATGTATACAGCCCGAGGGAGTAATGAAAGAGAATTAATATGTGGTTTGTAAGACAGTGTGTGATAACAGAAAGGAATGTTCCATTAAAATAACCGAAGATTATTATTATTATTATTATTATTATTATTACAATTACTCCGCGATTCACTAAAAGTGTGTGGCGGAGGGTGCATTGCACCTATCAGGAAAGGTAATGGTTTGGAAGGGATATACGGGATATGGCAGGAGGCGCCCATGGGCTATTGTGAGGAACCATCCCAGCATTCGCCTGGAGCGATCTAGGGAAACCATGGAAAACCCAGATCAGGATGGCCGGAGTGCTTTATCGGAAGCTACTCCTGTCAGATTTTGTGTTTACTCGCCCGGTAAATCTATTCTATTCCATTCCCTAATCGCTCGTGGAAAAAATGAGTAGAGAAATGAATCGGTTCTGGCCCTGATTTCTCTTATCTTATTTTCGCGGTCATTCCGAGATATGAATGTTGCTGGTAGAAATATTTGTTTGCTGTCATTCCGAAATACGTCAGTCGAGAATTTTTCAATTAGCTTCCGTCGAGAGCAACGCCTTCGGTGCTCCAAGTCTTCCCAACCTAACTCCTTCAACATGGCACTTACGCTTTCCCTCCAACTATATATACCTGTCACGAATCGGGCGGCTCTTCTTTGCACCATCTCTAATGCCTCCATTAATCCCTTTTGATGGGGACCCCATACAGAGCTACAATATTCCAGGTGAGGCCTCACTAGTGACTTGTACGCAATCGATTTAACTTCCGGAGTGCATTGTTTTAAATTACGACCTAGAAGTTAATTGTATACTGTCGTGTTAATATGAATTACAGCAATAAATCGTAAGTTTAATTATATAGAGAAATATTCCCGAAAATAAATTTATGAAAACTTCAATGACAATAAAGAATTGTCATATGTTAAGGCGTCGGATTGAACTAGATATTTAAACCCCGCAAGAAGCAGTGTGAATAACGGTAAATATCTGGTAAGAATGTAGAAGGAAGAAAGCAAAATAATAAAAAATAAAAAATACGTGAGGCTGCGTATGGACATACTGTCACGTACAATTCTTCGAAAGGAAGGGAGCAGAGAAAACAGTGCGATGCATAAGTAGCAACGCCTCACAGACTCAATTTGTTGAAGAGGTAGAGTTATCCGGAAAATCTGCTCCGTGTTCTCTGCAGGTGAATTTTGGTGGCCCACTGCATAGCAGAGAGTTGTTTTGGTTTTCCACGGGACGGCAGTGTTTTCCGGCCCCGACCTGCCCATTTAACCTTGTCTGACGCGTCTGGTGTGAACACCGAGTGCTGTCAAAAGCTGGCGGACACATCACACGTCTGCTGTGCAGTAAAGCGAGTCCACTCCAACAGCCACTCTGCGCGGCTCAGGCGGCCAATTAGGGCCCTCCACGCCAGTCACGTGACCGACCGACGACGACAGCCACCGAGGAGGCGTCACGGAGAGCAAGCAAACGGCACTTAAGGGGCTCCGGTAGGGTGTATCTTTCCCATGTATTTTTTGCGAAATTCAGTGTACCTTTTCTCAACAACTAATTGTAATACATATCTGAAACAAAGTAGGGTGAATCTATGATGGTTTTCCAATACTTTAACGCAGGGATTTCCCAAAGTTCCGATTGGTTTGGCAGAATAATTTTTTTTAAAAATATTCCAATTTTTTTGCACTTTTGGAGGTGCTTTCCAGTCAATAATTTACAAACTACTAGGTATAATAGAATATCCCTGTGTTAAAATACTCACAGAAACATACTTTAAAGGCTGTAAAAGTTTCAGGAAGTTCTTGTAGGTAGTTTCCAAGAAAAGGTACACTAAAGCTATCAAAAAGTAAACTTACGGGAAAATGCTGTCAAAGTTTCAGTGCATTCCAGACCCATAACTAGAGTGATCTGGATCGTCCTGATAGCTTTCTTCCAGCCTTCTTTTTAGTTTTCTTCTCTTCTCTCGTGCCTTTTATTCTACTTCCCTCAATGCTTTCTCTGAGGCAGTAATTCTTTCCTGGTCAAGCCTGTACATAGCTCGTATGGTGTGATACCCAACGTTAATACTCAGTTTCTTCAATGCCTCACACCTTGACAAATTGCTATTGTTAAAAGTCATTACAGCGTCATAAACGCCAAAATGAAGAACATTAATTGATACCAAAACAGTTTTTGGAATTCTTGACCAAATAACACTGTTGATGCACTCATTTGGATTTTGGGTACGACCATGTAAACACTACTTCAGTAGCTGTATATCAGATAGATCCCTGAATATAGGCTTAAGTTCCTGAATGACACCATATGGTAATACCATCCTTGTTCACAAATGTTTGTCCTGCTGCTTGTGCTTTGTTGTGCTTGCACCATGAATCAGTTTCCTTGGGGCAGAGTCGTGGAGGAATCAGTTGAAGCAACTTGAAATAAGACAGCCCAAACAGTTCGTTTCATTTCTTCGACAATGTTGTTGCTATGTCTAATGGTCATTCCATAATACTTTCGTAATTTATTAATAATGTCTTCTGTAAGTCTATTCTTCCCCAGCAACCCTTTACAGCCATCTATCTTTTTACCCCTCCATCCTGATATCAAGCGTCGCAAGCGGGTACCCATTCTTTTTTGCACATTTGCAATACGTTTAACCTTATTTATTGTCACATCTGGTCCATAACGTTTCAGATGTTCAATTTCCTTGAATGCCTTTGAATCCCTATCCCCTAGGTAATTTATATACTGTACCCCATCAGCTGCTGACCTCTCAAAAATCCTTTTCACCCCTTCCATTTTGACTCTGCGGAGACTGCCACGGAAACACAACCATTTTTAAAGCATTTCTAGGTTAGAAATATGCATGTATTATACACCAAATTAAAGAGGACATTCCAAAGATCAATAATCAGCAAAAAAAAAAACGAAAATGACAAAATTCATCATTTTCCATCCTACCGGAGCCCCTTAACAGAGCTCAGAGTCATAAAACAACATCAACAGGGCTAATACCTCTTCGTATAACACCAATAAACCGAGCGTGGTGGGTGCGCGGTAACGCACTGGCCTCACATTCGGGAGCACGGATGTCCAAATTTGGGTTTTCCTTGGTTCCCCCAAATCACTCCAGGCGAATGCTGGGACGGTTCCTTTAAAAAAGGAACTGGCCGAATTCCTTCCCGTTCCTTGGCCCCCAATCCTTTTCCGCCTCTAATGACCTCGACGTCGACGAGGCAAAAAGCGTATAACGTGCGGTGGGTCTGGGTGCCATATTAATTTACGAAACATATGAATTAATTTTTTTAATCTCACGTAAAATTTTATCAAAGTTATTTCAATTGAGAAAGGGTTCATAATCAATTAAAATGCATGACATCATGATTCATCAATAAAACTTCCATAACCTGGACATTTATTCAGGCATTAAAATTTACACATTTCTGTCAGCACTCAAATATTTACAACATATAAACAAATTGACTAATCAAAAAGACATAAGAACCTCATTGATTTTGTTATAAACAAGAAGTTATTTGAATTAATTGCTCCCGCTAAAACTCATTAGAGTTCGGCAGATTGAAACTCTTATCTGAAAGTTTCAATCTGCTAAGGTCGCTATTTGGGTGAGAGAGCGCCTTCGAATTTTAGTGCACTTTTATAACGTGGGTGTTTTACCGTGAGTCAGCTCAGCACGGGGGTAGACACGCCAGCACCTGTCTTCACATAAACCACCTCCAATCACACTTGTGTCCGCGTGGACACAAACACTTATCACTTTGTACGGGTCGTCTCTTGTTAGCTCCCCGCTCGCCTCTAAGACCTCTCGCCTCGAGATCTGTCGGACGAGTCTCTGTTGCCATCATCGCCGCTCGCTTCCACAGCTCGGGGAGATCCCTGGACGTCCGTTCTGCCAATCCAGGCTCGTCTTTCTCCCTGACATCTCCGGATACGTCCAGACATGAAAGAAACGTTTTAAATGAAATAGTAACTAATTTTGTTGTTGGAGGGCCACAGTGTCCCCTCCTCCACACACACACGACCTCTCCACATTCAGACTCCTCCTAAGTTTCGGGGAATTGCATTTTATCGGCACTTCTCTGGCTCTCATTGTTCGTGAGAAAATGCTAACACGCCGTGTCTGAATTTCGCTACGGTCTGTTTCCATAAATTGTCACGTCTGCACAAATCACTACTGTGAGTGTACATAAATTTCGCTCTTAGGGCGATGTTCCTACTCAGCCTTTCACCAGTTGACAGTGAGGAGGGGCACTTCTTGTTAGGGGAACAATGCCACGCTGGTTTTCTGGAAGTTGGCTCAAGTCGGTAGCTGACCCGCCGGTCACCGTGTCGCTGGCAGTTTACGTCAGCACAGAATATAATTGTTACCTGCTGCTCACAACCACACTAAACAAATAATGTAATCGTAATGTTCTCATACTATTACAAGCGATAAAACAAAACAAAAAAGTGCCAGTAAGAGAGCTGGTAATGTTATTTAGAAGAATGGATCTTGACAACACAGAGAAAGATAAACCAAGTTATTACAGAAGCCCATCAAACGAGATTGAATATACAAGTTGTACCATTTAAGCTGCTACTGGGTCCGCTACAGAGGCTGTGTGTACGTACTGGCGTGTTGCCCTGAAGGTCAAGCAGACACTCAGGACTTGTGATCTCGAGGGTCAGAGTCGTCATACAACTTGTATGAGCTATCGACTGGGCCGGCAGGATATGTTGCGGCCCTAAAAGAAGTGGATGTACTACTGCGCTCACATATAGCCAATAAACGTGACCAGAGGGCTACAGTCCTCTAGAAGTAATACTTCCACAAGTAGTGAGTCGTGTATCCAACAGGTGGGTACCTACGCCATTTTGCAAATTACAAAAATACAGTACATTACAACTTTTCGTGTGAGTTAATTGTGAGCTAATTACTTGATTCATCTACCGGTTCTACAGACGGTAAGCTAATTGTGAGCTGTCGAATTGATGTACTTGCCCAATTAGGTTGTAGTTAGCTGTACACCTGTTACTGGGAAACAGGATGACAGTCAACTAGTGTTGCCAACTTATGTAAACAAAAGTCCCTAGACCTGGTCTCAAAACTCACTAGATTGCGGGATATTTAAAACTAAAAGATTCGCTAGAAATCGCTAAATAAAATAAAGGAAAATGGCAAAGTAAGTAATATAAAAATTGTCGCGAAAAGTATTCACGGAGATAGCAAGATGCATTAAAGAACGCAAAAAGTCGTATTATAAAATAAATACGCGGCCCGGAGAAGCCGGAGTGTTGCAGCAATACGATTTAGACAGCGCTTGCGAACAGATCAACAACGTCATTAGGCATGGAAGATACCAAGAGAAGTATCCGGGAAGCCGCCACCGGGGGCCCGAATAGGTGGATAGGCACGTGTAATGCAATGTGACCAGTGGAAAACATAATGAAGAAACCCACTTAGCAATGTGAGAGGGGCTCAGAAAGGGGATGCTTCTAGAACAAATCTGAGATACGTCAGAGGTTGGATGATATAAAGGAGGCACTGAAACTAATGTGAGGCAGTTAGTTAGGGACCAACCGCCAGTGAGTCCATTGGTTCTCGTGGAGGGTTTCTACGCAAAGAAACTCTTCCGAAAACTAAATGGAAGAAGAAAGAGGCTGCGCAGGAAGCAACAACCAGCGGCAACAGAGGACTGGCAGGTGGCGGGAGGCAAAACTGTTGCTTCTACAACCACAACGCTGCAGACTCCAGGGACAGAGGCACCAGGCTTCAAAATCCCGGAGCCCCCAGCGCAAACCAGCCCTCAGAGGGACGACGCTGTGGCAGACCAGGCAGCTCCAGCGTCGCCCACGCCAGAGGAAGAAGAGGAAGAGCCAGCACCAACCACGGAGCAGGGTCCTGTCCAACCCGTGGTGGCGGCTTATGAGGGTAACTGGGGTGGCCTGTATGTACAGCTCCTGCTGGCTACAGAGCTGCCTCTGTTCTGCTGGCCTGTCGAGGGAGGCCTGCAGATCCTGGCCTCATGCTCCGCCGACCTGATGAGGGCCACCAGCCTGCTGAGTGACCAGGGCATCGGCTGCGACATGGTGCAGCCCAGCCCGCCGAGCCAGCCGTCGCCTGTGGCCGCTACAGCACTGCCGAAAGAGAGGACTAGGAAGGCTGCCAAGAAGAGGCCTTCCCCGCCCGAACTCCGGCAGTGTTTTAACTGCCAGCTCCATGGTCACGAGGCAAAGGAGTGCAAAAACCGACGCAGATGCACCAGATGTGGGGCTGACCATCGTACTGCCGAATGTACCGTAGCCAGGGAAGAGGCTGTCTGCTGCAACTGCGGACTAAATCACGCAGCCTGTTTCTCTGGCTGCGAAAAGAAGCAGCAGCTGAAGGCGAAGTATCGCCCTAAAGCTTCCACGGCGCCAAGGAGAGACCAGCAGGAGACCAGCTCCACCAAGCCACCCCACAGCGACCGACCGGCGACAACGCGCGGGCTCCATACGCGGGCCGCACCGCGTCGCCAAGAGCAGCCCACGACGGGGAAAAAAAAAAAAGCTCCTGGGTCCAGTCGGCAGCCAGCCGGCCACTGTGATGGTCGACCTGCCGACCACTGCCACTGCCGTACCGCACCCAGCGACCAGCTCACGGTGGTGGTTACGCTGCTCACGCAGCTGATCACCGCCCTGATGCCACGTCGAGAAAGCATCAGACATCACTAACAAACCACGACTTTGACAAAAAGCCATTCTCCAAAAAAGCATATCAGACAGCAGTAGTAGGGTTTTACCCTGGAGCTGCATTATCAACATGGCATAAGCCAACCGATGACGCTGACGAGTGGGGTTGGAAGCTGTCCGGAGCGGGGCACGGCAGCTAGACTAGCAGGACTTCGACTCTCGCCTTCAGGCTTCATGAGGAAGCAGAACTTAGGCTCTGGCAGGGGCTCGGTCGCCAGAACTGGACTAAGTCTCTGCCGCCAGTAGGTCGACTTTCTACAATAGTATGCCATGTAGGAGTTGAACTTAGAATCCAGAGCTCGCGCCTCGCTTAGACTTTGATTTTCTTAGCAAGCTTTATAGACGGAACTTAGGTTACCAGATGTAAGTCGGTCTTCGTGAGCTGCAAACTTGTCTCTTGTAATTCTTGTGTGTGTTTGTTTTTATTTCTACCAGTTATTCCACTCCGAGTTCCCTTATCTGAAAACCCGAATCCCACTTAGTTTTGAGACTTCAAAAGGTAACTTTAGACAGTCTCCTCTGAGCTCTCATCTTCCGAACCGCTCGCGGAAGTAAAAGCCAACCAGGACGCAACAAAATAATTTAATAATTAATTTTTTCATTAAATTAAACATAACATTGTATTAAAAATCAGCATTATATTTCTTAAATCAGTATTTCTTCTTCATCATCTTGGTCTGTCGTTGGAGTTGCAGAACTTGCAGATGTGGAGGGATGAGATGAATCGCCAGTCTTAGATCTTTACCAACTGCAACAATCACATCAGCCGGAAGCTCGTAACCGTATGAGTTTTTTTCACAATTTTTAACTGATTCCTTATAAAGGAATTCTATCACGAGTATTTACAGCTATCATATTTCTCAAATTGTTTTTAAAAATGTTCATTGTAATGAAAATTCTTTCTACTGCGACATGCGAGAGAGAAAGTGATAAGATATGGATAAATTAGATAACTCCAGAAAGGTATTTATTCCAGCAGCATTCTTGTATTTAGTAAGCCATATTACGTTTGCAATACTTTATGTACGCCATTATTTATCGGAGTCATAGCAGAGGCATTACCTATCACATTTCAAATCAAGTTTTTTGAATATCACTAAAAATCGCCTACTTGTTGTACCACGCTAACTGTGGCGAGCGCGATCGGGCAGACCGCGTAGCGGACAAATGCTAAAGCCTCGGTCACAAGGGGCGATTTTTGCCGCTGCTACTTGAATAGCAGCGATTAATCGCTTCATGTGACATAACAACCGCTGCTACTGACTTTAACTGCAGCTATCAAAAAGAAGCGGCGATTTGATCTGAACATGTTCAACTCTCATCGCAAGTAGCGCGCGATTATGTTGGCCACGTCACACGCCGCCTCGTCTGACAGCTCAGTCGCTAGTATCTCAAAGGCGCGTGGTGGACGATAGGTTAACGTTCTGGTCTCGTATTCGGGAGGACGCAGGTTCCAATCCCCGTCCAGGCATCCAGATTTGGGTTTTCCAAGGTTTCACCAAATCATTCCAGACGAATGCAGGGATGATTCCTTCAAAAGGCCATGGACGAATTCCTTCCCGTTACTTGTCCCCAGTCTCATCCCGCCGTCGATGAGGAGTAAAGCCGTAAGTAAAAAAAAATTAATAATTAAAAAAATGGACCTTCGTGTGCCTGGATAATAGCTGCTAATATTCGTAGCGATCACTCGCCGCATCAGTAGCAGCGATAAAAATCGCACCGTGTGATGGAGGCTTAAATGTGATGGTTTGGGCATCACTCGCTATTACGTGTAATCTCGTCTCCTCAAGTATTGAAGACACTCTGAGCAGCAATCGCTTCATCAGGGAGGTTTTAGAGCGCGACACACTGCCTCTCCAGTAGTCAGCTCCGTACGCCATATTTCGGTAGGACAATGCCCGACCACATGTGTCGAGGAATGTGCAAGAGTTAGTGGGACGGACGTTCGGAAAAACAAGAGTTTGGCACCAAGGGACTCGACGATGAGGAATCGCAGTTGGTGCTGAAAACTCGTCGAAGTTACTAGCGTTTTATATTATAAATTCATAAGTGATGTTTAAATTACAATTTTACCAGCCGATAATATGAGGGAAGAAGAGGATTTACTAGATCTCACATGTTCAGCTTTTGTTTTACTGTAAGATACTGATCAGAAAAAAATTACGCTGTTCGATGAATTATATTTTCAAAATTAGGGAGTAGTATGGCGGTGAAATGCTGTTAACAAAAATACCATTTTATATTAAAAATTAATAATCAAGATTTATAGGGCAATCCGTAATTATATCTTACGTTTGGGGGGAGGGAGGGGGTCAATAAAGTTTGACATCGTAGGGGGAAGGGGGGGGAGTCATAAGATTGGTGACGTCACTTGTGTAATTTGTATCACTTTTTGATTCGCGGTGGTCACGTGAGTTCACGCTCGCTGTACCTCCGGTGTCGCACGGCGCCGCCGTTGACATACGCCTTTGAGGCTTTGACAAAATATCGCCTCCGCGTACTTATTTCAACGGTCGTGTGGCACCTGTCGTCTTCATCTTTCATCATAAAAAACCACTAGACAACACAAGCAATCAAATAAGAGACAACATGAGGTTTTGCCCATTACGAAGACTAGTCCTCAAATAAATACACGTGACAGGGAAGTTAAAAAAAAATGGCTTTTGGCTACGTGGCCATACAGCCAGCACTATGTAATTTTGTAGTTTGCAAGTATGTATTAGATCACTCAATGTATTATAGATTCTCCGTGGTATAGACGACACAAGACAAACACAACACTTAATTAAAACCACCCATGCCCGAGGCCGGACTCGAACTGGCTACCCCTGCAACGCGAGGCTAGCACGCTATCCCCTACGCTGCCGGGGTTGGCAGGGAAGTTCTTTGTTTGATAAACTATGACGATGCTATATGTTTGGATGATGAATGTCGACACATCGAATGTTCCTAACATTATCCAAATTGAGATCTACGTGTCTGCCATGTCAGTCATAAATAACATAAAATAATGGGTTCAAAGTCCATAGACACAAGATGATTATATTTTGTATCGTTCATTTGATTTGTTAAATTTTCTAAAATGTTTGATTCATTATTGATTTTATGAAGAAAAAAAAATTAAATAGAAATATACAGGGTGTTACAAAAAGGTACGGCCAAACTTTTAGGAAACATTCCTCACACACAAACAAAGAAAATATGTTTTGTTGACATGTGTCCGGAACGCTTACTTTCCAAATATTGTGGACGGCTGTGATACAATACGCCATTCTCCAGGGCTGCATCAGCGCATCAGGGATTCCATGCGACGGAGGGTGGATGCATGTATCCTCGCTAACGGAGGACATTTTGAACATTTCCTGTAACAAAGTGTTTGAAGTCACGCTGGTACGTTCTGTTGCTGTGTGTTTCCATTCCATGTTTAATGTGATTTGAAGAGAAGTAATAAAATGAGCTCTAACATGGAAAGTAAGCGTTTCCGGACACATGTCCACCTAACATATTTTCTTTGTTTGTGTGTGAGGAATGTTTCCTGAAAGTTTGGCCGTACCTTTTTGTAACACCCTGTATACATATTTTTTGAAATGCTGTTTTAATTTAATAATTTCAAAATTTAAAATTGCAAAATATCTGACGTTTTACCACGGGAGGTGGTCACACAAGTGTGACCACCTGTGACAGGGAGAAAGGGGGTGGGGGTCCTAAAATCATGTAAATCGTGTAACGTAATTTTCGGATGGTGGCTAATCCTGTTGGAAGCACACGGTGTCGATTTGAACACGTCATCAGCACTACTCCCAGTTTTGCATTTGCTTTCTTCTCTTTGCCTTTCACGGCGATGTCAACAAAGATTTCATTTTCTTCTTCACTTCTTGCACTTAAACTATCAAAGCTCACTTAATTTCCTCCAAGCGTCTAATCACTTCGATTTGTCTTTATAGTCACAGTTCGTAGGGTCCAATAAACATTTCCCTTTACGATAAAAATCGACCAGTCTCAATGCAGTCTCACCATCCCAATCCTTACTACGATGATTTGCAACGCAGTAATAAGCAATTGGTAAACACAAACCGTTCAGCAAAGCAAATAAGTAAATAATGAAACTTACACCCGTTATCAAAATAATGAAGCAGTTCGGCAACTACACCAGGAGTGGGAGGGGGAGGGGGGGGGGCAACTGAACGCCAACCCTCGTCAGTGTTCTGAATATCAACCAAGGCCAACAGCAAATCTCTGCCAACGAAGCGGTTGGCCGCCATTCGTTGGCCGTGATTTGTTCGATGTGCACGCGCCCTAAGGCTGCGTTACACTGGGCCAACGAATGACAGAAAATGTATTGGGACGAACGTTGGTCCCCAAAGCATTGGCGATCGGCCTCTCGTCTTCATCAAACCAAGGGATTGGGCTACGTGGAATTCCAATTGGCGCTGAAAACTCGTCGAAGTTGCTAGCGTTTTATATTTCAATGTAATAAGTACGGTTTTAATTACAATTTAACCGGCCGATATTATAAGGGAAGAAGATGATTTATCAGCTGTTGCATGTGAAGCATTTACTTTTATATAAGAACCTAATAAGAAAAAACGACGCTGATGGAAAACCTCTCTTTTCGAAAGTAATGGCACAAAATTAATGTCTTATTTTAAAACTGAACCGGAATACACGCTCTGTCATAATTTTCTTCCGGGTGAAAAATGCAGATTTTGATTTTTCATTCAATTGTAAGGGGCTCAAAATTTTCAAAAATGATACATACCTCTTTTAGAAGAACTGTATCGTGAGCAGAGAAATTAGTGGTCACTCTCAGATATTTAGCTTTTTTTTTGTTTATGGCTTTACGCCTCGTCGACGTCGAAGTCATTAGTGGTGGGAAGGGATTGGGGACAAGGAACGGGAAGGAATTCGGCCATGGCTTTTTGAAGGAAGCATCCCGCCATTCGCCTGGAGTGATTTGGGGAAACCATAGAAAACCCAAATCTGGATACCCGAACGAGGATTCGAACCCGCGTCCCCCGATTGCGAGGCCAGAGCGCTAACCGTTCACCCACCACGCTCGGTAAATATTTAGCTACCGCGCATTCGTATACCAGACGTCAACAAATATTCAGTTTTCTTCTTCACATCTCGTACATTAAATTCTAAAAGCTCACTTATTTCCCTCCAAGCGTCTAATCTCTTCAGTTTGTTTTTATGTTCACAGTTCGTAGGGTCCCGTAAACATTCCCGTTCACGATAAAAATCAATCAGTTTTAATGCGGTATCATTTTTCCACTCCAAACTCCAGTGTTTTCCAACAGTAGAATAAGAAATTCACTAACACGCACCCGGTCGACTAGGCAAATAACGAAATAGTAAACGTTGGTATGGCGTCTACACCAGGAGGGCGTCCCAAGAACAATCCAGCGCCAACCGTTTGATGTTACCGCCAGTAGTCTGAACCTCAGCCAAGGCCAACCACTTCGTTGGTTCCGATTTGCCTTCCTTACACACTAGGAATGTAACGGATATCAGCATCCGCAAGTCAGGGCCGGATTAAGACAGCGCGAGGCCCATAGCAAATGTGAAGAAGAGGCCCTTGAATTTTTCCGTCTGGGGAAAAATTGTAGAGCTGAAAAAAAAAAGGTCGCCGGCTAGCCTAGGTGCGGAGCCCCCCTATGAGGCGCGAGGCCCGTAGCATTTGCTACCTCCTGCTACGTGGTTAATCCGGTACTGCCGCAAGTGCGGAACTTTCGCGTGAAATCCTACATCCGCTTTTTCATCTGCATCCGCAATTTTTAATGCGGATGTATGGCGGATGTTTTTTTTACATTGCAATACATATTATTCTTTTCTTTTTATACGATATTCTGCCCATCGTCGCTTAGCTAACAACAAAGTAGTTGTTTTTCCTGACGATCTTGCAATAAAAGTAATAATGAACTGACCGGTGTTACTACCTAAGCGACAAGTTTACGAATTTGAACTTGTATGTGAAGTAAAGGGGCCTCCAACTTACTATAGGACATCCGTGTAGAACTACCGTGGGATGCGCTCATAGAAGGGGTCCAACAAAATGTTCCAAGAAATCTTTTCCACTCACACTTTCTCGCGACACACCATGTGTCTTTATCGCACAATCGTAGGATGTTTCTTCCAATAGCTTCCTCCAATATCCAAAGCTTGTTGGACAGCAAGGATCCGTTTTGGTTTCCTGGGAGTCCAACAACATCCAACATGTAGTCCTGTAACCCCTCTCATGGGCCATCAAGAGTGCTTTATCGAAAATCAGACCATCGTAGGTCCTACAAATTTGACTTTTAATGCGCCACTAGAGCGGTGGGAAGGCGAGTGGCGAGCATGGAACCGAACGTGGTGCGTGAGTGATAAGTGATAACACTCTGGGCTCGCATTCGGGAGGACCCGTGTTCGAATCCCCGTCTCGGTTTTCCGTGGTTTCCTCAAATCACTCCAGTCAAATGCTTCCTTTAAAAGGCCATGACCGAAATCCTTCCTGTTCCTAGCCCCCATCCTTTTCTGTCTCTAATGACCTCGACGTCAACAAGGCGTGTAACTACCATAAAAAAAAGAAGCATGGAGAAGGCGGTGGCGTGGCCTTGTGCTTGAAATAGGCGACCTGACCTGCGAACTCCACAAAGTTCATATGACAAAGATTGGTTTTTATACACGTGTGTAGTTATGTAAATAATTTAATTCACTTGTGAAATCATCCCACATTTTTTGTTGTTAAAACATGATTAAAAAAATAAATCAATATGGCAGTATTATATAAAAATAGATTTACTTATGAAAATAATAAAATTTGGCATAGAATATGTTCTTATTTTTATTTTAAATTTATTTATGATAAAATTTTAAAATCTAAATAATTATAAGTTTATTTTTCCACCTCCACAGATGCCAAACACTGAACATCCGCAACAGCATCCACATCGGCAAAAATGACTTCCGTTAAAACCCTCGTACACACTAAGCAAATCTGACCCAGCGAAGCGGTTGGTCGCCATTCGTAGTGTGTAGGCGCCTTTAGAACGAACTCCTTCCATGTCCTGCACGTTCGCATGAGATGGCGCCCATCGAACATGTCTGGGATGTGGTCCACTTGTTCGTTCTGGCCCTCTTGCAACCACTGTCGATGCTTTGTTCCCTACGGGCATATTGTAACACCACAGCGTTAATTACGTAAATATTTGCAGGGAAAAGTCTGTATTAATTTGTAAGTAAATATCAATTTGTTTCTGGATGTGTCATATCGCAGGCGCGATGTCGAATATCGCAGGAGTTTACACTTGTATGGTAGTGGGAGAGGAGTTGCAATGGCAGGAGTCTTGTTGTTGAAAGCGGTCGGGTGTTGGAATGTGTGCGCGTTGCTGGTGTCTGGAAGGCACAAGTAATGACTAAGTTTAATCTGAATAGTAGTAGTGTCGATAGGAGATACAAAGTTGTATCGCGCTAACCGGGCGCGACTGCTACGTGATCGGCAGTGAACAAGTTTAGTATGAACAGTAATCGTGTATCAACGTATCTTAAGAAACCAAACATTCAAATGTGAACCGTGTGTAAAAAGATGCTGTATATTGCGCGATAGTGGACAGAGCCACGTGAGTCAGAAATAACTTTCAAATAGACACATTGTTTGACCTGTAAATACGTGGTGCAGAACTGTATTTTAAGATCTGTTTATGTGAAGCTGTATTGGAACAGTGACTCACTTTAATCACTTGTCTTACCGAACTCGTATCTTCGGAGAAGAGTCTGTAAACTAAATTCTGTCTGGTGGCTATTGTTGGCGAAAGTGTTTTATGGTCAATACAACATTGTAAGCTGTGACGAAGCCGTCTCGGTAGCATAGGAGCTAGAGCGCTAGCTCCGCGTGCTGAAGGTCTCTGGTTCGAGCCCGGCCGCGGCCATGGGTGTTTAAGTGTTGTGTCTGTGAATCTATGAAAAATGCCAACAATCTTCGAACCCGCTGATAGTAGCACTAGGGACTGAACCACTTTGTGACAACTCTTTAAGGTGGCCAAGGAAACTCCTCGACCACCACTGATGTAAAATTAACTTGATCAAGAACAAAAACACCGGAGGTGACAGATCCAAATATGCAATACTCTCGTAAGGACTACCACTAAATAATATGGAAGGAGATGCACCAATCGCGCACAAACTTCCCCATAAGCTGCGACAACTGTTCGTTCCCAGGTAATTGATGTCTGTCTGTCTCATGTCCGTCTTGTGCTGTGTCTAATTAGCTAGAAAAATTCATACTGGAGATACTGAAAAAAAATCTGTGACGAACTACACGTATGTAGTAACTTTAGATGACCTACGTAACCTTTCTTTCAGCATAAACCAGCAACAGTGGCGAACGCGTCAAATTGAATCTATTAAATGTATAGTAACTGAGACTGCTACAGCTACAAACTCTAGAACTATAATTTCAAAATAGGCACAACTCTAATGAGGTTGTCAGAATATCCAGACTCTCTTTGATTGCAAGCCAAGACGTTTAGAGGCTTCACACCACACTGAATTCTCAAGGTCAAAGTGAGCGTCCAGATGTATAATTCTGTTTGTGTGTTGTTATGTCACTAATATGCGTATTAAATTGCACTGTAATGAAATATCCTCTTCTTGGTGTTACAATTTTCACATGCGGTAGTGTATAAAATTATTTGATGCATGTAGAAATATTTTGTACCATAATATGTGTGAAAGAGAACTGTAGAAGTTTGCAGCCGTTTTAATCCTAATCCTAATTTCTGGAATTAGCCTGCTGGTACGAAAATGTTACAAAATCCTTAAATTAGTGGGAGAGTGATGAGAGGAATTACCAAAGAAGCTAAGGAATTGGGTTACAAAACTTTGGTCAGACCAAAGCAATATCAAACTAGTAAAAATACTTTCGAGCATAAAAGTAGGGGAAATATTTCACTTGATGTCAAGCAGAAGAAACAACGCCATCTCTTTAGGATCGACATGATCTCATGATCTTGAATAAAATATGTCAATTGAAGCTTCTGACACGAGCTTTGTTGAATTAAAACAATATTTAAGTCATCTGAATATTTCAAGATCATGAGATTGCCTAAAATTCTGGATAAACAGAAGGCATTTTATTTCCGTGCTGTCAGAAATTGATTTAAAATATTTGATAGCTTCTGTCACATATGTAGAATCTAATCAAGTTGCATCAATAATTAATCTATCATTTCCTAATAATCTCAGTAGTCTACCAGCTGTACCTATAAAACATCGACTACTTTTAATAACAGCTGCTGACACACACTGATACACATAACCTTCCAATGGTCTATGGTTGCAATTCATTTGTCATTTAATTCCCTAATAAATATACTTAACTAAAATGAAACCTGTGTAGCTAATTTCTGGACGACATATCTGGTGAAAATCAGTGTTATCGGCAAATGTATACAAAGGCGACACTACCAATCCTTTTCTCGAAGCGTTTGGAAGAGATCTAGGTCCTTCTACGCACGTAGGGATCTCATTGTCTGCTACATTCACTCTTACAGTTTGTATTGCATTCCTTATCACTGAAGGTAGCTCGCTGTCTCCATCTGGTTGTAAAAGTGGGGTCGTTAGGCTGTTTGGCCGCATTCCACCTTCACTATAGTCCCCAACGTACTTGGTGGTGACCGGCGAAACCGATATTATGTAATCGGTGCTGTACTAATGTAGCTATTCCGGTTGTCAACAGTAAAGTTTCGCGTACCGATGCTCGAACGAGCTGTACACGTCTAAATTACTTTATTTTAATCACGAGTTCGTTAAACAACGATTGCAACCGTAAACAACAAAAGATGAATGTTTTCCTTGATGGTTTTACACGTCAAGTCTTAATGAATCATACCCATCATGACTTTTGATTTTACTAAAAATTATGACATGCACAGTGGCCAAGTCACTAATTAAAAATATATATATATATATATGAGTAACGTCGTTTCAGAAAATGGAGACATGGTTCAGAAGACATGTCATTTTTACATAATTTGTTTTTATGACATTGATTTTTTTTAAAAACAATGGGTTCGATACTTTTTCTTCGATATATCGGAATATGATACTGATATTTTTTTTAAATATCGATATATCGAAAATCAATTTTTTTTAAAATAAAATATCAACAGTCTTAATGTCGACGCGCCATAGAAAAATATTAGCAACAACAACAATTCAAATGATATAGCGTCAGTCAATACTATCTTCCCACTGACAGCACAAGGCCGAAACGCTTGTGGTGAATAACATCATTAAATCTGAAATTACTAGACGGCAATTATAACACAAATATATTTGAAGCAGCTACGGGATGAAGCCACCATCGACCAACGTTATGAAACTAATTGAAATAGCTTTTTTTTTTTTTTTTACATTTCATTCCTCCCAGCAGAAGGCTGGGAGGCGGGCTGCTGGAGAGTCATAGGGACTCTTTTCAGCCAACTACTCTACGGGGAGGGAAGGGGGATGGAAGGTCGGCCGTGGCTGGCCTTGTAGGGAACCATCCCAGCATTCGCCTAAGTGTCTGAGGGAAACCACGGAAAACCTCAGACAGGATGGCCGAACCGAGTTTAACCCCGGTCCTCCCGAATGATAGGTAGGAGGCCAATATTGGCCTCCTCCCATCATGGTGCTATTTGTTTATATAATTAACAGGATACACATCGACTGCGAGAATCATGTTCGTTTCGTTAACCTCTATTCTGTTTGATTGAATTAACAGAATTAATGGAAAAAGTATTGCTTGAATTTTGATGGAGTTACCAGGTAAGAACAGCCCATGGTACTGAGGGTAAAACAGGGCATGCTTATTTTTGATGTGAAGTCGGAAATTTGAAAACACGCCTAATTTAGTTGTCTGTAGCCGACACAGAGTTTATCCATAATATAAACATTCCTCTCGTTTAAACTACGAATACATACGCTTTTTTTTCTCATCACGATCACGTTTATATATTCACATTAAGTAGAAAACGTGCTCTGTCCGATGGTTTAAGTACTTCCAGTCGTTGATATTTTTCTTACTTACTTTACTTTTCGTGTCCAGACACATAATGGTTTTGCCCAATGTTATACAAGTTGTCGATATTACTTCCTGTCTATAAGTCTTGGATTGTTGTTGAAACTAGGCACTGCTTGCAAGCATAGAGGTGGTCCATGGTCTGATATTCTCCACATTCACATCGGTCAACTGTCGTCATGTTAGCTTTTACTGGAGCCAGTCCTGTTCTTATACGGTTGGGGGTTCTCCATTTTACTCAGTCCAGTTTTATGCCAGAAGTTTCTTCCTCAGAGAATGGATATCAGTTTGGAGGATCGACATTTGTGCGATTTAGAAAAGGAGTCCTTAGACTTCTAGATGAAGGGCTTGGCATCCCAAACATGACTTGCCTTTCATGGAATCTTTTAATTTTTGGTTCAGCAAATCCAGATGCTTTGTACAGTAGGTGCATTTGGGTTGGTTTCAAGCAGCCAGTCACTATCCGACAAGTTTTATTCAAAGCTATATCTACATTGATCAGCTGGAACATTATGACCACCTACTTTATAGCCGGTATTTCCACCTTTGGGAGGGATAACAACGGCGAAGCGTACTGGCAATGGAAGCAATGAGGCCTTGGTAGGTTGCTGGAGGGAGTTGGCACCCCATCTGCACACACAAGTCACATAATTCCCGTAAATTTCTAGCAGGGGGGCGATGAGCTCTGATGCCACGATCAATCACATCCCAGATGTGTTCAAATCTGGAGAGTTATTGGACCAGCACATCAACTGCAACTCGCCACTGTGTTCTTTCAACCACTCGATCACACTCCTGCCATTGTGACGTGGTGCATTATATTGTTGAAGAATGCCACTGCCGTTGGGAAAAATGGTCGTCATGAAGGCGTTTACGTGGTCTGCAACCAGTGTACTATACTTATTGGCCTTGCACGAGCTCCACTGGACCTATGGATGCCCGCGTGAATGTTCACCAGAGCATAATTGAGCCGCCGCCAGCTTGTCTCCGTCCCGCGGTATACGTGTCTAGAAGCTGTTTCCCTGGAAAGCGACGGATTCACACCCTCCATTCGGTATGATGAAGAAGATATCGGGATTCATCAGACCATGTAACGCTCTGCCACTGCGCCAACATCCAGTGATGATGGTCATATGCCCATTTCAGTCGTAGTTGCCGATGTTGCGATGTTAACATTGGCACATGCTTGTGTCGTCGGCTGCGGAGGCCAATCGTTAGGAGTTTTCGATACACTGTGTGTTCAGACACACTCGTACTCTGCCCAGCATTAAAGTCTGATGTTAGTTCCGCGACAGTTCGCCGCCTGTCCTGTTTTACCAGTCTGCCCATCCTACGAAATCCGACATCATGAGGGCTGGTGGCCCAACTCCTCGACGTTTGAACGTGGGTTCACCTTGATTTCACCTGTTGTTGAAGACATTCACCACAGCATTACTCGAACACCCGACAAGTAGTGTAGTTTCCGAAATACTCGTGCCGAGCCAACCGGGCCATCACAATATACCCTCGCTCAAACTCAGATAGATCACGCGCCTTTCCCCACTCTAAACACGGACAGCACTCTCACTGATACTACATGCACCGTGCGTGTGTCTGACTAGCAGTCATTCCTAGTCAGGTGACGTTGCTATCTCGTTTATATCGATAGTAAGTAGGCAGTCTTAATGTTCTGCCGATATGTGTACTTTATTTAAATGTGCGGTTTGGTTCCAAACAGAGCTTGCCTGCTCTGCAGTAGAAAAGCAGAGGCCTTTGGCAGATCTGTACAAGACCGCCTGATTCGCAACCCATTATGGCGGAAAAATCCGTCGTGATCGTTTTACACACACACCAGTTGCAATTAAGAAAATGTTTTGGTCGCCACTCTACCGAAATAGAGAATATTTTGGGTAATGGATGGGCACACTACAGGTTATATTACCACATTGAAACACAAGTTGATGGTTTCCTAGTTACAATGTTTAATTACGTTCAAATCAACTATGAAGGTCACCCCGACACCATGCCAAACGTTTAACCGTGTCGAACATCAGACAACTTATCCGTGCTGTTGCAGGTAAAAACCATCCACGTGGGAACTATTCACAAGTTTCTCAGCACACCTTACAACCACACTACATTCAAGACCACGTTGCGCTGTTGTCTTTTTCACATATATACTTCTTCAGCCAGCATTATCGACACTCGACATATCGATAGTCGAAATATCGATATGAGAGGCTTTCTACGTTACACAATTTACTGCAACATAATTTTTTAGGATATTGTTTCTCGTGTGACCTTTAGCTGCAGTTATTTGGCAGTGATTTGGCAGTGATTCTTATAAGTATGACTTTTATCTGTAGCGACAACTAAATATTTTGGCTAGTCTGTAAGTTCCAGTGAATGACTTTCGCGTGTAACATTTAGTGTCGCTAATAATATACTCGATTCTGGCTATGGTAAGCACACGGGCTACGGAAACTGTTCACCATCGACAGAGTAGACTACCACCGAACACGTCGACCCGTCCAGATTAACAAGTAAACCAGACGATGTTACTGGTTCAATGTACAATTTTCTATATCATCTTATTCCTTTAAATTCGAATTCGACACAACTTAATGTGGACTACAGGCGCACATTTGACGACAAGGAGGGCTTACGCTACCTATTTTCAGGAAAATGGGGCACCATTGCTCAAGAAAACATTCTTTTAAGAAAATACTAAACACGCCCACACACAGACGCACACGAAAGTCATGCCTCAAATTATCAGAAGAATTCTTTCACACTGTTGCTTGCTGAGAACGAAAATTAGCGAAATAAATGATTTATCAGCCCAGCAAGTTCTGGAGTTATTTATTTAAACTTCAAAACGATGTAATTAAGAAAAGCTATCAACACCTCCCGTAAAGTTAGGAAAGATAATTATGTTTCAATTCCTATTTTGTAAAAGCTAATTTCACTGCAACTTCCTATATTATCGTCATTTCAATTTGATGACAAAGTTTTAAATTGTGTATTCAGAAGTCTGGCGGCGGGTTTTAATAACAAACAGTAGCGCTCTTGAAAGGTCGTCTGTTTAAAATTCGTCTCTGTTTGATATTTATTTCACTTTTTGTGCTTAATTCAGTACTTGGGAACTAGTTACAAATCCCATCAAAGTTTTGCAACTGCTTTAACAGCCAGCAGGCATTTCTCGGATACGACGCGCGACGAATTTAAACCTCGCCTCGGTTTCATATACGCTTGCTTGTTGACATCGTTAATTACTGGCTGCTCCGCTAGGTTCTCTGTGTGTTTACAGGTTACTCGCGGCGTGTTTACACAGGCCACATTCGCGAGTTCAGATGTAATTTCGTTTCTATGACGACGAAGTTTACATTTTATGTTCGGTACTTGTCGGGATATCCCTCTCGGGTAATGGTGTGAATTGTTATCATTTCACTATCTGCCTTTTGTTGTTTCGCAGTCTGTATTTGTTGTTGTTAGTCGTCGTAGATAGCGTAGGACCACTGTGATGGTTTCAGTTTGCTTGCATCCATATTACAGTCCTGTCTTGGGTAAGATTGATCTTAATTAAGTGCTGTGTTTGTCCAAAATGTTGTGCGAGCGAATTTCGAATCACTACAATACATACAGGGTGTCCAGAAAAGAACTCCCTGATTTCAAAATTAAATATCTCGAAAACAAAGATCGATAGAGGAATGCAGTAAACGGTATGTTTATTGTGACAGCTGTAAGAAGTGTATACAGCTGTGTGAAATAATAGTTACAAAAGCTGCTAACAGATGGCGCTGTAATCGCCATACGTAATGCCTAAATAGTGATCCGAAGCTCAGGGTAGTGCCAATGGTGAACATTTTGAAAACATTGTGATGTGATTGTTTGTAAAGATTGTTTTCATACGATTATTTCACTTATGTATGCTGATGTGAGCTGTACAGCGTACAACGCCATCTGTTAGCAGCTTTTGTAACTATTATTTCACACTGCTGTATACACCACTTACAGCTGTCACAATAAACATACCGTTTACTGCATTCCTCTATCGATCTTTGTTTTCGAGATATTTAATTTTGAAATCAGGGAGTCCTTTTCTGGACACCCTGTAGGTCTACAACTAGTATAATCAGGAGCATGAGATTCGTAGGGAATGCATTTTTTTTTTTCAAGTAAAGACTTCATCAGGTCAGTTAGGCGATATTGCGACGGGGGTGAATCTATGAGTTCGCAACTTCCTGTCACCCGACATGCTATGACGAGTTGCGCGTATGAGTTTGCCTAACCAGATGCTAATGTTAACATTATATCTATAGCTACAAGTACGACGTGTCGCACTTTTTTTTTTTTTTTTAGTTATTACTTTGCTAGGTATTGGTTACAAAATTCGAAGATGTATGGTACTAGGTGCAAAATAAAATTTGTATGAACCAAGGTATCAATGCCAGGTACAAGATACAAGACACAAAATCAAAGTGTGTTACAAGATACAAAGATTTAAGATGCAAGATACAGACTTCTTGGATGCGAGATACGAGATACATGCTTCTTATAGTCTGTTTAAATGATCACTCACAATGCTTGCAGCATGGTCGTTCGGTGAATTGTGTTTTCTTTGGCAGTCTTCTCCTGCGCTCTTCCGGATTGGCGCCCCTGTGTGTGTTGTCACTGGATGCTCGGATGTCCACCCATTACGACCGACTGCCGTATGAGCTGACATAACGGGGAGAAGTGGTCGCCTTAGTGAATTCTCTCTCCATGAAGGAAATGTAGTTGCTGTATTCTTTATCGTGAAGTTGATAAATATGTAGTACTGTGTGGCCTAGCAACCATGTTGCGGCATTTTGTTTCCATGCTGGTTTTCGGGTCTTATCCGGTCTGAGGATTTCTTGTAATGAAGTTGTGGTTCCGTCCAGCTGTGCTATCTTGTATTTCAGCCATATCCAAATGCGCTGTGCTTCGCCGCACGAGAAGCGGTGTAAAAGGGTGTCTGTGTTGTCGCATTTGTGCCACCTGTCAGTTGCCGAGAGATAAATCCAAAAAAGTTTTTCGTTTGTCGGTATTAGTTCGTTAGTTGTTTTATACCATGTGGACATTACCTCAGATGGAAGGTTTTTGTTAAAAATGTTTCGCCAAACTTGGGGCCAGTTAGTGCGCAGATACTTTAATTCAATGTTGTTTCTTTCGGTCATTGGTGAAAGTCTATTATAAATGACCCTTGTTGTTTTGGATGGAGGTGGATCTAAGCTCGTTTCGAAATAACTTTTTTCTAAAAAATAGATTCTCAGCTGATTTAAGTTCTTCCCTATATTTCCTATGTAGACTGGGGCTTTCGTGCATTGTGTTTTGTAGTGCTTCATGACTGAAGTTGTGAAACTGGAGTCGTTGTTGTCTTTCAGCTTGTCTATTGCGTGTATCAGTAAAGCTTTGCACCTGGCTTTTACATTGATGACGTCCAGGCCTCCCTTTATTTTTGGTCGGGTTAGCATTTCAAATTTTATCTTGAATATTTCGTTTTGACATACGAACCAACATAAGGCTTTTTGCAGATTTTCCGCAATGGGGTCAGGCGCTGGTAACACATGGGCTAGGTAGCTTATTTTGGCTAGGATGCAGGTGGTTATCATCCTTGATTTTGGGACCATGTTGAGGCTTCTGAAACTGTGCGCTCTCAGAATTGCTCTTACTTTATTCGAGGTATTTCTCCAGTTGTTTGTGGACATTTTTTGCGGGTTTTCCTCGAGTATTATTCCTAGGGATGTGTGTTTCGTAACTTCGTGACCCAGAAGATTGTTTCCCGGGCCTGTGAGTCCTTCACCAATGTGAAGTTGTGCGGACTTTTTAACGTTTACTCTTGCGTTTGTTGCTCGCTCGAAGAGTTTAATGGCGTTTGTGATTTTATTCATGTCATCCTGTGTAGTGACATAAAAGCCCACGTCATCTGGTTTTTTTTAATCTGTTTAACGTCTCTCTAACAGCGAGGTCTTTAGAGACGGGAAAGGATGGGAGGGCAAGGAATGGGAAGGAATTCAGCCGTGGCCTTTTCAAGGAAGCATCCCGGCATTTGCCTGGAGTGATTTGGGAAACCATGGAAAACCCAAATCTGGATGCCCGGACGGCGCGTCCTCCCGAATGCGATGCCAGAACGCTAACCGTTACACCACCTCCCCTCGGTCCGTCATCTGCGTATGATCGGCAGCTTACTCGTTTTCCGTCGAAAAGGTAGCCATTGATGGTTTTGTCTATATATTTTAGCAGAGGTTCTATTGAGATGCTAGAAAGTATCATTGACAGAGGGCATCCTTGTCTTACGGATCGCGTTATTCTGAAGGATCTGGTCAATGTGACGTTGATTAGGAGTTTGGAGGAAACATTAGTTGTTAAGTTAAACTTACACCTAAACCAAATTTTCTTAAGGCTTTTAGCAGAAACTGGTGATTCACGCGGTCATAGGCTTTTTCTAAGTCAACAAAATAGATTGCTGCGCGGGATTTTTTTCCAGCAGCAATGGAGGTGATATCTCTGTATTCGTTCGTGGCTTGGATTATGCCTCGTCCTGGTATGGGGCCTGATTGATGACTACCGAGAATCCTACTTAAAAATGGTTCTAGTCTTTTCTTTAGCAGTTTGAAATCTGAATTTAGTAGTGTAATTGGACTCAGGTGTCTCTCCTCTTTGGTTTTGCCGCTCTTTGATAAGAGCACGATTATCCCTTCACTGAAAACTTGGGGTATAATGCTGATCCGTTCATCGCTTGGAATAGTTTCCTGTTTATCAGAGACCAAAACATTGAATAAAATTCAACTGGTATTCCATCAGGCCCGGGTGATCTGTTTCTTGCTGCCTTCCTGATTGAGAGTTCCATCTCTTCAGGGTCAAAATCTCTGGAGAGGTTTTCCCTTTCACTTTCGGAGATAACACTGTTGATGGGTTCTAAAAACAGTTGGGCTGCTGTTTCATCATTTCCTTCCTCTGTGTAGAGGTCTGAGAAATACGACTGTGCGGCGTTGACGATTTCCCTTGAGTTCTTAACGTATCGCCGTTGTTGTTCTTTATCTCCGTGATCAAAGTCTGATCTCTTTTTTCTGGGCTCTCTTTAAATGATATAGAGAAGCAGGTTCTTCTTCTACTATATCTTTAGGCTTTGATCGTAACAATAGACTGTTTGTGCTGCTTTCCTTAAGCCTAGTTATTTTTGCCTTATATTTTTTTAATCAGTGCGAAGGTGGTTGGGTTTGGGTTCGTGTCTGCATACAGTTCTCGTAGGAATCTATAGTAGAATTCGATAGTCTCGTTCTGCCAGTATCTTTTCCGTTTTGAGTAGAGTATTATTGTTTTGCGGAGATATGGTTTTGCTTTGAGTAGCAATCGTTCCAAACTATTTCTATATTGATGGCAATGTTGCAAGGAGCACTGTCAGGCGCAATGGATAAGGGTTTTAAGCTCTGCGTCGTTTAGTAATGAAGTATTCATTTTCCAATACCCTTTATTCCTCCTTACTGATTGAGGCGGCATTTTTATGTGACACAGGTAACTGCAGTGATCTGAGAAGTTTATAGGAGCTATGTCAGTGCTACATATTTCACTTGCTAAGTTACTGGTTACGTATATTCGATCTAGCCTACTGCCTGATGAGCTGGTGATATATGTCAATTTCTGGAGATCTCCCTGGGTTTGTCTGAATGTGTGCACGAGGTGTAACCCGTTAATCAAGTTTTCTAGTTCAGGGCATCTGTTGAAGTTCGGGTGTTGGTATATGGGGTGAGTGACGCAATTAAAGTCTCCACATGTTATGATTTTTGTCGGTTTATTCCCGAGAAGGAAAAGCACGTTGGTTTTGAAGAACATTGATCTCTCTTTCCTTTTGTTAGTTCCTGAGGGTGCGTAGACGTTGAGGACCAAGATTTCATTTATAAAGACTGAGATTCCCCTTCCCGTTTCCAGGATATCAGCATTCCTGCAGAGGATGCCATCTCTGACTAAAACTGAGGTTCCTGTACCACCATCTGGGTAGGAATTTAGGAAGAGGGTAAAACCGGTGATACGCAAATATATGAGGATGACTTCTTGGAGCAGTGCTATGTCAATGCAGTTGTCGTACAGGTAATCCTTTAAGCTTTTCACTTTTAACGTAGTGGTGAGTCTATTAATATCGATATCCGATTTTGATAGTAGGCATACTTAGCATGCGTATGCTTCATAGCAAGTCGGTCTGATGTGTCTGCGGCTAAGGCGCTTAGTTCCGAAAGTTGTTCTCTCCGGTCGTGGTTTCAAATCTCGTGGTGAGCAGGAAATATCAATAGCTGTTTTTGATTATACGAGCTGCGTCAAGACGTTGCGTGGTTCTGAATCTACGTTAAATTGAAAGCCCCTAAGGAAAGCGATTGGCTTTACTACCTCTGACAGAACAGCTTCGTACATCTCCTTCGGGGAGACTCGACCAACATTGGAGTTGTTGACTAAGTTAGGTTTTTGAAGTAAAAACTTCCTTCGGCGCTTTGGGCAATTTTTGGATGGGTAAAATCTTATGAGTTCGCGTCACCGACATGCTAATGTTAACAGTATATCTGGTGCGGTCTGGTGGCTCAGTGGTTAAGGTGCCTCAGTGGGGAACGAAAGATCCCCGGTTCGTATCCCTGTCTCGGCAGGATTTTCATAGACCCTTAACCGGCCTACACCTCTGGCACAGCTTGTTGTGTAATGTGAATTACGCTAGAACGCTTGCTGGGTCGGATTCATCCACATCTACACCCACATCCATACTCTGCAAATCACAAATACTGTGGGTGGCAGAGGGTGCTAAGAACCAATCCTAATTCTGTGCATTCCAATCCTGAACAGAACGAGGAAAGAAGGAATACATAAATGAATCAGTATGGCATCTTATTTTTCGAATCTGTCATTGCGACCCAAATAGGTTGGCGGAAGAAGTATTTCGTTGCACTCGTAAATTAAAGATTTTCGCATATTGTCCAACAAATTCAAACGAAAACGACGTCGTCTGTCCACCAAATAATCCCAGCCCAACCCACGTTTCAGCTCTGCGACACTTACGTAAGGACTGTAACTAGCAGTCACGAATCGATCGGCTCTCCTCTGTACTTTCTCTAATGTGTCAATCAATCCCTTGCGATATGGATCCCAAATTCCACAACAGTATTCCAAATGCTGACGCACTAGTGTTTTGTACGCTATTTCCTTTGTATGAGCATTACAACTTCTCAAAATACGACCTATGAATCGTAGTTTAGAATTAGCTTTGCCTACGACGGAAGTTATGTGCAAGTCCCATTTCATGTTGCTTTGTACTGTTACACCTAGATACTTCAGGGAATCCACAGTGTCAACAACTGAATTGTTAACTTTGTACTCGTGAGCAAACGGGGTCTTTTTATTACTTATTTGCATTGGCTTGCACTTTTTGCAGTTAAGTGTAAGCTGCCATTTACTTCACCATTCCGAAATAACATCCAGATCGCGCTGTATTTCTAAGCAATTGTCGGAGCACCTCACTTCCCTATAAATAAGTGCATCATCAGCAAAAAATCGCATCCTGCAATTAACGTTGTCACCGAGATCGTTTATAAAAATTAAGAAAAGAAGTGGTCCTATTACACTACCTGGAGGAAGTGTAGGTTCGCTGTACCTGGTAGCACTACCAGGTTAGGTAAAGGCGGCTAAGACAGGGGCGGAATGCGCAGCCAATAGAAATCCTGTCACCAGGTAATTACATCCTCACTGAATTGTTAGTCTGTAGTATATTTGTAGGTGTAAGTATTACGTGTTGCGCGTATGATATTTAGAGTAATAAGTTTTCACTTCTGTGAGCAGTCCTCAATGACAGCGATTTTTGTTGTTAATTATTAAATTCTTCAAGCCCTGGAGTTAGAAACCTCTCTCATCATCAGCACTTGGCTGACAGGGTGGGTGAAATGATGGTGCTCAGTTCCTAATCGCCATAATGTGCACCAACTTCCTGGATTAAACCCGTAACCTCCGGGCAATGCGGATGGGGTGAGAGCACACGATACTATTGATGTTGATTCATTAGTCAGATGGGGACGTTAAGCTTGGCAGTATTTATATTCTTTCGTGAGAGTAGGCCTGAGTGGACAGACACCATATTTTACTCTCTTCTTTCTACACCATTAATTAATTCACAACTCATCACACTCGTCCACACAAAACAGTAACACGTGCAACCATCTCCATCACTACGGAAGGCGAGGGAAAATCACCCAGAGGAGTTTTTCAAATAGAACACGCTGGGTCAGCGATAGCGCTCTGGCACCGCATCTGGGAGGACGATGGTTCCAATCCCCGTCTGGCCTCCCTAATTTCGGTCCCGAAATCACTTCATGCCAATTCCGGGGTAGTCCCTACAAAAGGCGATGGCCTTCCTTGGCCCAGTTTTTCCCCGCATCTGATTCTCGGGACGTCGAATAGCTGTAATTTTTTCTGGCTTTACGTCCAGTTTACTTCTACATCTACATATATACTCTACAATTTGCAAAATTTTGGCTGGCAGAGAGTGCTCAGCACTAAAGCTAATCTCAGTTGTGCATTCCAATCCCGAATTGTACGAGCGAAAAAAGAATTGATATAAGAACAGTGCGGCACCTTATTTCTCAATTTTATCTTTCCTGTAATTCCGACTTAAATACGTTGGTGGACGAAGTATTTCACTACACTCGTAAGTGGCAGTGGGAGTACACATGTTTACCAATATAGAGATTAAACGAAACGTGCGTCGTCTGTCTACTCCTAGGTCATTGCTGACGGGGAAGCAAAGAACGGAAAAAAATTGTTCATGGTCATTTGAAGCATTCATCCAGGCATTCACCTGCAATGATTTCTGGAAACAATGAGAACCTGGTACTGACCTGCTGAAATTTGGATTAACTGCTTCCTTATAGAGTCCTCTTCACGTTTTCCACTCTCCTTTTCTCGGAAAAGTCGCTAGAAATTTAGTTAATAATGCTGAAATATGACATTGCAGCGCAGCTAGTAGATGCCGATGGCGCTGCGTAATCAATGATAATCTCTTGAAATGTTGGTTCAATCCTTTGTTGTAATATTTTCTCTCCGTTTTAGCTTCACTCCGTTGTAAAACGTCGCATGAAATTAACAGATACAAAATATTTATCCGAAATGCAGTTCAAAAAGGCTAGCCATCTTAGAATCGATATAAACAGTCAGAGATAATCGATTGCTTCTGTTGTAAACAAATGCGCCGTTTCGGAGATGGATGCCGCAGAACGAATTTCCCGTAAATTTTTTACTCTTGGTCCAGGCCGAATTTCAACCTAACCACGATCACAGTGATAAAACGAAGCTGTTTAGGTTGATTTGAGACCTGTACCGATAATTTTTGTGTCATTTTTACAGTGCTGCTAACATTTCGCCGTTGCGGAGCGTCCCACATTTCGGCATTTTTAATTTAATTCGTAGCGACTTTTCCGAAAAAGAAGAGTGGAAAACGTTAAAAGGACATTATAAGGAAGCAGTTAATCCAAATTTCAACAGGCAATTCCAGTTTTCGGATTGTGGAGAAGATCCCCCTTCAATCAAAATATCGATAACGGTACCTGGATTCGAACACACGTCCTCCCGAATACGAGGCCAGAGTTTTACCGCTCACCCAACACACTAGGTGACGAGGAACAAAGCCATAAGAGAAAATAAAGTAAACATCCTAAGAAAACTGCCAAGGAGTAATAGCTCTCTGCTGAGTCGCAGGGTGTCTGACATGATAGAGAACTCAGTGAGCGGTCTGGTGGCTCAGTGGTTAAGGCGTCTGACTGGAGATAGAAAGGTCCCCGCTTCGAATCCCTGCTTAGGCGAGGATTTTTGAATCCTACCTTCACCTCTGGCACAGTCAGCTGTTTGATGTGAAGTACGCCAGAACACGTTAAACTGCAGGTCCTCTGTACCTGGCAGGAGTGTCGTGTTAGGATGAGGGGGCTACGACAGGGACGGAATGCGCAGCTAATAGAAACCCTGTCACCAGGTCATTAAGAGCACACGTAAGTACTATGAACTTAGTTTTAAACAAAAATAAGTAGACTTCATGAACTTATAAATCTTCTGAAGTTGTTTCTGACGTAATTTTCAGCTAAGTATTAGTATTAAGCGTTTCTTACTATGTGGTGAAATACATTTGATAAAAGTTGCCAGATTGAGCATGATGGTTGAGAGGTAACGCTCTGGAGTCGCATTCGGGAGAACGCAGGTTCGAATTCCCGTTCAGACATCCACATTTCGGTTTTACAGATTTTTCTGTAATCGCTCCATGTGAATTCCGGGATTGTCCCTTCGAAAGACCATGGCTGAATTCCTTTCCGCTCGTTGTCCGCAGTCCTTCCCTGTATCTAATGATGCGACATTGTCGAGGCTTATAGTATTATTCAAAAAGATATCAGACGGTGATGCATTGAGGCTAACCCTAAAGTGTATCATTTGTTAAAACACACGGCATCTGCGGTAAACGGAGGACAAATGAGCAGTTGCTGGTGCGGGTAGAGCGTTAGCTATACTAGCGCCCTATATGCATCTTCTTACGGCGTAAACTTTGAGAACTAATTTGCCACGGAGTATGGCTGCCATGTGGCGGTTGATTCATGGATTTAATTTCGAGAGACCCGAGTTTGCTTAGACATCCCGGCCGCTGCGGCAATGGCTTCCCATCCTGAGGGACTGTGCCAGGAAATTAGGGACCTAACTTCAGCTGAGGACATGGACCCGAAGGAGAGTGACTCTCAAGTGCTGCCAGTCATCGGCATCTTTGAATCTGTCTGTCTTAAGTAAAGCGGGACATTCACAGTCCAACTTGCAGGACCTCGCTGTCAGATTACCGTTGGATACTATCGTTAATTCATGCTCTCACACAGGGTCCAAACAGATATTCCGATTATTCTTGTTCCCTCACACCGCCTGGCGCTATACAAAGCGAAAACACCATTTGGTAGGAGTCAATGTGCGACGATTTTCCCAATCACGATCGTACTTATTATTATTATTGTTACTCGGCAGGTCACTAAAAGTGGATGGCGAGTGTGAATTATACAAGTCATTTATGCATAGGAAGGGATATACGGGATATGGCAGGAGGCGTCAATGGGCTATTGTGAGGAACCATCCCGGCATTCGCCTGGAGCGATCTGGGAAAACCATGGAAAACCCAGATCAGAATGGCCGCAGGGGTTTACAGATACATACATTTATCGGAATCTAAGTTCTCTCGCTCGATAACTCCTGCCTACTCCACTCCCTAATCGCTCGTGGAAAGAAAGAGTATACAAATGAATCGGTTGTGGCCCTGATTTCTATTATGTTCTCAGTCATTCCTAGATATGAAGGTAGCTGGTAGTAATATGCGTCTGCCGTCTTCCTGAAATAGGTCAGTAGTGAATTTTTTAATCAGCTACTGCCTAGAGCATCGCCTTCCGTGTTCCAGGTTTTCCCAACCAAACGCATTCAACATCGCACTTACGCTTTCCTTTCAGCTATATATACCTGTAACGAATCGGACGGCTTTTCTTTTTATCTTGTACAATGCCTCCATTAACCCCTTTTGATGGAGACCCCATACAGAACAACAATATTCTAAGTGCCGACGCAACAGAGGTTTATATGCAATTGATTTAAATTTCCGTGTGCATTGTTTTAAATTACGACGTAGAAATTGGAGCATGTGATTTGCTTTCCCAATTACCTTCTCAATATGTTTGTTCCGCATAAAATCATTTCGATTTGTTACCCCTAGGTATTACTTGAATCTACCGTTCTAAGGACAGTGCCATTAATTTTATATTTAGAGCTTTTTTACTTATATGCATGACTTGGAATTTTTTAGCGTATAACTCCAGCTGCTAGTCTTTCACCAAGCGTGGTAGGACGTAGGATTGGAGAGAATCGCGTGGGCCAGTGGTTCCCAATTAGTGGTACGCGGGTTAATATCTCGTATAAGGTAGTCAATAAGATTATTGAAAAAAAATACGCAAGCATTACTGTCGCCAAAATATTTTTAAGACAGTCAAACGTAATGTGTGTGTGTGTGTGTGTGTGTGTGTGTGTGCGAGTCATTAAGGACTTTACAACTTTGGATTAATATAGAAATTTGTTGAGATAATCCCCAGAATCGGTAGATGTGGTATTTTGTAGCAAACAATCTCAAGTTTGATGCACGTAGAGAGAGTGAGGTACACCATTCCGCCGCCTTGAGCGCCAGCGTAGTGCACAGTTAAAATGGCGTCTTTCACTGGTGTGGAACGTGTTCGCTGTGTGTTTTGGTTTCATGAAACGTACTCTGCAACAGCTGTTCTACGTAAATTTCACACCGATTACGCTAAGGAACCTCCAAGTAAGCCTACAATTTACTCTTGTCACAAGAACTTTGTTGAGACGGGTTGTTTCCTCGATAATCGCTTCCCAGGTTGGTGGACTGGTCGTGAAGGGCCAATCACATCGCAAGCTCGCTCCCCAGGCTTGACACCACTGGATTTCTTTCTATGGGGTTTCATTAAATATCGTTTGCATGTTCCTCCGCTTCCAAACAATGAGGCCGACCTGAAAAATCTACGCTGCCGTTGCACAAGTTACGCCCGATTTGCTGCAACGTGTGTGTTGACAAATTGATTACCGTTGGGATGTATGTCGCATGACAAATGGTAGTCACATCGAACCAAAATGACACTTGATACTTTTATGTGAAACTTGAGGTTGTTTGCTACAAAATGACACATCTACCGATTCTGTAAGTTATCTCAATAAATTTCTATATCATTCCTAAGTTGTGAAGTCCATTTTGACTCACCATGTATTACTGTAATGCTTTGGTTAGCTAAAATACGGTTATCACGATAGCAAAGTAGCGACAACATTTTTACTACTATTTTTGCACTATATACTTTTACAAGAGTGGATTTTTGACCATGACAATCCTGAAAACTAAACATCACCACCGACTCCAACTTGGAAGATAATTTAATGTTGACACTCAGTGATCAGCAACCAAATTTATCAGATTTGTACAAAGATAAACTTGTATATTTTTCCAACTAAACTTTTAAACATTCGTGATTATTATCGTTATTGTTATACGTTAGCACGTCGATAATCCGAACTGACTGGGACCGAGGCTGGTTCGGTTTCGATTCAGCTGCAAGGGGTACGCAGAGCTGAGCTCTTTCTTGAATGGTACTCGGTAAAAAAAAAACTAATTGGGAATCACTACTGTAGGTGTTGTAGGAGTTTTAAAACACAACACCTTCTAATATGATCCCAGTACCCCTTCACAGACTAAAAAATGTCGTACAACGGATCGTCATAGATCCTTCAAGTTGTATAATTTCTCAGTATCTTCAAACTGTCACATTTAATGAGTTTATTTTTTTTTACTAGTTGCCTGCAACAACATCGCATTTATTTTACTTAAGGCTTTACTCCTTGTCGACTTCGAGGTCACTAGCGGCGGGATGGAACTGGGGCCAAGTAATTGGAAGGAATTCGGCCATGGCCATTATAAGGAAGCTTCCCGGCATTCCACTGGAGTGATTTGGAGAAACAATGGAAAACCATATCTGGATTTCCGGACGGGGATTCGAACCGGTGTCCTCCCGAATGCGAGGGTAGAGCGTTAACCACTCACCCTCCGCGCTCGGTTTTATTGAGCTAATCATCTAAATGATTTTGCCCGTCCGCTGAGCTATTTCAATATAGACGGCGTCAGCCGAAAATTTGATGAATTCCTTTTCTGGACTCAACAGGGCAAAAATATTTCATAATTACGAAAATCGTAGATTTTGGGCGGTAGATGGAATAAGCTTTGGCAAGATGTCGGTGACTCTCGGACATCAAACAAGTCATGTTAAAGTGGACTCACTCCCGTCTGGCCTGGTGAACGTAAAGCGAATGTAATGTACCAAAAATTTAACTTCAGTCGGTCACCTCTTTCAACCTCCCTCCGAAACACGCAAAAGGTCAGAAAATATCTCAAAACTAACGAAATAACGCTCGTTTAACCAGAGGTAACTGTTTACCAGTTACCTTTTAATGCCCAGTATTTCCTAGATCAATATTTGTAACTAAAAGATTTCTCATTTTCATGATCTTTTTGCTAGTGCTATTCTGCTTTTAACATCATTCCTGCTTCGACCATCGGTTGTAATTTTGCTTCCCAAGTAACAGAGTTCACTTACTTCTCCTATTGCATCCGATCCTATTTTTATATTTAATCTGCTAATATTGGCATAGAGATAATATTTTTCGAAAGACTTAATTGAAAAACAATGCTATACCAATAAAACAAACAGAACCTACCTCGTCAATTTCAATACTGATTTACAACAATGCTCGACATGAAACCGTCAATTTTGTAAACATTACGTGCACTAAATAACAGAGAAATGGTTTGGGTTCCTTAATTAATTTAATCATTGGATTTTAACTACTAATATTTTCTTCTAAAGTGTAGAGGTTGAGGTGGGAAAACTTCAATTGTAATATTAATTTATGAATGACAATCTAACATCAATCAATCACGTTTGATCAAATAAAGTCAATTTGTTTCATTACAGCAAACCTTTAAACATATTACGGAGTCAACTAATCTGGCTTGGTGGTGAAGTGATATTAAAGATACATCGATACGATTTGGTATTTAAATAATATTCATTCTGTCACTTGGGAAGCAAAATTACAACCGATGGTCGAAGCAGGAATGATGTTAAAAGCAGAATAGCACTGGCAAAAAGAGCCTTCATGAAAAAGAGAAATCTTTTAGATTCAAATATTGATCTTAGAATTACAAAGAACTTTTTAATACTCTATGTGTGGAGCACAGCACTTTACGGTAGCGAAACATGGACTTTGGAAATACATTTGAAATGTAATGCTACAGAATGCTGAAAATTAAGTGGACAGACATTGCAAGAAATGAACGAGTTCTGGAAATGATGGATGAGGAAAGAAATTTGTGGAAGAAGATTGCAGAAAGAAGAGACAGTCTGGTAGGTCATATTTTGAGACATGCTGGATTGGTTAATTTGCCGGTGGAGGGAACAGTCGAAGGTAAGAACTGTGGAGGAAGACAGAGATTAAAAAATATCAAGCAGATAATTGTTGACGTGGGTTGTAAGGGATATGTAGATAGGAAGGGATGCAGGATTGCATCAAACCAGTCGAGGGAATGATGACACAAAAGAAAAATTTAAATGTAGAATCACTAAAAACCGCAGTTGTATATAAATTTATTTTATGCCCACATTTCTATAATTCCTTGAATATTCCATAACTGACCTTAATAACTTCTTACATTTGCATATATTTTGCAATAATGATTAATATGTGTTTTCCATTAATAAAAGTCTCTAACTTCATTTGCTTATTATATTGCACAGTGATGAATAGTACAGACGTTCTCTTCTGAAACACACAGTGGCAAATTTACTGCTTCTATCCTGAACAGAGTTAATGTTTACTCTCGATACAGCGACCGAGCGTGGTGGTGTAACGGTTAGCGTTCTCGCCTCGCATTCGGGAGGACGGCGGTTCGAATCCCCGTCCGAGCATCCAGTTTTGGGTTTTCCATGGTTTCCCAAATCACTCCAGGCAAATGCCGGGATACTTCCTTCAAAAGGCCATGGCCAAATTTCTTCCCATTCCTTGCCCCCCATCCTTTCCCGTTTCTAAAATGACCTCGCTGTTAAGAGACTTTAAGCAGTAAAAAAAAAAAAAAATCCATACAGCGTAACACTTATACGATTTAAGACCTCAACGAATCCAAGTACTATCGACTAACGAAACAGAAATACGACCTTTTTTAATATATATACATATATATCTGTCCTACTCACTCTTTAGCTTCGAGCAACACCAACAAAACACACACACAGACACACACACACAGAGATATATGTATATATATATATACTTTGGGCTTTACGTTATTTCGATATCGAGGTCTTTAGTGGCAGGAAATGATGTGGTCAGGTAACGGGAAGCAATTCTTCCATGGCATTTCGAAAAAAAATCCGGTTTTCAGTGGGAGTGATTTTGGAAAACAATGTAAACACCGAAATCTGGGTGTCGGATGGGGATTCGACCGGGTGTCCTCCCAGGTTGTTGGCCCTAGCGTTACGGCCACCCACCACATCGTGGGTGTGGCTGTTGATAAGCATGACACTGCTGTTTGAACAGCTGATGTTTGTTTTAGAGCTTACCTGTGTATACTCCGCTTGTACTCCATTTTACAAAACTGACTCCCGGATAATATACGAGGCGATAAATTTAGCTTCTCTGCTAATTCCCTCAAAGGGAAACCCTCTAGACGAGAACCGGCAGAGAGCTTATATTCGCGGAGATTTATTGCGTAGGGTGTACGGAGCTTCGCAGTAAGATTAAATCGTGTTTTCCAGAGCGCGTGCGCGCGCAAGTTGTGCTAGGTGGATTAATTACACGTCAGATGTTTCTTTCTTTAGACCCGAGTCACAAAGGCGATCAGCTCAATCACGACTCCGACTTCTATTTCTCGCGACGGTACTTTGAAATCAGGGTACAGTATCATTCAAATTACCAAGCGGTGTAACGGTTAGCGTTCTCGCCTCGCATTCGGGAGGACGGCGGTTCGAATCCCCGTCCGGGCATCCAGAATTGGGTTTTCCATGGTTTACTCCAGGCAAATGCCGGGATGCTTCCTTCAAAAGGCCATGGCCGAATTCCTTCCCATTCCTTGCCCCCATCCTTGCCCCCCATCCTTGCCCCCATCCTTGCCCCCCCATCCTTGCCCCCCATCCTTGTCCCCCATCCTTTCCCGTCTCTAAAGACCTCGATGTTAAAAAGAGACGTAAAGCAGTTAAAAAAAAAAAAAAACAAATTACCAAATCAGGTAAGACAATGAATTCAAAAACAAGTGTAGGTGATATGAGGCGTAGCTGGCATTAAGTGAGGGGGTGGCAGGGAATTGAAAAATTAAAAAAAAAAGTGAGAGTTAAATTATGGAGTGATTTCGTAAACCATGGAAAATCGATAAACCGGGAAAAACAAGCCCGCGTCCTCCTAAATGCGAGACCAGAGCCTAACTGCTCACTCACCACATAGTTGCAAACTTTCGAAGATGTTATAAGATGAGATTTATCTTTTATTCTAATATAATTTTTGGCAGTTTCTATTCGTTTTCTACTTGTTTCATATCGTTAAAATTAAATATCCGTTTGGGCTGATTGAAATAAGAAAGAAACACAACTAATTCTATTTATCGATTAAATTAGCGAACCCTATACACAGTGTAGTCCCTGTCACTTAGAAATTGGATTAAGGCTGTGAATGTTGTGCATCACAATTGACGCTCCCCACTTAAACTCACTGAAATTTGCGCAGATCACTTTTAATCGACGCTGCACCATCATTTTCATATATTAAACTGCGTGCGAACATGTTCATTTTAGGAATTCCTTCTAGGAGGAAACAATCTTTTATTCTTTGTATTTTTCTCTGTTTGTCTTGGATCTGAGCAACGCTGGTGAGACTGTAGGGCTGACAGATGTACGTCGTTTACCGGGAAGTGCTGCAGGTGGAAGAGTATCCGACAAAAGGAACTCAGCCAGCGTGTAGGACACAACAGCGGGTAAAGAATCCAGAGTGACAGGTCTGGAGATGGATAGCATCACCGAGTACACGACGCAAAATATACTTCCACTGGCTGAAAAGGAATTGATTCCCCAAACTTTCCTGTCTGTTTGAAGGGCTAGCCAATAAGAGTAAAGGTGGTATAATTCTTTAACGGGTTGAGAATATAGCTCTAATTAGCTAAATATCAATTTGTAACGTGTACATTAAGTATGTGTTGTATATGCAGCAATTATCCTCATCACGGTCGCCACATGTGATCTATTCGCCGTAATTCAGATTACCTATCTTTATCGTTTTAGATTGTCCTCGTTTCATAGCTATAAATACCCTCAGCTCTACTTTTCTTATTCTCTACGTCTGCAATAAATTTGGTACTGGATGTGAGGAAGGAAATCCAGATAGCCACTAATCGGACTCAAAAGTATGATTATTTCTAGGTTACAAGATGGTCTTTTCTAGTCTGTACTGAAATAAAGAGGTAATATCGAAATTATACAAACACTTGACGTTTATTCACAAGCCATTAAACATTAGTATTCGCTCCATTACACACACCAACAACACAATTAACTTCATTTGTATTTTAGCAGTACTGTATCTATTATATTACTTCGTAAGACCAATGACTTACTCACTCACTCATTTCAATAGCTATTGGCGGGAGAACGGTGACGTCATGCGCCAGCCGTCACTCGCAAATTAACAGCGACCAAATATTACTGAAAGTCAGAGATTATGTACACAGTTTAATAACTAAGCAACCGCTATGAAACTGATTGCAGAATAAATTTATTAAGTTTTCTTTTCGTATGATTTTATTCTTTAAAAAATTAGAAATACTTTACAGCTGAAAAAACTTGGAACTACAAGTAATTTTCAGTAACATGTCGCTAGTGAAAGTAACAGAAGAAAGTTAAAAAAAATTAAATTAGTTATGGTCTCTGCTGTAACCACGAATGCCAATTGTCATTCCGGCCTAATTACAATTTAATTAAAACTTTCGTTATTGTTGCTACTTGATCAAAGTTTATACATTATTTGCTTTATACGTATTTTACTGGCGTCTTTCGTTAATTCGTGTTCGCTGTACGTTAGTTGTTAGGTTATTTAATGTGGCCATCAGATCAAATATGTAACCGAATCAAGTTTTCTGGCAATTCATTTCTTCGGAATTGCTTAGCTATTTAATAACCTGTATTAAGTTCTCTTGCCGTTACGAACATTATGACCGAAGATTACAATATGAATGTTTGCACAGCCTCAGTCAAAAGTAACGTGGTGCTTTCGAAGCAATTGCGCATTTCCCACCCCTAAACACAAATTATTCAAATTTTGCGGAGTGAACTTTTGAGGTAAAATACAAGTTCGTATTTCAGTAATTCGAGTTTAACAACCATGACCTTTGAAACTATTATACGATAGCGTGATCGTCCTTTACCGTCTTTAATACGTCAATTAATACGCCTGAGTTCTTCAAGTTCAGGAGATTTTATTCACCTTGCCTTCGTTTGTACACCGAGCCTTCGTTTGTCCACCGAGCCTTCGTTTGTCCACCGAGCCTTCGTTTGTCCACCGAGCCTTCGTTTGTCCACCAAGCCTTCGTTTGTCCGTCGAGCCTTCGTTTGTCCGTCGAGCCTTCGTTTGTCCGCCGAGCCTTCGTTTGTCCGCCGAGCCTTCGTTTGTCCGTCGAGCCTTCGTTTGTCCGCCGAGCCTTCGTTTGTCCGCCGAGCCTTCGTTTGTCCGTCGAGCCTTCGTTTGTCCGCCGAGCCTTCGTTTGTCCGCCGAGCCTTCGTTTGTCCGTCGAGCCTGGGGAAGCTCCGTCGGTCACAGCTCGCCCGAGTGGGGACGATCGGTGATAGGAATAACCAAGCGAGTACGAGCGTGAGTAGACGGCAGTTTGCACGACACTAGTAAGTACTATGTGGCAAGCAGTAAGGAATCGTGCGGCTCTTCTTTGTACTTTCTCTACTCTGTCAACTAACCTATTACGAAACGGATCCCAAATGGCGCAACAGAAGTCCTAATCTGGACGCACGAGAGTTTTCTACACAATCTCCTTTGTATGTGCGTTGAAATTATCGCTTCATGGGGCTACCTGGGAGAACAACCAGATACCACATGTTCCTGCGGCGAGATCGAAACTATAGCACATTAGTTGTCATGCCCATAACTCGGGATAAATGTATCTCAATCAGACCTTAAATCAGGCAGCGATAAGGCCATCGCATTGGCGGAAACACTACCTTGCATCTGATGCTGCCATCGACACGGAAAGAAGAAGATTCTACAAAATTGCACCTGTGGATCGCCGCCTAGAAGTAGCTCTACCTAAGGCCGAAGTAATGTGCTGGTCCCATGTTGCTTCGTATTGGTACGCCCACATATGTCATGCATTCAACCACGTCAATAAGTGAACTGTAACGAGAATACACGTGATTGAACGGTTTCATAGAAGGAGCACCGTGGAAATTACATGCAAGACAGGCGATTTAACTGTTTGATATATATCGTCGAGATCAGTTTCCATTTTTTTTTTTTTTTTTTTTTTTTAAATGGCTATCGGCAGCTGAGGCCATACAGCCAGCTCAATGTGATTATCATAGCTTTCAGTGAATCAGTCATCATCCAGTGTATCCTCTAAGTATGGACACCACAGGACGGACAGGACATTCACACAGACACACAACACTTAACATCCATGCCCGCGGCCGGATTCGAATCGGCGACCTTCGGCACGGGGAAGTTTCCAGTTGTACCGGCAGTATAGCTTATGTTATTTGCTGTGTTACGCAGTGTTGAGGGCCAACACCTATTCTTCTGCGCTCAAAGCCAGTTATGGGACACGAGTCGATTGTGAGAATGGTCAATGCTTCGCGTTGCAAGGGTCGCCGGTTCGAGTCCGGCAGAGGGCATGGGTGGTTTTAATTAAGTGTTGTGTTCGTCTTGTGTCGTCCTTACAAAAGAGAGAAAACAATCACACTTTGATGAAATCTATACATTGTAAAACGAAAAAAACACATTGAGCTGGCTGAATGGCTAACATGGCCGAATGCCATTAAAAAAAAAAAATAATAATAATAAAAAAAAGCCACTGCAACTTTTATTGTCCTCAATAAACACGAGTCGGCTGTATTTAACTATCTATAGGAGATAAACACATACTCGAAATACGGTTATGTTTTTGTTTATTTGTATAGAGGGGTGAATATCCGGCTCGGTTGCGAAGGGGCTACTATTCTGGCTCCACGTGTCAAAGGTCACCGGTTCGAGTCCGGCAGAGGGCACGGGTGTTTAAGTGTGGTGTGTATTAATGTTGTGTCTGTCCTACAGTGTTCATAGTTAGTAACGACTATGAACTGGAGAAAATATACACTGGAAAAATCAAGATATTCACATTGAGTTGGCTGTATGGCCTTAAGCAGGTCGAATACCATAAAAAGAAAGATGTATGAACTTTGTTTCTGGTGCATGTGATGAACTGTTAGTTTCACTTATACGGATTTTATCTCATACTAATATTTTGTTATGTTTTAAGATGAAAATATTGCTGTTTGTATTTAATGTTATTTAAATACCAAATCGTATTGATGTATCTTTAATATCACTTCACCACTAAGTCAGATTAGTTGACTCCGTAATATGTTTAAAGGTTTGCTGGAATGAAACAAATTGACTTTATTTGATCAAACGTGATTGATTGATTTTATACTGTCTGTAATAAATTAATATAATAATTGAAGTTTCTTCCCACCTCAAGCTCTATACTTAAGAAGAAAATAATAATAGTTAAAATCCAAACCATTTCACTGATATTTAGTGCACGTAATGCTTACAAAACTGACAATTTCATGACGAGCATTGTTGTAAATCAGTATTGAAATTGACGAGGTGGGTTCAGTTTTTTTTATTGGTATAGCATTGTTTTTCAATTAAGTCTTTCGAAAAATATTATCTCTGTGACTGTCTAACTGTAATAAGACATTTAAAAAAAAAAAAAAAAAAAAAAAAAAAGGGTAAACTTTTGGACTAATAGCCACGGTTTTTAATCTTCTGTTAGTCGACTGTATTTATCATTTTATCACAAGTGTTATTGATATGACCAGTATAGTCAACACACGGCTAGCCAGGGTAGCTGCCTGACCATAACATTTGGAAACTTCCTGCCGAGTGTCACTGTTTCGGCTTGTCGCAGGTTGCTGGTGCTGGTGTCTGGCGGGCGCGAAGGACTGCGACAACCGAGTGGAGCGCCTGGAGGAGTGTCTGGAGCAGGTGCCCGGTATCCTGGAGGGCAAGGGGAGTGCTGGAGGCTCGCTGCCCGCCTCTGCCGCAGAGCTCAACACCTCCTGCAGGTACGGCACAGGGGTGAAACAGACTGCAACTACACTCCATCAAACGTTTTTTTTGGCTATGTGGCTCGTTGACGTAGAGGTTACTAGTGCCAGGGAAGGACTGGGGGCTTGGAAAGGGAAGGAATTCGGTTATGGCCCTTTTGAAGGAACCATCCCGGCATTCAACAGGCCTAATATGTAAAAACTTAACAGTCTCAACGGGTAACACACTTTGTGAATTTCAGGTTACAAATGTGTAGTGTGCGAACGGTAATTGCATACCTGACGTCGTGAGTTCGTCTCGACTAGTCCGCTCTGAAGTCAGTGTCACCACAGATGTTCGACTTGTGTCGAGAAAAGATATTAAAACTGTTACTTATTGGTGATAAAAGTGAGAGGAAGAAATGGTTGAAATAAAAGGCTGACGGTAAGAATGTGCTACGATTCTTAATAGTCGAAAGAACTAATAAAAACTGATACACTACATGCATACACTGTTGAAGATTCTGTTAAATAAAGACACACAGATAAAGTAAATCCGTGTGGTTGTAATAACCTGGAGAAAGGGTTTCTTGTTGGCTGCGCATTCGGCCCCTATCGTAAGCCCGCTTAACCTAACCGAGTAATCCTTCCGAGTACAGTGGACCTACAGTTTAACGTGAAATCCGAACTACGGAAGCGTTCTTTCGTAGTTCACATTATACAGCAAACTGTGCCAGACGTGAAGGTCGTATTAAGGGCCTGTGAAAATCCTTGCCGAGGCAGGGATTCAAACCGGGAACCTTTAGATTTTTAGTCAGACGCCTTAACCACCGAGCCATCAGACCGCTCAGTGAATAAGTAACTTTTACAAAACACTTATTCATTGGATGTTCACTGGATGTTTCCGAGAGACAGAGAGAGTGAATCGAGGAATAAAAATTAGTCGTTACATACTATAGCATGGATAAAAGATGTTTATCTATTCATAGTTGCCAGAAAACACCCTCAGCAACCGACTAGAACTGAGAAACTGCTCTGGTAAATTGTAGGAGCAAAAGACGCATTTATTTGTTCTTCTGCACGTGAACAGACCACGAATTAATTGTCTTGTTGCCGTGAAGTCTTATGAGGTGGATGGTGGGAGACCGAGTACCCATGCATACGTGAAAAAGGCTGTTTTTGTAGCTAACGGGGCTTGCGGAAATACAGTGTTACAGGAAAGTCTTCCGTCATGCAATTGCTGTCCGCATGTTCACGGTGGTCAGAAATAACAATCCTTCATTTCACCCCAAAATATGCAAGAACCCTACATATGAGTACCCTCCATTTTATATTCAAAGTATTTCCCTTCCTCATTAGTATGCCACTGACACAAATGAAAACAGTAGGATGTTCTTATGTAGGTTCTTGACGACATTCTCTGTGGAAACAATGTCTTGTTTCCTCCCATACTCTCCATCTGTAATTTAATTTAATTGCGATGGAGCGCATGATCTGGTAGAAATTTCTATACGCACCCATTTTTCCTCTTTCTAGTACCGTCCTGCTTTTGTACTCTATAAACGTTTTTAGTAAATTATTCATAATTTCCTTGATAACTTATTCCAATCCCTGATCCTCTTACCTACGAAGGAAAATCTTCTCAAGCCGTTGTGATTGAAATAGAGTACCAGCTTGTGGTCATGGTCATCTCTTCCCTTCCATGCATTACTTTTAATTCTTACACCAATATCTTTCCACGCCTCATCACCAAAATACGCCCTGTACACTCCCGTGACTCTCTTCACCGTCCTTCTGTCTGTTTATAGACAGGTCAGGTAAGTAAATGTCCATTGTGTCTTTGGTCTGAATTTTAAGGGTTACAGGTCATGACCGTACGACCTCTTAAGGTTAATTTAAACTAAAAGCGCTTTGCAAAGAGATTAAAAATGACCGAAAAGTAGGTTTTAGGGACAAAAATGAGTTTTTAGCGGCAAACAATGAGCTTTTAAGGGCAGGAAATGAGTTTTTGCTGTCATCGGGAGTTCCCACCAGATCTAAATCTGACTAAACTTTTCTCTCGACCAGTATTTTCTGCCAAATATAAACAATTTCTGTTCAGTTGGAAGGGATTTAAATATGTTAAAGAAGGATAGACAGGATCTCGGTATATAATAGATATACGGAACCTGCTGCAAAATGCAAGATTATTTGTTTTATTTTTTATGAGATGAATGCATTTTAGACTCATGCTTATAAATTATCTGCTTCACAGTAATCATGTCTTCTAATGTTTTTCAACTAAAAAAAGATTTATTTTCACCAACTACATTTAAACATTTATAATTACATTCTTATACTCATTTCATAAAAAGAATATTTCGTCGTCAGACTGAATAATACAGTTTTGCCATATCAACGAAAACAAACACCTTTTTAGCTAATCTAAGAGATAATCATTACAGTAATATGCTTCTTACAGGCTAGCCAACCTAATTTACTTATGCTGAAGCCGTTTCACCCAGTGCATCAATACCTTATTTCCACCAATCATTTTAGACTTAATTATTAGTATGGTTGTTATTTCACAAACACTGAAATTCGCTGACGAGATCCTATACTGCACTGTTAGAAAGTGTTTTGACAGAGTGTTTGATGGTTCACAGTTCTAAGTAAGTCACTTATCACCACTTTTAAAACGCTAGCAAGAATGTACCCAGGGCCTCTGTTGAAACGCTTGTTCTAGTATATGGTCGATATGTAAATGTAAATGTAATGCCAAGATATTTACATTTCAAGTCTTCAACAAGCAATTCTTTCCGCATCTTATATTCATAATTAACCTTTTTTTTTTTTTTTTATTTGTGTATCTAGTTAACTGACTCTTCTGTGCATTTATCTTCATCCCATGTTTACCAACCCAACTAGATATCCTGTCCAGATCACCCTGCAAGTGTTTACAATTCTCTATAGTTTTGATTCTTTTATATAGAATTATATCGTCTGCAAACAATCTAATTTCAGATAGTAAACAATAAACACAATTATTCATTATAATAATGAATAGCAATGGTCCCAATACACTACCCTGCGACACTCCCATTTATATTTCCACTTCTTTTGATACTACATTTCCTATCCTAACTTTCTGTTTTCTACCTTTTAAAAATTCTTCTACCCAGCAAATCACTTTCTCATCCACTCCAATAGTTTCTACCTTATTTACTACCATTTTATGGCTCACTTTGTCAAACGCCTTTGACAGGTCTAGTGCTACACCATCAATTTGACCTCCCTTGTCCATTTCATCTGAAATATCTTGCATATATCCCACCAATTGATATTCGAAGGAATATCCTTGCCTGAACCCATGTTGCCTGCTTGAAAACCACTTACGTTCCTCACATATTTTTCTGATGTGGTTGCATATCAATCTTTCCATTAATTTACCTACCACTGATGTCAAACTGATTGTCCTGTAATTCTCAACTCTATTTCTCACCCTTCCTTTATGTACCAGTACTACTATCGCACTATTCCTGTCCTGTGGTAAGCAGCAAGTATCCAGACTCAACTAAAATAATATTTCAAGATAAGGTTAGAATGTCACATTCGGCTATCTTTAAGATATCTGTAGTAATATTATCTACACCAATCCCTTTATGTTTTTTCAGCTTTCTTATTTCCTTCATGATTTCCTCAGGATGAATTTAAATTTTTTTACCATCTTCATTCCTAATTGTGTTGTTAAGCTCGTTCTCCGAATTAGACCCTCCCGTTTCTGATCCATAGTCCCTAATGCTTTCACTAAACCAGTTACTTAAAATCTCTGCCTTTTTCAAATCCTCAGTAACTTCTTCTCCATCCTTGTTTAGTTGTTTAAAATATTCCCTACTACCCTACTGTCTCTTAACTCTGTTGTGTTCTCTTCGTACCAACCTCTTTAACCTCCTCACTTCCCTATTATAGTACACAGGTTCTCTACTTCTCTTTATTTTCTGCTTTGCAATGAATTTTTCTTCCCCCTTTCTTATTATCTCCTTGAACTCTTCCCAACTTGACTCTACTGGACTTGTGCCTTCCTTCCATTTGCTGTATTGTTCTCTGAAATATCTCTTCAAATTTGAAATCTGTGCCTTTTTTATAATTGTACCTATTTTCCCCTTCAATTTTGGCTGCTGGTTCACTGAATCCTCTAATATCCATCAGAACTGCGGCATGATCACTTATTCCATCAGTTACTTGACACCCCACAAGGTTTGGGATTAATTAGACGAAATTACTAACTAATTAGTAAACTGGTTGGCGAGGCTACTCAAGAGAGACTGAAATTACTTGTTTCTTCAGTGTAATTATGGAAGCAGTACCATTTTCTCTATCTCTGCCCCTCTCAGCTACCTTTTTTTTAATTTTTTTTTTTTTTTTTTTTTATTGTATTTACGTCTCTTAACAGCGAGGTCTTTAGAGACGGGAAAGGATGGGGGGCAAGGATGGGGGCAAGGATGGGGGCAAGTAATGGGAAGGAATTCGGCCATGGCCTTTTGAAGGAAGCATCCCGGCATTTGCCTGGAGTGATTTGGGAAACCATGGAAAACCCAAATCTGGATGCCCGGACGGGGATCGAACCGCCGTCCTCCCGAATGCGAGGCGAGAACGCTATCCGTTACACCGCCACGCTCGGTTCTCAGCTACCATCGACAGTGATTGTGCCAGTGCAGATTCCTGCGATGAAACTGTAATACTGCTTTATTATCATTGGTGCAGTACGGAAAAAAGACTGAAATAGATTCTGGGTTCATCGGTATTTTAAAAGCAATTTCAACCGCCAATTATTTGTTGCTGTTAAGTAACTCCAACTTTCAGATGCTAAATTTTTAGCACTCTACCGTATGTCTAAACAAAGTTATTTTTAACAGGCGAAAATAATTTGCTATGCAGTACAAAAATTTTGCTATTTGTAGGGCTACAACAGATCCAGTTGTCATTTTACTTTTGACTGCCAATTGTTTGAATGCGTTCATAAATCAATGTTAATGAGGTTTAACATCAGTAAGTATTAAATGAAAAGAATATAAAAAAAAGTATTTTGCCTTTTGGAAACAGAAAATCTGTTTGAAAAACTATTTCAAATAAAATACGGTGTTTTAAATACAAAATGAAAATTTGTATTTTGTATTTGTATTTTAAATATATGTATTTCACATAATGCACATCTCTGCGTATAATATTACATACCAGTCATATTCAGTGTTTTTCTTACTGCAGACTATGCCTTTATAATTTAGTATTTATTTGAGTATGCAGGAAGCAGGTAATTATTTATTATTAATTTAACTGTGATGGATCTAACGCTCCGGTTGCAATTCTCCTATTCATCCAATTATCCTATTTTATATTATTTTTTCAATTTTCTTTAATGGTTGCAGTGTTAAATTCCTCCTCCGTTCACTTTTCCGATTTACATATTTTAATTTTAAATTCCTTAAGTGTGTTTGGTAAATTATTCCTCACTTCATTTGTTAATTTGTTCCAATCCCTCACACCCTTACCAGCAAAAGAAAATTTTCCCACTCCTTTATGCATTAAATCGAGTGCCAGCTTGTGGTCATGGTCGCCTTTCCGCTTCCATGCACCGTTCCTAATTCTTTGACCAATATCCCTCAAGCTCCATCACCAACAAATGCAAAAAAAAAAAACCTAAATTCTGACCGTTAGGAATAAAATAGGTCAAGACTGTGAACAGCTGCAGGATGTCCTGGATAGAATATCTAAATGGGAAGGTCAGCACGGAATGAAGATAAATGGCAAGAAGAGTCAGCTTATTAGGTACACAGATAAAAGACTAAAGGTTAAATATGATAACGGTTCCGATCTTTATGACAAAAAAAAAGAGAAAAATGCAAGAAATATGACCTTATAAAAGAGTAAATATGACCTATAAGTTACAAAATATGACCAAGCATTTAAATTTACTATACGTCAAAACATGCTCAATTATACATCATTTATTTTAGGTAGTAGTGTCGCTTTTATGTAGACAGCATAATTTGCATCCGTGCACTCACTGCACTATTGGGAAATTAAATTTTAAAACCCTTTCTTGAAGTCACTTTAATTTTACATAATTTACAGAAAAGAACTGTTTCGTCTGTACTAAAATACTCCTCTCCGTAACTTTGCACTTTCAGAAAAACAGAGTAATAATAATAATTTTCAGCATGGTCGTACTCACAGATCCACTGCAGATTTAATACTGACTGAGGATTATTTTCGAAAGTATTGGCAGCAGTGAGACACCGATTGACGCGGCTCGACACAGGCGTGCTGCTGCTGCATTGTCGAGATTTAAAGGCGGGCGGAACAATAACGTTTAGAGAGTGACAATAATGCATTACTTCAATTCTTGAATGGTGAATACTGGCTAAATCAGTGACAGTTTTGTTTGTTTCGTCCAATGTATGATAGGAGTACAGTTCTGCGAATAATTATTTAAATTTCTTCTCATCTATAACTTCTAGTGAATTCCTGGTAATATTACAAATTGCCAGATTTTTCCTAAAAATATGACCATACGACTATAAATATTATCGTCAAATGATCAAAACTAGGAAAATGGCCTGAATATTCATTTATATGCTGTATAAAACACATTAAAATATAAGCAGAAAGGTTCAGTTGTATAAAATGGGATGCTTTTCAGCTTCCGCCACGAATAAAATATTCAGTTGTGTTCGTTCATACTGTGAAATCACTTGGAAATTAGGAACTGAAATCGCCTAGCGACTGACATGCAGAGTCACCTGGAGCTAACTACTAACTTGTTAGTAACTAGTTGCGCCGTCTGCGAAGATCGATTCAATAACATTGGAAGAGACTCATTGCGGAGTGCTTAATAACTCGAGTTACTGGTCAGTTTCTTTTGAGTAGCTTCGTGTGATTCCGGCCTTACTTTCTGTTCTTAACATTTGCTGTAGTGGTTAATACTTCCGTTGATTAGGTATGGACGCCGTATGAGTTCTGAGGTCTTGGTTTTTACAGCGGGTAATTTTAAGTGATGTAGTGGTGTTTCACTACTTCTCTCACGGCCTAATCTTCAGAGAGTGTTGTTTGTGACGCCTTGCCCAAGTTTTAATCTAATCGCACTCTCGGAAGCAGCAAAGTCTGTTATGAGATCAGGCGAGAGATTGGTGTAGGTCCCTGTTGGGACGCCATTGTGGCTCCAAGTTGGTGACTTCACTGGTCCAGAGTTGGTACGACAACAGCAGCCGGATGACTTAAGTCCTGAGGGACTAGGAGGATGTACGCAAGACATCCCACTCTCAGCACAAAACACTAGTGTGTTACAAAACAGACGTTTGCGGACATTCTAAGTTGAATTGAAATTAAATAAGCGCTATTTCTGGAATGTGTTGTACTACAACTGTGGTTACTGTCCTGTCATAGCCGCCATATTAGATTACAGTTAAGCGACTGGTTTGCTGCGCAGCTATTTATAATATGAAGTAGCCTCCAAACCAGTCAAAAATGACGGGTTTGACGGATTGTTCTGACAACTCATTTATCTGCGGTTGCATAATTTAATAGAATTGTTGTTATGTATTACTCATAACATTATTTTGTAATTCGTACATATTTCGGTTGTAGTTTATACAGCGATACAGATGGCAGTTCTACTGAATGAATGATGTCAGAATTAGGGAGCCAATTAAATTAAAAATAAACTGGAGATCCCAAAACTTTATACTATAGCACGTGATATTGGTTTCATTCAGCACGATAAATGCCGAAATGCTTCCATCCGTATAAAAATACCGTAACTTCTGTAACTTGGAGATTAAGAAAGCAGCTTGTTTATAAAAAAAATCATCGTAATTTAGTCTGTAAAAATGTGTCAGCTGTCTGGTAGTATCTGTATTTCGACATAACCACAACTTCTGCTAATATTGCAGTTTTAAACTCATAGAAGCTATTACCCGCGTACGAATCCATTCATTGTACTGCGATCTATATCTGAACAGGAAATATTTAAATGTATCTGATATAGCGACATCAGTAATAAAAGCAACTAATAATTAATGTATTAATTTAAACGCGTACATACCTTTATTTCAATATTTCAGCAAATCATTCCTTCAAGTTTATTATAAAAGCGACTTAAAGTATCTACATTGGATATAAATATCTTTTAACCCGTCAAAAATGACCTGTTGAATGCAGTATTTTAGCGATTCGTTTCTTCGCTGACTTAAGTGCAATTTTCATCAAAGAAGGTCCATTATGTAATATCTTGGTTCTCTGGGTGGAGCCGCGTCGATTTGTTAAAACCTAACGTTTCTGCCATCTTGCTGTGGCTTTTTTTTTTTTTTTTTTCGATTTCATTCCTCCCAGCTGAAGGCTGGGAGGCGGGCTGTTGGAGAGTCACAGGAGACTCTTTTCAGCCAAACTCTACGGGGAGGGAAGGGGGATGGAAGGTCGGCCGTGGCCTTGTAGGGAACCATCCCAGCATTCGCCTAGAGTGGTTGAGGAAAACCACGGAAAACCTCAACCAGGATGGCCGAACGAGGTTTGACCCTCATCCTCCCGAATGATAGGTAGGAGGCCGAAAACGGCCTCCTCCCATTGCCGCTATCGCCTTATATAGCAGCAGGAAGCGAGCGCTAGACCGCCGCGGTGACGTCACCGCGCCCAGTGTAGGCGGTAGGATGGGGCCGTTCGTTTTGGGTTTTCCTGAGCAAGTATGACCAAATATGGTCAAGTTGCAAACCTTTGTCGGCTTTAATATTGTTCGGCCGTTTTTTTATTTCTAACGCTTCTCTTATACGCCTAGGCCACCATCTGCTTTCAGTGGCTATAACGCTGGTCTTATCGAATAAAATTGAATGGACGCTTTCTGCTGAATGTAGAACTACAGCGGACTTGCTGGCGTCATTAATTTTCAAATGCCTAATGTGTTCATTGAGCCTCTCCTTAACAGTGCGTCCTGTTTCCCCAATGTGTACCTTGCTGCAGCTACAGGGAATTTCATATACTTTCTGACTGCACCCCAAGAATGCTGAGCGGCTTTGGCACTGAAAACCTGCTCACATAGTAAATGGAAATTTGTGCGTATCGTTACAAACGATAGCAGCAAGAAACTTTACTTACTTCACACTATTTATGATAGATACATACCAGTTTGATTATTTCAGTCAAAATTCCTTTCAAAACTCTTAAACAATTTCTGAATTCATTTTATATCAGTGTGGAACAGTGTTTGCAATTAGCATGTTGATATGTAGCAAATTAACAATATTTCGTCCTTTGGTTTTTGAGTTAGGCATTATCAAGGTCTCGTGGGTGCTTTTCGAATGTTCCATTGTCTTTCTAACGCCGACGTTTGGCACGCAACCAGTCCAGTTGCTTCCTACTTGCGCAGTTTGGTTCAATGAAAGTTGTTTGCAGTACAGCAGGGCTGCGTGCATATTATCTCTAATTATGTAAGCACTTGCTACGAAGTCCGTCACAATGACGGGTTAAATACTGTGTTATGCCAATTAATTTGTTCGCAGTTGCTTAACTAATCAGAATTGTTAATAAACATTGTACATATTTGTTAACTTACTACGATACCTATATACCAACGAACAGAGAATATGGCGAAAACATCCACACCGAATATAAATAAACGATCTAAAAATTTAGATATTTAGATTTAAACGAAATATATACCTTTCTATTGCTAGTTTGCAATGTAGGACATATTGAACCATTATGGTAACGTTAATAGATACCCAACTTCTTAGCTCGTCATAGTCGCTACAGCTATGGATAGATAGTGAAAAGATCTCTGGCCATTGCTATCCCGCCAAAAGAGGCAAGGTGCATGACGTCACAACGGGACAGACCCGATTAACGAAGTAACACAGGTATCTAAATCATGTCACTACCTGTTCTAATAAGAAGTCTTTAAATAACTTTCTGCTTGGATCAATATGTTTTGGAGACGAGTTGTCCAATACATGGAATTCAACAGTTATAAATAAATTGACGATGGCATTGCAATTTCCAACTCGTTAGGTTATCGCTGATTCCTAGACTACGGAGTGATTAGAAGAGGTACTCCAATCGATAAAATCACAGGTATGCCTTGAAGACTTCAATGGCATAGCTGATATACGTGTCACTTCAAACTGTTATCTAAATTTACAGTAACTTTTAAAGTGTAATAAACAATCGATACTACTAAATTTAACGCGTCTTTGAGCATCTGTATTTTATTTTAATCATCGCTGGGTTAGTATTTTTTTTTTTAACTGCATAACGCCTCTTAACAGCGAGGTCTTTAGAGACAGGAAAGGATGGGGGGCAAGGAATGGGAAGGAATTCGGCCATGGCCTTTCGAAGGAAGCATCCCGGCATTTGCCTGGAGTGATTTGGGAAACCATGGAAAACCCAAATCTGGATGCCCGGACCGGCGTCCTCCAGAATGCGAGGCCAGAACGCTAACCGTTACACCACCACTCTCGGTCTGGGTTAGTAGTTATCGTTAAATGCCGGCAGTCCTGTCATCTATCATCAATAGTGGGATTACGAAGATTCTGGTCCATTTGCCGGCTGCAGCTTATAGTCAACAGCCTTGTCTTACCAGTGTTGTGCAGAATTGTTCTTCAAAAACTGATTATGTTCTATTGACCAAGCTGGTAGCAAATGTCTTTATATGTTTCTGCCCAACATTAAAGGATCCAGTTCAAGTATACTATCTATCCAAAAGCTACAGTCAAACAAATGCTGCCTTATTCTATCGCTCTTGCTGCACACAAATTATAGTATATTTACACATTAAATACAACATTACTTAAAATTGTCTTGTATATTTATGCTTAAAAATACTTAAAATCATTAGAGATATAATTTCAATTATTATACAAAACTCGCAATCAGTTACAAAGAATAAATATGTTATTAGAAAGCAATAGTCGAAAAACGCGAGCGCAGGAATCTATCAGAAACAATTACCCGAATTGGTGATCGCAAATATGTTGGGAATTGAGTGAACGCACAACATTGAGGACTTTGCCACGTATGAATCAGGCAACTTAACCTACTTTCTGTCCAAGGTTATCGTTTAGGTTTTGCTATTATTAAGCAAGACAGAATGTCCCTTTCCGGTGAATGTAAAAGTAGAGCTAGCCACATACACAATGTTCCGTAATCAAACTGCTCATTTCGTGTTTTCAAAGTTCGGGTTGTAAAGTGTGTGTGCCAAGACTGATCACTGACTAAGTAAAAAGACTACAACGTCACATACACCAAGTAAGCGAACGAAAACATGAGCTATGGGTGAAATACTAATAACAAATAATGATTAAAAAAAGCTGAGGAAGATGGACGCCATACAGGAGGACTTAAGGGCTGGGGGTGACGGTACACTTTGGGACAGCCAATGAGAAGCACTAGCAATGAAGGCGGCTAATCCAATCGCAGCAGGCCTTCCTCGGTGGGCTTGAACGGCCCCGTGTATCCGAACTTCAGGGGTGGAAAGTGCCGTGTTCTAGAAGCTAATTGTTTGAGCCTAGATTTTCTACCTCACTCCCACTTGTAACTCTACGCTCTGATCACGCTTCTCACAGACGGCCCTCTGTCTGTACCGAGCATGTAATCAGAGATAGCTTCTCTCCTCTAAACAAACTTAATTACTTCTCAATCTTTTACTATTATTCTCTTTATCAAATTGCAATGATGGGTACTATATTGTAACAAATAATACTACAATATTCCAAATAATTTTATGCATTACGAACCTTGCCGCAAAACAAATCGAAAATAAAAATCTTCACAAAATTCTTTTACTATTAACATTTTATATTTACATCTTTCAAAACTATCACAGTATCCACTCATATTAGTAAAGGCTTGTGCCTCAGTACCCTGCCACGTTTCGCGTGTACCGACCGACTCTGTCGCGGAATCACTACACTCTACTGTAGCTATGTGCAGACTGCCTTCTGCGGTAGCTAGCTAGCAAGCCTTTCCCGCTCAGCAACAAAAATGAATTCTTTAGCGCCAGAAACAATGCTTCATTGAATCATTATTACCGGAACTTCAAAACAAAACATCTGCAATATCAAAATAATAGAAGTCCGGGTGGGCTGGTTATGTGACATATATGTCACACACGCCAAACTGGTGCGGGAGGTCGTTGTTGACCTGCTTGGAAAGAAATCTCTGGGTAGACGATTACATTTCTATCATCAATAACCAATATTCATATTTGTTTTTATTCTCATATTTTCTGTGTGTCATAGCCTCCAAGGAGATACAAATGTATAAGTCTGGTAGAAATGTTGTTTATGCAACTCGTAAATTTTTACCTTCCAACTTAAGAGTCGAAAGTTACAACGCATTAGTGAGCACTTAAAAATGGTCTTGTTGACTCAAAACCCCCGGGCTGCGAGGTTTTTGCAGCGACTCCTTTTCTGTAAGAGAAAGAAGAACGTGTAAATCACAGTTAACTCGTTGCTGATCATCGTGAAGATGTTTCTGACTGGTCAACGGTGGCAAAATGATGCTGGGAACGTGAAGCTGAAAAAACCTATATTTGTGCTAGAAAAATATGTCGTATTTGACGGAATGGTCCGTAGGAGAAATAATGAAATTTATGCCAACTGCAGACCAAGTGGCGATAACATAAAAACACACCAAAAACAGATAAAAAACATGAAACAAAACAACAAACATATAAGAGAAAGGTTATGCTATCAGAACGATTCTGATTACTGGAATCATTACATGCTTAGACATCCATGGTAATCTATATATATCTGTAAGCAAGCTACGTGTGTCTCTTTATTTGAACGGGAGCCCCGCATAAACTATCGCAGCATTTTGGACGGGGTTTTAAAATTTTTAGAGCTAATGGTTCGAATTAAGATCTGTGGAAATAGCTAATGACTTATATGCACCATGGAAAGAAGCAAGTGATTAAAAACCTTCATATATGGGTAATTGTGGGCCACGGATCATTATGCACTTTCAGACGATCACTCGTTTTCCAAAAGTCTGACAAGACTTAGGATTATTCAGTTTTTTGGACCACAGTACTTTAATATAAACAGAATACGTGAATCAAACGTAACCAGATTTACTTGCATCGTAACAGATCAGTTGAGATGCGAAATGCGTTAGATTACTAATGTGGTAAACAGTTAAAAAGTTTTTCTCTGGTATAATATGTCTTCCCTCTGACAATAAACGACACCAAAATTCTTCCATACATATCGTTATGGGTACGAAATTAAGTTGTTTTTGTCGAAGGAAGATGTCATAAATATCAACAGGTAACAAACAATACGTTTTTCCTTACTAACTTCTACAGAACTGCCCATTATTCTATGGACTTTACTCGATTAATGTATTTGGTGGCGCTAATGTGCAAATATTCCTGATCAGTATCGCCCAAGGAACGTCTGTACAACTTTTGGCGGCTGTTCAAACCACGCACAGTAAAATAAACTGTTCTTTCAATAAAATAAGTTCATAACCCTAATTTTTTAGTATTTATCCTTATATGTGCTATTCAGTTAATTACAACAGGAACATACAACTAATGAAATTAAAAATTAATTAGGCATCCTAAAACCTTATGTTACACCGCGTAAATTATAAAACATAATGCATTAAGCCTTATGCTGTAACATAGCGTGTCAATTGTCATTCTGGTCTAGGCTGCATTTCAACTGAACCACAACCTGAATTAAGATTACTGTTCGAAAATCATAGCTTCAGTCAAATGCGTATTGATTCATATACTGTGATCATATCTTGACATTTTGGAATTACTTATATGTGGCTGAAATAATGGCATTAGTAATACGGTGATTTGAAAGTGAAGAAAATTAAAAATAATTCTTATTGTGTGACACCCCGCAAGATTAGTGTTAATCCATGAAATTTCTATTTTAATTTTTTTTTTTTTTTTTTTTTTTTTTTTTTTTTTTTTTTTTTTTTTTTTTTTTTTTTTTGTAGAACGTTTAACTTTTCATTATTTCATTTGGGGATTTTACGAACCGTGGCGCAGCAATTTGATGATTGATTCTTATTGTAGCGTATCACCAGGGGGGGGGGGGGAAATTATTAATTAATTACGCTATACAGGATACTATAATTGAATATCAAAATGTAAATTATTCAAATGAGAATTGGATGATTCTGGGATTTGAAAACTGTCACAAAAAGACATTTTAATAAAGATTTTTACAATGGCATCTACAAATCTGAGCGTATTTACCATTACGTTAATAAACAAGAGATTGTGCAATTTTCTAAGCAACGCTCAGACGTACAATGAGCCCTTTAAATGCAAGCAAACAAGTATAGTTGTACTTTAAAAATCTCACAATTATTCTAATACAAAGTATGTTACCAGTTATGATGATAGCAAACAGTAATGAATTTAATGGGTTGGGACGCCACGAATGATTAACCTGTCATTCGACAGTTACATAGTCTAGCTCAGTGGTTTTATCAGATCAGAGCAAGGATCTTTATCTCAGATGCGCTTAAGGGTACAGTTTCAAAAGTGAGTTGCAGGCTGAATGGCTTCGTAGAAACACATTACCGTTCCACGGCAGGTAGCGCTGGGCGGAGATGACCGCCTGGTCGAGCGTCGTAACTCGCCACGCCAGCAGTATGCGGCAAGTCGCAAGTTAGAAGTGCGCCTCAGATGGTCTCCAGGACACAAGTCAGCCCAGCACACATGGAACCCAAGTCACCAGTGACTCGTCTGGGCTCCGGAATGGAATGATCCTGGCTGCCCTTCCGACTGGAAGGAAGTGAAGCTCGTCTTTTTCTGCCGCCACGGAGGTAAACTCTGACTCCGCCTCTTGTGGCTCGAAGACGACATAGAACATAAAATTCCCCGAATCTTAGTACTATGTTCCCTGTGATTGGCTGACCATCTGACGTCATGTGAATCTGTATCTTCTCTTCGCCACGTTAAGTTTCGGCAATCTTCGAGAGCCGATGCCTCCTTCGGGAGGAAGGAATTCTGTTTACCGCCGGCCCGACAGAAACCCCTAATCCTCTTACCATTCTGCCAACAAGGCGCCAGCCCGTCTGCCCTTCACTGAAGCGTAAAATCCTTGCCTCTCACCCTTTCATGCGCATCTTTCGAACATACAGTGGACATCCCAAGAAATGGAAAAATATTCTAATCATTTACTTTATATACAATAAAAAGTGATATGTAACGGGGAGCTTAGCGAATCGTTACATAATGCCCCACTGTTAATGAAAATTATTATGACATAATAATTTTATTTTGAGTTTTGTGATTCTACTTTAGTTGAGACCAAAACATAATAACTTAGCACTTTAACAATTACCACAGTTTTTAAATGAGATCCCAAAATCACCGAGATTCTCGATTTATGAATCGATTTTTAATGGGCTTTCTTACATCTTTTGGCCGTCTTAGAATTCTTTGACCCACTGCAACACATGAATTCAGATAGCCATCCCTCATACAAACATATATTAAACACAATAATATTAAAAATTAATTAGGCATCCTAAAACCTTATGTTACACCGCATAAATTATAAAACTAGATGCATTAAGCCTTATGCTGTAACATCGCGTGTCAATTGTCATTCTGGTCTAGGCTGCGTTTCAACTGAACTACAACCTCAATTAATATTACTGTTCGAAAATCATAGCTTCAGTCAAATGCGTATTGATACATATACTGTGATCATATCTTGACATTTTGAATTACTTATATGTGGCTGAAATAATGGCATTAGTAATACGGTGATTTGAAAGTGAAGAAAATTAAAAATAATTCTTATTGTGTGACACCCCGCAAGATTAGTGTTAATCCATGAAATTTCTATTTTAATTATTATTATTATTATTATTTTTTTTTTTTTTTTTTTTTTTTTTTTTTTTTTTTTTTTTTTTTTTTTTTTTTTTTTTGTAGAACGTTTAACTTTTCATTATTTCATTTGGGGATTTTACCGTGGCGCAGCAATTTGATGATTGATTCTTATGTAACTCGACGAGACAAATTGAAAGCAAAATTTTTATATATATATATCTCGCTTAGTTCTCCTGATATCGTATCTCAAAATTGACGTGGTTAGGTTGAAATAGGGCCTGGACCAGAAGAAAAATTTCGCCATAGCCAAATTTGATGATGAATCCTATGTAACTCGACGAGAGAAATCGATAAAAAAATATATATTTTGGTATCTCGCTTAGGTCTCGAGATCATTTATCTTCAAAATTAGGAGGTTATGGTGCGATTTAGCCTGACCAGAAAAAAAATTCACCAAAACTACTCTGCCTGCACGGTGGAAATGCACTATATACGTTTTATTTTCTTCCTAGTGGTTGTTGTTAGGTTCAAATAGGGGCCTGGACCAGAAGAAACGTCACGAAAAGCACAAGGAACTATACGCACAACTGATTTTTGAAATACTGTATCTCTAAAACCAAGCGAGATATCAAAAACTTTTATTCTTTATTTTCGATATGTTTCGTCGAGTTCTGTAATAATTCATCATCAGATTGTGGCGCCACGGTAATGATAGAATACTGTTATTATCATTAAAGAAGTCTCTTATACTGTAACTGCTATATATAGATACATTTTCGGCATCCAGGACCCAGTCAGAGGAGCTGGATTGGGAGTCATTGGAGGAAAGGAGGAGTGTGAAGAGAGTGCTGGGAATGTACAGGGCATATGTTAGTGACGGGGTTATTGGTCAAAAAATTAAGAATAATGCATGGAAAGGAAAAGATGATCATAACTACAAGCTGGCGCTCAATTTCATGCATGAGGTATTGGAATTTTTTTGGTAAGGGTGTCAGGGATTGGAACAAATTACCAAGTGAAGTGATGGAATAATTCACCAAAAACACTTAAGGACTTTAAAATTAAAATTCGTAAATCAGAAAAGCAAATGGGGGAGATATTTAACACTCCAATTATAAAATAAAAGGTTAAAAAATTTATTAAAAGGGGTAATTAGATTACTATGATAATTTCCACGGGAGCGTTAGATTGATAATAATAATAACAATAATAAACCGTGCTGTCTTGCGTGTCAGCAATTAAAAATGTCACACAGAGGCATTACAGTGCGCGACCTACTAAGTAAAGGCAAAATCTTATTTTCTTAAACATTTCTGCACCTACTTATATCATAGAAATAAAACCCTTCCTAAACATTTTTTTTTTATTTCGCACACTAATTATCTCTACGAATTAGTACTGCTAATTTTTCAGCTTTTCTAGTATTTCATAATCTGTATTACAATAAAATATGAATGTCACAAAACTCTCGGACACCAGTATGAAAACCGAGAAAACAGAGGACAGTTTTAGGAAGACGCTTAGAATTCATGCCTCTCAACATTAATATTTGGTAACAGAATAAAATCGATAAAGAATTTTTACCTAAACATTTTTTGTTTTTATTTCGCATACTAATTATCTCTACGAATTAGTACTGCTAATTTTTCAGCTTTTCTAGTATTTCATAAACTGTATTACAATAAAATATGAATGACACAAAACTTTCGGACATCAGTATGAAAACCGAGAAAACAGAGGACAGTTTTAGGAAGACCCTTAGAATTCATGTCTCTCAACGTTAATATTTGGTAATAGAACTAAATCGATAAAGAATTTTTACACATATCAAAGCACACGCGCCCGAAGCAGCGGGCAAATGCTAGTGTTAAAAATAAAGGCTGATGAATACAATATCATTTAACAATACATGTGACAAGAATAAGTTTTGAGCTGTTAGCCTTTGTGTTTCCGTGACTGCCGCCTTGATTGTCTAAAAATTTCATTGTGGGCCGAAATGATTGGTAACAATATGGATCCGTAATGAGGACATTGCTATAATTTCATTTTTTGGTGCCATCAGTCTTTTGACTGGTTTGATGCAATCCTCCACCTCTTCCTATCTTCCGCCAACTTCTTCACCTCAACATACTCGTACCCCTTACAAACTAGGTACTCAATTATCTGCTTCGTGAATTCCAATCTTTGTCTTCCTCAACAGTTCTTTCCTTCAACTAACAAAGAAATCAATCTCGCATGTCTTAAAATGTAACCTACAATCCTGTTTCTTCTTTCTCTACGTCTCTTCTACAAACTTCTTCCCTCGCCAAACATTTTCAAAACACGTTCATTTCGTACTTCATGTGTCCACTAAATTTCCAACATCCTTCCACAATAATACATTTCAAACGCTTCAATTTTCCTTCTTTGCGGTATTCCTTAAGTCCACACTTCGCTACCATAAAGTGCTATGCCGCATTTATAGACTTTTAGAAAGTATTTTTGAGTGTTTGACTATAAAATATTTATCCTTTACAATAAGTTTCTTTTAGCTAGTGCTCTTCTGATTTTAACATCATTCCTTCTTCGGCCATCAGTTGTAAGTTACAGAATTCAATTACCGTACTTGTTCTGTTACATCTGACCCTATTCACCTTGTTACAGCGGTAGCACAGATTTTTTTTCGGAACTTATTACATTCTCCTTGTATGTGGACTGGTAGAGAAAAGATCCAGTGTGAATGTTGTGATTTGAGTTCGAAGTTCGTCCTGGTATACGGCCTATTAATACCATTATGCTGATGTTACGCCTTTTTGTAATTCTATTTGAGTCACTATCATGGAAATGTGAAATGTTCTCGTTTTTCACCACACATGCTGAACAATATATGTTATAGTGAAATATTTTCTAAGAATGTGACAAGTAGCTCAGATAACTTTGTAGACAGTGAAGGTCGCGAAATATTTGTGAACTTTCATGTTTCCGATATTATCTCAGTCTATATGTTAAGGCCGAGCAGTTCTAAATGTTGCCTTCTGTGTACCTCAGGGTGAAGTAACGTTTTACTGTAGTTAATTACTTTTTAACATCGAGAGCTGAACAGTTAGTTCGGCTCTTAAGACACTCGAAGTTACCCACAGGGGTGGCTGAATGCGCTAAGGCGCTACACTCTGGACTTAATTATCAATTTTAAACGTCTCTTTCATCCATAAATTAGTCAATATCTAATGAGATACCAAAACATTAATTATAATTAAATGATTAAAATTATTACCTATTAATTAAAAGGGGCACATCTAGTTTCAAGAAGCAATTGAAATGTCAGGCTGTAGAAAGATGCTGTAAATTAAGTGGACAGATAAAGTACAAAAAAAAAAAAAAAAAAAATGTTTTTAAAACGGCAGGTGAGGTAAAGAAGTTTGGTAGAAGAGTCATAGAGAAAGAAGAGACAGGATGGCGTGTCACGTTGTAAGATATGTGAGATTGGTAAAATTGTTAATGGAGAGGAAAGTCAAAGGTAAGAACTGTTGAAGAAGATAGATTAGAATATAGCAGATGATTGAAGATGTAGATTGTGAGGGGTATCTTGAGATGAAGATGTTAGATCAAGATAGAAAGAGATGGAAGACTATCAAACCAGTCGAGAGACATGATGGCAAAAAAAGGGAATATTTCCTTAAGACGTATATATTACGCTCACTTTTGTAGAATGTACCTTACCATCAAAGAATGCGTTCGGCAGATGTCCAAAGGACTGTGTTTTTGATCAATCTGGTTAGCTGCTTCAATACCTGTCTTGGGAAGACGTTATGAAAGAAAAGCCTGTTTGAATTATTCCACTGGCAGAGCCGTAAATAATTTCCATGTGAATCGCCGCTTCTTTGCTAGTCGCATGTCTGGTCCAATATTTTCATCTGCAGACGATACAAACGAGCCTATATCATGTGCGGCCCCTTTTCATCTTATCGATCCATTCACAGCCAAAACTCTATTCCCGTACTGTCCGTAAGACACTCGTTAAAATTACTCACCGGGGCGGCTGAATGCGCTGGAGCGGGGAGGTACAGCGGGGGTGGATTAATCCTCTTCCGCACATACCGGCCTTCCTGACTGCGGTTGCACACAATCATCAAGGCTAATGCATCACCGCATCGACGACACATTACACGAACGGAAAATACACTTGACGCACACAGAACATAGTGACATGTTTCGCAGATAGATGTCAGCACAAGTAACCCGCACCTCCCTTCCCCCGGAGGCTCCAGGCTCAACGAAAAACCGGTCAAATCCAACACGTTTGATTCTGGAAAAGTTCCGACCATGCAATAGCGGGATAGATACAGAGAAGAAGGATAAACAGTCGTTAAAGTTGCTGCAAAAAGTGGACGCATCTCCATTTCATTCAAACGAAATTCAGCCTAAATGTTCAAATTAGAAGCAGAATCAAGGGTTTTTAGTAGCTTTTAATAAAGTAAGAGTTAAATTTAATTTTAATTTCAATGGAGCGCACGCTTCGGTGGCAATTTCCCTACATACCCATTTTACCCCTTTTCTGCGCCCACCTAAATTTGCCCTCTAAAAATTCCGTTTTTAAAATCTTTCAAAGTTTTTTGTACATTATTCATCATTTCCTGGTAACTTATTCCAATCCCTGGCACACTTACTTAAAAAAAGAATCTACTTACACCCCTGTGCCTGAAATTGAGTGCCACCTTGTGGTCATGGTAATCTTTTCCCTTCCATGCACTATTTTTCATACATACACCAACATCTTCCATGCCTTATCACCAATATACAACTTGTACACTCGCATGAACCTCTTCATCCTCCTCCCACCTTCCAATGAATCCCATTCCAGCTGTTTTATAATATCTGTTAATGATTGCGTTCTCCAGTAATTACCAGAAATAAATCTAGCAGTCCTTTTTTGTACCCTCTCCAACTCCTGTATTTGATACTCAAAATGAGGGTCCCATACTAAGCTAGTATATTCAAGCAATGGTCTGACTAACGTTTTGTAACCCAATTCCTTTACTTCTCTCGTGCATCCCCTCATCACTCTCTCCAACAAGTGCAGAATTTTTAAAACTTTTCTTACTACCTATCCAATGTGTCCAGCTTGTTATTAAAAGTACCTGTATTACACACTTAACTACTTTTTTGAGGCTGATACATGGTGGGAAGCTAGCGAAAGTGGCGCTCTGAGGAAACACAACTTTATTCTATAGATTATAGTGCTCACATTTGGGTAGCATTAATTGCTGTTGACTGGATATACTGTGTCTCTTTGTACTGTGAAACTCCGTCCCCCTAGAATACGCGTTGTTGTAAATCTTGTGTGCAATTGGAAAATATACACTAATCACCCGCTCATAGCTATGCAACAATTCAGCTGAAATTCAGAATTTTAAAAATGACCTACAAAACTCAAAATCCAATCAGAGCAAGGAATTATGAATATATAGTTTAGTTTTAAGCTGTTTTAAAAGTAGAAACAAAAAACGTTCGAAATTTCGCTTTAGTGAGAATTTAAAAGGTCTTAACCGGTTAATATTTAGAATTCTGAATCTGGCATGGATTTACGATATTCTGTATATTGGTGGTTAGAAACAAACTGAAACTGAGGTACTGTAATTACCAAATGAGATACAATGAGAGAAATAGGTGTAATAAAAATGTGAATAAGTATAATCAGGTACTGCAACATGTAGTATTAAATAGGTAATAACCAATTAGTTATGAACCTAAATTTTTCTGTAATGAGAGGAATATTTATTATGTGATGCTAATGTCGGTCTTTGCGAGCCAGTAGGCCACGCTTAAAGGTCACTCAGCCATCAGATTAGCGCGATGAGCAGAGTGGCTCTGTACCATCCCCGCGGACACAAAAGTCTCCTCGTGTACCGGGTATTATCTGTGGGATCTAGTGTGTTCATCCATAAGGCAGAGGGGTTGAAAATGGCCACAGAAATTCAGGAAGTCAATGTTGGCATTTCCCCTCTCTGAAACACACAAGACGATCCTATTTACCGTTACCCAAAGCTCATTCAGGTCCCAGAGAACACAATAGGGCTTTCAGTTTGCTTAGTTTTGATCCATCGCTATTACTACCCTTATTGGAATGCCGCCCCGCATTGAGATGTAGGTCCATTAATTTTCCTCTCTCTATGTTTCTGCAAAGTGCTCCTTCTTACTACGTGTTGCATTGTGAAGAAAACTAGATGACTCTCTTAGGTGACTTTGTGTGACTACTGTGATCGTACAAATTGCTGACATCCAGTACTTCTAGTTGGGAAATCTGGTATGAACATGTTTAAAGTGATTTTGATTCTTAAGTTCTGAAGAAATGTAAATTTAAGAACTGATGGTTGGCGGACAATTCCAGCGTATTGTTAACTGCATAAGTGTTTCAGTTTATAGTGCTGATTATTGTACCCAGTTCGCTTAAATAGAAAAGAATATGATTTGAATTTTGTGTAGTTCATCTATCCAAATTTTATTTCATTGAGACTTTTCGTACCTTTAACCTTACTATTAATAAGTGATTTTCATAAAGTGAATCCAGCCAATCTGCAGAAAATAAGTCTGGTAGATAGATATTAGCAAGAAGTATAAGGGAGGGAAATAGGAAGGTTACACAAGCAGAAACTTACATTTTGAGGTGATCTAAATTGAGTGCAAAAACATAAAAAGAATTTTTTAATTATTATAAGGTAGGGAAGGAATTACTCTTTGAAGATCTAGCCTTTAAATATTTTGGCGCAACAGTTGATGGTGTGCCCTATACTCAATTTCGATGGACACATTGGTTATGCAGGAAGATGTTTCAAAATCCCTCGTTTACTAGGTAGGGTGATGAGAGAATTTGCCAAGGAGGAGAACAATGGATTACAAAACTGTCGCACCACCTTTTAAACTTGATAGTATAAAGTGCGATCAGTAACTAATATGATTGGATTGAGATTCACTGGCTCACAGAAGGCGGGTGAAGAGAGTGCTGGATGTGTACAAGGCATATATTGAAGCCGGAGCTTTGATAGGTATTGGGTACTGGTAGAAATAAAGAATAGTACATGAAAGGGAAAATATTAATTTGTCCCCAAGTGGGCACTTAATTACAGGTGTAAGGGAGTAGGATTGTAATAAATTATCAAGTGAAGAAATGAATAATTAACCAGAAAAAGTGAAAGGAGTTGAAATTAACATTTGTAATAGGCTAAAATAGGTGAGAGGTGATATTCACTCAAACAAATACGGAGGGTGTTGGGTGAACGGTTAACGTTCTGGCTTCGTATATGGAGCATGCGGTTCGAATCCCAGTTCGGACATCCAGATTTGGATTTTCCATGATTTCCCCAAATCACGCCAGCCAAATGCCTGATGCCTCCTTGAAAAGGCCGTGGCCAAATTCTTTCTCATTCGTTGCCCCAAGTCCTTTTCCGCCTCTAACGACCTCGACGTCGACGAGGCGTAAAGCCATAAGCAAAAAAAAAAAGCTTAAATAATTTAATATTGTATATATATATTATTTGCGAATGGACCCTGACAGACAACGTGATGCCTTGATTCTCATCATTGCTTGTAACTGAGAGTCTATCTGGGCAGTAAGATCCAGGAATTGTCAGTTCCTGGGGTAGTGGGGGGAGCTTAAATGTTGCGATCTGGCTGCTGTTACTGTTACTTACGATTTTCATGATATATATATATATATATTGTTTGTGAAATGTGTAGATTGTTATGTGGAGATTGGGCCATCCGCAGCATTCGTCTAGATAACTATGGAAAAAAGTCAAAACCCGCAATCAGTACGGCGGGTACGCGGAGTCCTAGACCCGAATGTGGTCCCGTTGTACATCTAGGGTGCAGAGTGGCGGCACATTAAGGTGCACCGCGCCACTGTATTGCTACAGTGCATGGAAAATATTTGCGAGACGCAGGATCCGTAGCTCACACTGGTGGACGGTGCGAACAATTGTAACGGTAACTGCCAACAATTTATCCGAAGATCTGATTACTGATCAAAAAAATTTCTGGTTGTATGTCAAATTATTAAGAGGCTCTCGAAAGGTTATGCCCTCACTGATTAAGGTAAATGGGGAATTATCCGAAACTAGCGTAGAGAAAGCAGAAATCTTGAATAATATATTTAAAAAAGCTTTCACGACAGAAAACTCAGAGGAGATTCCGACATTTGCCAATCGTACCGACAAAATTATGAATGATCTCGTTCTTGATGTCGAGGGAATAACTAAACTGCTTATGAATATAAAAATCAATAAGGCTCCCGGGCCAAATGGTATTCCTACAAGATTCTACTCCAAGTACACAAAGGAAATTGCACCGTATTTGATGAAATTATATACCGCCTACTTGGATCAAGGATAAATACCAGCCGAATGGAAGACCGCCATCGTAAGTCCAGTGTTTAAAAATGGGAATGTTAATGATCGTCAAAATTATAATCCGATCTCGTTAACATAAATATTTTGTAGGATTTTAGAACACATCATCTATTGAAATGTCATGCGGTTTTTGGATGAAGGTGAGCTTTTAAACCCAAATCAACATGGATTCAGAGAAGGCCGATGCTGCGAACCACAACGTGCACTTTTAATTTACGACTTGTGCCGTAATATAGATGGGCAAACCTAGGTTGATTTAGTTCTATTAGATTTTAAAAAAAGCTTTCGACACTGTGCCTCACACTAGGTTACTTAGGAAACTTCATGGTAACGGCATATCTAGACAAATATGCGACTGGGTTGCAGACTTTCTGGAGGGGAGAACACAGTGTGTAGTTCTCGACGGTGAGCGTTCATCACTTACTGAAGGGAGGTCCGGGATTCCCCAGGGAAGCGTGATAGGGCCTCTGTTGTTTCTCATATACATTAATGATTTGTGTGACATAATAAGGGGGATGAAAAGATTATTTGCCGATGATGCTATTATTTATCGTGAAATCAAAACCCAGAAAGATTGTGCTTTGTTACAAGACGATATTACGAAAATAATTGCGTGGTGTAGAGACTGGCAGTTGGAGTTCAAATCTAAAAAGTGCCAAGTCATGTGTGTAAGTAAAAATGTGACACCATTTAGCTCTGAATATACAATTAATGGTACTGTCCTTAGAACGGTAGATTCCGCTAAATACCTAGGGGTAACAAATCGTAGTAATTTGTCGTGGAATGAGCATGTCGAGAATGTAATTGGGAAAGCAAATCGTATACTCCGATTTCTAGGTCGTAATTTAAAACAATGCACTCCGGAAGTTAAATCGATTGCATACAAGTCACTAGTGCGTCCTCACATAGTATATTGTTGTTCTGTATGGGCTCCCCATCAAAAGGGGTTCATGGATGCATTAGAGAAGGTCCAAAGAAGAGCCGCCCGATTCGTGACAGGTATACATAGTTGGAGGGAAAGCGTAAGTGCGATGTTGAAGGAGTTAGGTTGGGAAGAACTGGAGCACCTAAGGCGTTGCTCTCGACAGAAGCTAATTGAAAAATTCACGACTGACATATTTCGGAATGACTGGAAACAAATATTGCTACCAGCAACATTCGTATCTCGGAATGACCGTGAAAATAAGATAAGAGAAATCGGGACCAGAACCGATTCTTTTCTGTATTCATTTTTTCCACGAGCGATTAGGGAATAGAATAGAAAGGATTTATCGGGGGAGTAAAATCAAAATCCGATAGGAGTAGCTTTCGATAAACCTCTCCGGCCATCCTGATCTGGGTTTTCCATGGTTTTCCCAGAGCACTCCACGTGAGTGCTGGATGGTTCCTCACAATAGCCCATGGGCGCCTCCTGCCATATCCCGTATATCCCTTCCAAACTATTACCCTTTCGGATAGGTGCGATGTAACCTCCGCCACACACTTTTAGTGAATCGCGGAGTAATAGTAACAGTACGGTTGCGTTTCGGAATGTGTTGGGTGACGCGGTGGGGATGGTAAACTGGATTGCGAACTGTGTAGTAGGTGCGTGGCCAGCCTGAGAAACGTACTGTGACTAACGCTGGTGAGGTCTCTTGTATTCAGTATCATCATCCGAGTGAACCTGGGTCTCCAACGGCAAGCAGAAAATGGAACCATCGCGTCATAAGGCCCAGGGCAGCAGACTCGAAGCCCCCTGCTAAATGGTAACCCCGCCAATGTGGTGATCACCACAAATCGTTATACTATCGATCATCCCAGTGTCGTCTGACAGAAAATCTCGTTGCCTCGCTGAACTTAATGAGCGGACATATAGAAACCCTGAGATCTGATGCAAAAAGATCCCATTTCTTCTATTGTTAATAACGTTTGATGAACAACATTTTTTTCATAAACGTATATTAATGTCAAACTTACGTACAACGGTGTTTTCAATATGTAAAGCAACATCTAAATTCCTCATATCAGTAATTTTAATCATTAATAATTTTTATTGATAATTTATGCTAAGAAAAAATATTTAATTCTTAACAAGAGGTGTACACCTCAATATATATGTATAATGGAAAAAATTAGCGTAGTTATATTGCTACCGGGAAATATGCTTCACTGTAATTAAAAAAATAACTAAACTTCATGATCAGCTGGCTAATGACCTGGCGTCATTCTATTTCTAGTATTCGGTTACACCGTAACCCTTTTAGCACCAAAGGGAAAATTAGTGACGAGGCAGGTGTTTCACAGAGTATCCTGACACGTGCTATGCGTCGCGATACCCTTCAATATGTTCTCGCCCCCTCTAGTATTCCCCAGACGCCATTGGTCGCCACGCAGCGACGGTGGCGACATCGTGAGAGGGTGTCGTTACTTCACGTTTTGATGGCGTATATATATCCACTCTGTCCCCTACAATAGCGTTTCTCGGCAGCACGTTGGAGGCTGGCCAACGTGGTGGCTGCGGGAATCCGTAACCGCATTTGTTACAGCCGCGGGTGCCATTGTCTTTTTGCTATTTTAAGTACCTTACGGCTATTTATACCATACACCATTCCAGTTTTCATCTTACTGTAATAACGTAAGAGGGTCGATCGAAACAAACGTTTCACTTGGTCGTCTTCTATATTCCTATCTATCTATTTATCTATAAAACGAAAATCGGATAAGTTTAAACTAGAAAACCTAAAAAACTATTGAGCAGATTTCAATGGGATTTTTACAGTTTTAAAGGTTAGAATCTCAATTGAATTGTTTGGTATATCTTATGTTTCAATGTTACATAACGCCGCAACATTAAATGAAATTCTGAACTTATGGTCACAAATTCCAAAGATGGAACGACTAGATGTTGCGTTCGGCAATAAACACACAACTAGATTGTCTCCTATCGTAGCCATTAATTAAACCAATATAATCAGTTCAAAGCAACCACTATTTTGCACACTAAACAAAACTTGAAATATTATTTCCTTTAGTTCGGGATATTCAGTTTTTAAATGCCATAGATGGCCGTAATGAATGCGAGATATTAATAAGGAAAAAAAAACCACAGATTTTCTTTGATCACAAGCTCTGCCAACACAACTGCAATGTTTCTGGCTATCTTCTTTGGCGTTCTGTTCACAATAAAACAGCGCCGCAGTTTGTCGCACCCTGAAAAAACCGAAAGTAAAGATTTTTTTTCACATCTCGCTTAGTTCTGAGTAGTTGATATACAATTCTGAATTATTGATATTCAACTGTGCAGTCATCGAATATATATTAATTATGTGCTCCAGTGCCAGATGAAGTAACATAATAATAAAATCTGTAGTTTACAGTGGCATATGAGTCAGCATAATGAGACACATCAATATTTGACACTGTGAAACTCGGGCAGTAAATCTTCAGCAGTTTTCTGGTAATGCTAGATTATTCGTAAAATAAATATGCCGTAATGTCTTAGGACATACGCTAAATTTTAACTTTGACCCCAAGCTTTAAAATTCCTAATATCCATTCAAAATCTCTAATTTCTGCGCGATGGTGGAATCAACAGACACATTCCAGATACATTTTTATGAATGTGGTTTGTATTAATGCGTTCAATGTTTCCATTTTCTAGCAGCAACATTAGCAGATGTAATTACGTAAAATATAACCTAGACAAAATGAAAACTGACATTCCGGGCAGTTCTATCATTACCGTGGCATCACAATCTGATGATGAATTCTTATAGAACTCGACTACAAAAATCGAAAATAATAATATTTTTTTTTTTTTTTTTTTTTGGTATCTCGCTTAGTTTTCGAGATATAGCATGTCAAAAATCAGTTATATGTATAGTTCCTTGTGCTTTTGGTGACCTTTCTTCTCGTCCAGGCCGTATTTAAACCTAACAAAAACCAATAGGAACAAAGTAAAACACCTATGGGGCATTTCCACCGTAGAGATATAGTGGTTTCGGTGATTTTTTTCTGGTCCAGGCCAGATTTCACCCTAAATTCCTCGCTTTCGAGATACAATATCTCGATAACAAAGCGGGATATCAAAAAAACTTATTCTTTATTTTCGATTTTTTTCGTCGAGTTACATACGGATTGATAATCAAATTTGGCTATAGCGAAATTTTTCTTCTGATCCAGGCTGATTCAACCTAACCACCTCAAATTTGAGATACGATATCTCGATACCTAAGAGAGATATCAAAAAATTATAATCTTTTATTTCAATTTTTCGAGTTACATCAGAATCCATCATCAAATTGTGGCGCCACGGTTATCGTCGAACCCTTTCATTGCGTCTCTAAGCATCCATACCACTGCATTCTTAGAACTGTGCTTCCAAATCCTCGTTAGTTTACTACCGGAAATCAATGAAGGTTGGTATGCTTGAATATTTTTGGATGAATAAAAATAATGTACGGGTAAATCAACATCAACCCACTCCTTTCTTGGCAGGGTGTGGGTGAATCTAGGTTTCCTTTAATTCCGGAAATCAACGGCACGAATTGTATGAAACTTGGTACGCGTTTCTCATTGCTTGAATGAAAATGATCTATGGGTAAAGCCAACTAGACCGGGCAACGCTAGTAAGTCAATAAAATCATCAAATTTGAGAAACTTTATTTCTATTGAAAACTACAATAAGAAAACCGTTTCCTTACGGAGTCCGATATTATGTTTTTTCCTATTTCTGAAATTTCTAGAGGCTCTGAAATTCCGCCAACCTTTGGTGCACCAACGATTTGCGACAAACTTCACTTCTTCATCTGGATGGTAATGATTCATTTGTGAGGAATCACAGCTGCTCACTCTGTCAAGCTGGTAGACATCCTCCTTCTCTTCGCAGATTAACCACTACGGGTCAATGACCTGTCCGGACACTTGGAGGGCAGGGAGTGTCTCGACCGCGAGAGGTTTTGGCGCTGTGTTTCGTAGCCAATAAAGAGATTTGGCGAGCTGCCATAGCGGAATATTCCATAGTTCTAAAGAGACGAGGTTTATGCTTGCAAATGGCTGGGACAATGGTCGCAGAACTATATTGTCACACTTCTCAACTGAATTTCTTATATTTGCTGAATTTTGGTGTCACGTTGTCATAAACAGAATTATTTGTCAACTTCGGAACCTGTTTAGTCGAAATTGTCTTCCTAGATCGTTTTTCAGTTTCTATTACTACTATTATTACTCCGCGATTCACTAAAAGTGGGTGGAGGAGGGTGCATGGCACCTAGCCTAGTGTGTAGCCTTTTGCATAGGAAGGGATATACGGGATATTGCAGGAGGTACCCAAGAGCTGTTTTGAGGAACCATCAAGGCATTCGCCTTGAACGATCTGGAAAAACCATGGAAAATCCAGATCAGGACGGCTGGAGCGATTTACCGAGTCCTTTTCCTATCGGATTCTACGTTTATTCACTCGGTAAATACTTCCTACTCCAATCCCTAATAGCTCGTTGATAAAATTAATACAGAAATGAATTGGTTCTGGCCCGATTTCTCTTATTTTCTCGGTCATACCTAGATATGAATGTTGCTAGTAGTAATATGTGTTTGCCGTCAAACTGAAATAGGTCAGTAGTGTATTTTTCAATTAGTTTCTGCCGAGACCAACGCTTCCATGTTCCAGCAGGAAACTGCGTTGCGTCGATTTTTTTTTTTTTTTTATTTTTTTTTATTTAGGCATTAATTTCGATTGCAGGGCGCCTTTGATGCAGAAATAGTGTGTGAGCGTGACACATCACGCAGATGTAACAACTTTTTTTCCGACATGGAGAAGACGTGTGTATCCATTAGCGTGGTTGAAAGCAATGAGCTCAGGTTTCTCACTCTTTGATACAGAAACATATTTCCTCCATTCTATAAACGATAAAAAAAAATCGCAGTTACCGCTTTCAAACAGCGGTTTTTGAGTTCATCCGTCAATCACAGAAGCACCCACAAGGCGCAAACTTTATGATATTCAATATTTTGATTAATAACATTGGAGAAAGAAATATCCGCTACTTCGGCTATTCCTCAATGGTTTTCGTCCGATTTTATTGCAACAAGTAGTTGTGTTTAAGTGCTTGGTATTTACACACAGCAGTCATCTGTGATTGTGATTCTTGAACATATCGAACTACTTACCGACAGTGAAAATTTCGTTGTAAATTATTTTGTGAATTTGTGTGAAGGAAAACCCGTTTGTAAAGGTTTTTTTTATGTTGTTTATGAATGTATATTCTTTACAACCTTACCTTTACCACTTATTTCTAGTTTTAAAAATTACATACCCTAATACTCCTGATATTTCCAGTGACAGATCAGCTCAACAGGATTTTTATTTAGTCCTCTATATACGTCACTGATTTTTTGATACCACAGACCACCGCTGAAATCAAATTAGATACTATTAAAATCATATCAAATATCCTTTAAGCAACAATTCCATTTTTTTATTACAATTTCAATAAGAAACAAAGGTAATCCACTTACCTTTTCATCTTCCGTTTACAAACGAAAATTAATTACCAAATTCAACGTATACAATCACTAATTTTACTATCTACTCTTCTTCCGCCCTCGGGCTTATATTTTCAATTCTTTTCTTCAACTTTTTCCTCACCAGAGATCTTCTATACCTATGAAGTTAATATCCAAAATCATAATCACTTAATAGAAAATAATTTTTTAATATTAAAATACACAAGCGGTGGTATTGTGCACCTCACACGTTCTAATTTTTTTTATTTTACTACAAGTGAACATAACGATCACTGTTTAGGATTAAACAATTACAGTGAAAACAAGAAATGGCAGAATAATTAACAGATTAAAATTAAATGAAAATGGAAATAATTGCAGGAGGATAAATATTAGACGCTTCAAAAGTAATTATTTGACTGAACGTATAGCTATCAAAAAAACAAATACTTCCAGAAAAGAAAAAAAAAAGACAGAAACAAACAATAGGAGGAGAACCAAGTAACTATAGAAGTGATTTATACTAAGAGCCTCATTGGTAAATCCACACAAGTAAGAGTTTTCATTTGAAAACAGCGATGCTGCCATTGAAATACTCAGGTTGTCATGGGATGCCATTACGTAGTCTCAGTATGCATTCTAATGCACTGCTCGCCTTATAATCTGTACGCGGATGCCGTAGATTAAACAACTCTGTAAACTTTGTACCAGAAGTCAATGAAAGTGCACAGTTAGAGAAACTCTTAGGAATCTGCAACACCAGAGATAAGTAGATAACTGTTTCCGTTACTGGACATTTTTTGGACCATAAAAATTTGATCAGAGCATGGATTTCTTGTTTGGGCAGCATAACTATAGCTGTTGCTATGATTACTGACTAATAACGGTTCATTACTGACAATATCTATACTGATATATAGAGACAGAACTTGTTGCCAGAAAAAAAGCAGCAAAATATCCTGCCCGCAAAGAGTTTAACGGCATTCTCTTTATTTATTGATTGCTCTTCGTAGCCTCACGTATACTGACTGTATTAGGTACAAGCTCGCAATCGTGTGTTGCGTATAGTTGCCAGTTCACAGATACTTACTTACAGTGAATGGAGATTTTCCCCGCGTATAAATGTAACATAGTATTCGCGGGTTTGCGGCCGGATATTTTCTAAAAACGATGACAACGTTTCGACACATTCTCTGTCATCTTCATCAAAAAAACTTATCTTTCTATCCACAATCTGTAAGATCGCTGCGAAGTTTCTTCTGCGGAGATGACCTTGGGGGTTTCCCATTGCATTCCACAGTGTAATATGTGTGTGTTGTAAGTGCGCATTGACTGTGATGGTGGCGTGTTAGCTGTAGAGAGCTGTTTGCGTTGTGAACGTTAGATGAAAGAAGGGACTCGCTGAAAACCGGTGCCGGTCCCTTCAGCTCTACTCTTCCGAAACACACCAGGAAGCTTAACGTTCCATTCCGACAGATGAATGACCGTCAACAGCGTCATATTTCATCGCTAAAAACGCACTGCGAGGACGTTAGCGATTCAACCAAAATTGTTAGTGCACAAGTTGGTGATTAGAAGGCGTCTATTAATTATGTGAGTACAAGCAGGTAGGGGGTCCAGACATTTCAAGATTGAAGAACAGTAGAGATATTTTAAAAAAAAAAAAAAAAAAAAATTCTCACGAAGGGGTGGGAGAGGGAGTACCCCGCCAGATTTCACTCGCCAATAGGCTTGCCAACGTTTCAGATTTCCACGACCGTACAGTACTCGAATTTTCAGATATCCTCCAACAGACATATTCCCGCGGTGGAAGGGGAGGGAAGGATGTGTGTTACAAAAAGTAAAATTTATACGGCAATACTTTTCTATTTTTGCGAATAATTGTTATGAACATACCAGATATTTCTGCGGAAGAAACTACATTTCACTGCCTTTATGAGATCAAATTTCGCAGTGAAAGTAATTTTACAATATGTGGTGAAATCGTTTTCTATATGCAGCCAAGTTTTAAAATATTAATTTGACATCCACTCGTCTCTGGAGCGACAGTAACGTTTCTGTATTTTCTTTGGCAACTGACTCATTATTTATTTTTAACGTAATAACACAAATCATTCTATAATTCTCCGTGAACAAAACGAGTACGAAGTTCCGTCTTCGACATAGTGTAGGTAACTGAAACAATAATCCAATTGCTTGACGATAATCGGATTAGCGGCTAAATGTCGCAAACGTTTTAACACAGGGCGAAAAAGTTGAATTAGGTTCAGCGAATAACGAGCGGTACGCGGCAACCTTGTTTACTTCTTACACATCTGAGAAACCATCAAACCGTAATTTTTAAAATTTCTTAATAACCGGACATTATGCGAACCGAACGCGGAGAAATCGCGTTATAACCGCACAGTCCGGTCGAAAACTGGACGATTGGCAACCCTACTCGCCAATGCTCACCAAAGAGGGGGGATGGATGGAGGCACCAGACCTCATCAAGGAGATGGGTGGGAGGTCCACATTACGAAAAAACTACTCACGTAATTTGCTGACGCCACCTTAGGAATTGTGCCCCACCACTTCTACTACACCGTCGGCCAAGTTCAGATGGCTGAGACTTATATTACCATCAGGACATGAAGAAGCATCGTGGTGGTGCAACCAACTGAGACAACCAGTGGAGCAGGACCGTTGTCGGTTAGTTTGCAGTTTATATTAGGAATAAAGTTTCAGGGTGAGATCAGCTGTTGGACAGGCCACTGTCCCTCCGGTGTCAACACGACATTGTTCGGCGGCGATGTTGCGGGAGTAAACACTAATGCTTCATTCCTATCTCGACAAGAAAAACCAAACAGGCTCTAACTTTGGAACAAGTGGCGTGTTGGTACTAGGTAAACTACCCTTGCCTCGTTCTCACAAGCAGCGCAGGACACTGTTTGTGTAGTAGCACAACAGACAGGTGTGCTAGATCTACGAAGCCCTAGATCAGGGGTCGACAAACCGCGGCTACCGAGCCGCATGCGGCTCTTTGAGAACGTTAGTGCGACTCTTTTATAATATATTTTCATACATCTTTACTGATAGTATTAGCAATAATAGCAACGTCTTCGCGAGCTCTAAAGACCAGAACTCACCAGTGTGAACAAATCATTGCCGTATGAATCTTATTAAACATAAATTTAGAAACCAAATAACCGATGAGAACTTGAATTCACGTTCGAAATTAAAAAGAACAAGTTACGCAAGTAATATTCTAAAACTTTCTAAGGAAAGGCAAGCACATTCATCTCATTAATTATTTACAAGTTATTTATTTTTAAATATAGACCTATTATTTACGCAACCTTATGTATGATCGTGTATTGATTACTTAATAAATTATATTAAAAATTTCTTTATTAAATTATAACTACGGCTCTTTTAGTTTTTTCCCTACTCCTTTAATGGTGCAATTGGCTCTTTAGCTTCTAAAATTTGCCGACAGCCCCATATCAATAAATTCACAGCAGATCAGGAACACACAGCAGTATATCTGACTACTGTTGCTTTAATTTTTTTTGTATATATAAAATCCACTTTCGTATTGTTTTTGATAAAAACATACAGCTATTTATCGTACTCCAAATTTAATTGAATTTAATTGTGACGAAGCATATACTCCCACGTTCTGGTTACTTTGTCCAGAATAACAGTGAACAAAACGAGTGATAGTCCTTTTCCTTATCGGACTCCTGTTCTGATTTCAAAATGTTCAGATTTTTCGCCTATGAACTCAGCTATTGAGATAATAGGTCTTTGTGTTTGTTAGATTAATTCTCTTGTTTTCTTGCATATTTTGGATTGTTCTAGTAAATTAAAAACCTACATACGTTTTTTGAAGTCTACAAACGTGATGCAATGTTTGTCTGTTTTTCACGAATTTGTAGGATGGTTTTGAGATTCTACACTTTACCTCCCTTTTATTACTTCTGTCTGACATTCACCAGTCAGATAATCTGTTTTGTTCTTCAACTGTCGCGAGAAGTGCTTTGAATTGTACTTTGTAAGAAATTGCTGACAGTGAAATCCCTCTGTAAATTAATAATATCGGTTTATCCCTGTCTGGGAATTGGGTAAATTAGTAAACATTTCAATTACTCGTGGATTTTTTGATCCAGATATCTGCACTAAATTAATTCATTTTATGTGCAATACTGTTACCACCTTTTTTTCCACTTTTAGGTAACTACACCATATTCTCCTTGGCCTTTGTTATTTCTAAATTTACGGTTATTTTGTTCCATTTCTTCTAAAGTAGGACGTTCTGAATCTGGATTTGGAGTGAATTTTATAGAGGCGAGTTGTCCCTTTTAGTGTTCACAATTTAAAAGGTCTTTGAAGTAACCATTCACGATGATAATAGTAATTATGGGATATTGTGACTGAGGGGGGTCACGCAGTGTTTATGAAGGGATCATTTGACTGCATTATGAAGTGCTTGAGACTAGTGATGGTGCTGGTTCTTCTTTAATGCCCGCTCTTTGGTTTATGCGGCCGTAAAGATCGAGCAGACAGGATTGATGCGCTGCTGTCTTGGCCTGTGCCCAGCGGGCTGCGTGATTACAGGGGACAGGCGACTGACAGATGGGCGGACTTCTTGCAGGCATGTTCGGAAAACCGAGGCCCACAAACACTTGAGTGTAAACTCTCGGAGCAACATTCATCTCTGCTCGTTCAACTACAAAATCAATGCCTTGCGTATATCTCGCTACATGGAAAGGAACTGCTATGTGGTGTGCTATAGAGGTGCTTACTAATGTTTATTATGTTGGGATTACCGGAATTTTTTCTTTGTTTACTTTTTCACTAGCTTGTGCCCACGACTTCGTTCGTTTGTAAAGAATTTTATTGATAGCTACCGACATGTAACCACCATAGTGCACGATCGGAGACTCGAGGCTAATACCACACACAAACACCAGTGATCTGCGCAGGGTATTTATGGATGCAAAGTGAAATATAGGAACACAAATGTGTTTGGTCGAAATATGAAAATACCTTCGGGCGACTACTTTGGACCTTCATGTCTCCCACACTTCCATAGACTCGAGGCTACTACCACACAAAAACACCAGAGATATGTGTTTGCAAAGTGAATATAAGGACGCACACGTATTTGTTCGAAATAACAAAATACCCTCTGTCGACCGATTTGAACCACCATATCTCCCACACCCCCACAGCTACCGACATGCAGCCATCACAATGCACGATGGGAGACTCGAGGCTACTACCTCGTACGTGTGGTCTGCGCTAGGTAGTCGAAATATGAAAATGCCCTTCGTCGACCACTTTCAACCATCATATCTCACACATCCCTTCAGTTTCTGCAATGCAACCACCATAGGGCACGTCGGGTGACTTGAGGCTACTACCACACACAAACGTCTCAAGGTGAAATATAGGGATGCATATGTCTTTGGTAGAAATAAAAAATGTCCTTCGTCTACCTTTTTCAACCACCATATCTCCCACACCTCCATAGCTACTGACATGTAACCACTATGGAGCGCAATGGGAGACTCGGGTCCACTACCGCACGTAAACGCCAGTGGTCTGCGTTATGTTGTTGTGGCAGGCAATGAGAAATATATGGACACACACGTATTTGGTCGAATTATGAAAAATGTCCAATATCGATTACTTTGTACCATCATATCTCCTACACCCCCACAGCTACCGGAATTCGGCCAATGGGAGACTCAATGCTACTAACACACACAAACACCAATGGTCTCCGGTTGGTAGTGGAGGCTGCAGATTGAAATGTAGGGACACGCGAGTCTATTTATATATATGATTTTTCATGGTCGTAATTTAATTTAATTCTTATGATCAGCCTATTATGTCACGTTAGTTTATAGCCTGCGCAATGTTACGCATAAATACGCTAGAAAATTAAAAATAAAAACAATCTTTTTTTTAATTTAGAGATGAACATGACCGCAAGCTGGCACTCGATTTAATGCATATGGGAGTGGGAAAATTTTCTTTTGTGGGTAACAGTGTCAGAGATTGAAACAAATTTCCAAGTGAAGTGTCAAATAATTTACCAAAATCGCTGAAGGAGTTTAAAATTAAAATTCGTAAATAGCAAAAGTAGATGGGGGGAGGAATTTAATACTCAAATTACATAAGATAATTTTTTTAAAAAAGGGGCAATTGCCTAAGTAATTTCCACCTGAGCGTGAACTCCATCGCAAATTAATAATAATTGTTATCAAATACACTTTATCAATTTCATATTGTCTGGCGCAAACGTTCTCACAGGAAAGATGATTGAAGTCTGATGCATTATGCGAGCAGTATTGGTATAGCCATGTGAATAGCTATGTAATTTCTGCCTATACATTGTACCTTTTTAAATTATTTTAATTCTACCTACGGTTTTTATTGATCTTTATCCTTGAATCTCATAGACTGATAATAAATTAAAGAATAAAATCATGTTGTATGTAAATATGCAGAATATTTTTTTCTCTTCTCAAACCCTATTTCCATAAGTTTTTTTTATTTTTTTTTTTTATTTTTTTTGTTTTTTTTTTTTGTGACGATACATCTTTTTACCTTCACACGACAATCAATAAAATGAGGTATCTTTTTAAAGTTATGTTCTCTCCTTGGTAACATCATTAATTAAGAAAAATATTTTTTTGAAAATCAACTTTTAAATAAAAATTAGTAAAACAATCAAGTTCACGGATATGCGATACTTCATAGTCTATCTGCCAGTCTCCGCTGGCGAAGATGAAGAGTGATCGCATTGCGCTATATACCAGCACCACATACCACGGAGATAATTATAAATCGTGTTGTTTTCTAGAGTAAAGAGCTTTCCAGATATTGTTGTTTCTGTTGCGGAATCATTTCATTATTTCTAATCGTTCTGTAAGACGCTGTAAGTGTTATGCTACATACCTATTTGAATTGACAATAGATTTCTTCAAATGAGCCGGTTATTCTTTTATTCTACTATAAACATAAACCTCGGTATTCATCGTATATCACTCGTGAATTTTTCGCACGGACCAGCTAGTTTCATTAATATTAATTCCCGATGAAAGTTCATCACCAGATTTGTGGTAATTAACAATCCTCGATATCTCTCTGGGTAATAATTTCTTTGGACGACATTGCTACTCTTCACTATCCTCATAGCTGTGTTCTCCAAACAGGATGTAACTTTACAGACTTGAATTCATTTTACATCGAACTTTCGGGTAGTTTATACAGACCGTCTAAGTATTGATATGTGAGCGGAGACGTTTTCACGATACCGTCGGATTCGTCAGGCGTGCGTCTCAATATTACTTGTTGGTCGGACACCTTGGTACCTGTATTTGGCATTTAATAATGATGCTGACCTTATTTAAACTTCAGACTATCGCCACATGACTGATACGACGATCCAACACCACGAAAATAATTGCCAGCAAATGGGGCAATCTGTGAACTAGAGCTCCTGAACAATGAATACGATAACAAGTGTAATATTGACGATTAGGTTTATTGCTGCCACAGTGTCTAGTCATATTTTGTTGCCAGATGTATGAGGTCAGTTACTAATATATTAGAACTCATCTCTGCGTTACTAGGCGAATCCTCAAGAATCGTAATATCTTTGGAAATTTAGTCTTCTGAGTAAAACATATGGCGCGATGCAGGTTTTAAGTTTGCCAGTTAATTTAGTGAGTGAATATTTTAAATGCAGTGGCTTTTTTTTCTTCTTTTTTGCTTTGGCTTTATGCCTTGTCGGCAGCTTGGTCATTAGAGGCGGGATGGGATGGGGGACAAGAAACTGGAAGGAATTCGCCCATGGCCTTTTCGAAGGAAGCATCCCGGAATTCACCTGGAGTGATCTTGGGAATCCATGTAAAACCCAAATCTGGATGCCCGACGTGGATTCGAACCCGCGTCCTCCAGAATGCGAGGTCAGAAGATTAACCGTTAACCCATCACGCTCGGTGTGGCTTTTTCATCCGCTGCTCTACTGATGCAGGTGTCGGGGGCTCTATTTGTAACTGCTCCCCGCACGTGCAGTTCTAATCGGGGCTCTCGTTAATAAGACGGACCGCCCGGCTGTCCCAGACAGGCAGTCGCCGCTGATTACCTGGTCCATGTCACAGCTGATGGCTGTAATCTCATTCAGCACAGTTCTCAGAAGAAACCCCCGCACTCCCCCCCCCCCCTCCGTCCCCAGCCATTCATTATTAGAACACTAGTGTAAGCCCGTGACCGTTTTTTGAGTTTCGTATTCGGGAGGACGCAGGTTCGAGGATGCTACCTTCAAAAGGCCATGACCGAATTCCTTCCCGCTCCTTGTCCCCCCAGCCCCATCCCGCCTCTAATGACCTCGACGTCGACGAGACGTAAAGCCATAAGTAAAAAACAAATCTTTCTATAGTATATCTCGAAAGAGCAAAGTAATGGATTTTTTTTAAAAATCTACCAGCAATTAAAACACACAGGTTAATGTAATGAAAAGCGTAAGGGGTTAATAGACGGGAGTGACGATTACCGAATGTGGAAACAAACTCAAACAATTAACTGGAAGAACAATGCCTGAGACAGAGAAGAATTTGTTGGAAAGATGTATATTTAAATTCCCCGGCCATCCATCTTTTGAGTGAACGGTAACGCTTGGCCCTGGTATTTGGGGAGAGAGGGTTCTAATCTCCGTCTGGCCATTCACATTCAGTTTTCCCGAAAATCACTCCAAGCAAATGCCGGGATGGTTCCCTCAGACATGCTCATGGCTGAAATTCCTTCCCAGTAACTTGCCCCTCCTCCTCTCCCGACTCTAATGATCTCGATGACAACGATCCATATGCTACAAGCAAAATATTTATATACGATTTGATTTATTGCAAAAGGCCTCAATTTCACGATAACGCCAGCGCAAATGAATTCTTTAATACGGTAGAGTCTTCAATTTCCTCTCCGCCACGAAATGCTTATGAAATTCGGAATGAAATGGCAAAGATATTATCAGTTGCCAGAACGCCCAACCGCAAAACTCCCCGCCAGAGAAACGTAGCGTCTTGCGTCGATTAAAAGAGAGAGCCTACCTGCTGACAAAGGCAGTGACACAGTGGTGATGTATGCTAAGGAATTACATCTTGCAAGACGAAATATTATATGGGAAGCTCTCTACAGACGAGCAGATGCAAAGAAAATAAGCAAAGCAACCTCGGCTGAATTAAAGGTCTAATGAAAATGAACCAATTCCAGTCATTCGACTGTACTGTCTGCCAGAAATTCTCAATGACGGTTGTCGTTTCAACCAGGTTTCGTCGTGTTCAATCAGAGACGCATTGGCTGGAAAGAAATCTGGCGTATAAGGTAAAGGCTCTGAAAATATCAGCTTCTGCCGTTAGAATTCTTCCAGTTTTATAAAAATGACTAGCTGATCCGGCAATGCTTTACTATTGCTAGACTTGAGTACACATGTAGAATAAATGAATACTTCTGAAAATAAAGGGGGTGAAAAGGGGCAGAGAGGTTAGTTTATTTAAACCAAATGTAGACAGTATTTTTCACCTTGTTTTAAAGTATACGTATGTAATTCCCATAGAAATAGAATAAAAAGTTGGATTCCTATAAAGGTCATTGGATATTAAAAGGGGAGGGGTAAAAGAAGAGAGAGGTGGACTTTGACAAACCAAATGTAGACAGTATTTTTCTGTTTGTTTTGCAGTATACGTCTGCAAAGTTCCTTCAAAATCGGGTAAAAACTGTAGCTGTATAAAGATTATTGGCAAAAATTAAGTGGATGCAAAGGGAAAGAGGGTTGGGTTTTCAGATACCATATGAATGCAGTATTTTTCTGTTGGTTTTAAAGTATACGTGTACAAATTTCCATCGAAATCGTATAAAATCTGTGGGTTTGTTTAAATTAAGGAATGTAAAGGGAAAAGGGTTCTTTTTTGTTTTTTTGGACCAACTCACCAAAGTTTCATCGTAATCGGATGAACGGTATAGGAGCGCATAGAGGGCAAACATACAAACTATTATTTTTATACTTATAGTTAAAGAACAAAAGCACTTTCCTTTCTAGAGTCATTCGAATTGCTGAGCTGCTGAACAAAATCCTATAGAATGATTGTCTGCAGTGTTGCTGATTTTTTAAATTATAAGTTACAATTGTAACTGCCGCGCGTTAGGATGACGTCACGATTGAACATGCTGGGAGTCTCTGGTAGATAGACGACGCACGTTTCGTTTAAACTTATTGGTAAACATGCGTACTCCCACTTTCACTCACGAGTGTAGTGAAATACTTCGTCCACCAACCTATTTGAGCCGGAATGACAGGATAGATAAGATTAGAGAAATAAGGTGCCGCAATGATTCTTATATGAATTCTTTTTTCCGTCGTACCATTAGGGATTGGAATGCACAACAAAGAGATTAGCTTTGGTGCTGAGCACCCTCTGCCCCCCACAATTTTGTGAATTGCATAGTATATATGTAGATGTAGATGTAGACAACATGGTTTCCAAATCGTTACTAGTTTACATCGTGTTACATGACGTCACTATCACTTCACTCACGAAGGCAGTTTAAATTACTAGTTAAAACTAAATTCCTTGTGTCTTATACTCCAAGAAGAAGTTTGTGTTTTCATTCTTTTCCGGTCTGCGTAGAAACAAAAAACCACGAACTCCGGTGACACAGCCGTTAGAAAATCAGAGCATCAGTCACACGGGCATTAATACATTCGCAGTATCGCGATGTGAACTTGACATACAAAATCAACGGATATTTGCAAGAGAGTAGCATGCGTCTTATTCTTCTTCTTTTGTAACACCTTTCACATAGTCACATTGTAACTACCCGAGTCCCCGATTTTCACTCGACATATTTCGATTTCTGTTTAAACTGCAAAATTTGTGCGTGAATTTTGATTGAAGTTAAACGTTTCTCTTGAAGGCTTTCTAGGCTTTTTGAAGTGGACAGCTTCTTGATCTATCCAAAATGAAGGTCGACTGACATCAGTAGACTTACTGGTACCTGAAAGTTCTACGAGATGAAGTTAGAGCCGTTTACATGATACCAAATACAAGAGTTGCTCGATTTTTGTGTAAAAAGGTGTTAAAATCTTGAAAACTAAAACGTTATTTATATATGAAATTTCGTCCAAATCGCTAGAGATATGTGCGAGATCGTCCGGTTTACCACTTCATAAATTGCTTTTAAAGAAAAATACTATTATTATGTTATTGTTATCTTAATGCTAATCAGGGATTAATTAATTGTTCAAGATTGGTGGTAATTTACTTAGAAGAGTACATCACCAGCACTAAATTCATTCATTCCGGTAAAAGTATATTCACAACCCCCACTAACCTCACACGTTCTGATCCAACCGCGACTTTCCAAATGATAAGAAAACAATTCCATATAAAAGTGACCATCTATAAAGCCCAATGTCAGACACTTCATAGTACAGGATTGTTTTTACCAGAACCTGCTTTTTCGTATGGACACCTGTACGGTTTTTTTTTTCACGAGTTCGTAAATAATTGTGTTTGAGTTAAAGACACGCGCAGTCAAAAAGCAAACGATTATCACATTATAACTGCTAAGATTGTTTCCAAAGAAATATTGTAAAGTAAAGATGTTTGAAAAAATCATATCTGAGAGAACTAATATTTATTTTATAAATGTATACTTTTTAAATGTTTTGAAATTAAACTTATAGTAGTTAGTGATAGTAAATTATTATTTTTAATACAACTCTCTAAAACAAAAAACCTTTTATCAATAAATATACTTTCAATTACTTATTTCCACATTATTATATTACCATTCGGTGACAGACCACGATACTATGTGAAATATTCACACGGGGCAGCTAGTACACAGGAATTATGCGTTTAAAGATACAAGAGTTCTTTACACTAACCAAAGAGAAATTTAAGTAACATCAGTAATGGTACCTGAAACTTCTACGAGATGGCGTTAGAGCAGTTTCAAAGATATCAAATACAAGAATTGCTCGTAATTTGTAAAATCGCAGTTTTGAAGAGAAGACAGCTATTTAGAAAAGCTTGTGGAAAGCAGATCGCTATATAAATATGAAATTTAATGCAAATCCTTAGAGCCGTTTCCGAAATACCAAATATATATATACAAAAATTGCTCGTTAAAGATATAAGATACACCCTGGACAATGGTGACAGAATGAAACAGGATGCCTATGTCATAGATGGCACCTTATAGCGACACCATAGATAAGTGCTTCCAGCGATATCTGACTGAAGTTCTAGGCTGATGTATTGTGTAATGTAAAATATTAAAAAAGTATTGCTGTTAATATCTTATTATTTTTCCTATACTGTAACCAGTCGTATTTATTTGCCATCTTCTTATTTACATTTGTTGCTGATGAGCTTAACTCACTTTGTGGGCGCCATGTTATGACGTCACTTTTGGGCGCTTTAATTACTGCATAAACGTATACGTCATTATATAAACATGAATAGCCTTAATACACTACAGTAAAACATCTCATTCTGGATTGTTGAAGAAATGATTTTGAGGTGTTCATGGTATTAAATAATTTACTAGAATCGTTTCTCGAAATTATGTCAGTTTAAAGTTTTAAATAGCATATAAAATCACAGTTCTTTTTTATTATCGTTTTAACTGTTTCGTTTCTCAGGCCACGTTGTATGATGCCGCTTCTTTTCAATTCATCGGTCACAAGTCACCTAGTATTCAAATCGGTAACTTCAATGAGAGGTCGATAAGTTATAAGAAAAACTAGTATTCTTTTAGCATAACTATCGGTCGTGCCTAAACATAATAAAACAGTTCTGTGTGAACTAGTACAATTCCTAACGGAACTTTTTCGGGTTGTATCATTACAGCTTCACACTTGTCAGTCGTTCTGGGTGGCCATCTTATTCGAACAGAACGACGTTTCGGTGGCTATCGTGCGTCTGTCATCAGGTTAGCGGTGGAAATATCGTTGCGTTTGAATGAGATGGCCCACCAGAACGACAGTGTGTAGACTACCCTTCTTATTGATCGTCACCTACCTAAAACAAGCTGCCTGACCGGATCACATTGCCGGCAGCAAAAAACCGAAAAAAAAGAGGGTTATTACTTAAAACTGGCCACGTACGTGAGCTCTTCGTAGTTCTTCTGTATCATTATGTTCAAGTCCTGATCAAGCTTTCATTCACACATACAACTACATGCCAATTACTCATACATTAAAAGGGTGGCAATACTGTTTACTCTGACTGCGATAGAGCATACGCCCCAGTGGAAATTTCCCTAAAACAGGGAGCTCATACGCAACTAAATTAAAATCTTCCGAAACAACAGAGATTAAATATCTAATATCTGTTAGGCAGTGGTTCCCAACCATTTAGGGAAAGTGCGCACTTCCTCTCTGAGCTACTGAAATACCAAAAGTATATCGTTTAGGTTGAAAGGTAACTTAAAGTGTGAGTGTGTTTTTTTAAATATATTATTGAACAAACACAACAATTCCGTTATATACTCCTTTTCTCAGACATTTATTTGCTAAGTTTATGTGTACATCACTCATTAAGACGCCATGCATTGCCTCGAAATGTCCTACGCTTTCCCAGGGGGAATCCGTGTCTTAAGGCGGGTACACATCAATATTATATTATTATTATTTATTTACATCTGCACGATGCAACGCAAGAATGGGACCGAGGCGAGGCGGAACGTTTGTGGCCTTTGGTTGCCGAATGCAGTTAAACAGGTATCCGTCCACTCGTTTGTTCTGACGAGTTGTCAGTGTTGTGACATTAGAGCGTGGATACGGAGCGCGGTAACAAATTAACAGTGGCTTGTGCTTCAATAGGATATTGGACAGTATTGAAAATGTATTACAAATTGTAGTCATTCGCATACATTAATGCTTAAGGAAGCTATTTTTGTTAAATTTGAAAAGAAAGGTGGATTGTTTTTAATAGAAAAATCGTAGTAAAAATAGGATTTTTCTTGCCCCTTTTCACGTGACAGAAAACGCTCTGCGATTGGCGATCGCTTTAGTGACGTCACGTGTATGTAGGCGCTGCTGCTGCGTATGGAGCGTTTCCTATTATCCAAGTTTTCTTCTATTTTTATTGTTTGTTATTGGTTATCTCTTATTAATAATGAGATTTTGTTTTGAAAATAAAACGAAGAACAATTTGTAAAAGCTACAGCCAAAAAATACCGAACATAAAAGCCTTATTTGTCGGGATAGCTGACTTTTGACTTTGGAGCTTGAAAATGTAATAACTAGTACAACTAGTATCTAAAGAAGACTCCTACAAATAACAAAACATATTCCGATGCGGGGATCGAACCTGAGAACCCTAACCTTTTGAGAATCTTCTTAAACAGCGCACTACATTATTTCAACGAAATTATGGTGTAAATGATATGCGACTTAGTCGTAATGTCTGGGCAAGTTGCTGCGATTTTTTTCCTATTTCAACTATTGTGGGAACCCTTACGTTTATTTGGAGAGTTTTTATTGTTGTGGTTGTAGACTGATGTACTACACACTATTTATAAACCATATTTCCAACTCTTTAAACACAAGTTCAGAGAAACAAACCAGGCGTTACTTATGTAGATTGAGGGCTTGCTGGCACGTGACGTCACGAGTTTCGTTGGCCCGCGCCAGGCAGCAAAGGAGCGTTATGGCGGGATTTCAAATACTTTGAATTTTAAGTTTGAATTTTACATAAAAGAAGCATTTTCGTCAAAAAATAAATAGTACCCGGTAAATAACGGTTATCAATAAACTATTTAAAACCATTTTCAAAAAATAGTCAAATAGCCTATTGAACTTACTGTAGGTGTCAGCTTCATCGTCTAAGAGTTTTAGACTTTCCCAAGCGAATCACTTAGAATCATAAATGTCATTCCGAACTGAAAATAAATTCGTTTAAATATTTATATTTTTATTTTTTATATCTGCTTTACGTCTCTCTAACAGCGAGGTCCTTAGAGACGGGAAAGGAGGGGGGCAAGGAATGGGAAGGAATTTGGCCATGGCCTTTTGAAGGAAGCATCCCGGCATTTGCCTGGAGTGATTTGGGAAACCATGGAAAACCCACATCTGAATGCCCGGATGGGGATTCGAACCGCCGTCCTCCCGAATGCGAGGCCAGAACGCTAGCCGTTACACCACCACGCTCGGTCGTTTAATTATTTAAAATTGCTTTGAAAAAATATAAAACTTAACACATAAATTAATAATTAATAATTATTGTAAATAATACTCTGGAATTCACTAAAATAAGTTTTAATATGTTGTATTTCTTTTCATTTAGATAATGCTAAATTGTTTCAACGTCGGTCTCTTCTCCAATAATTGTTCTTATTTCGCAAAAGAATCTCGTTTTTTTTAATGTAATTATGTTAAATTTACTGTCGTTCTACAATATGGAACGTCTTTAATACTTTTTAGTAAATAGAGAGTACCTCTTCTCTGTCCCAGCTCATGATTAAAAATGGTCAGAACAAAACAAAACAAAACGAAAAAACACAATATCGAAAAAGTCCTTAAATAAAATATATTGATTTTATTTATTTTCAACGCACAATGTGCCGAAATGAGGACTGAGTGCCAACGTGCCAGTGTGAAAGAAGGAGGCCGACGCACGGCTGGAAATATCCGCCCACATAGCATGCGGCGCAGCCCGAATTCTCTTTGAAGTACCGAATCGGGATGGATGACGTTCGACCCGCCAGGGACTCCTACGTGCGTTGCCTCGTTCTGACGTGTACCGCCTTTAAGCGATACCGGGTGCAAAGGTGTTTCCGGTAAAATACTCTTAATTTTTTTCATCTTTACCTATGACTCTCTTTTGCTGTAAATAACAAAAATATTGCATTCAAATTTAACCACAAAATGTGGAAATTATCTGGCTTATAAATTTGGTATTATTTTGGCTTCGGAAGTGATTTTTTTCCCTTCTGGCTTTGTGTCTCGTCTTTGTCGGTGTCTTTAGCGGCAAGAAACGGGAAGCAATTCATCCATGGCCTTTTGAAGGAACCATCTGGGAATTCGGCTGGAGTGATTTGGGAAAACTGCGGAATATCGATATCTGGATGGTTAGACGTGGATTTGAATCCGTATCCTCCCGAAAGCTAGTTGATAGCTTTACCGCTCACGCACAGGGCTTTGTATGAAATCTGACTAATCTTTCTCTGTACTGTCGCGTCTTGGAGGCTGTTCACTTATGAGAAAGTCTCATCGGGGTTTAAGAGACGTTCCTCCCGGCTGCAATATTTATTTCTTTTGTTTTCGGACTTTATAACGAGACGGAGTGAGTGTTGCAGCTCCCTGGAGCCTCCAGTTTATGTGTCTGGAGCGCCGTAACGTTACATTACCCGCTGATATGCTGGACGGCTTCCAGTATTTTCCGCGATTATTATTCAGAAGAAAGCCGCAGCTTAGCGCCGCCGAGTCGTCCTCTAAGTTTGGATAGTCTCCATTCTTATTAAAGTTCCTTTCATCGCTGAAATGAAGAGAATTTTTGAAAGACGACACCGATATCCTCATAATATATAAGCCCTACTTTTTAGTGCGGATTTTTTAGGTAGAGCCATCCGTAAACCGAATCAAGGAGCAATTTCGTAAACTACCTGAAAGTAATTACAGAAAATAAGTACAGAAACTGAATGTAAAGGAGTCACAATAAACTATTTAGCTTTTGCCGACGACATCGCCATCCTATAAAATAACACAAGAACACTGATAAAAAAACATGTCTATCAAACCGGTTTTTGCATATCTTTTGAGGGAACGGAAGTGATGAGCTACATGAAAAATCCAACACATAACTTCACACACTCCTCATCAAACGACGAAAAAATTCAGCTATCAAGCAAGTAGATGTTTCACTCCCAGTACGCTCTCCCGCCATACTGTCCTGACTCCCATTTATACCTTTTCTTAAATATCTCTGTCTTTTACAAACCGTCTGACGTTATTGTAAATTGCGGTTCTTCCGCCAAACCCTTATGTTGCAATAATTTCCCGTAACGACATCTACAAATATTGCACCACGTGTTAAATACACGAAAAATTACTCAAATTCGTGAAATAAAGCCCTGAAATAAACAAATCTTAAAAGCTAATCATTCTTTTAAAAAATAATTTAAGTTGTTTTTATGAAAACCATAATCGTTTGAATGAAAACAGCTCAACAATGATCGTGATCTATGAACACTGGACCACGATATTACGTGACAGATATTACATGACAGAACATGATTGTGTACGTATGATTGTACATCTGATTTTCTAGCGGCAATATTAGCACGGTTTGGGCTAATGTTAAAATGCAGCCAAGAGATTAATGACAACTGAAACTTTTTGTTACACCAAAAGGTTTAAGGAACTGCAGTACGTGGAATTTTATAACGAATCTGTTTGGTTAAGCAGCTGCTAACAAATGAATTACCAGAACACTCCATTCTGCTCGTAATTTTTGTCGGTCTTTGAACATCTCATGCTTCAAAATTACTGACCACAATAATATACAGAATAATGGAAAGAGTAGTAGAAAGGATAGTCGAAGAAGATCAGTTTGGGTTTAGGAAAAACTGCATTACAAGAGAAGCAATTCTGACTGTAACGTTAATAAATAATTAAAAGGAGGATCTAGAAAAACAAAGATATTTTTATGGCGTCTGTTGATTCAGAAAAAAACTTTCGATAATCTTAGGTGGGACAAGATGTTCAAAATTTCAAACAAGTGAGGTCTAAACTATCGAGATAGAAGAATACTTTACAAGCTATATAAGAATCAAGTGGTTATAATAAAAGTAGAGAATTATGAGAGACATGCATCAGTTAAAAAGTGTGTGAAACAATGGTGTAGTCTATCTTTGTTAATATTCAACTTATATGTAGAGGAAGCAATAAAGGAAGTAGAAGAAAAATTTTCATGTGGCATAAGTGTTCAGAAAGAAAAAATCAGTATGCTACGATTTGCTGATGACTTTGTCTTGTTAGTAGAAAGGGCTGAGGATATTGAGAAGTTGCTGAATGTCATAAACAAAATACTGAAGGAGAATTTTGGACTGAATATAAATCGAAGTGAGGCAAAAGTGATGAAATCCACCAGAAATAATACCAATCACAGTAGATTAAATATAAAAATGGGGTCGGATGCAATAAGAGAAGTAAGTGAATTCTGCTACTTGGGAAGCAAAATTACAACTGATGGCCGAAGCAGGAATGATGTTAAAAGCGGAATACCACTAGCGAAAAGAGCCTTCATGAAACAGTGAAATCTTTTAGTTTCAAATATTCATCTAGGCATTAGAATGAACTTATTAAAACTCAATGTGTGGCGCACAGCACTTTATGGTAGCGAAGCATTGACTTTAGGAATACTAGAAAGAAAGAAAATTGAAACATTTGAAATGTGGCGCTACAGAAGAATGTTGAAAATTAAGTGGACAGACAAAGTACGAAATGAACGAGTTTTGAAAATTATGGGTGAGGAAAGAAGTTTGTGGAAGAAGCTTACAGAAAGAAGAGACAGGCTGGTAGGTCTTATTTTTAGACATGCTGGATTGGTTAATTTGTTAGTGGAGGGAACAGTCGAAGGTAAGAACTGCAGGGGAAGACAGAGATTAGGATAAATGAAGCAGATAATTGAGGACGTGGGTTGTATGCTGATTGAGATTAAGCAGGTTAGCGCAGGGTAGGAAGAAATGGAAGATTGTATCAAACCAGTCGATAGACTGACGACAAAATTATTAATAAAATTAAAAATCAGAAATCTGGATTATTAACTGCATGATTTTAATCTTAAAGAGTATTGATCGAAATCGTACCCTTTCCAAACGATATCTGAAAAAGCCACCCCCTCCCCCCCCCCCAAAAAACATCGTTGAGATAGCTTGAGCATAGTAAAATTTAACACTGACTTAGCAAAACTGTTTAGTGTGAACAAATCTGGCTCTACTCGTATTTTCTACCAACGTAATGGATGATATTGTTGCCGAATTACAAGTTAGAAATGATTCGGCACTGTAGAATGCTACCGCCCATTAATAAAGATCTCCTCCTAGAGTATCGCTAGCGATGTTCAGATGTTGGTAACGCTGAAATTCTCACTGTTTTTGCAGTCTAGGATCACGCGACAAGCACGTGCAAGCTCATGCCGCCTGGTCAGCGGTCTTCCAGAGAAAAGAAGCCTTTTAAATTATGGTATACAGGCCTGGGAAATCACAACCCATATTCACTATTATCTGTGGAGAACAATGAAATGTTTAATTATCCAGTGTGTTGATTAGATTTAAAGGACACCAAGTGCCGATTCAGATGAAGATGCGGGTAGAGTGATCGGAAACTGGTTATCCTTCCACTATTGTAGTTAGATCATTCACACATTTAAGAACAAGTTATCTTTAAAATGATTAGGTTGGTCCCCACTTTTATTGAAGAACTACCACAAATATTCATAATTAATTCATCAGACTGTGACTGAGGATTTCGGCCTGACACTAAATCTTCTGGGACAGCTTTTCGCCCAGAGTGTGGGGAAGTTCTTGCAACGTTGGTCGCATCTCCTTCCAGATCAATGAGAGGTTGTCCTTCGTAATTAATTCATCAGACTGTGACTGAGGATGAACAGTATTCCGAGCGTCTATGTTGGCCGCACGCGCAGCGATATTTTATTTACAAAGAACTGAAGCTTCGGAATCTTCATCAGGCCACAATGTTATGGGGTCCTGGATTCATATACTGACTTCTGGTCATCGCTCTGGCAGTATTACTTTGTCACAGCCGAGTTTGATGTGATAATTTGTAAGGAGTGGCCGTTATTGTTAGCGTTGAGGACGTTTGAGTTGTAACTAACTTTGTGGATATTCTAGCCACGTCTTCATTATCTTCATGTCTCGTATTGTCTTCTGCATCCATAAAAACTGTATCAGAAATCTTTTATCTTGTCTTCGGAAAATCTAGCTATTAACTATGAATGTCAGTCAGTCTGATAACAGCCATCTATTTACTTTATTGCAATATTTATTGTAATAAACTATGTATTACTAGTTAATAACAGATCATAGGTGCCGGTTAAGATGAAATGTCAAATTACTGAATTTGAAGACTACTAGTCGCGTAAAGAGTTATTTATTGGCTCACTTGGAAGATGCAAACCGCTTATCTAGGGGATGACTCCCGAGATAGCGTCGATATTGTCTAATTTCCAATAACAATTAGTCGAACGGAATGTATCAATAATAAGCGTTGACGTGCACAGCCACGAACAGCCTGGGTAGTGAGACTGATGAAAGAAGCCATGATGTTACTGTCACAAAGCTAACGACATATTGTGTAATATATTTCCGCTCTACATTGATATATATTTGCGAGAAGCTGGATCCATAACTCGCACGGAAAGACGGTGCGAACAACGGAGGTAACGGTTACTTCCCCGCTGCGTTCCGGAATGTGGCCTTGGGCAGTCCTCAGTGAAGGAAACCAGCGTGTCGCTAGGGTGACTTGGTGGGGATGGCACAGTGGATTGCGAGCTGTGTGGTGGGTGCGTGGCCAGCCTGCAGAAAGAGATGTGTGGCGACTAACGCTGGTGCGGTGTGTGATTGCTCTTGTGTTCCATGTCATTATCCGAGTGGACGTGGGTCTCCGACGGCAAACAGAAAATTCAGTCATCGCGCTGGACGACTGCGGGCAGCATACTCGGCGCCTTCTGCTAAATGGTAACCTCAGCGTTATGGTGATCACCTCAAATCCAGTGGCATAGCTAGGTTAACAAGGGCCCCGGTGCAAAAAAATATATATATATATATATTTGGGTCCTCAGGCCAGATGGGCGACTTTTTTTTTTTTTTTTTAGCTCTACAAAGCCTTGTGAGCTGAGCGTGGGCCCCCTGAGCTGTGCTTGAAGCCCTCTTATCTTGGGGGCCCCGGTGCACGGCACCGCCTATCCCTCCGATAGCTACGCCCCTGCTCAAATCATTATCGTATTGATCAACCTAGTGTCACCATAGAGAAAATCTCATTGCCCCGCTGAGCTTAATAAATGAACATATAGAAAACCCTGAGAACTGGTGTGGAATGAATAAATCGTTGGATTTCAAAGCGTTTGTTTAATTGTGTCATAGCGTTATGTTAGCGATAAGCAGCTTGGAACAATAATGTGACGCTTATTCGGCCACACATGTCAGCCAATATTCTCGCTGTATAGGTCAATTTGTCGAGATCTGAATAAATTTGAAATATTTTAAACAAAAATGATATATACTATTACAACCTCTTACATCTTACAAAGGATTCGCTACTTGTTATAAACGTCAAAAATGGCAAAAACCGCAAATGATTCATAAAACAATTAAAATATCCTAAAACCTAATTGAATTCGAATGGAAACAATTTTAGATGAAAAAGTAATTTAATGAATTTTACCATTACTTATAACGTAATAAATAATTTCAAAACACTGAAAGTAAACCAAAAGATGGTAGTCATATACCAGCATCTTTAAATTAAAATGCCAAATATCAAAATCAGTTAGAAACAATTAGAAGTTCCTATACAGTCGTTTAGAATCATTTTCACACAACATTCAAATCACAAAATAATACATTAATATTATTATTAATTTTAATTCCGATGGAGCTAACGCTCCGGTGGCGATTCTCGTATTTATCTAATTATCCCTTTTTTTTAATTTTGAATTTATTTTTATAATATTCTTTTATAATTGGAGTGTTAAATTCCTCACCCATTTACTTCTCCCATTTACAAATATTAATGTTAAAATACTTAAGCCTTTTTTGTAAATTATTCATCACTTCAAGTGGTAATTTTTTCCAATCCCTGACACCCACACCAGCAAAAAAAAAAAAAAAAAAAAAAAAATCCCACTCCCTTATGCATGAAATTGAGCACCAGCTTGTGGTCATGGTCGTCTTTCCCCTTTCTTGCACTATACCTAATTTTTTGATGAATATCCCTCCAAGCCCCATCATCAACATTCGCTCTGTACATTCCCAGCACTCTCTTCACCATCCTTCTTTACTCCAATTACTCCCAGTCCAGCTCCTTTATTAGTTTCTGACTGGATTCTGCTATAATTTCCACAAACAAATCTAGCTGCTCCTCTTTGCACAGCCCACCCTCAAACTCCTGTATTTGATAGCCAAAATGTGGGTTCCAATCTACACCACCATATTCAGCCAACGGTCTGACTAAAGTTTTGTAACCCAATTCCCTAACTTCTCTGGTACATCCTCTCATCACCCTCTCCAGTAAATGAAGCATTTTGTAACATTTTCTTACCAACTTCCCAATGTGCTCTGCCCAGTAAATATTTATACTCCAAACCTTCAACAAGCAATTCTGAACCCATCCTATAATCATAATTAACGTTTAGCCTTTTTATCTGTGTACCTAATAAGCTGACTCTTCTTGGCATTTATCTTCATTCTGTGCTGACCTACCCATTTAGATATTTTATCCAGGTCACCCTGCAGTTGTTCAGTCTTCACCTGTTTTGATCCTGTTGTATACCATTATATCATCTGCAAAAAATCTCAGTTCTGACCGTAACCAATCAACACAATCATTCATTAGAATAATGAACAGCAACATTCGCAATACACTACCCTGTGGCAATCCCATATTTACTTCCGCCTCTTTTGATAACGTATTTCCACCTCCAACATTTTTCTTTCTGGCTTTTAAGAGTTCCTCTATCTAGCAAGTAACCTTTTCATCCAGTCCAGTAGATTTCAATTAATTTAAATAAATTTTATGACTCACTCTGTCAAATGCTTTAGAAAGATCTAGTGCCACAATATCAATTTGTCCAATTCATCTGAAATGTCTTGCATAAACAAATCCGTCACACGTAACCATAAGAAATAACTCATCATGTTTATTTAGACAGACTTATAACTAATTTAAGAAAGATAATGAAGATAAGAAAGGTTATGATAATATTACAATATTCAATTTTTGTTTGAGGCTCCGAGAGTCAGGGAATGGAACATACTACTAAGAAAAAAAATGAAAAATTTACCAAAAAACACTGAGTGAGTTTAAAATTAAAATTTGTAAAGGGAAAAATTAGTTGGGTATTTTTATTACAATTAACAAACTTTAAGATAAAAAAAAATAGGTAAATGATGGTCTGTGAAAGCAGTTGCATAGGAAAATTGTTACCGAGTGAGTTGTTCTGTAGGAATTGAATTTAAATAAAATGAATAATAAGAACACAAGCTTATTTTACCTTAATTTCTATATCTTTTAAGCATCTCAAGGTATTCTAAAATACGGAAGCATTTGTTTCCGAGGAGATTACTTTTGTTTCGTTTTCGCCTGAAGAGACACAACGAAATGTTCTGAAGTGAATTTCGAGCAACGGATTGTGTTTGTCAACAACGCATGGCCAACTCCGCTCAGAGTAATACTAATTCAAGAAAGTGGAAACAGCTCTGAAGTTTCTGGAACGGCGAAGAGGCTTGTAAGAGGAGAAAATGCAGATGCTCGTAATTCGGAAGTTAGAGCTACGTCTCACATCTCAAACGGCGTTCCTCGGAGCGAACGAAGTAACAATATTTCTGTGTCGGCTAGCCTGCCCGCTGAGGGGGTGGGTGGGAGTGAAGTACCCTTAGATTCTTAGATTTCTTTAAGTGCTAGTAACTTAACTGATAGTTACATTATTGCTAGAAAATAAAACTAGTATTAAGAACAGAAACTTCTTTTATTGCAGAACATTGTTTACCTAATAATTTATATTACAGATCATACAATTCCCTAAGTTTAAGTCAAATTATAAACCACTAAATCCACGTTATCTTGATGTCATACTCCATATTATCTCTTGACTAGTCCTCTTGAGACCTTTAGATCTATAGGGCTGCAGTTCAGGGCGCGTAAATTCTCTATAGAGCATCCAAAGATCCTCCTCTTTGCTTCTCGCAGAGAAACTCCCTAATCGAAAAGAAATCTATAGCAGAAAGTTTATAAATATGTTTTCCCAAGAATGAACAGCTCTAATACGTTACCTTATTACATTAATTTTAGGAAATAGCCTAAAGCTCTATTAACGTTTCAATAGACAGTTACTAGTAAAGATAAATATTATCATTTCATTTTTATTCATTTTATATACTCCTCACGGAAATCCAGCGTCAATTTAAATCTGTCAGGTCTTGCTATCGATGTGCGTGAATTGTTTAAAACAATATTAGCTACTGTATATTACTATCACGAAAGTAAAATAAAACAAAATCTTTCTACAATAGAATAAACAATAAAAGAAAGAAAGGTGTAATTTTGCATGGTTGGTAACTCAGGACGAGAAGGAGAGAATAAATTGAACCTTTTTAGTATTAAGAAATTTGCAGTCAAGTCGGTGACACTTATACAACAGTTTAGCCCCTGAATCATGTTTGAATATTTTGTGTAATTTTTTTCTTCAATTTATGAATTGGTTGAATTAAGTTAATTTATGATGTTCATTTCCTCTAGAAAGTTAAGGTTATGTTTAGGAAACGGAAATCAGTGCCAACACCAAGATATGCAATGACCTATGTGTGGAGCAGTTCTTCACGTATGGAATCTAACTCTCGTACACTTACTAGATTAGCAGTCACTCTGTGAGACATCCAGGGGAGCGTGCACAAACTACGTGGCTCGGTCCAGGGGGGGGGGGGGAGGGGTTGGCTGGAAGGCTACGCTGGGCTACGAGGGGGGTTCAGAACCAGACCACGTAGGTTTCCTTTCATAACATTTTTTACAATTAAAATGAGGAACAGAACTCACAGTAACATGTGAATATTTATTTCCCATCACTTAATTACCTCCGTATGTAATTTACAATAATCTGACAAGAGAAAACAGAACAAAAAATGTTTTCTGGAATCGAAAGGTAAAAAACTACGTGCTACGTGGGGAGGGGGGGGGGGGTTAGAGACAAAAGCCACGTAGGGCCGTGGGGGGGGGGGGGGGGGTCCACAGGAGGCCAAAATGGAGCTACGTGGTCTATGTACACTCCCCGGCCTGTATTTTAAGTATAGTACAGTTGGCAAGACTACCGATTGATTATCATTTACAAAAGTCTGGTTCCTTGTATTGAATTTTCTCGGCGAAATACGGACTGCGCTTTTAATATAACACTAACAACGTGTGGTTTAATTTTTTTTGTAAAATCGTACTGATTTTTTTTTCCGTTAGGAGGGGGTTTGCCAAAACGATGTTTCAATTTCTTTTACATGCAGTTACAAAATGTGTTCTAGAAAGTTCAGGAACATTCGATATTGAGATAATGAAAGGCGGAAGAATGGGAGTTATACAACTTCGGACGCGGCCTATTTACGGATTTTTTTTTTTTTTTTATTATTATTTTTTTTTTTTCAGCTTTCACTGATATGTTTGTCATATTTTAACTACTGATTCACAAGTTTCACATTAATATTATTATGATTTTAGTAGTAGCTTGATTTGTAACATTATCACTAAACCGCAATTATTATTTATTATTAAGTTATTATTATTAGTGAATTATGTAGCATTTATCAACAACAAGTATCCTGAATAATTGTAATAATGTTTGAAACTTTATTTGTAATGTTTTTGGGTTTCGACATACTGTATCTTGTTTAATAAATGGAGGGCGCTAATGACCCCGCTGCCAACGTGCCCTTAATCCAAAAAACGGGTAGCATAGTGTTATATTTAAGTAACAATATTTGACCCTGGCCAGCATTACTGGGCCGGCAACGATTGTTGATTGGGCGCTTGCATTGTAGCATGGCGGGCGCTGGGTAGGGTGTGTGTTGCGGCACTTGGAGAATGTTGTAAGCCGAACGATCATGGTCTTTGCACCCGTGATAAAATAGCAGGTGAAATGTTCTTGAAACCTGTAAGAATGTAACATAAGTGTTATAAAAATTGTTTCAAGGAAGAATGTTAATTAAATTCAGTAGCATTTCCACTAGAAAAGTGAGTTTTTCATCTCCAGTCGTTGTCACTCATTTTGATGGTTATATGCCAGGAAATCGTAGTTAAAACTAACGGAGCTAACGGCTTGCATGTGTTGAGATAGGAGATTGGGCCATTCTCATCTAAGTAACAAGCCGTCATCCAGTAATGGAGTGGTTAGCACTCAATTGGCTGACCATTTACAGGATAATTGGTACCTCACAAATTAACTTAATTGAAGTAAAATGTGAAATAAGTAATGTGTACGGTTAATTTATATAAGGTGTAACTATTTGTTATAAACACTGACATTCATAAGCTTGCCGGAATAAATAAATCTTTAAATAAATAAAATATCAATCAAACATTTTAGGTTTTAAGCAGCCTAAGATTCGTAAGTTTTTATGGTTTGGCGACCCGTCGACGTCAATTTCATTAGAAACAGGAGAGGATGGACAGCTGTGGCTTTTTGGAGGAATTATCCCAGTATTCGAATGGAATAACTTCGTGAAACCATGCGAAACCGAATGGGAAGTTCTGGGTTGATCATGTGCCGTTTCATCAGCCCGATGTGGTCCGCAATCGTATGATACGAGTTGAAACATGAATCACGAAGATCATATTTGGGATACGCAGTGATGTGTGCCATTAGATATAGCTTGGCTGCAGATCACTCCGCTGACTATTTGAATCCACGCCAGTCGAACTGCTGCATTGCACCGCCATAAAGGAACCGCTACTTATCGGTAAAGGGGTGTTCCCCGACTTTTGGCACTTGTGTTATTTTCATGAACGGGCATGTGGTTTTAACAGCTCTGACCTGTAACGCGCTCAATCGTGATTCACATTAAAATTTATGTAACACGCTATTGCAGTGGATCAACTTTTATGACCTAAGCAACGTAAATTACGAGCTGTAACACAGGGTGGAAAAGTTACGAATGTGACGCAATAGATGATGCTTAGTTAGGGATGAGGTTGGCTAAGGTTTTCATACTGTTTCCAACAGGCTTGACGAAAAAGCATTCATGTAGTAGGAAGTGACTTATTACTGTCATGAAGTATCGAAAGCCCGCTCCGTTAACTTTAATGGTCACGGAACCTTGATGGTGTAGTAACGTGCTGCCACATGCTATAAGCCCTAATAACTCTAATTAGTATTATATAAGTTTCATAAAATTTAAATTAATTTTCTTGCTTTAAAGATTTTTGCCTTCAGAATTAACATAGAGGGATTTTTTGCGTCCTTGGAACGTATTATCGAGAATGAGCGCGTGAGTCCGGGGAATGTTCCCTTTAGCTGCTAAGAAAGTGTGAGACAGCGCTTTTCAGGGGTCGATAGCTACAGTGAGTTGGTGGTGTGGTGTAGAACTGTACGAATGCGCTGAGGCTGAAAGCATTAGCAGGTGTGGATGGACTGGATGAAAGTTATAAAAAAGGTTGCACATTTAAATTCAAGGATTTCAATTGTTAGGAAAAGTAAGTAAATGGAGATTTTTGTGTATCAACGAATAAAAGATTTAGAAGAAAACTGAATTTTGGGGATCTCCGAGTTGTAAACTGGTGAGAATCGTACCTCTAATTGGAACTGAAGAATATTAAAAGTGTTTAAGTTTGTTTGGAAGAGTGAAAAGGGAGTGTAACATTACCGATTATGTGTTTGTTATAGACTAGTGCCATCTGTTAGATGCCTGAAACCGGGCTTTCTGGATATAATACAGGTAATGGAAGAAAGTTTTGTCATCTGGAGTCTGCCGCGAGTGTAGAAAAAATGATGGTGCACCATTCCTGGCCACCAGATTGTGCACCAATGTCCAGGGTTAAATCCCAAACATCTCCGCATTGGGTATGTGATGATACCACACGGCACTGTTGATAGTAACTAGTTCGTCGCATAAGGACGGTAATCTTAGCGGTGCATATGGTGTCTTTGGTAAGAGTATGCCTAAATGGGCTGCCACTGGGTTTTATCCTCTCCCTTCGTTTACCTTTCACCCACAAAACACTATATGGGACACACACTATCACAATGATCCACGCCTACAATAACACATACGATCACACGCTGGGGACCGCAACGGGAAACTATTCCATTTCATATTCTCAAGGTTCCTATTTTATTTTTTCCTTGTGGCTTTATGCCCCCTCGACGTAGAGGTCATTTAAGCCGGAGAAGGATAAGGGCAAGGAACCGGAAGTAATTCGGCCATGGCCTCTTAAATGAAGCATCTCGGCATTTGCCTGGAGTGATTTGGGAAAACCATGGAAAACACAAATCTGGACGCCCGTACTGGGATTCGAACCCGCGTCCTTCCGAATGCGAAGCCAGAGCGATGTTCACAAGAGAACTTCCACCGAGAGGCAAATCCTCCATAACAATCGCCTATGTCCGGAATCAGCTTCTTCCTAAATATCAGGCCCCAGTGTTTCTGCTCACCCACGAAGCTCGGTAGTTATGTCGAAACTACCTGAACTGTGTGACAATGTTTTTATCAGAAGCAACCAGCTCAAGGATTGCGGCTAGCGCAAAAAAAAAAAAAAAAAAAAAAAAAAAACCTTTGAAATCTTATAAGTAATGCAAGTTTGTCATTTATCTTATTTGTGATTCATATGGCCTTAGGCTAAAATCTATACAGCCAAAAACTGTAGTCCAATATAGCAGCAGAATAGGTTGAGCATATTGAGAAGTTACTGAACGGAATGAACAAAATCCTAAAGGAACATTATTTGACTGAATATAAATCAAAGCAAGACAAAAGTGATGAAATGTAGCATAAGCGATACCAATCTCACTAGATTAAATATAAAGATAGGATAGGATCCAATAGGAGAAATAAGTGAATTCTGCTACTTGGGAAGCAAAATTACAACCGATGGCTGAAGCAGGAATTATGTTAAAAGCAGAATAGCACTAGCAAAAAGAGCCTTCATGAAAAAAAGGGAAATCTTTTAGTTTCAAATATTGATCTAGGACTTAGAAAGAACTTTTGAAAACTCTATTTGTGGTGCACAGCTTTTTATGGTTGCAAAACATGGACTTTAGGAATACCGGAAAGAAGGAAAATTGAAGCATTTGAAATGTGATGCTACAGAAGAATACTGAAAATTAAGTGGACAGACAAAGTACGAAATGAACGAGTTTTGGAAATGATTGGTGACGAAAGAAGTTTGTGGAAGAAGCTTACAGGAAGAAGAGACAGGCTGGTAGGTCATATTTTGAGACATGCAGGATTGGTTAATTTGTTAGTGGAGGGAACAGTCCTGCGTCGAACCAGTAGAACTGTACTCCTATTATACACTGGAGGATAACACAAAACCAATTCTCACTGATTTGGTCAGAATGTACCAGTTAAGAATTAAAGTTAGTCTATACGTTATGATCACTCCCTAAACGTTAATGTTCCTCCCCCCTTTTCGCCAATGCAGCAGCAGCATGTCTATGTCGTGACTCGAGACGCGTCAATCAATGACTCACTGTCGCCAATACTTCTTAAAATAATCCTCAGTCAGTGTTAAATCTGCAGTGGATCACGCAGTACCGCTATTCCGAAATCCTAATTTTCTTAAAGTGCGAAGTTGTGGAGTTGCGTAAAGAAATTTGGGGAGGAGTATTTTAGAAAGAGTTATTTTCTGTCAATTACGTGAAATTAAAGCGACTTTAACAAAGTGGTTTAGAATTTAATTTGCCAGTGGTGCCGTGAGTGCACGGAAGCAAATTATGCTACATGAAAGCAACACTACTAGATAAATTATGTATTACTGAGTATGTTTTAATGTACAGTAAATGTTTGGTCATATTTTTTTAAAATTTTAGTTCATATTTTCAAGTTTTTATGACCATATTTTCATGAATATTTCTATTTTTTTTTTCAGAAAGATAGTAACCCTGGTTATGACTGTATGTGATCAAGGATCGGAGCAAGAAATTATAGTCTTTTCGAGATGGGACAGATATACACCGACAGATCACTCTTATTTAAACGAGCACTCCTTTGAAGAAATACTGATTAAGGTCGCAGTACAACTCTTTGGATTCTGTTTTATTTTTTGACTTAAGTTATTTATACCTTTAGTTTATGAAATGCAAAACATTAAACACCTTTGTGCTTAAGATCTATATTAAAACATAATAACATTTTTCTGTTTTATTCCGTACGTGAGTTTTCAGTTAACTGTTACAGAAATAATATTTTTCGTTGTGACCACAGATATAATTCTAACCAAAATTTATGATTAGTGACACAACTATATACTTACAGTTATCCTCCCCACGCATTAATAAGAACAATTTTTCACGAGACTTTAATATTAATATTTCATACATTATATTGTTTTAAAATGTAAGTGAAACTAAAAAATAAAATTAAAAAATCGGACATCTGTGTGACAACTGAATCTAAGGTAACAACTAAAGGAAGGGAAAGTTTTTAGATGTTATATAAATTTTTTCTTCCGCGCTTTAATATTTGGTATAGAATAGATAGCATAAAGCATTTCTGCATACACCAGGCAGCAGCGGGCAAACGCTGAATGGTTATAAAGAAGGGGTAGCCTTTATTTACGAATGATTCCACAGTTTGTATCCCAGTTTTCATATAGCGTCTTTCTCTGATATTTCTTCTGTCACAAACAATGTATTTTGTTTACACGACATTAGTTTTGCTATTCTGGAAATTTATTATTAAAAGAAGAACGAGAAATGATGCAGTAGAACTCATCCTAAAGACAGTCGGTGAGGGAGACGGGGTTTTCCGGCGAAACAGTATCTTTTCATGAGGAAGAGAATAATTGATGAGCACTCCGACCTCTTCTATACCGACTAGACTCGTAACTCGGCTGCGTGAGTGGGAAACAGAGAAGAGGGCGGCCCACTCTGGTCGCCTTTCTCTTGTTTTGCTGAATTATAAACAAAGCAGACGACATCTTGCGGCGCCGTCAGAGCATTTACGATACTCCCGCTAGTTTTGTAAACTAGCGGTCAACGAACTGCACGCAAGTCGTCTCATCTCCGTCTACTAACGGAACAAAAGAGCCGGATTATTTGTGTCCTAACCCAACAAACCAAACTTATATATACTGTACATATATACTAGCAGAGTAACCGCCGTTGCCCAAGTTAATTGCGATTGATTTTCCCGGACACTATTTTTATATTTCCAATGTGAGCCATGTGTACCAAGTTTCATTAATTTGGCACCAGCCATTTACAGAAATAAACTAAACATTGATATACCCGAACAATTCCCAGAACGGGGTGAATTGGTTGTTGTCATACGGTTTGTCAGTTTACATTTTGGTCCACGCTGTATTTCAACCTGATCCCAACATCTGCTAATGCTGCTGCTCGATAATCGAAACATGTACGGTCCGCGCATTAATGCATACCAAATACATACATGTGCACCTGGAATATATCTGTTTGTCCGTCATCACGCAGAAAATAAAGATTTTTAATTGGTTTTCACAACTTGAAAGCTTGGGGTCAACTTAAATTCTGACGTACATGTTGAAACATTAGGACACATTTATTTTATGAATAGTCTGGAATTCTTTAAAATTGATGAATCGATTTTGGCGGTATTTAAATCTATGATTTTCTACAGAGAACTGAAATAAAGTTAGGGGCAAAGGGCGAGAGGGATTGGACTTTTGCAAACCAAATGGAGACAGAATTTTTCTGTTTATTTTAAAGTATACGTGCCCAAACTTCTTTCAAAATCGGATAGAAAATGTAGCTTTGTATAAAAAACATAGTTATAATAACTAAGTGTGTGGAAAGGGTGATATGGGTTGAAATTTTGTAAAACTAATGTGGACAGTATTTTTCTCTTTGTTTTAAAGTTTGTGTGTGCAAAATTCCATCGAAATTGGATAAAAACTGGGCTTTGTGTGAAAGTTAAGGATTGTAAAGGAGGAGAGGTTGTTATTTTTTAATTGTTTTTGATCAGAAATCTTTTTCATGAAAAAACTTTCATGATGATTGGTTAAACGGTGTCGACTTTGTGTAAAGAACATTAACAAATGTTATGGGGGTGGAAAGGGGGAGAGGGGTTGAGTTTTTTCAAATCAAATGTTGAAAGTATTTTCTCTTTATTTTAAAGTATACGTGCGCAATGTTCCATCGAAATCGGATAAAAAAATGTGGGTTTATATAAAAATGAAGGGAGTAGTTTCTATTTTTCGGTTAGAAACCTTCTCCATAATGCCTGTGGCAACTTCATGATGATCGGTTGAAACGGTGTCGACTATTAATCTCGCATATATACACCAACATCCATTTCTATATGTATGATTTAACTGTGTGAGTTGTAAATTGGAAATAAGTAGAAAAAGGGTAAAACAAGGTGACCAGTACATTGACCTCGAAACCATCGAGCGTGATGAGTGAGCGGTAACGTTAAGGCCTCGCATTCGGGAGACGAGAGTTTGAACCTCTGTCTGGCCATCGAGATTTACTGGTTTTACTGGTTTTCCGAAATCTCGCAAAAATCCTTCAAAAGACAAATGTCATATTTCCTTTCTGTTTCTTGGTGCTAGTTCTTGGTCGCCTCGCATAATCTCGACGTTGACGGGAACATAACTTCATAACCAAGGAAAAAAATAATTAGTACGAAGACATAAAATATCAAATAATTAAGACACTAAGGACATCAAGCTACTTAAAATGTTGTTGAAGCGCAATTAAACTTTGTCGAAAGCAGAGCGCTTAAGTAACAGTCACGGTGAGACCCGTAATCCCGTCCCGCTGACTCAGCTGATGGTGTCCCGCGCTGACACGGGGTTAACTGGTTCCAGTCCTGGTAGTGTAATTGGCCGGCAGGGTAGCAGAGGTGGTGGAGCACAATTCCTAATCACTAGATTGTGCATCAAAGTCCTGGATTAAATCCCAAACCTCTCCGCAGTGCGTTGGCGTGAGGACTCCTCCATCTTCCTCAGGTCCAAAAACATCTGTAAAATGGTCTGAACAGACGCATCAAAATCCGCCGGTACACCCGAGAAGACTTGACTGTCCACGGTTAAGAGTCTAATGGAACAATCATATCCCTCGCTTTTTATTTTTATTATGTTTTTTTATTTTTCTATCCTGATACATAATAGCCCAGAACCTAGCATCTACTCTGGGTCCACATTTCCATTATATTACAAGGAGTACATGAGATAAAATTCTAGTTTGACAATAAAAGTTGAATATTATTCAGGACGTAAGACTAATTTATGATACATAAACTTATCAAGCTTCACGAAAGTTAGTTACTTGATTAAATTAGCAGAGTGAAAGAATTATTTGATGGGTGTTAGTGTTTTATACAAACACACACACACACACACACACACACACACACACAAACATATATATATATATATATATATATATATATATATATATATATATATATATATATATACATATATATAAATATATATTGTAACGTGACGCGATGTCGCCACGTTCCAATGTGCATTTTTATTATATAAATAATAATATAAGAGTAATTTACATAAATCTTGGGCGACCACCTAAATAGATTTTTGTTGTAATTTCCTAAAGTACGCAAGATTCCAAGTGAGGACTGTAATGCAATGGTGAACATTCAGTGTATCTTGTTAAAGCGAATATTAAAGAATTATTGAGCTGTGTAGGCTTGAAGCTAATCGTGGTCTTCCCGAACCATGGCGACAGGAAGTCGCGGATTTAGGGTTTTGCTGGACGACACACTCTGCTCCCTGGTGGTGGGTGGTCAACAAGGTCACTCACCTGGCGGGAAATGCCTCCGCCCGAACACAGAGTCGTCCCCGAACGCAGCCAAATATGTCCGACCTATGTTAGTTACGCGGGGCATATGAGATATCGGGGATATCAAGTGACATTAGGTGCCAACCTGAAGATCCAATCCAAATGAGCATATAACTTAAAATCCTGGTAATTTTCTGTTGAATGTGATCTCCGAGACTGCAAGGGGGTGGAGTCAGAAGTTTTCCTCGCAGACCGAAGAGCGAGGAGCTGGACATTCTACATTCGATTCTAGGCGAGTCTAGTCTGAGGTGGACTTGGAAAGGTTGCTTCTCTCGCCTATCCTGCCGCTGTACGAACTACTTGCTGCTGGCTTGATGGAGCAGGCTTATCACGGCGACACCGCCAGTAATGCGATGATGCGCATTAACAGACAGGACGTGTCTGTAGCCGCCTTGTGAGATAATCTCACATACCATGGGTCATCTCCGATCACCGCAGACATCAGATGCAGAACTACAATGGTAACTTATTACGACCAACCCATCTATTGTGCATTCCGTGAAACTGAATCCTTAATCGACTTTGAGAGGATAGATCCATGTTCTAACATTGTAATTGTAAAAACCAATGAGCTAGCGGCATAATTTGCCAGAACTAGTTATTTTCGAATGATATATTGTTCATTCTGGCGCCCATGATTCTTGCAAAATTAATAAATTTTCACTCCTTCATAAAAATTAAAATTAAAAATCCCCTTTTATTAATCATAAAGGTATGAAAGATAATTGTAACGTAGTTTGTCCACTAAGGCACCCACTACAATATATAATAATTTTGAGCAGGAAAATGCTTTAAGGCTAAGGATGGATAGGGAAATATGACCCAACACTTACCAAAGATGAAGGCGGCTGGGATGACGAACACAAAAAAAACCACACACACACAAAAGAGCGCAATATTTCGGCAACAGCATCATTCGTGCGGAAGTAAGGAGTGAGACACCAGGCGGAGTCAGATGTGTACACAGCGACCGCCGTCTGGTGAATGGCGCTACCGGCTCAGATCTTAGTATAGGAGGGGGAGGAGGGGGAAGCTCAAATACTGCTACATGTAACTAAACGCAGAAACATTCACACACACAAATCACTCACTGCACTGTTGTCTCACTGTTCCTCACTTTGAACATTTATGACACTCCTACACACTTACTCTCGGCACAGCCACTTCGGAGTAAATTACCTCTCTTAGCAGATGACTACTCCGAACCATCGGGAGTTTCTTTCTTCAGGAATGATCACTGCTCGGTCGTTGGTTGCTGTCAGTTGAAATCGTTTCTGTCAGTTGAGACTGTTTCTAAGTGACAAGAACCTTTCTTTGGCTGCTTTTGAGGCCAGATTACAAGGTGCATCAAGAAAGTACCATAATTCCCGGTCACGATGTTAAAAATGCGTCTACCCTGTAATATCACTTGCATAGGCCTACATAACTTTGTCTCTAAGCATCTCAGCATCGACAGGAAAGAAATATTGAATCTAAAATGATGTCGTATTGAAGTACATCCCTGATACTGTACAAATGGGAAAAACAACAACACCGGGCTCGTGCGTATGGAAACAGTAAAGGATCTTGCGTATAAATATTAGAACGCCACGGAGCTGCTCTCTGCCTCCATGAAGAGCGGAATTCATTTGCTAGACTGCCTGCGATCGAGCCGGGAGGCACACCCAGCAATGCGTGCAATATGGCGGCTGTTAATACCCAGCACGCGCGCGTTATGGACTGAGCAATTGGGCGCCCTCCCACTGGGAAACAGCCGGCGCCCGGCGAGCGCTATCCAGTAAACTAGACAGATTCGACGCGCGACCACAATTAACGACCTGGCGACACTTGCAGCAAAGAGGCGGTCTCAGCGAACAACCCGTACCAAGTGAAGTCGCATATAGAGAAAAATAAATTTCCGTTTATTGTCTGTGGCAGATAAACCTCCTCTGTCACCAACAGCTGTTCAGTCTTTTACTCTCCTTCTTATGTTCTCTTCCATTGTTTATGTACTTTTTCTTCATTCACTTTCATATCAACTTATTATCGTGTCATCCTAATAGCAATCACCTTCATTACGAGGCAGTACAGAGCATTTTTAACTAGTTCGCCGAAGTCATTAGAGGAGAAAAATATTGCGGTCAAGAATAGGGAAGGAATGCTGCCATAGACTTTTCATGTAATCATAGCCTGGAGTGATTTCGGTTCACCGTGGATAATTGCATTTTGGACCAGGGGCTGGAGGGTGAGCGGTAATTCTTGAGCCTGGCGTTCGAATGGGACCAGGTTCAAATCCCCATCCAGCCATCCAGATTTCCTCAAATCACTCCACGCGACGGCTCCTTTAAAAGACTATGGCCAAATTCATTCCCGTTCTCAGAGTGTGGTGGGTGAGTGGTAACACTCGGGCCTCGCTTTCGAGTGGAATCGAGTTCGATTCCTCGTCCAGCCATCCAAATTCGTGTTTTCCATTGTTTCCCCAAATCACTTCAGGGCAATGCCGGGGTGGTTTCTTGAGAAGCCCTTGGCCGAATTACTTTCCGTTCCTTGCTGCCAGTCCTTCCTCTCCTCTAATGACTTCGACGTCGATGAGGCGTACAGCCATAACCAAGAAAAAACCTTGTCAGTCCCTGTTCCTAGTCCTCTCCCGCCTCCATTATCCTCTTTGTTGACTTGGAGTGAAACCATACGAAAAGAAAACCAGAATAATGCCAATTTCTGGATGCATGATCGGGTATCGAACCTATTACAATAAGAATGCTACCCAGTGATTGATTCTGATGTATTTTGTTATTTCCACTCAAACTCCTTCTCTCATTTTTTATGTCTCGTCGTCTGTTTCACCATTCATATTACCTTAATTTTCGTAGCTGGTGGAAAAGCTTACATTTTTGATACAATACCGACGATATTTACGGATGAAGTCGTAGGAGAGCTCTACCAACCCCGGTTAATAACAGTGACTGAAACTTCTCCGGCGTACTGGTGCAATGTGCTCTTCTCTGTGTCCAGTCGGATGGTGTCGTACAAACACGACGTTTCGACAACTTGCTCGCTGTCTTCATCAGTTGGAAAGTAGCATCCAATGTTAAAAGCTTGCTGTGACTGCCTACGCTGTCTTAGGCATCCACCTTTTTGTAAAAAAATGTTTCTTTCCCTTGGCTAAACGTGTTTGCGCTTTTCAACCAAAGGACGTACAAGTCTTTTTTTTTAATTCTTTATTTAACATGTTTTAAATACTCAAATTAGATTTGGTTAATAAAAGTAAAATTACTGTTCAAGTGACTTTCTTATTTTGTTTTCTTCTCGAATATACTGTCTAGTTGTTTGGGTGATGCTTGGATTGATAGTTACCAACAGCATCAGGGAAAAGAATCATTTGTTTGTGTCGATAAGCGTCTGATCTTATCTGCGGGCTTTTTTTCAAAAAAAAAAAATTATAGTTATGGGGGAGAGACCTAATGTTAGCTAGAACTGTTATAACGACGTGTTTGCCGTCTATGGGAATAAGGCAGTTGGAAATGTTCTACACATTACAAAATTCCTTCAATATCTTTAACTCATTTTCTTTGGTATATATTGGCATGAATACTTCTGCCAGTTCTTGTATGATAGTATCAGATGTTTCTCTTACATTATAATGTGCAGAGCTCACACCAAGGCCGTAGCTGTATGCTATAGATAAATTGTAAAAAATCTGAAAAAGTAAAACAAGATATTTGTGGTAGAGAAAAAGACTACAAGAAATCATAAACATTATAACAAGATGCGTTCCTACTTGAACTTCGTATTTCGCTTGTGTATTTTTAGTTCAGACTCGTATATATCCACCCCTAAATATTTTTAAAAAAATCTGTCTTCATTGTCTACGAGCTCTTTGTGTGACGTGTTGAATTTGCCTTCATTTTCTCGTTTTACATTCATGCGATACACAGCAAACCTTCTTTTCCCCTGCTGCTCTTCTACACAACCCGATTCTTCTTCTCTACACCCTCCTGTTCGTTCCACATCGTTATCCTAACCAGAGAGAGCTAAGCTAATTTTGCGGCCGTGCAATTAACTGAAGAATATGAACTTTCCTAATGACCTTGAAGAATTTAACGAAAATTTAAAAAATGAAATCTGTTTTGCCAAAGTGATAACTAGCGGGAGGGTACTGAACATCATAATGCACAGGTTATATCATAAGGGTTAGAGGAAGAACCGAAGAAGACGTTGAACGTAAAGGTGCAAGAACTGAATTAAAATTTCCATAGAATTCTGCTAGGCGGTTACGTAAATTTTGACTAGAACCATCCCAGTTATTTATTGTTATTGTTATCTGCATTACGTATTGTTCTATGGGAACGTATTTAGAGTCGTTCGTGATATGTTTGGAGACTACTTGATCGTTATCTGCATCAAAAATGACAGAGTCTTTCAAGTTATTTGATAGTTGTGTAGTACGCTATTCCACATTGCTCTATGTTTAACAGCTCCCTCGTCGTTGTTCGAGATAATACTTGCACCACTTCTTTTTGTACGTCTAGTTGTTGTTAGACTGAATTAAGCAGAAAGCTTGCTCTTTGCTAAAACTTTTATCGCGTTCAGAAGTGCGACTCTTCTTTGAGATTCTGTGGTACTACGTAAGTTTCTATTGCGTATGTCCTCTTATTTGCGCGATAAGCTTTCCTTTAGGTGTTACGAGCTCCCGTAGCCGCAGATGCTTCCTGGAATTTGTTTTCTGTAGTTGCACCCTGGGGGTAAACTTCAGAATGTAGAGAAGTAAAATCTTCCTGCATAAATATTGCAGAAAACTGGCCGCTTTAAAACGTAATGTAACATGATGTTTCTTTTATACGGTTCTTATCTCAGAAATGCACAACACTTCTGATTATAGACGGAAAAAGATGTTTTTAACATTTCAGTTTACTCCCGTTCACGTTTTTTTTCCCCGTAAGATATCAGAGCAGTTTCACCTGGACGGAAACATCGTGTCCAATACTAACATGTCAGTGCTGTGTACTGCAGTTAATGCAGTTTTTAAACCGGACGGATTGTTGACCTTAAATTAATCTCCAATTAATATAACTGATTTTGCTTAAGAACAACAGACCGAACGTTGTGATAACGCTCCTGCCTGTCATTCTGAAATACACGGGTTCGAATCCCTGTCCGACCATCCATATTTCGGTTTTCCATAGTTTCTCCAAATAACTCTAGGCGAATGCTGGGATGGTGCTTATAGAAAAGTCATGGCCAAATTTCTTTCTATTCATTGTCCCCAGTCCTTTCCTAATGGAGTCGACGAGGTGTAAAGCTACAAAGAGAAAACGAACGACGTTGAAGCTTAAAGAAAACTCAAAACAACAGTACTCTAGTGCAGTAGAGGAAGGAAAGTTTTCGCCGATATTCATCAAAGATTTATGTATATTTTTTTTTTTTTTTTTTTTTTTTTTTATTTAGCACACATTTTTACAGCCTAGTATCTAGAAACTAAAATAGGCCTTAATTTAACACAACAGTTTTACATTTGATATTTCAACAGATAATTTCACAATGAATAATTTCAATTTTTGTTATGTATGGCTTTGGCAATATCTGTACAGTCTTTTCTTGTTGGCACGATACATACGATTGTTCCGCTGTTAACATATATTATAACTTTCTAAACTTGCTGCATTTTGTCATAATTAATTTATTATAGTGTTCTAGTTTTGTATGGTGTCTGCAGTTTCCTGTCCACTTTATGGTTAGAATTTTTAATATTTCACTTTGTCACTTCGTACGTCTACCACTACTACTATTACTAAACTATTACTACTATCTACTACTCTACCATCTAAGAAAGCATTTTTCAGCACTGGTATCGGTGCGGTAATCCGAATTCCAAATCTCCCGGAATAGCGCACGTTCTCAGTCTCTCTGGCAGCCAAAGTGACCGAGAAGGCCGCCCATCGGGAGACTGGCCACCTCCAACACTGGTTGTGAGAACTAATTTTCAATGATATATATGTAATTGCAGAAGTAAGGAGTCTTTAATATCCGGCTAGTAGGTTGTTCGTTTCACAGGTGAACTAGATTAGTTTAACATCTACTGCCGGTATTTGTTATTTTCAATATTTGAACAAATTCCTATTTTAAGATTATTGGCTACATAATTTACAACTTTTACCCTTAACTAACTATTAACATTTTTACATATTTTAAGAGATAACAATGTTTTACTTCAGAAGCGGCTCGAGACTGCAACTATTATCTATTATTTGTGTTATTGCAATTTCAGACCACATTTTATGCATCGGACTATAGTTCATGTGAGCACTAGTAAAGAACTTATACATACACTATATACTTTTATACGTGTTGCTTCAGCAAGTTCTGGTTTGTAGTGGTGTTGCTGCGAAATGGTCCATTTAAAGTCTTTAATATGGTTTAAACACTCCTCTCCGCAGACCAGCTGGTTGCGTTTTCAGCACGATATATGATTCGCTGATTGAGTGCTTAGACACGCATTCGCTTGTGGCAGCTCGGCTTGACTTGGCCTTCGTCTTGCTGTCGCTAAACTTTGCATGAATCTCTCCTTTTGCAGTTTGGATATATTCTGCGTCACTTCGTCTAGTTTGCGCCAAAGTTGCGCATTTTTTAGTATTTCTTCCGTTTTCATGTTTCTTAGTTCATGAAATCCTTCGTTTCTGGCTTCTGCCATTTGTGTGCAATCCCAGACGATGTGTTCGGGTGTACCCTCTTCCCCGCATTCACACAAGCTTGTGTCTTTTAGTCCTCTTTTATGTAGTAGGCTGGGATATGGCCCGTGTCCAGTGATGTAATGAACAAGTCCGGTTGACGGATCTAGGTGGCGAAGGTTTTATCTCTCTTGAATTGTTGGCCAAATATTGTAGGTTCTCCTGCCAGTTGTACTACGCGACCACTGTTGTTGCCATTCTTCCATCAAGACTGTTTTTATCTCCCGTGCTTCTGTAACCGGTCTTCCTAAAATTTGTTCTACTTTGTCGGCGTCACCGGTTCGTAGCCAATAGTGTGCCCCTCTCTTTCTAACTTCTAGGTCAAGTGGCCAAACGCCCAACGCAACCAGCAGAGTCGGTCGCTGTTGTGCTATATGCACCACTTAATCTTATCAGTATGCTTCTTTGTACGCTTCTTAGTGCCTGGCGAGGTTTAACTTGTCGTAACTTATGCGCCCAACTGCTAGCAGCATATCCCACAATCGAGGATAATATACTGTCGTGATACCTCCTTATTATGGACGTTGGAAGATGAAATCTTCTTTGCCCAATACTGATCAGTTTGTTCATCACTATTTTAACACGACTGCACACCTCCGTTATATGGTCAGTAAAATTTAGTCGCTCGTCTAGCGTGACTCCCAGGTATTTACAAGTTCTAACTCTTTTTATGGAGACGTCGTTAACTTTTATTATTGGATTTCGCTTGGGGCGGCCACTGAGAACCATGAATTGAGTCTTGTGTGGTGCAAGGGTTAATTTCACTTTGGAGCACCAGTTTTGTAAATGTCTTAATGCCATTCTGCTTCTAGTCTCTACTTCGTCCCTTGTTCCGCCTTGTATCAGCAGTAGAAGGTCATCCGCGAAGGCAACAAGCCCCAGGAGTCCTTCTTGCCCAATCATGCTTTCTATGGCCATTTCGAATGTTACGTCCCAGAACACTGGTCCACACACCGATCCTTGCGGACAGCCTTTAGTTAATTTTTTCTCTATAGTCACTCGTTGACATCTCAGTTTGGCAAATCGGTTTTTACAGTAGTCGCGTAACGTTCCATAGAGGTTACTAGGAATTCCTATTTCTCGCAGGCGGCTAAAAAGAGCCGGCCATGATAAGTTATCGAATGCTCCAGCAATGTCGACGGCGATAGCTATTACGTACTTGCTATTACCACTTTTCACTAGATGCACGGCCTTATTTATGGCATCGTCGGTCGACCTACCCACTCTGAAACCAAACTGATGTACACTCATACCATACTTTTTCCTGTGTTCCTGTAGTTTCCATACTAAAATTTTTTCCTGCACTTTTCCAAGCACATTTAGCAGACAGATCGGCCGATAGGATTTAGGATTTAATGGATCCTTGTCGTTCCCCTTCTTTAGGATCACCACTTCACTCTGCTTCCAGATATTTGGAACCCTGCCTTGCTGAAGGCATTTATTAAATAGTATGCAGAGTGGTGAAGTCAACTGGACCACTAATGCCTGGAGCACTTCAGCAGCGATTCCGTCCGGTCCAGGTGTCTTTTTCCGCGACATGGCGTTAATCGCTTTAATTACTTCGTCTGGTGTCACATCATCCGCTAAAGATTTATGTATAATAACAAGGCTGCCGACCCCGGCAGCGTAGGGGATAGCGTGCTAGCCTCGCGTTGCAGGGGTCGCCGGTTCGAGTCCAGCCTCGGGCATGGGCGGTTTTAATTAAGTGTTGTGTTTGTCTTGTGTCGTCTGTACCAGGTAGAATTTATAATACACTGAGTGATACAATACATAGTTGCAAACTACAAAATTACATAGTGCTGGCTGTATGGCCGCGTAGCCAAATGCCATTAAAAAATAATAATCATAATAACAAGGCTGAAAACGGAAAATTATGCCCGTGAATGATATTCAGATCTCAGTAACCGAAGAACGAAAAGAGGGTGTCTAATAAAATGGCAGTCTTTCTGCTACATCAGCAGTAAAAGTCGAGGCGTGTTGCAAAAGTCGGGAACGGAGATACTGAACATTTTATCTCAAACACTGTAATCTGTTGTCCGTTTGAATTGAGATTCAGTAGTTTTATGCAACCTGTCCTTATGTCTCTGAGTTGATGGCAATAAACAACGTCTGCGGAGTTAGAAATTGAAGGCCCATTCACACTAGCGGTCAGCTCAGGTCAGCTCACGACCCAGGATAACATTCACACTAGCGGTCAGCTCAGCTCAGCTCAGCTCAGATTAAGTCGTAGACGACGCCATTTCATTTCAGGTGCGCATAGTGAACAATGCCGTTTTCTACCCCAGCGTCAATTAAATTGCAATGATTTTGGATCAAGAGCCTAAAATTACGTCAAGATCAAAAGAGGATCGTTCTGAGTGCAACCAGAGTCTCAAGCGCAAACAGATCAAGAGAAAAAAGAATGGTAACTACCGGCTACGCCGTGCGAGACGAGTGGTGGGAAATGCTTTTGATATTTTAGGGCTCAAAGATTTCGAATTTATTTTAGAAAAATTAATTCTGCTCCAGGATTAATTGATAACATAATTTAACCAACATGTATTATTCACAATTATTTATGGAAGGGTAAAATTTCATGCCATGTAGAAAGTGAATTTCAGGATGAACGAGAGAAACACTAATTTACAAATATTCATGTTTGGGTGCTAACGATCGTCCAGAAGGCAATGATTCAAGAAATAAATTCACAAGATTTTTTTTTTTTTAATTCGGAAACAGGATCTGTACCTTTACAGTATTAAAATGGGTAATAATATTCGAATTTATATACAATTTTGCCGAATTTGTAATAAACAGAAATAACATACCGTAAAAATATTTATTTTTTATTTGTTATTCTTTTTTATTTCTTACGAACATACGAGTAGTTTTCAGACGTTCGTCGCCCATTTGATCTGACCTGACCTGACCTGACCGTTGCTCGTTCACACTAGCGGTCAGCTCAGCTCAGCTCAGCTCAGCTCAGGTCTTGACCGTTGTTGATCGGTGGCGGCGCGATCTTCAGTTTGACCTGACCTGAGCGAACTGAGTAGTGTGAATGCTCTCATTGGATTACATGTATAGCGATTTTGACCTGAGCTGAGCTGACGGCTAGTGTGAATAGGCCATGATACTGGCGTTACCAGCTTGTGTAAAAGAGAATCGTTGGCTCGACAATAGAGAAAGGTTACGCGCATGGAATGGCAGTAAAAATCAGATCGCTAGGCGAGTGAACCAGAAAGAATCTGTAGATTATGAAATAAATATGGAAAGCTGTTTTTTGTGTGTAATTTGAATTAACATGAAGCAACTGTAATTATTAGAAGAGTGGTGTAGTAAAATAAAAGAAGTTGTTTATGAAGGCAAGTACGAATTTATTGTAACTAGCAATTTATGTTACAACTGAAATGGACGTTTGGTTTAAATCGACCTTAAGAGGTCCAACAATGTTAAAATTAAATAAATAAATCTGTTCAGTCACGCGCTCATTATCTGCGTCGATAAAAATTAACTTTTTGTTCCTAAAAAGCCGACCCCTGATTGCTAACAAAATGCTGAGTGGTTCGGCCGAGGCTGAGGTTGTGCTAATTCCATGCACAATCGTCTGAACACCCGAGAAGAGTGGCCACCGTACGTTTGATATGGAATGGAAGCAGTTCCCCGTCTTTCTGGCACTGGCCATAACAATTAGATACCTCAACGTGCCCGCCGATTGGAAACATGGTGATGCTTAGACACCAAATATAACGTACGTATTTCTCAAAGACAGGTAAAATCAATGCTGTTTGACCTCCACTGAGGTTCTGTGTATCATACTGCGGCGAGTTTAAATTCCACGGTTAAATAGGATTACAAAGAACTTTTAACAGCCCTCAATCCTAAACTTTAACTGGAATTGTATTTTATGAAGCATTTGTAGCAAGCCAGAGTGTGATTGAAAATGGCTTTTTTATATTTGTCTGTATTTTATTGCAAATCAGTGGAAATGGATTTTTTTGATTTTTTTTTTTTTTTTAAAACGAATTATGTAAATACCATTTAATATATTTAAGGACAGAACTATTCCAGAAAATTGCTTAAATGTTTGTCATTGTAAGTATTAAGGTGAGCTACGATGTTTAAAGGATGATTACTACAATTTAAAATGATTTATGTAGATAATTTTGTGTATGTATCTTTAATTTTTATTTCTAAGCATTTTGTAATGATTTTAAATGATTATGTGTTAATTCTGATTGTTTTTAATATGTTTTAAATTTTTTAAGTATTGTTAATTTTCGAGAAATATCTGTCAGGAGCCTTTGTAGTGTTCTAGAACTTTAGATGGAACTTATATAAAGTGACCAGCAGAGTCTCAGAGACAGTTTTTTACAGAGTATTATGAGTTCTGGCCTCGCATTCAGGAGGACGCGGGTTCGAATCCCCGTCCGGAAATTCAGATTTGGGTTTTCCATGGTTTCCCAAAATCACTCTAGGCGAATGCCGAGATGCTTCCTTTAAAAAGGCCATTGCCGAATTCCTTCCCGTTCCTTGTCCCCAGTTCCATCCCGCATCTAATGACCATAGACGAGGCGTAATGCCGTAAAGAAAAGGTATTTAGGAACTAGTTTACGTCGGTCAAGGACAGTGTTGAACGAATAGTTTTGGTATTATTGTCTTTGGAAGAAGTATCTAATGTAATCGCTGAAATTTTGTGTTTATATGTGAACTGTTTCTTGAAGTCCGATTCTTTACTAGCAATAAAACAAGTTCAAATTCGAAACTGGATCGTGGACTAGTTATTTATAATGTGTAATTTAAACCACGAGGCATCTAACAAACTGCTGTAGAACTGTTATTGCAGTACGCACGAGAGCGGACGTTTATTATTTGCGGATGAAGTTGTTAGGTCACACATCTCGTACTGCTTACTGCGCTGTGGATATGGGTCCGTAATTGAGGATCACTGCTGTGTACGCTGTAAACAGGGAGCTAATGCCGAGTCACGTGACCACGAAGCAGCCAAATCCGTTTATCCCGTCGCTAAAATTGAACCTACCGCCGCCACAGTGTTTACGTTATCAGTAATCGTAAAGCGCTAGTCGGCATTATCCATATTAAACTGACCATAGCGAGTTTAGAGCATTATTGAATTAGTGGAAATGGCGGCAACAAAGCAAATATGTTCTATGCCGAAAACAGACAATAATTTCGGCAGGAAGTATTAAAGCCTTTGGAATCGTACTTGGAATGTTATTGTGATGGTTCTTAAATACTTAAATTTTGCAGGTTTAATCAGTCGCCAGGTACTACTTGCCACTAGATCGGTCTGGTGGTTCAGTGGTTCAGGTGTCTGACTGGTGATGGGAAGGTCCATGGTTCGAATTCCTGTAGCGGCAGGTATTTTCATTGGCCCTGAACCCGACCTTCATCTCAGGCACAGCTTGCTATGAAATGTTAATTACGCCAGAACGCTTCCGCGGTTGGGATTCCACTGTAGGTCCCCTGTACAATGTAGGGTTTGGTTAAGGCGGCTGAGACAGGGGCGGAATGCACAGCCAATAGAAACCCTGTCACCAGGTTATTACGACTGCACGGTATTATTATATACTCATCATTAAAGTGATGGTAAAATTAGCTTAAACAACGAAGTACAAGTTGCATTTACTTCACTTGAATTGCGGGACTAGCAGTTGCCCGCATCTTCGTTCGCATGTACCGCTATTGCATTCATTACTCTGTTAAGCCCACATGGTTCAGAACTATATGATGTCTGCCCCTGTGGCTTACTGAACGTAAAATCTTTTTGCATGAACGACCTCCACGACGAACTGTAACTCTATTCCTCCGAACACTCTAATGCCGCTGCTACAATGAAATAACGATAAAAGTTTCTACTCCAAAAAAAATAACATAACCTTAAATCGGTACTAATTTATTACCCCTTTTATTTTGATTCCTCAGCTTTTCGACGAAATGTCAAAATATAGCAAAACAATATTTTACCCGCCCAAACGCGGGCTGTACATGTATCAAAATCCTATTAATAACATACCAATAGTTTTTTTACCAAAAGTTATCTCATCAACTTTAGAACATCAAATAAAATTCAAACATACAGTATTTTAGCCACATCAATCAAAAATTAATCAAAATCCGAGCATTAGTTTTCGCATGAATTTTATTCAACAAAAAATTATGCCCAATAACTGATTTTTTTACTTCAGATCCCAAGGAAACTTATCCTACTCTACCTACCGAGCGCTAATGACCCCGTTGTCGACGCGCCCTAAAACCTAAACCCCCCTACCGAGAGCACGCGCTATACACACTATGACAATAAATTTGGCCGGCGCTGAAAAATTCTATCACTCATATTTTGCACAATGTGACACCAATGTCATCCTAACGAACTGTAATGCAATAATTGCTTACCAGTATTGCATTACTGTCTCCTGGGATGACATTGATATCAGATTGTGCAAAATATGAGTGATAGAATTTTTCAGCTCTGGCCAAATTTATTGTCAAAGTGTGTACATTAATCAAAACTCCGTCAAAATCGGATTCCACGTTAAACTGTAGGTCTCCTGTATCGGGTAGGCGACTTTTCGAAGACGCATCAAAGCGAATCATATCCTGTCCGAAAGATGCGACGTGAAGGGAGTGTTGCGAGTGTGTAAGGCGAGTATTTTTTACGGCGCTTGGATTAAAATTTGTTGACGAGTGTAAAGGATCTCGCTGAATGGTGCCTCCAGATAATGCTGATTGCTGCTTAATTAATTAGTTCCTTAATTAACAGTCCGGCCGCCAGGTGATTATACCTTTCACCAAAGGATAATCATTAACACAACTTCTGAATTGACTAAGGAGTTCAATTAACTAAGAAGACCGCTGATACACTTGTTATTTCATTTTTTATTCCATCGAAATCTTCACAAAACAAAAAACACGGATAAGTATCAAATTTCGTCCAGTCGTTCTAAAGCACGTTAAAAAAAATCCAGCCTTTAAACTTCAGTAGGTATTCCTGTTCGACAACTCATAAACAATTACCAATGCTTCTGATAACGACTATTAAGCTTTTAAAGACACTGTCGACGGCTGTTTCAACTCGCCATAGCCGCGAGCTTAAATAAGTGCCAGAGAAATATCGAGAAAAGGAATAAAGGTGTCTGTCACTCGACGGTTCTCTAGTACAGTTACTCCGGAAATCAAAATCGTATTAAAACAATTACAACTTGCACAAAATCACTCACTATCATTATGAAACACTTCAAAATGGAAATTAAAGCTACTTTTCAATACAAAACTGACGACATCAAGCATTCCAAATAGCTGAAAATCGTCCTCAAAACACCCTGACTTATACAGCATTAATAATTACAAGCTTTAATTAATATTTTACACGTTATACTACTTCTCGTCATATTACACATAATTTATACATAAAAACTTTTTCATTCACATGAAAAATATACAAATTCATATTTAGTCTCTCCCATCTCTGCTGTAGAGTTAATTCCCGAGATTAAAACTAAAAAAAATGTGCCTGAGGGCTGTTACAGGAGAAGTAGTACATGTTAGGGATGAGATGGCGGTCACCACAATCTCGCCCTTCATTTCGGACGTAAATTGGTTGAAACACTTTCTTCTGTAAGTAAGGATGTCAGGAAATAGAATACACTAAGGAATTCAGTGCTGAACAATTTATCAGAAATACTGAAATTATTTTAAATTAAAATTCATAAAGGCAATAACAGTAGGTGCTGACATTATACTTAAACAAGTTAATAAAATGAAATCGAAAGTAAAAATGAAAAAAGAGTTTTAAATTGGGAAATAGGTATAAAGGGAAATTGACACCAGTGCAAGTACTCTATTGCAATTGAACTACATTAAACATTTCGCTATTGACGTGGTGGGTGTGTAGGAGAAACTGTTCGGCATACCTAGTTAGGATAGTCGGCAGATATCCCAGTTTGCACTTTGCTTAATGCTGAAGCGGTCCGCTCGCGGAAGCTTCATATTTTACAAGCAAGCGTTTTTCGATGTGAGCAGGAGAGACTATTTCAGTGCAACTATCGCGGCACCCTTTGAGTGCAGATGTTTGGAGATGGGAAAGGAGATAAGTTGACTACATTCCTTCAGTGGGGACAGTCCGCCCGTGCCAGCGGTGCGAGAAGTATAGTGCGTGTGTGTCCGTGTATGCATGGAAGGATAATACTATTATTTGATAATAAGTTCAGACATGTTTTGTTTTCCTAGTTTCACGATAAAACTCTCGTTTTGAGGAGAAGATTGCAGCTGGCCAGTGAGACGCCGTTCGAAAGGATAATCATCGAATGTGTTCCAATGCAAGTGCTCGTCCAGTGTAATCACAGTGCGACGATTGAAGTTTGTTTTGTGTGTGAAGTGCACAGAAATTCCGGAAGAACGGACAGCGCTGACTACAATATAGACATCAACTAGATGGTAATTACACAATTTTTATATTCCGCCAGAACGAACCGAGTTAAAGTGTAGCGCATTGTACCCGAAAGCGAAAACCTGTAGAGAATTAATGTGCTCTCTGATTTTATTTTGAGATAGTCGGACTTTGTTCATGATCTGTCATTTCATTGTTTACTAAATCAATTTTTTAATATATAGTTTTAATTTTCTTGTCATATGTGTTAGTCAATGCAAATCATCTTTTAATATGTTCATAACAATAAAAGCAAGTATCAGTACATAATATTAATATAAATTTCCTTATAATAAAACAAAAATTACACTTCTAAATGTTTATTGAAAATTCTGGAAGGACACCTTCCATGGCGCCCAGGCAAAATTGAACAAGGTATTTTATACACAAAATGTTAATGATTGAGAGTAATAGTAACTGGTGGCAATCCTTACGCCCGGGTACTCTACAATACTTTAACATGATCGTCACTGGAGCAGGAAGGTCAGGTGGATCTTTGGCAGTGTATCGCATTGCAGTATGTGTACCAAATTGCCACCATCTCACCAAGTTGCCCTGACACTGCCGTTTGTTTTATTATTAATACCAAGAATTTGCTAACTCATAGATCACTTGGAAGATACAACAATATCCCATTCTTTTTTTGATTACCAGAACTCTTTCATGCTTATGCTGATAGGTCAACTGAATATTACTGGCGGTTGCGCTCCATCGCAATTCAATTATTACTATTATTTTTAAAAATACTGTTATTCTTAGATGTTAGAGTGTTTCATGATACTTTATATTTCGTGCAGTGTCGTCTCTTATGGTTTAAACTGAAAGTTTTTCGTACCAACTTCATATATTTCTAGACTAGATAGCTGACTCTAATACTAATTTTTTGCTGTCTTATCTTTATTTGACGTTGTTCGGTATGTCCCATTGTGATAGGAGTTGCCGTTCGCTAACTAGTTATCCTGTATAACATTTCTGTTGTGAACATCCTTCTTTCTCTAGTTGTATAAAGCCTATAGCGAGCAAGAAGGTACCGACTTCTGAATAGCACACTCAGAATACACTAAATACTTAAATTTAAAATGTAAATTAAAAGTGGGTACAAGGGCGGCAGGGACGCAGCTTACATCACCACACCGCGTGATTTGATAAGACGCAACCCGCCACACACAACAGTCGGTTGGGTAGTGGCAGCTTTAGTGGTTAGTAATGGCCGATATTATTAAATTCCTATATAAACAATATTTTTATACCAATTATAAAAAATTACAAACAAAAATTTCAAGGTGATCGAATTCTTACATAAAAATTAGGTATAGAGAGGAAATGTAAATTGTATATACGTTCCAATTAACTCCCGAATCATTTTTTTTAAGTTGAGGAGGGGAAGGTTTGTATGTTCGAAAGTTTCAAGGCGGTTTCCTGGTTATCATAATTCATACTAAACGTTAGAAGTTCCTGTACCTAGAGATAGACACCTACAATCTGCCGAGCGACAAGCCCGCACGACATGCAGACAGTTGTCATACAACCACCCGATCCGACCCAAACGCGCCTTCCACAATTACTTGATAAATGCTGCATTTACTCATGTACAACTCTATGTAGCCCTTTCAGGACTCGCTAAATGCAACAATATTTTTGTATCGATTACTGAATATTACAAACAAGAAATCTGACGACTGAATACTGAAATTAAATGTTGTATACAAAAAGTCACCTTAATAAACTCTCTTTGCGGTTATTTGAGTATTTTATTTTAGCACCCTGTCAAGGGGAAGGAGAATGGTTTACTAGTAATACTTGAATACTTTAGAATTTATAAACACCTATGTAGTGCCGTTTCAGTAGAAACCTCGATGTGGAAGCATTACATAGTATCTATACCATCAATCTGCCGTCAGTCAACCAGCTGCAGTAAAAAATGTTACAGGAGAAATGTGAACCAGGGGTGGAAGCGCTGGTGTCGGCTTTTGAAATACCGCTCCGCTTCCTTACATCCGAATGCTGTTCAGCTTTACGAGCCTGCCGTGACGTAACGTATCGCTGCTGCTCTTTGTTTTGCTAAACCACGCTGCAGCCGATTTTCCGCTCACTTTGGTTTCAACTGCTCCAGTTTCCAGGGAGCATTCTACACTAACCGGAGGCGTTTCTGCCGAGTACTCGCTTCACGAGTGGGGAAATGCTGCAAACTCACCACTACATCATGCCTACAGTTGTTGAACAAGTCCCTGCCTGAATTGAGGGTCCAGTCGCACTGAAACACACAAACAACACGCATACAAAAACACACTCAAGGAAAATTGGCAGTCATTGGGGACTGCCGACAGCAAGGAAAAGTTAAAACTGTGAATATCATACGCGCAACACCTCATACTTATAGCTACAGATATACTGTTATCATTAGCATGTCGGTGACGCGAACTCATAAGATTTTACCCATCCAAAAATCGCCCTACGCACCTAAAGAAGTTTTCACAAAACATGCAAACGAAAGCACTTAACTCACTGCACAAGTTCGCTGCCGCAGATTCGCCCACTTTACAATACTGCTGTCAGTTAATTAATTTTAAATCAGTTGCGATGGAACACATGTTCCTGTGACGTCTTTGCTACGCACCCATTTTCCTTGTCTCGAATATTATTATTTTTTTACCATCTACTTTTCTCCTTTCCGTATTGTAATTTTAAGATCTTTCAGCGTTTTTCTTAATTAATGTCAAAAACAAACCAATCAACTGAATAAAAAAAAATTATATAAAGAAGAAGAAGTAACAGTTAAGGTACCGGTAGCAAATTTAGTTTATAGGATTTGCGCTAGGTGATCATATTTATTTTTATTTATTTATTTAACTGTACATTCAGATGGTTCATTCTCTAGAGTCTACAACGAACCGTTATTTGTTAATACTGTATTAAAATTTATAATAAACAAAATTTTGTAAAATAAACACAAATCCTATATACTACGAAAATGGTACAAACAATTAACTATTATTACTACACACTGTAATTTATCAACCTGTTAGTAAAAACTATCACCCACTAATACTAAATAACTGAACATCTTGAGTTTTCAAAAGTTCGTTTAACGCTGGCATCCATTGAAGAAATAAGCTTCGGTAAATTCCTGAAGCCATACTTCCGGCATCAGAGTTGTTTGTATCTCGTCCGTTTAGAGTATCTTGTCTCATTCCTTAAATGGTTTGCTGCGTTCCGGCAGGTTGCTGGCTATGCTAAAGCCGATACCGCTCCCTGGCTGCATCTGACACAGCATCTGCCAGCTTGTCGAGTTCATTCAGTAGGAGGTTGTCTTTCATAATTTCCTTGGTAGTATTCCCCATGAGCTGCATTCTGTACTGTTTGATTTGATCATCAACTAGAGCACATTTAAACAGTTTATATTCAGGTGTTCCTGGAGATCATATCCCAAATAAGAAAATTTTACAAAGTACTAAGAACAGAAACAGTACAACATAAACAGGACAACAGATATTTAACAGTACTATTGTCGCCATGTAGTAAAAGAACAAAGTAAACAGTAACAGTAAAAGTTAACAATGTTGGATAGAAAAAAAGTTTAAATAGATAATATAAGGATGGGAAATGAAATGAGGTCACACACAATTAACTGTACAAGGCGTATCATAATTTGGCGTATTGCAGCTTCTATATTATCGGGTAGCTTATATCCTATTATTTTGGATCTGTTAAGATGATATCTGTATCCTATTCACATCTTCTGCATCTAAAAAGAGATGGTTAATGTCGTCCTCATACTCTCCACCGCAATGACACAGAAGAGAATTTTCTATGTGTATTTAATGCAAGTGATCACGTGACGTGGTCGCCTCTCGTTTCTCTCAGCATGCACGAATAAAAATAATAAAAATTATTGTAATTTTTTTTTGTAAAAATAATATTGATGACACATCTAGAATTGACTCTGAATTAGTATGTTCAATTTCACTTCTAGAAATGCAGCAGTTGTTTCAAAAAGTGTACCACAAAAGCGAAAAATCATCTCCTAGTTTAAGGGCTCGATTTGATCACCCTAATTATTTTTTACTGTGCACAGTTTTCTCATTAAGGCAGTAAAAACTGTTTTTACAAAATACTTCTTTGTTCATGAAATGTTGCTGTATGCTATTTTCCCCGCAGTTGCTTTGTTAATTAACTGTTCGTTATTTGTTAACCAGGGCATGTATTATTCGTTGCCCGCCTGCTAAGATCAAAGTTCTCATGTTTTGTTCTGTCGGACTGTCGTAAATATTATTCGTAACATATGAAAACAAAACAACAAGTCCATTCACCCGTTGCAGTCTACTTCACACAATTGTGTAGCAGTTGCCTCCGGCGACCGGAGAGAGATATTTCAACATTTTTGAGTGAAGGGCCCTTCTCTGCCATTCGATTGAACACAACATGAATGTTCGTCGAAAATATAACCGTTTTGCATATCTATAAGGTTTGTTTGTTTCTGCTTGAACACTCTTGCGATTATATATTTTCGAACAGTTGGATTCTGGACGGAAATAGGTTTTCATTGAATTCCTTCCACGCTGGATCGGACGTGAATGCGATTAACGGATCACGACTGCGGTGTGACTGTACAAGCGACATACAATCTTGGGTATATGCAAAAATTAAAAGGTGCACGTTTAAATTTTTCTTTAGGCGTAAGGTTGGGTGTGGGAAGGTAGAAATGTAGACAATATTTTTTTTCTTTATTTTAAAGTGTACACGTGGACAGTTTCAACAAGCTCGGATAAAAATTGTGGGTTGGTATAAATAACATATAAGGTTTCCTCCTTTTTTATAAATAAACACAATTATATTTTACTATTTCCAGTATCGGATCAATACTACAGGATTTTTATTTATCCTCTATGTCCATTACTGGGTTTAATACCATGGCTGAAAGTAAATTACCTCTTAAATTAAGTTAATTATTCTTCAAATATGAATTGAAATACTTTATTACACTTTCACAATAACAATTACTATCCACTTGTCTTTTTCTGCCCTGTTTACATGTATTATTCTATTTGAAAGCAATGGTTACAGTTCATTGGTACAATTACACTTCTCCTCTGCATTTGGGCTTTTCTTTTCCAACATTAAATTACAATTTTGCGTTCCTTCCTCCTGGAGTTTGAACGTCTTTATATTCGTGATTCACAAGCCAACATTTTTTTCAACTCTCCCTCGTAACTAAAAATCTTCTTTCCTCTAGCTCGACGTTCTCTGGCCTTGAAACTTAAATGTAAAAAGTTACTATACATAATCATATTTGTTTAATAATAAAATATTCTCATAATAATAATTTTCACATATATACATATGTATAAAAATCTCTTTGCGTGGTACACAACCTCACTAATTGTGAATATATATATATATATATATCCGTTTTATATCTATATTGATTGCCACGCACGTTTGAATCAATCCAGGCGAAAGTCGGGATGCTTCATTTAAAAGGCAACGGCTGAACTCCTGCCCGATAACTTTACAACTTATTAAATCTTGTTTGACGTAATCCTAAACTTGCACAATTTTCTGGTTATCTATTACTTACTATTTACATTCGTGTCATTAAAGTATCATACTTTCGTACAATTATCAGTGTTCATCTTTTCCCTCCCCCACCCCTCCATCACCAATGCAATCCCTAGTGTTCCCCCTAAGATCATCTTTGGGATTCCTGACGTGGATATGAATATGTATCTCCACGTTTACCATTGCCGGAAGTCTCATCTCTTACATGATGCCGGTTTTCCATCGCAATATTGTAAAGTGTATTTGTGTTTTTATTTTCCTCGTGGCCCTTCTGCCTTCATCTTATGGAGTGTGTGCAAAGAAGAGCAGCTAGATTTACTTGTGCAAATTATCGCAGGACCCAGTCAGTAACTGATGTGATAAAGGAGCTGGATTCAGAGTCATTGGAGGACAGGAGGAAGGTGAAGATAGTGCTGGCAACGTACAGGGCATATATATGTTGGTGATGGGGCTTGAAGGGATATTGGTCAAAGAATTAGGAAAGGAGCATGGAAGGGGAAAGGCGACCAAGACCACAAGCTGGCGCTCGATTTGATGCACAAGGGAGTGGGAAAAATTTGTTTTGTTGGTAAGAGTGTCAGGGATTGGAACAAATTACCAAGTGAAGTTACGACTAATTTACCAAAAAGGCTTGCGGAATTTAAAATTTGTAAATCGGAAATTGAATGGTGGAGTAATTTCACACTGCAGCAAAAAATATTTTTTAAAAAAATATGTAAAATATGGACATTGGATTACTAGGGAAATTGCCACCGGAGCATTAGCTCCATGATAATTAAAATAATAATAATTAATAATAATAATCGATGGTGAGTGGCGGATTTTTTTTATTGTCCCTTGATTTCATTGCCTAAGAGCAGTTTCATTATGGCTATTATCGAAGTGTTGGCTAACAACATAATTACAGTCACAACCAGCCAGTTCTGTCTATCGTGACATATGACCGTTTGTAGTGTACAAATCTGAAGTCTCCATCTTATTTCGTTTAACTGATTGAGGCCTGAGACAGAGAGACGTACAGATATCGGAGTTGGGTCCACCAACATATTTGGAAAAAAGATAAAGTTTATCTTTGGAAAAGGAAAATAAAGAAGTATATACGTATCAGAAAAAAGTAATTTTAAATTTAATTATTGTGTTAAATACAAATATTTTAGTGCGTGTAGAAATAACTAGTAACTTATCTTACGTCTCATTGAATGTATACAAACTGGCACTATGTTCAAATCTAGATTTACAAGTAATTGACCAACACGTTTTTAATTAAATGTGAGGACATTTCGTTTCTGTTTTCCCACCATTTTATATTCATTAACTTTTGGTAAATGAGGAAATGGCATGGACAGGAGCATGTAGGATATAAATATTTTTATGTTTAACAAATCATCACGTGTCTTTTCAACAATATATATAAGTGTCGTTTTGTGTATCAGTTATTTTTTCCGTCTCACTCGAAAAAAAAAAAAAAAACGAATTTAAGATTGTGTGTTTTGTCATGAGCACTAAATTCTCGTTTGGAAATTAATCATGTACAAGGATCGTATATTTTTGGTATAAATATCTTCGCGAGATTAACGCGGCATTACTAAGCTACTCCTTCTTCCCTACGTTTCGGCCCAAGCCCAAGGTCATCTTCAGGGGACTTAACCTCTTTATGAATCTGCTGTACGGGAGGAGGAGGCTCCTAGTGACGCAGCGTTAAACTCGTGAAGATATTTACAGGGGAAAGAGCCCATAACCGGTCTCCCATTTGGTTACTTACTTCAAAAAATATAAATTAGCTAAAAAAAAAAAAAATATATTTCTAAAGCATGAAATAATTACTTCAGAATGTTATGCGTCATTTAAATACTGCTTTCGGAAATATCATCGGAAATCATCATCAAAAAAATATTTACAAAAACTCTACAGTTTGGCGATATGTAAAATACTTGCTAATCCGGACCCCTCAAAAAATTTAACAAAACAACGCTAAATAAAATTAGTAAAAGGTATTGAATCAGAGAAAACTTAATACAGTTTTTTAAAGTATAAGTGTAATATGAAAATTACAGCTATTAAATTTTTTATCAAAAAAATACAAACATGTGTAGTGTATAAAAGAATTAAGTTTTTATTGAAAAATTCGCAGACGTGCACATCCTTTTCAGCCCCAGTAGAAACCACATGGGCCCACATCAAACATCAACCAAATTTCCCTTCTGAAATGCTGGAAAATTCCCTATCGCAAAACATGCTCCAACGGTCATCATTTTTTGAATTATTTTCAGGAATGGGCAAAAACAAGTATTCGAACAGTTTCGCTATTAGTGCCTACCGTAAGAATTAAAGTTTTTGGATAGGTGTATCAAACATCGTTTTTATAGTGTTCCAAGACGAGAAAGTAACAATCCGTTTACTGCAGTGTCTTTGGCTACTACCATTGTGTTTCACTGTGTCGAATGACTACTTTGATATCAACGCAACACGTTCTAAGTACCATCCTAAGTTGGACTCCTCATAATTCATATTAATTTTTGGTCAATGTGTTAAAGTGATTTACAATTTTGTTTCATATCGTGAAAACAAATACAAAGCTCTGTGAGGAAAACTGGTGATATTTGTCGTTGGCGGAAGAACATACCACTTTTTTCTTAGATGGCAATGCAGCAAACATTATGAATATCAAATAAGAAAAATTTGTTTATACCACATGGCCAATTGTTAAAATCAAACTTTCATATTCATTTTAATTTTAATGGACTTTTCTGGTAATTTTTTGTATATTCTTAACAAGGGTCCGACTTTAGCTACCTTTTTCTCAGAGATTGTTTTTGCAACTTTTTACTAAATAATGAGTTTGAAGACTATTATCAGATATTTACTAACTTATGTTACGCAGGTTATTTAAAAACATACAGAAGAACGTATTCCATTAAAATTCAAGTAAGATTAACTCAAATCATAGATGAGACAGGTGAAAAACAAAACGGGATTTCCGCTTTATTTCCTTTCCTCTATTTGGCGACCGTAATCGGAGGTCCAGCAACGGGGCTCGTTTTCCAGTAGGGAATTCACGGAATATGCACATAGCTGTGAATGTGTTGGATGCCCGGACGTGTTGTAACGTGTGATTAAGTGGCTGTTGTCTTGTGTTTCAGCGCATTCAAGACGGGCATGGGGTGTGTGGACGAGTACGTGAGGTGCATGCAGCCCGACCAGAGGCACCTCGTGGAGGGACACGTGGCGGGAGCCAGGTACACCTTCCGCTTCCTCTGCGACGACCCGCAGTTCAGAAGAGGTGAGCATCCTGCCAGTACGATTAATTAAAGGACACACTCACTACAGAGCGTAAAGTGTTTGGTTCATGCTAGCTGAAATTCGTACGCGTGGACTTAGAATTTCATCGCTAGAATTATAAGTTATGTAAAAGGTGTCTCCCAGACTGGCTGTGAGAGAGTAGAAGCCTGAGTGACCGATGTAACATTACAGAGACTTACACACGCTATCCGTCTGTCTGTCACAGTTCGGTTAGTTATCAATCTTTCATGACAATATACGTTATTTATCCAGAAAAATGTGTTCTATGTCATTCCTAATGATAAATGGTATTTCCTCTTCAAATTTCATCAAGTTCGGCTTAGCCAATTATTTGTTTATTCGCACAGAATAGACAGAGAGAGAATTATTTCCACATTTATAACATTAGTGTTGATTAATAATTCAACCTAGCTCCAGAAGTTATTTTAATGTTGCGAGTATGTAGCAGTAAACAAATTTAACTAGCTTCAAAGCCCGTCGAAACATACGGTTTCACCGGAGTGTTCCGTCAAATAATTTCTTCCCATTTGCTTAACTAAACACAACTTTTAATAATTAACACTCATAAACCTGAGTTTTTAATATTGTACATATTTTAACTGTAGTTTTCATTGCGATACAGTTGGAGCTACTTACATGCGTCTGAAATAATAACGTCAGTAGACTAATATTGCCTCAGTGAAAGCAAAACAAAATAAATCGTAACAACTCACGTTATGCCGGGTAGTATCAGTTCTAGTATGCATAGATCTGAATAAACGTAGAACTTCTTTCATCTGTTTGAAGTAATTATTTCAATAACATTAACACTTTAAAAAAAAATTAAAGCACCCATACCCTTTAATGTAACGACAAATTCCAGTTGTTATTCTTGACCAGTCTAAACTTCAAACTAATCAAAACCTCTATTATATATCTGATCGAAATTGAAGGTTTTTGTCTTTCTTATATATGGTTACAGAATATAACTTTAAAAAACATCTACATAAAACGATTATAAATTTACAAAAACCGACTGATAATTAACATGTTAATTTAAACGCAGTAAGTACTTTTTTCAGTGTTCTGTCAGTTCATTTATTCGCGATTGTTGAACTAAATATAATTGTTGTTAAAAAACGCTCATAATCTGGATTTGAAGTAACATCTCTGGCACTAATTAGCCAGGTAACGAAGGCCGGGCGCCTCACGTCAGTGTCACGGACACCGTGACCAAAGTAACCTTTTACTGCACAGTAGCGATTACGTTCGGCCGAATTCGCTCAGTCATGATATGAATTGGAATACAAGGAATAAATATTGCTGATCGAGTGTATCATAAAAAAAAGAACTTTACACCTTCACACAATAAACCTCAGTTTTTCTTCTGTTTGTACTGTTTCTGTTGCCATTTTATACCACACTGACATAATTGTCATGTTTAGCTATGAATTTTGTGTCAGTTTTTTTTGATTACTGTCAAGGACACTTCCTATCTATTTATTTGGTACGCGACTCTTTATACGGATTTTACAAATTTCATTCGTTTTGTTTGCTGTGTTTCTATCGCCAGGGTTGCTCCATTCTACAATGTTTTCTAATATTATTTCGTTACTGCTAACTTGGGTCACTTCAGTGAGCTGCCATATGATCTATGGCGCACTTGTTAAACAGACACAATCAACCATCCGATGACTTTCTCCTCTTTGACCGGACAGAGAGAAGCGTTTTTCGTCGGTGAGGAACGTAACTTCCTGTTCCGGATTAAAACTTAATCACTTTTTAAGGACGGCGCAATCTGAGTCGCTAGGCGGAGTGGCTGATTGCTTTGGACTCATTTTACCGGATATTAACTACTTTTCGGTTAGTAAAAGAAGAATTTTTAATTTTCTGCCGGAGCAAACAACACTACACAAGAAACTGTAGCTTAAATTGCAGCAGTAACATCATCATCGTTCTAGAGCTCTATGCAGGTCCACTTACAGTAACATCACACCTAAATCTTTTATATATAAAAATAGACGTGCGGGTCCCTGTATTTCATCCCGCAGCGACCAATAACTAGTGCATACCACTGATGTGTGTGTGTGGTAGTAGCATGGAGTTTCCCAACATGCACAACGTTGGCCGAATGCCGGTAGCTGTGGGGGTGTGGGAGATACGGTGGTTGAAAGGGGTCGATCAGGGACATTTTCGTATTTCGATCAAAGACATGTGTGTCCGTATATTTCACTTTGCTGCCACAACTACATAGCGCAGACCACTGGTCGTTGTATGTGGTAGTCGCCTCAAGAGTCTCATCGCGCACTATGGCCATTAGATGTCCGTAGCTATCAGAGTGTGGGAGATATGGTGTTTGAAAATGGATGGCCTAGGGAATTTTACTACTTCTACCAAAGACATGTGTGTCCCTACAGTTCACTTCTCAGCCACATCAATCTAGCGCAGACCACTGGCGTTTGTGTGTGGTAGTAGCCTGGCATCTTCCATCGTGCACTATGGTGATTGCATGTCGGTAACTGTGAGTTGTGGGCAATATGATGGTTTAAATTGGCCGAACTGATATAAAAATAGACATGTGTGTCCCTATATTTCACTCTGCAGCCAAAACTACCTAGCGCAGTTCACTAGTGATTGTGTGTGGTAATAGCCTCTAGACAACCATCAAGCATTATGGTGGTTGCATGTCTGATGCTGTGGTGGGCGATATGGGAGATATGGTGGTTGAAAATGGTCGACCGAGGGTATTTTCTTATTTCAACCAAAGACATGTGTCTCCTTATATTTCATTTTGGAAACATAACCACATAGCACATATCACTGGTGTTTGTGTGTGGTACTCTTAAGTCTCCCATCGTCCACTGCGGTGGTTAGATGTCGGTAGCTTTTGTGGGTGGTTGAAATTGGTCGACGGAGTGAATTTCCTATTTCTACCAAAGACATGTTTGTCCCTATATTTAACTTTGCAGCCATAAATACCCTGCGCAGATCACTTGTGTTTGTGTGTGGTATTATCTTTGAGTCTCCCATCGTGCGCCATGGTGGTTGCATGTCGGTAGCTATCGATCAAACGTCTTTTCAAACACGAAGTCGTGGGCACCAGCTAGTATGAGATATAAAAGCTAAACGGGAAGAAATTGATGGATTTAGCAAACAGATTTGTGTTAGTTAACATTTCTGTAAACCTACATTGTTGCAATATTTGTGAATAAAAATATGAAATTAGTTAGAGATAAAATCTTTAAAAAAACAAATTCTGTTATTTTCATTGGTTAGTACAGATAGATTACTTTCAAATATAGTGTTTAGAATAGATTTACAGATAAATATCAGTGAAATATTTCCATGTAATTTACTTAACCCTTAGACTACCATTTTTGTTTTCTTAAAAAGTAAAACAATTTCCCTCATATACATGTTTGGTAGGCTTTGTAAAAGTTTTTCGTGCATGATCATACTCATGTTATCTGATTAAGTGGGGGGGGGGCAATTTTTGGCGCTGGGACATATATGTCCCACTGGTATTACTGGTTGAGATAAATATGTCCCAATGGTATTGCAGCCATGAAATGAAAAGAGAAATAATAGTTAAATTTTTTTATTTTGCCAAAATTTAAGAAGAATGTTTTAATGAAAAAGTTTCAGTGAAGTCATTTGTGATATGATGTGAAACATTATTTGCAGAGTGACATATGGTACAAACAGGTTTTGTCCTTTTTTTTATTTTCTTCTGCGCGTATCGTGTACATCGTCTTCTTGTAGTACCTTCGATGAGCAAATGGTCAACTACATTCAGCATTAGCTTTGTTACTTTGATGGCATGCTTTTAAATCTCTTCCGTTTGACATGACTATTTTGTTTTCCTGTTGCCATTTGTTTTTCGGCAAGCGGAACAACAAATTGCAGTAATTTGGCTTCCCCTTCGGTTATTTCCATATACAAAATCCAAACGACCGTGGTAAAACCAACTTATAGTAAAACTTCTGTCCAGTACCTGTGGGACATAGGTATCCCACCAATTAATACTGATGAAATTATTATATACTTACCAGTTTCTGATTGGACACTTTGAGATGAATAATTGACAATTATCTTAGAAATCAACACGAAATAAACAGTAAATGGTGACTCTGCATGACTGCTGAAAACTAAACTAAACAGTATTAAAATAATTTAAATCGTTTCATTCAGTGATTTAAATAAATTGTATAGAGATATTTCGGCGATATTTATCTGGAAATCTATTCAAAATACTTAGTGGAAAGTAATCTATCTGTTCCAACCCATGAAAAATAACATGAATGTCTAAGCAATAGGTTATTGTCTACAAAACTGAAATAATACTATTTATAATGTATAATTGACACTTGTGTATACTTACATCGAAGTTTTAACATTGTGGAATTCAGATGAGCAAAAGTTGATGTTTGACGCGAAAAATCTGCCAAGTGTTACGGCGTCAATTTTGGGCAAATTGCTACTGTTTGGTTTGCCGAATCCTGGTTCCATAGCGAATTACACTTGTCTTTCAGCATATAACTGAGAACAACTGTATTCACGTGACAAAAGTTCCTACAAACGAATAATTTACCAAGTAACCTGTTCTGTTTCACTAAAATGTCAATAACAACTTTGGCGTCTGGGATGGTGTGACGTAATGCTTCCAGATTTGCGTTCGCGGTCACGGGACGGAATACCTGAGTTTGCCGAATTTATTTTCTAAAAATTTTATAATAAATATTGTTTTGTTATCTCCATAGCATGATTAATCATTAAAAACTGCTATGCGTCCGATTTATTCCTAATGAACACAAGCCAATTGCTGATGGGCGTAATTAGATGCGTTGTCACGTTCATTCGCTGTCAGACTGGCTTTGCAAATTCATAAGCGTTTTAATTCCAGCACGTCGAGAATAAACGGATTAATTCGCTGGTATTTGACGTCCTGTGCATACATCCACTCCTTATTGATGACATACGCTATCGGTAGCCCGCTCCGTTAGCTGATGTAGTCGCGGGATGGTGTGGATGGTCCTGTTAAAGCCCCGCTGATTGAAAGTAATTTTCACCAACAGCCGTTTGAACTGCAGGATAGTAAACATGGTGGCAGACGACTTATTAACTCCAGCTTCACCGCGCAAGAATCTTAGTTTGAATCTCAAAGCTCTCACATTGAGGGCATTTGACCCTCTTGATGTCGATTCGTCCATCGTAGGAAGGCGTGACACTGCGATTTCAGTGTTGTCTTTCGAAGGAACCTCGCGTTTGGAAGGACGCAGGTTGCAATCCCCGCTCGGCCTTCCATGGTTTTTCCGGTTTTCCATGGTTTCCCTAAATTACTCCAAGTGAATGCCGGGATTGTTCCTCAGAAAATGTTAGTCCCGAATTCCTTCCAGTTCCTTTCCCCCAATCCCTTCCTCTTTCTAATGACTTCTACGTAGCTCTGGATGGATACGCACCGGGTTTCACCCGCTTCCTTCTCTCATTTATTATGCACAACACAAAAAATATTCACTTACGTAACAGTTGAGGAAGGCACTATAGAGATTACCGTGGACGGGTTGCGCGTTCACCCGATACGTAGGTGCCATGGAGGAAGGAAATATATGGAGGAGAAGTGACGTTAAATCTGTGAAACAGGCTCTAAACTCTCGCGCATGCGCAGTGGCGGCAGCGTCGATATTGCGATCCCAAACACATGCGATGTTCACATTGTGTTAGATGCTGTGATTATTTCATTTTGTAATGTGTATAAGTGTTTTATAATGCCATGTTGTGTTGCATATGGTTGCACAAATAGGCAAGAGAGGAAAGAACCTGGAATATCATTTCATAAGTAAGTTGAATTCGAACTATCGTTGTTGAAGTGGGAGGTAGGAATTGCATACTTCGGTGCCTATCTATAAATTTTTAGTCATAGCTCTCAATGGGGATGACTTTGTTCTCAAATTTTTGTTGATGTAGTGTAGAAAATCAGCATACCTTGATATTTTGCACATAATAGACTAGTATTACTTTTGAACGAGTGTTGAAAATGAGATTTAAAGGGGTGTGGTTTACATCGCGATTCAGTGTATTTATTATTGCGCTTTCTTTCGTCACGTTGCAGTTTATACTGACAGTGTATAATGAAATTAAATGTGTTAAATTATGCTATGCAATCTAGGAATCTTGATGAAGCAAACGATGTTGTTACCGCAAATACAGTTTGCGATTCAAATACGCGTGTGTGGGTATGTCTACATAGTTTGATTCTGTAGCGGCAATTAAATGGATATTGTGGTTAGGTCTAAATGCAGTCTATACCAGAATGGGGACAAAGAATTTATCTAGTACTGTTAGTAATTTCATGAGAACCAACTTAGTTACAAAACGTTTATCGCGATATGAACTGCTTCCAGGTATTCCCAATTAAGCTTACGATGTATGGTAACAAGAAAACTATATTTATTCTAATCTAGGCCGCATTTCAACCTAACCACAAGTTGTAGTAAAAACAACTGAAATATCCATTCTGCATGTCCACCATTGTGGCTTTGACAGAATTAATTTTTGATCCAGGCCGCATATCAACCCAATGCCAGTATATCCCGAAAACTAAGCAAGATATCTAAACATTTTATTATTTATTTTCGATTTGTCTCGTCGTGTTACATAAGAATCGATCATTAAATTTGACTTTTGCGAAATGTTTCTTCTGCATTTCAACTTGAGACACCTCACTTTTGATACAGTAGGGGGCCTATATCTCGAGAACTAGGCGAGATATCGAAATTTTTTATTTGTCTCGTCTTTTTAAATAAGAATCCGTCATCAAATTTGACTTTAACCTATTTTTTCTTCTGAATTTTAACCAAAAACATTTCACGTTTGAGACAGAATATCTGGAAAACTAAGCATGATATCAAAAAAATTTATTCTTCATTTTTTTATTTGTCTCATCGAGTTACATAATAATCCATCTCCAAATTGCGGCGTTACGTTTATCCTAGAGTTTCCTTGAGGATTTTGTACATATACCCCGTGTCTGTATGGGTTCGGCCTAGCCACCCACTCCTCCTCCACCCGGCTTCACTTCAATGCGTGGTGAAGGTCGCTTGCGTCGTCACCATATATTTCCTTCCTCCATGGTAGGTGCAGCACAATACTGTCATTATTATGCTAACGGTGCGGGAAGTCAGCGTCACTATATCTCTGCACATGTAACACATGGTTTTGAGGCTAAAACTTGCGACTATTGTTCACCCGAACGATGTGGCGAACCACCTAAAAACCTTAATCATAGCGATTTTTACACACGCTGCAATGGCACTGTGGACTCACATGTCTTGTCACACCAGTAGTTCTATTCATAAACGCTTACATCTATATTTCTGGATGATAAACAGGTTAGATGTTCTAAAATCATTCATTTGTTTCAACTCCTGGTAGAGTTTGATATTTAAAACACTGTTTGGTGGATATAATGTATAACTGCATATATATCGTAAGTAATTATTGTATTAGTTTCAGTATTAGTATTATACTATCAGAGTTCCCGGCGTTGCCCGGTATGATCTAGGTTGGTGAATCAAATTGCATGTCAGTTGCTCCCTTTTCTATACGTGTTTAAACTGATAATTCCCGGTGTAGCAGAAAGGAGATGGGGTTGGGGTTGATTTATTTCTGTAATATTTTTAGACATCCTATCAGGAACATGTGTACTATTTTTCATCATCCATAGCGATTGGTGCAATCATAAAACAATTATTTTTTTCATGAAATTTAAAAACATAACCGCTCAACAATTAATTACAAAAAGACTGTTATGTCAACACTAAAGGTTTTAAACAGTTCACTTTCACGTTAAAACCCATCAGATATGCATTACTTACTATGAACAGCGAATTTAATTTCACTTTCAAACAGCAGAGATTGTAGCAATGTGGTCTCAGATAGTAACTTCAAGAGGCAAAGAAGATATCGAATTATTTTTCATTATATTATTAAAATTAATTTACATATTTTCCACTTTACGTGGTTTCCTCTTCGCATGAGGTTTAAAGACTAAAAACAAAAATTAAGAAAGAATACGTTATATGAGATAATATTACTAATATTTTTTTTTTTTTTTTTACGATGTATGACGTATGCATAGTATTTCATCTTTGATGTTTCAGTACGTTCAGATTTTCATTTACCACTCCGTCGAAGGATAAGACATACCAAACAATTCAGTTGTGATTCTAATATTTAAAACCGTGAAATCCCCATCGAAATATGCGCAGTAGTTTTTTTTAGTTTTTCTGGTACAAATATACCCGGTTTTCGTTTTATTGATATAGATTAGTATTTTAAAAAAATCAGTGTTTACAGCTCAGTGTAGTGGTAGATTAGTAAAATTGTCTCTGGTTTACGGTGGTCTTTGGTTGATCCGTACATGTATGTAATCGCAGTTAGTAACGAGTGGAGAGAGAAACAAGAAGAAAATATGGCGATAAAAAGATTGATTATGGCAATATTATAATACGCCAGCCGTGAATGAATATTGGCTGTATGATACTTCAGGACTATAAGGTAAATGATCAGTAATATCAGATGTAAAATAAGGATCGAATAGTAAAAAGGTAACAGATACCATTCATGCAGGCCAGCCAAAAATGTGTTAAGATCTATTGTTTAATAAATTAACATAATGAACCAATATATAATTATTTAGTGCGTGTTTAAAATTTGAACTCGATTAAGGTAGAGTTTCTCAAAGTTTTTCATGCTATGCCCCTCTTCCGTCAAAAGAAAAGCTCCAACCCCTATCCCCTCTCCCCCATCTCCCGTCACAATTTTACTATCAAATGGTAAATGCCTAATTCTCAGTACTAAATATGACATCTCGGAGGAAACTCACTAAGTATGTGACCATAGAATAAAAGTTTTCAACTCAAAGAGGCTGTGAAAGAGATACAGTATTTCCGAAGGAGTAGAGTTGGGGGCGACGACGCTATCTCGCACACCCTGGCCCCCTTAAATGTCTTCTCTCCGCTCCACGCCCTATAGTTTAATGTATATTTTGCTTGTGGAGTGGATATTTTAATCACAGATCAATATAATGTTTGATGTAACAGGTGGTGTATCTTTTGACACCGAGCGTGGTGGTGTAACGGATAGCGTTCTGGCCTCGCATTCGGGAGGACGGCGGTTCGAATCCCCGTCCGGGCATCCAGATTTGGGTTTTCCATGGTTTCCCCAAATCACTCCAGGCGAATGCCGGGATGCTTCCTTCAAAAGGCCATGGCCGAATTCCTTCCCATTCCTTGCCCCCATCCTTTCCCGTCTCTAAAGACCACGTTGTTAAAAAGGAACGTTAAACTGTTACAAAAAAATCTTTTGACATTTTGGTGCATCCTGAAAGCGTAGTGCACTAAACTACATGCCTTACAAAATATTCGTTCTAACATACGATTTTACCACAAGGGTTTTCGGCTAATCAAGTCTAGGTCACTATAAGAAAGTAAAACTGGAAGGTTTCTCAGATCCTTTTCAGTCAACCTAACTTATGAGGAGGGCTTAGGGAAGGAAGTCGGCAGAAGGTTTGGGCAAAATATATCAATGTATCGAAATATCGATATTTTTCATAAAATAAACGGAATGTACAGTTGATATTTTTCTTCTAGATATATCAAAAATCGATATTTTATATGGAGTGTCAATTTTAAGTAACAATTCGATGTTTTTTGTATGAACGCAATTCAGTATCCAGTCTAATAATTATATATATACAGTAATCGATAAATATACACACATATCCGAGCTCTTGAAAGCATCTTAAAAAAGCGAATTAGTCGTAATTTAAGAGCTTTTCATCAATGGTTAAGAGGTTAAAAAAAGCAGTTAAAACATTAACAGGTTTCCGTTAACGTAATTTTTGTGAACATATTTGAATGTTAACGGTTACGTTAATTTTATAGTTGAAGAATATTTATCTAACATCCGCGTTCCGACGTAAATTAGAAACTTCTGTTTTTAACCTTTTTTCTTTTGATGAAAAACGGTTAATACGTTGACGAAATATCTGATGTTCCAAGCCGCTTCTGTGCAGTCGGGAAGAGTGGTGTTAACTTCGCAGTACCGGACAGGTGGAGTAGATTGACGGGGGAACATATAACACAGAGAGTTCTTTTGCTGTCTATATCAGACGAATACTGGTTTAATAGATTGTAAAAATTGATAAATTAATAACATTTTCCGTAATTTCTGCATGTGTCTTTAATTTTCTTAAGTATTTTGATATATTTTTGGAATATTTTTAAATAATTACTGGCCTTAGACAAAAAATTTCGCTATCTTATTATATAAACATATTGAATTATCGATATTTTTCCTCGATATATATCGATACTATTTGTTAATATCATTAGGATATTTATCGATAAATTTCTTCCCTAGTCGTCGGTGGCCTTTCAAAGGAACTTTCCCCGTATTTGGCTGGAGGTACTGTGGGTACCACAGTCAGGATAGCCGGACGCGATTTGACCCGCATCCTCCCGAATGTTAAGTAGGAGTGCGAATTTCCTTATTTGACCTCCTCACAACTTGGTGATTGATTTTTTTTAAATTAAAAAAAAAAAAACACTTTAATTCCTCCCAGGTAAAACCTGGAAAGCGGACTGCTGGAGGGTCTCAGTGACCCTTACCAGCCGACTAACCCAAAGGGGAGGAAAGGGGGATGGAAGTAGGCCGTGGCCTTGCAGGGAACCTTCCCGGCATTCACTATGAGTGACTGAGCAAAACCACGGAAAACCCCAGTCAGGATGGCCGGACGGGATTTGAGCCCAGTCCACCCGAATGTTAGGTAGGAGGGCAAATTTTCCCTTCTCCTAACTCGGTGAAACTTAGTAAAAATCTGATAAGATTTTTGCACGAACGTTTGTGCCATTCACCTGCGAGAAATTATAGAAATAACGATATGTGGAAGGTGGTTCAGTCTTCTTGAGTATCAGACACAAACGAACAAGAGGCATGGCTCCCCGTCCTAGTTTATTATTAAAGAACATCACACATACACATATGTGAAGATACCATTCCGTCCGCTTTATATTGCATGCTGGTTGCTACGGCACCCTGAAAGCACATTCCAGTGCGGATTCCCTCCGCGGCTGGAATGCTGCGAGGCGGCCTCCTGGAATTGAGCCGTAGTGCCGAGGTGATTGATCGTTGTCCCAGGCTGGCTCTATGCCGTCCCTTAGAGACAGACTATAAAAAGAGACATCGCCGTTACAACGCACCTGTAGTAAGGCTCAGTCCATCATAGACGAGTCTATATAATAATAGGGGCAATAAGCCTCGTGCAGTGCCTGTGCAATTTCGGAGATGAACAACTTTAATAGCGCATTCAACATCACCCCAGCTCATATTACTAAATAACTCCTACGAGTTCAAGTACTTTCAGCGAAGAACTTTGAGCTTAACGTTATGAGCACGTACCAAGTTTGTCTTTTAAACGCCGGTGGCTCAATTCAGCACAGTAAGGAACCCTGAAAAAAATATGAAACTCGCATGTAACGACTGCATTAAAACATTATGGCATGTAAACCAGCAGGGGATTTATCCGTGATTAAACGAATTTTTATGTAATCTCGCAACGCTGTCCTGTTTTATGACACCAATAATTAAAATGCACGCGATTTTTTTATTTTAATATTTATTAGGGCTTTCCGGTTGGTCCAGTTTGTGCTAGCTGCCTGGTAGCTCAGTGGTTAAGGTGCTTCCTTTTTTTTTCTCTTTTTTTTTTTAAAGTTAGCTGCTCCGGTCCTGGGTTCAAATCCCGCAGGCACAAGAATTTTTGAGACTTGTGTTCGATCATATGAGGTCGTTCCGTGGTTCGATTCCACGTTAAACTGTAGGTCCCAGAGGAATGGAACTGGCCGTCCTACCTCTGACACATTTGCTTAGTATGCCTCCGTCGTGAGGATCCAACCAACCTTCGGGTAGTGATGATCCGATACAAGTAAATACGAGTAAGTACTCGATACTTTGTTTCGATACCGAGTACTTTTCGTATTTATATTAATTGATTCGATACTTACTCGGTATCGGAAGAAAAGTACTTGTATCGAATCGAAAGTATCGAAACGCACCCTGTGTTAAATTCTAAACGCATCATCGCTGCTGCGCCACGCAGACGCGCCTACGAAATTAATTTCGCGCTGACATTAAGTTGGTAACATTGAAAATCAAACAAATCAGTCTTATAACAGACAATATAATCTCAAAGAGTTTTTTTTTAGGTCCCTATTTCATTGTAATAACTTAATAAGGTTTTACTTGGCGCGCATTACCCTATACCTGGCCAATGGTCGCTCCCGCGCAGCCCCACACAAAATTTAAAAGATATGATTCATAAGCAACTAAGTACCCCATGTGAATCGGAAGAAGAAGCTGCTTCAACTAGCGTTTCACAGGAATATCCCTTCTGGAAACATCACAAAGAAAAAGAAAACGCACTGTAGTGACAAATCTCGCTCTACTTGTCAAACACTGTAACGTCTCTAAAAAGCAATCCATTTACACAATGGGAATAAATGATATTTATATTTCCTTATCTGTATAAATATGCACAACAGTATCTTATTTTTGAAGCAACGTCAGTATTGAGTGAATGTTTGTTTTCTAGTGCCGGTGAAACAATGACAAACAAAAGAAACAAGTTGTCATTAAAATATTTGGAACAATTGCTTTTTTGGGAAACCTTCCAAAAGCGGAATTTTCTTCTTCTTGTTCTTCTTCCAAATAACCTATTTGGAGGGTATGATAAATCATCTTTCGCTATTTTTCTTTGCTTCCAAACCCACAAAATTAAGCACAAAGCGAAGTTCTATTGTTTAAAAGTGTTAAAACTATAATAAATAAATATTTAAAGAAAAGACAAAACCTTCAAAGTTTGCTTACAATGTGAGCTTTATTATAATTTTAATAAATTAATAAACATGTTTACTGAGTGTTATTTGATTCTATTATACTAGATAAATAAAATAAATAATTTAACCACATGTCACGTATATTTTTATATTTCGACATTAATTTAATACAGTATCGATATGAGTAAGTATCGATACTTTTGCAGTACTCATATGAGTAAGTATCGCAAGACAATTAGAGTACTACTCATTTGAGTAGGTATCGATACTTTGATGGTATCGGAACATCACTACCTTCGGGTCCCCTGTGGGACCAAACACGAGCAGGTGCTAAGCCTGATGGGTGAGCGTGAGGTAACGCCTGGGCCTCTTATTCAGTAGGATATGGGTTTAAATACCCGATAGGCCTTGTGACATATGGTCATTTTATGATGCACCATTTTTTTTTATATATATAAATTAAGAAATTATACTTGGAATAATTATGGTAAAGAAATAATTAATGATTTGTGCATATTTTTTGTAAAATTCATAGTAACGAGTATTCCACAGACAATATGTATATATATATATTGTATGTCGTTGGAATAATATAAATGTCTTAGTTTTTTATTAGTAGTAGTATCTTTGATTGTTAAAAAAAGAGAAAAGAGAAAAAGAAAAAAGATTGTTAACTAAAACTTAATGTGTGCATTTTTAATAATTATTATTGAATTGAACCTTAGACATGATTAAAAAGAATTGCTACAAAGTATATTCATCTGGTGTATTAATTTAAAAGTAACGAGGAGGTGACAGCCTTCCAGATTTGGGATCACAGTGGTTTCCCGAATTTAATACAGGCGAATGCCAATTTGGTTCCTTCAAAGAGATATGGCCGAATTACTTGCAGTTTCTTTTCGCCTGCCCTTTCCCTCCTCACATGACCTCGATGTCGACGAGGCGTAAAACCATAGAAGGAAAATTATTAATTTATGCATTTGAATAAATATGACTGTAATATTCGCACACAGTATTTAAAAAAAAGTCATTAGCTTATTCTCGATAAATGGATTATTCAAGTGAAAAGAATAATACATAAATTAAGTCCCCATACAAAATAACCGTTGGTTGACTTCAGGGGAAAAAAAAACAACAGATTTTCTCCATTTCAATGAACAATTTTACACTCGATACTTTATTATTGCGAAATAACAATATGTAGCCATTATTTTTTCACATATGCAAGTCTGAATATATTAAAGAAAACATATTTAATTTCCAGAATATCTGAGATACATAATGTATACACGTTCCCAAGCTGCTCTTCCTTCGTGGCTATGAAACCTAATATAGCAGGACGTTCAGAAAATTAATAGTTCGAACTTGCAACGCCACAAGGAGTTTGTAATTTAGAATTGTTACAGATTTTCCAGATTATGATTGTAACATACTAAAAGTTTAGAAACATTACGAAATAAAGGCATAAGTGTGACGAAATGTACTGCCACCTCATTGTTTAGACGCATGAAGACAGCAGTTTGTTTGGAAAGGGTTTCTGCAGAAAGTATATACATAGGCCCGAAGAGTGGTGAGGGGGAACAGCTTATTACACTGTCCTCGTTGTGTCACCTGCTCATATGCGGTTAAGTAAAACAGTTGAGCAGTTATACAAAAGTGCACTGAAGAGCCAAAGAAACTGGTACACCTTCCTAATATCGTGTAGTGTCACCGCGAGCACGCAGAAGTGCCGCAACGAGACGTGGCATGGACTCTACTTAATGTCTGAAGTAGTGTTGGAGGGAATTGACACCATGCATCCTGTCATACCATCCAATCAAACAAGTAGAGGCTTGTGCCTCAGCACCCTACAAGTCTGTGCCATGACTGTACTGAGTGGTAACTTCGCTGAACTGTACTAAACTGTAGCTATGTGAAACTGGACTGTGCGGTAGCTAGCTAGCGAGTCTTTCCTGCGCCGCAGCAACAATAGGTCCCCGACTTTCAGAACAAGACTTCATTATTAATACTTGAATCTTTAATACAAGAAAATAAAAAATGTATAATTAACTTTAAAAATAAAACATTGGCAATCAGAAAATAATAGGGATCGGGATGGGCTGGTTACATGGGCATATATGTCACAGGTTTTACACGAAAGCGTTGAAATATTTCATGCTGGAGACAGTAGTTTCAAAAAAAGAATGTTGTAGCAATGTTGATTTATCCAGTGGAGAGAAGAAGTTTATGTCAGCAGAAAAGAAGGTTTATTAAGAAGATAAGAAGGAACAGGGAGCTAAAAAAAGACGATTAGTAAGCTGATGATGTGTTGTAATACAAAGTTGAGGAAACGTTTTTGAAGTGTAAACTCCTATAGGCGCGTTAGGCAATGTTTGGAAGGGGTTTAAATCTATCAGTTCGCAATTTCCGGTCACGCTACGACGTAATGCGCGTACGATATGCGCGTTGGATGCTTTATGGACGAGTAAAATCTTATCAGTTCTTATCGCCAATATGCTAATGTTAACAGCATATATGTAACTATAAGTATGAGGTGATGCGGTTGGACAGCCAGGAGAGTATAGGTTACACTCGTATCTAATATACACAGACGGAAAAAAAAATCCCAACACCAAGAAAAAATTATTGTAGAGTAATGAAATTTGGACAATGCATTTGTCAAGTTAACATGTTTAATTGATTAAATTTTCAAGATCACAGGTTAATTTAAGCTCAAGAAAATGCATTTCAAATGTGAAATACTGTTAAATTAATAGCCGGTGTAACCTCCAGAATTTTGAATGCAAGCCTGCAAACGTGAATGCATTGTGTCATACAGGTTTCGAATGTCACTTTGTGGTATGGAGTTCCATGCTTGTTGTACTTGTGCTGTCAATACTGGGACGGTCAGTGCTGGCTGTGGATGATGCTGGAGTTGTTGTCCAATGATATCCCATACGTGTTCAATTGGAGACAGATCTGGTGATCTCGCAGGCCAAGGTAACATGTCGACACTCTGTAGAGCACGTTGCGAGACAACAGCGGTATGAGGGCGAGCGTTATCCTGTTGAAAAACTCCCCCTTGAATGCTGTTCATGAATGGCAGCACTACAGGTTGAATTACCAGACTGACGTACAAATTTGCAATCAGTGTGTTTGGTATAACCACAAGAGTGCTCCTGCTGTCATAGGAAATTGCTCCCCAGACCATGACTCCAGGTGTAGGTCCAGTGTGTCTAGGCCGCAGACAGTTTGGTTGCAGGCGTTCCCCTGGCCTCCTTCTGACCAACACTCGGCCATCACTGGCACCAAGGCAGAACCTGCTTTCATCAGAAAACACAACAGATCTCCACTCCGTCCTCCAATGAGCTCTGGCTTGACACCACTGGAGTCGCAAACGGCGATGGCTTGTAGTCAGTGGAATGCACGCTACAGGGCGCCTGGCTCGGAGCTGTCCTTGAAGTAACCGATTTCTAACAGTTCGTTGTGTCACTGTGGTACCAACTGCAGCTCGAATTTCTGTAGTGCTGCCATTCATGAACAGCATTCAAGGGGGAGTTTTTCAACAGGATAACGCTCGCCCTCATACCGCTGTTGTCTCGCAACGTGCTCTACAGAGTGTCGACATGTTACCTTGGCCTGCGAGATCACCAGATCTGTCTCCAATTGAACACGTATGGGATATCATTGGACGACAACTCCAGCATCATCCACAGCCAGCACTGACCGTCCCAGTATTGACAGCACAAGTACAACAAGCATGGAACTCCATACCACAAAGTGACATTCGAAACCTGTATGACACAATGCATTCACGTTTGCAGGCTTGCATTCAAAATTCTGGAGGTTACACCGGCTATTAATTTAACAGTATTTCACATTTGAAATGCATTTTCTTGAGCTTAAATTAACCTGTGATCTTGAAAATTTAATCAATTAAACATGTTAACTTGACAAATGCATTGTCCAAATTTCATTACTCTACAATAATTTTTTCTTGGTGTTGGGATTTTTTTTTCCGTCTGTGTATATAAAAATGAAAGTTTTTTATTTCAATCATATAAGCACACAGTTTTTTCATACTTTGATGATACTTTGCATACATTTACTTTTAAAACAAATCGAAAATACTGTTTACATTTGATTTACAAAAACCTAAACCCTCTCATGTTTTTAACATTGGGAGTGTAGTGTATTGCTACACTGCATGGAATTATATTTGCGAGCAGCTGCACCCGTAGATCGCACAGATGATCAGTGCCTACAAAGGTAACGTTCCAAAACGTGACCTTGGGCCGGGTACGCCTAAGTGCAAGAACAAAACGTGCCGCCAGGGTAACGCGATGGGGGCGAGTACAGTGGATTGCGAGCTGTGTGGTGGGTGCGTGGCCAGCCTGCAGAAAGAGATGTGCCGCGACTGACGCCGGTGCGGTGTGTGGTTCCTCTTGTGTTCCATGTCGTAATGTGAGTAGACGTGGGTCTCAGACGGCAAGCAGAAAATAGAATGATCGCGTCGGACGACTGTGTTCAGCAGACTCGGCGCCTCCTGCTAAATGGTAACTCCACCTATATGGTGATCACCGCAAATCATTATCGTATTGATCAACCCAGTATCGCCTTAGAGAAAATCTCATTGCTCCGCTGAGCTTAATCAATGGACATATAGAAAACCTTGAGAACTGATATAAAATGAAACCATTTTTGTATTTCAAGACGATTATTTAATTATGTCTTTTTTTCAGTCATCAGTTTTTCGACTGGTTTGATGCAATCCTCCATCCCTTCCTATCTTGGTGCTAACCGGTTCTCTCCACATAACCCTTATAACCCACATCCTCAATTATCTGCGTCATGTGTTCTAATCCCTCTCTTCCTCTACAGTTTCTTTCCTTCGACTGTTCCCTCCACTAGCAAATTATCGAATCCAGCATATCTCAAAATACAGTCCACCAGCCTGTGTCTTCTTTCCGTAAGCTTCTTCCACAAACTTCTCTATTTTTAGCCATTCGGCCAGCATCATCTGTTATTAATTTTCCTCAACTTTGTTAGATTCTTCTAGTGTAATAATATCAACTGAAAGTACAACACAGAACGAACAGAACACTTAATTAAAACCACCCATGCCCTGGGCCGGACTCGAATCGGCGGCCTCTGCTACGTGGAGCCAGGCTACTAGCCCGCCCTACAGTGGCCGGCAACCCTCAGCTTAATTTCTGTCAAAGTTGTTGATACGAAGTCACAGTTTTTAATCCGATTTCGATAGTACTAAGCACACAGTACAAAAGCAGGTGGTCTGGTAGCTCATCGGTTAAGGAGCTTTCTTTCGAAAGTTTCTTTCTGCGGTCGTGGGTTCAAATCACATGGTCAGCAAAATTTTTTAGATGTTGTATTTGATTATATGAGCTAAGCCAAAGTCTTCCATGCTACTGATTCCACGTTGAATTCTAGGCCCCTGAGGAAAGGAATTGGCCTTCCTGCCTCTGACACAATAGCGTGATACATCTCCTTCGGAAAAAAAGATTGGACCAACCTTCTGATTGTGGACTAAGTTGAATTTTTAGTGTTTGAAGTTAAAACTTTAGGCAATTTTGGTGGTTTTTTGATGGGTAAAATCTTATGAGTTCGGACAGTTACATGATGATCTTAGCAGTATAGTGGTCTGGTGGCTCAGTGGTTAAGGTGTCTGATTGGCGAACGAATGGGCTACGGTTCGATTCCCTGTCTCGGTGGGGATTTTTATAGACCGTTAACCCGACCTTCACTTCTAGCACGGCTTTCTGTGTAATGTGAAATTCGCCAGAGCGGTTGCGTGGTTTTGAGTGTTAAGCTGTAGGTCCTCTGTTCCTTGTTTGGACTACCGGGTTAGGTTAAGGCTGCTAAGATAGGGGTGGAATGCGCAGCCAGCAGAAACCCTGTCACCTGGTCATTACGACCACACGAAATTATTATTATTTAGTACTAGCTGATACTCGCGACTTCGTACGCATGGGTTAAGAATTCTATACCAGTATTGAATATATAAAGTTGTTGGTAACGAAGGATTGGTCCCAAACAACACCAAGTCGGCATAATATGACAGGAAAACTATCACTATATCATTCTACCGTCCAACCTGTCTCTTGAAGAGAATCAGTTTCCAACATATTTCTGTCACAATTCAATAAGTTCTCAAAATTTCGTGTCTACAACTGTTTATCACACCGGAAAAAAAGTCCTGAACCGGAGACCAAGATCCAACACAGCAGTAAGCAGGCGTTGTAAGCACTGAGCTACCAGACCACTATATGGAAAGGCAGTACAGAGACCTACACGTCCTACGCGTCTGTTAATCGCCATCAGTAATTTTTCTAAATTATAAGGCAACTTGTATAATTTATCCAGAAAATTTTTCAGCCAAATGTAGACAGTATTTTTCCCCTTGTTTTAAAGGATAAGTGTGCAAACATTCATCGAAATCTGATGAAAACTGTGGGTTTTTATGAAGAACAAACAAACCAACAAATATTCATCTTTATATAGATATCTGTAGCTATAAGGATGACGTGTTGCGCGTACGGTGTTGATAGTTTCAAGTTTTCACTTCTGTCAGCAGTCCCAAATCATACCAACTATATTTTTTTTTTAATGGCACCTTTTTGACGTGGTTGTCAGGAGAGGAGGGAGGAAAGGTAATCCCAAGAAAAAAAAGTGTTAGAGTCGGCAGCAGATAGTAGACTTTGATAAGCTGGATCCATCCGCCTGTATTGTTTATACTACTACATTAACGAAACAATAATTAAGATTTTACACAATGCACACCAAAATCATACACAAAACTATTACCTGATAGTTACACTCTAAAAAATGATTCATTCATTTTTCTGTTTTGGGTTTCTAATTACCCATCCTTACAATAAATTTAAAGAACGTTTGAGTAATAATAACTAAGAATACATGCAATGTCAGCTTTTGTATAGCCTATTTCCTTATAGCTAAGTTTGCCAACTTATTCGGGGAAAAAAATAACGTACCGGCATAATTATGTTTGGAAAACAAAGAAATTAAATATGAATATTTATTTCCTTACAAACAAATTTTTTCATATTCAAGGAACTTGCAACAAATTTCCTGTTCCCTTTCTCAATGTTATAACTGGTACGACACTCTATATGTAAATTTTTACATAAATGAAAAACTCTTTTTCAATTAAATTTAAGGACTCTCCGAATCTACCAGCCATTTTAAATTAATTACTTTTTCTATGTAAGCAGAAATTCTGGAAAATAAGATGATCGGAAATAATTATTTTTATACTTGATAAACTATATGAGTTGTGACGTGTATCATTCAATTCTTTCATCCCTCAGAAATAAGTTATTCAATTATGGGCGTTTCGTTGTGCCATAAGCACTAATAATTCATTTGTAAATTAACAACGCATAAGAGCGTTCCCTTCCATGAAACGAAAGAAAATAAATTGTATATTTAATCAAAAGTATTTCGGAACAATTTATGACTAGGCTGAAGTAAACCAGCAAAAAATAACGTATGATACTATACAGGGCAATTCAAGAGGAAAGGTAAATATTGAAGAAGGTTGTAGTGTGAACAATATTGAGTAAAAAATTTTCATATAAGCATGTGTGTCCGATTTCCTTTCGTTTTGGAGATACAGTTTCTGAAATATTATGAATAAAATAAAAAATGATCAAAGGCACATAAATAACATATTGAAGTACATTATTCATACAAAAACACAGGCATATTTTAGAAAGGTTTAAATTAAGATAAACGTTCGAAATCGTACCATCGGCTTAGCAGCTGTGTTCGCAACGGTACGTGTAGCTCTTCTGAGATCGTCTTGGTGTACTTTTATGAGAGTAGCAGTGTTTACAATGTGGGCAAGTGATTCGTCTGTTGTGTTTGGTTTTTCTTTGCACACTTCGTTTTTCAACTATCACCATACACAAAAATCGAATGGTGTAAGGTCCTGCGACCTGCCAGCACCTGTATCTCCAAAACGCATGGAAATCGGACACGTGTTTATATGAATCTTTTTTACTTAATATTGTTCATACTACCACCTCCTTCAATATTTACCATTCCTGTAGTGACCTGGCTGCCATCCTCTGCTAACCCTAGAGGTCATCGCTCTGTCCTGCCGAGCGGTTAGACAAAGACGGTCTGCCATACAGCATATATGGATAAGTGTCGAGCATTGAAGTCGACGATTGTTCAGATATGAGTCTCGTGATAGAATTATTACTTAGAAAATTAGGTCTAATAATTGCTCAATATTTACTTGTTTATTTAAACTAGGTTTCTGAAGGCATGTGTACCAATAACTGTAAATATGCATATTTATACATACAAGGAAATAACTATAAATAACATCTCACGTTGAAGTATTACTGTCTGACACTGATAAAGCTGGTGCTGTGGCGCCTTGCTAACCACCACCAACATCATCGGAACGAAGAAAGAAAATTTTGCAACATGGGTACCTCTAACCCTTATTATTATTTCGTATCAGAAACATACAATTACACAATTACAGTCATCAAATTATACTGGACCAGTACTTGGCCACTTCCAGTGCATTTTCTGAGGCCTCATACAGTTCAGCTGCCGAACAGGATGCTGGACACAGTTGACACTGGAGCATGTGCTGGACAGTCTGGTCCTCACCGCAGTCGCACTTGATATCACTGATCTCAGTATAGCCCCATCTTGCTAAATTCACTTTGGATCTGCCCACTCCTGATCTCAGCCTATTCAAAGATTTCCATGTCAACCATCCTTGTCATAACCAGGTGGCAAAGATTCAGACACTCTTCCCCAGCCATGCGGAAGGGGAGCCTTAGCTTCCCATAGTTGTAACCTGGCTTCTTCAGTTGTTGTTGTAAGTTCCTGAGATATTCTTAGGAAACTTTTCCTGGACTTCAGTCTTTGCCTGTGAGGGATATACCATATAGTGGATGAGATTTTTCATGGTTCACTTTCCTCCTTTCCTTGTTCACTGCTATTTCCCTTCGAACAGAAGGTGGTGCTATTCCTGCGAGACGGTGGAGCCACTCGACTGGAGTTCATTTTAAGCAGCCTGTTATGATTCTGCACGTGTCATTAAGTGCAGTGTCTACTTGTTTGGCATGGGTTGAACTGTGCCATACGGGACAGGCGTACTCTGCAGCCGAATAACATAGTGCTAAGGCAGAAGTTCTAATTGTTTCAGGTTGGCTGCCCCACTGCGATCCAGCCAGTTTCCTTATGAGATTGTTCCTACTGGAAACTTTCAGCTTGGAGTTCATGCAATGTTTCCTGAATGTAAGTGATCTGTCAAGGGTCACTCCTAGATATTTTGGAGTATCACAGTGTTCTAGTTCGACCCCCGACCATGTTACCTTTAACCTACGATTTGCTTCTTTATTTCTTAGATGAAAAGCACATACTTGTGTCTTCGTAGGATTTGGTTTAAGCTGGTTCGTGCTATAATACCTTGACAAATCTTCCAGAGCGTTGGTAAGGGTGCTCTCCACTGATTCAAAGTCTTTGCTCTGTGAGACCAGAGCAAGATCATCAGCATACACGAAACTCCTGCATTTGCGTGGTATAGGCTGATCATTGGTATATATGTTAAACAATAATGGGGCTAGCACACTTCCTTGGGGTAGACCATTCTTCTGTGGCCTCCAACGGCTACGCTGACCTTGGAAGTCAACAAAGAATCTGCGGGTTCTGCAGAAGAGTAGCAATGAACCTCTAACCCTAAAACGGCAGGACTATTGCGATACATTGAAACTTCTGCAATACTAACTAACCCAATCCGTTTCAACATCCAACCTTTCCTCAGTAGAGGCTTCCTGCTGGTTTGCTGTCGAACATCTCTTGTGGCTGCAATGGCTCCACTCCGAGGCGGAGCCCGGTAGCTTCTCGCGTTGACTCTGCATTTAACGCAGGAAAGAGTCATACGATCTTTATCACTAGAAGGAACGTCCCTCAATTACCGCCAATCACTCTTTTCAATGAGTCCATCCCATGGACACAAACTGCCACTTACCTTGGAGTCACACTTGACATGGAAGCAACATGTGAATAAACTGAGAGCAAAAGCGGAAGGCAGGATGAAATCGCTTTATTCTATAATCAACCCTTCGTCAACGCTTAAGCCTAACCAGGCCATCAGGCTGTACACTGCTCTAGTGCGACCAGTTTCTCGATTATGCAGCAGTGGTTTCGGGCAATGCCGCCTCCAACCACATAGATCGAATCCAGACGATCCAAAACAGAGCAATTCGTTTTGCATTCAAGCTACCAAGGGATACACCGTCTGCTGCACTTCATAAAATCAGCGGTCTCGAGCCACTAAGACTAAGGTTCGCTAAATTAGCCAGGCAATTCTACAAAAATTGCTCACAATCAGCCAACCCGCTGACTGAGTAACTAGGCAGCACTGACAGAGTTAATGACAACATTAGGTGGCCCGTCCACCTAGCACGATAATGAAAAACCGGAAATGACAATCCAATAAGGCCACATCGATTATGACAACCTGTTTGAAATGGAAGGAGATACAGTACCGCTTTAAGAACTTCCATACACTGCGGGAAAGATGGATCCTGGATCAATAAGTCAGCTGTGTGTTGTTCAGTGCTGCTTAATGCAATGCGACAATCAGACAGACAGACCCCGAGTTAGCTGTGCTCAGGGTTTAACCCCCACTCCACTCCAGCTATGAGGAGAGGGCAAGCCCTATTATCAACTTAGGGGGCGTCCATTAATGAAGTGGGGTGAAATAGGGGGGGGGGATCCGGCGAATTCTCACTAAAGTGGAGGGGGTCAAGAGAAATCTCACGTGAGGTTTTGAAAATCTTGTAGAATTGTAGAGCTACAAAAAAAGTCTACAAATGACGCGAAAGTCGATTTTAGAGGGGTATTTTGGTCCAAAAACTGACCCTAGGGGGGGGGGGTATATCCGCTCTTCGGACCATAGGACCTAAAAGAAAGGAAAAAAATGTCTCCGTCAAAATCTCACATCATTTTAGAGGTGGGGGGGGGACCAATTCTCACGAAGTCTCACCAGAGGGGGGGGAGGGGTCAGGAATTCCGGAAAAACACTTTACGTCATTAACGGACGCCCCCTTACTACATGCGGCCACAGTGACAACTTGCATTCTCGTTTCGGCGCTTGGAAATTGCCGAAACGTTGACTCGTGCTCTACTTTGCCGGTCGTGGTTCTTTAAATGTTGCTTAATTTTGCCCGCTTGCCTGTCCTCGATCCTAACCCAAAGAAATACGTAAATTTTACCAGGGAAGCCTGTGGTTTCACTTCATTCCTCCTGAATCATCCTGTATTTTGAAGAATGGTCAGGAACCCTGGTTGTGACAGATATGCAAGTTTGCTGTTTCACTGCATCATGGCTGTCTCTACAATATCTCGCGAAGCCATGCCGCGGGTTCTCGGAACTCGGCGTTGTGGATTTCCCTTTGGGGCTTCGCATTGCGTTCTGACTAGAGGCTTCTTTATTTATCAAATCGCTGAACCGTCAGCAGCGACGAGAGGCAGGCTGGCTTTGTTCGCCGCTCTGACAGCGACTCGCTACTCTGTGAAACACAGCGCTCATCATGTTACCTGCACCCGACAAGCTGTCGCTGTACACTACATGGCTGTTATTACGATCACAGAAACTGCCGCGGAAAATAACCTCGAACTCTCCCTCCCCAGTCCTTAAAAACAAATTATATAACAAATTCAAAACACTGAACAATTTATGATTTTATAATAATTAACTGTACGTTTTAAAACGAACTGGTACATATTATATGAAGTGCAGAACCGTGCTACTAACAGCAATAGTATGATAAGTATTTGGTTGCTTGAAATAATAACTCCGAATAATCAATTTTCACTTATTATCCCGTGTTGCTCTACAATAACTTTACACAGCAAGATATCGTCTCGGTCCAAAGGTACTAAGCGACTCACAAATGTTCCAGCGATTAAACTTCTGACTGACAACTCAACTTTCAACTAACTAACTGACTACTTTGTCTCTGCCGCTTCTTTATATAGATGCTACAGAAAATTCCCGAATAACATAGAGAACGCCGCTCGATTTTTATCGAACGGCGACAATGTAACTAACAATCAAAACCACATTAAAACAATTACAATTAATACAAAATCATCCACAATCATTAGAAAACACCATGAAATGAATGTTTACATGTATTTACACAGAAAATTATCAACATAATCAAGTCCAAACCGTTGCAAATCGTCTTCCAAACAGCATAGCTCACATCAATACTTACAATTACCAACTTTTAATTAATGTTTCATATATAATTCTGTCCTCGACCATATTAAATCTCATTTACACAGTTATTGGTCCATAAACATGTTCAGTTGCATAACGTATACAGAAGTTCATAACTAATCACAAGAAAACTAAACAAATCCACAATTGATCAACTCCTAGCTCGCTATAAATAATTCTTAAAATACAATTTGATTAAAAGGATGGTTCAGAGGGCTGTTATAAGTAGGATACTTAAAGATATAAATATGAAGAAACTAGTAAATCAGTCTAAATAGTTACAAATCTCTTAGAGAGAGTAAAGCATAGGGAAAATACTACCGACAATTTACCAAATTTTTCTAAGAAGCAGTAATTATAGCCATGTTGTAGTAAATTTTGATGCAAGTTATTTCTACCACGTGGCACTCATTTTAACATTAAAGTTAGAATCTAACACTATCACACAGGACACTGTAAAGCAGTCTTAGTGATCAACAGATTATCCACTTTAATAATCTGTTAAGAATTGAAACTTTGGCGGAAATGTAGAGAAAATCATAATAATATTTCGTCCTTTAAAGATATATAATATCTTCAATACATATTTCTGAAACGTTATTGATGTCCTGATTAATTTTTTTGATAGGTTCAACATCAACACTCAAACTAATGTTGGTTATAATAATATGAAAATCCTTTTTATTCTTCCCAAAAATGAGCAGGAAGAATTAAAAATTATTTATGAGTTAAAAACAAATTTCATTTGGAACTGATGTTGCAGATTTTCTTTTTAAAAATATGTTAAAGCAATAAGTTGTCATGTCTCTCATTTATGCAATAGGTCATTTTCTAGTTAACTATTTCCGGATAGGTTAAAACTGCAAAAGTAAAACCCCTATTCAAAAAAGGGGAAAATTGAAATGTAACAATTCTCTTATGCTTCTGTAAAATCCTAGAAAAGCTTTTTCTCAAAATATTCATGAACTTTTTAGGAAATAATACATTATTCTCAGATACTCGACATGGATTTGGGAAGAATAAATCAACTGAAACAGCACTTTTTTTAATTTTACACTAAAATTTTACAAGTCCTTGCGAAAGGACATGTGATTGAAATACGCATTTTGATGTAATTGACCATAATATCTTGTTTACAAAATCAGAATAACTTGGATTTAGAGGAGTAGCTAAGGATTGACTTAAGTCATATCTGCACGATTGAAACCAGTTTGCTGAACGTAGTTTAAAGAATAACAACAATATAAAATATGAAAAATCAGACTAGAAATACATCAAATACGGCACGCTGCAAGCGTCAATTCTTGGGCCTATACTGTTCTTAGTATATATGTATATATGATTTAGATTCAACACCTATTACATTTGCAGATTACAGCAGCATATTAAGGAAATAATGTATTAAAGAACAATTAACTATAAATACTGAAGACTGTTCTAAAAAATGCGAACTTGTTTTATCAAAACAAGCAGATAATAAATATCGAGAAAACACATGTCATACACTTGTAAAACTATCCCTATTACAACACTGCGTCATAACAAAAACGCTTAAGGAATTTAAAATTAAAATTTATAAATCGGAAAAGTAATTGGCGGAGGTATTTAACAATCCAGTTATAAAAGAAAATTTTAAAAAGTAAAAGAAAAAGGGGTAATTAGATGACTGAGGGAACTTCTGAAAGAACCCGGCACTATGTATGTTGCCAAAATATAATGTAACAATCACTCACTTTATGGTCTGTGCATTTACCAAAAAATAAAGTATCTTGTTCTCGAGGCGTTTACTTGTGCCTACCTGGAAAGCATCAAGTAATTAACAACATACACTGTTCTCTCTCTTCGGCGGTGGTCACTTCAAACCTTCTCTGAAAAATATAAAAGGTTAGAAGGGTATCTCAAAACTACTAAATCATAGATTAAATGATTTTCTTTCAAGTCTTTAATGCACAGCTTTCCTTAAATTTTGTTAGACCCACCGACCGGTATATTATTTAAATTTCTATCAGAAGATTCCTTACACAACAGATTTTTCACCAGGTAAATAATTTCTTCTTCTCCAAAAAAGTCAGAAGACAGTTCTGCTACGACCGCAAATAATCCCTGGAATTCCTTAATATTTTTTGCTAACAATCCCTAACCATTTCTTTGAACATCACACAAATTGCACAACATTGGAAATTTACGATTTCAAATTTCTAAAGTTCCTATCAATTTCTTGCACACTTGTTGCACAATTATAAATTATAAAATCAATACTTGATGGCTGATATACAACTTCTAAACTGGAACGGAATTTAAAACAGTGGAATAGACGTTGCAAATTTAAACAATTGCGCAACCGCTGAGTGTCGACTAATAAGAAATTTCGCTGGTATTATTATTGCTTCCCTAACCTGACACACTTTATGTAAACTTAGCTCTTGCTAGTTTCGACGAAAAAACCTAATTTGAGTGATTATACTTAAATCCTCACTTTCGATGAATAACAAAAATAAAATACCAGACGACTCACTTACTCCCCGAACAAAGACAAAAGACCAACTCAGACGGTTACCGCAAACACCTAGAAGTCACCCACTGCCACACAAATTTAAACTCTGCTCTGGACCGAAGGTCCGACTGCGATGAAGACTGGTGACGAAAAAGCCACGCTAGGTGGCGTCTCGTCTTTTTATACTGACGCTGGTTCTTGATGCAACACTTACCAAGACGCCAGGATTGTGTCGCAATACCTGTGGCTATGCATGGATCCCAATATTACACCACGCTCGCAATTCATAATTTTTATAATAAAACTCAGCCAAATGTCTTAGAATACACTCTGTAAAGCTCTAGAACCGTCACAGCCCCCTCCAATTTTTTACTAAATTGACCTTGGTGATTTAGTTAAAAATTAAGTTTAGAAAAAAAAATTTAAAAAAAATATTTTTTTTCAATATTCTGAAAAAAAATTGGGTGGTGGTCTTACATAAATAATCTTAATGTATAAATGTATCTTTTCAATTTACTGATAAATTCAAGAAATTCTGGTAATAATACCATCACTTACCAAAAAAAAATCAAAATTTAAATTTTGGGTTCGCAGACCCTCAATAAACCTAAAACGCTTGCTCAAATAATGTTGCTAAGCGTTTATGAAACAATGAAATCAGGTTATGCTTTAAATAACCTTCCAAACATTTTAAATTTTTACATTACCTGTACATAGTATTCAAGATTTACTACCTCATGAAAATATTCAAATACCAAAGTCTAATTTATTTATGCTTTCAAGAATTGGAATTATTTATAGACTAAAAAAATTCTTTCAGCCTTCTTCTCATTGCTTTATTAATGAAAAGAACCAAATAATTCATAATAATTTAGGTATACATATCCCCTGGACTGAAAATATTTCACTGACCATACAATTTGGTCAAATGAGAAGTAATCTAAAACCATTACAATATACTATCAAAAATTTCAAATTACATTTTTGTTGCTAAATTCAAAATCATCAGTCATTCGACGTCAAGGGAATTCTCCCTTTTTTCCAAAAAAAATCTTAATTACATCCTATTTTTGCCTCATCCATTCATCACGACGTCCACACTTCCAGAAACATTTTTCTATTTATGTCTCTGAGGATCATCAGAAAACCTTAGCGTTTGACATCTGCAAACAAGATCTTCAAACGATTACAAGTGTCCTCAATCAATCCTATAATAACCAATTATCTCTCACATTCACCAAAAAAAACGACAATTCTTATTGATAATTTTAAAAAAAAAAGTTATACATTTTTTTCATAGAGGACATTATTAAATTTCATCGGCGAACTGGTAGAATTATGAACCAATTCCCGGTAATCATCATGCCAAACCAAGATGAAAGATTTTGGAATAACAGATAGACGTATCTGTGGCTTTCCATTTCACCTTTACCCGAAATGCAGAAAGCGTTACAATGATTGTGACCTCCAAGTGGTCACACAATGAACTGTGATGTTCTGAGGCATTCAGCTGCAAAGCTCGTATATTCAGCATGACATTTTTACAGTCATCTAAACCCTTACAATATTTCATTGTTTCAAAACCAAAGGAATTTAAATACTCAAATCCCATTTCAAATACTACGCGGGACATTTCCTCCGCGGAGCAATTGACGCAGCGGCCGACTGGTCGACTTCCGTCAACAATCGATTTCACCCGCTGTACCTTCTCGCTTCCTCCGTCACAATACGAGCAACAAAAAATCGGTCCGTCCTCTCCTAACCTAGCAAAACCCCTATCAAAATACATCTGATTAGGTGTACACAAGTAGTAACACTTTGTCCCTTTCCCCATCATTAATTTACGTGTATTCAACCCCCTGAAAACAAGTTTCAAATTCTGTCTACTACCTTCACTACTGGCTGGTGAATTGAACTGACTTGAATTTATATTATCCCCTACAATTTCAAAATTCGACTCTGAATCTGTCCCGGTAATCTTTTCAACACTCTCCTCGTCAGAAATCTCCCTTTCAATTTCAGAATTTATCCCTGATAGTGCTACAGTAGTCTTTTCAGTATTCTGACCAAGAACGACACTACCTTCAACTATTTCAGTTACAGAAGTTACTCTTGACTCTACTGCAACAACATGTATTTCAGCTCCAATGTTCTTATCAGAGACTACATCAACTCTAACCCCTTCTGATTCACTTTCAGAGTACTGTGCCTCTGTTTCAATTCTCTTATCTGTTTCAACAGGATTCGTTATTTTCCTCCTTACATCAGCCAAATCAACACTTACTTGGTTAACATTAATGGCAGTCTGTACCAAATCTTTCCCAAATTCCTTATACTCTTTATTTAAAATCTTAATATCCTCAGTTACCGTTTTCCTTGTAAATGCCAAATTCCCCTTTAGATTTTCAATTTCCTGTCCCATATGATCATGATTGGTTCCTACAGAAGTCAAATCCTGCCTTATTTCTTGAATCCCTTGTTTACACTCATCAATCTCTTGGGTAAGACTCTCATTATCGTTATTATAACTTTCCTTTACCTCCAAAATCCTTTCTTGAATTTCATTTTGTAACCCTGATTTAGTAACTCCCAATTTCTTTTCCAAAACCTCCTCCACTTCTATCATAATTGCCCCGATCTTAGTATCCAAACTAGAAACTAACTCTGTTTGGTTGTTCTCTATCCTTTCAACATGGACCCTGAGTTTAGTTTCAAAATTTTCCGTAGCCTTCACCAGAGACATAGTTTGACTATTTTTGAATTCCTCAAATTTACCACAAAAATCGTCTTCAAATTCAGAAAGCTTCTGTCCAATATCTGCTTTCCATTCAGCCTGTTCGGACCGGAATTCCCCAAATTTTAATTTCAATTCTTCAAACCTGTTCTCACAGTCAATTTGACTCTGTTCAATTTTTTCTTTCAACTCCCCGCTCTTTTGACTCAAATCTTGACTCAAATTTTCCATTCTGTGATTTAAATTCTCGGTGGCTTTTGCCTGACTGTCTTTTAGCTCCTCACCTTGGTTATTTATTTTCTGACTCAAATCTGCCTGACTTTCCAACAATTTCTCGAACATCTCTTGCATACTCAACCTTCCATCATGAATTATATTTTAGGTAACAAACAAACAAAAACAATACACAAATTAATTTCCCCCAAAAGAAGCACTTTTCCCCGCCACGAGGCGGCACTGGTTTTTTAACGTACCTTTAGAATCCTCCTCAATATTTTATTTTTGTTTTAGAAGCACTATTACCTGCATATTTTCCCAGTTTTACTTTCGTAGCACAAATACAGAACCTGCTTATTTGGTTGTTTTGAAATTCCTTGGCGTGTGGAAGAAGGTCACAAGACCCCCTTGTGTTTGTATAGCCACTCGTCAGTTCACACCCTCCAGTGACATCCGCCCAATTTTTTCTGCCACCTCTCCAGGTCGGTGAACCCGAAACAATCTCTTATCGCTCAGCTGGAGCCTTTCGCGTCGTAAGAATTCTTACCGCAGAATCTTAAAATATTCTGTTGTGTAGTTCGATCACTGGATTCTAAAACTCAATGTAAATAATTAGTTACATATATTGTTAAATAATCCTGGCAGGGTCGCCATCTGAAAGAACCCGGCACTATGTATGTTGCCAAAATATAATGTAACAATCACTCACTTTATGGTCTGTGCATTTACCAAAAAATAAAGTATCTTGTTCTCGAGGCGTTTACTTGTGCCTACCTGGAAAGCATCAAGTAATTAACAACATACACTGTTCTCTCTCTTCGGCGGTGGTCACTTCAAACCTTCTCTGAAAAATATAAAAGGTTAGAAGGGTATCTCAAAACTACTAAATCATAGATTAAATGATTTTCTTTCAAGTCTTTAATGCACAGCTTTCCTTAAATTTTGTTAGACCCACCGACCGGTATATTATTTAAATTTCTATCAGAAGATTCCTTACACAACAGATTTTTCACCAGGTAAATAATTTCTTCTTCTCCAAAAAAGTCAGAAGACAGTTCTGCTACGACCGCAAATAATCCCTGGAATTCCTTAATATTTTTTGCTAACAATCCCTAACCATTTCTTTGAACATCACACAAATTGCACAACATTGGAAATTTACGATTTCAAATTTCTAAAGTTCCTATCAATTTCTTGCACACTTGTTGCACAATTATAAATTATAAAATCAATACTTGATGGCTGATATACAACTTCTAAACTGGAACGGAATTTAAAACAGTGGAATAGACGTTGCAAATTTAAACAATTGCGCAACCGCTGAGTGTCGACTAATAAGAAATTTCGCTGGTATTATTATTGCTTCCCTAACCTGACACACTTTATGTAAACTTAGCTCTTGCTAGTTTCGACGAAAAAACCTAATTTGAGTGATTATACTTAAATCCTCACTTTCGATGAATAACAAAAATAAAATACCAGACGACTCACTTACTCCCCGAACAAAGACAAAAGACCAACTCAGACGGTTACCGCAAACACCTAGAAGTCACCCACTGCCACACAAATTTAAACTCTGCTCTGGACCGAAGGTCCGACTGCGATGAAGACTGGTGACGAAAAGCCACGCTAGGTGGCGTCTCGTCTTTTTATACTGACGCTGGTTCTTGATGCAACACTTACCAAGACGCCAGGATTGTGTCGCAATACCTGTGGCTATGCATGGATCCCAATATTACACCACGCTCGCAATTCATAATTTTTATAATAAAACTCAGCCAAATGTCTTAGAATACACTCTGTAAAGCTCTAGAACCGTCACAAACTGCAACCAGCTCGTTAGCTCCACTGCAGTTAAAATTAATAATAATAATAACTTCTTCATCAGATCTGCAAGCCGGCTTAAATGCTCACAGATCGTATTGTTCAATGGAGAAGTCAGTCTTATACGGTTGGCGGCTGCGTTTAACACTAATTTCACGAGACTTCTATTTCCTGAAACTAAAAAAAAAAAAAAAAAAAAAAAAAAAAAAAAAAAAAAAAAAAAAAAGAAAGCCAACAGAAAATAAGGAGGGTTCTCAAAGAACTATTGAAATAATTCAGAATAATAATAATAATCTAAGACTCTTATATTTAAAACCGTACTTTCACTTAAAGTAAGCACTAACATTTAAACTGAAATAAAATAATCGGAAGACTACATATATATATTACACCACTATGAAAATTTTTCTGTCAGTTTCAGGTTCAAAAAATTTTTCTATTTTACGTGAACAATCGTAAAAAGTTTTCTATATTTATTCACATTGAATTCAGTCCCTCTATCTGTCTTCGCGAAATAGTTTCGAATGGTTGCACCTAGCGAGGTGGGTGAGCGGATAACCCTCTGGCCTCCCAAATCTCTCCAGGCCAATTCCGGGATGCTTCCTTCTAAAGGCCATGGCCGAATACCTTCCCATTCCTTATCCCCATCCCGCCTCTAGTGATGGGATTCGAACCGGCGTCCTCTCGAATGCGAGGCCACTGCGATACTGCTCACCCACCTCGGTATATCGAAGGGGTGGGTACAGCGGGGGAGCGGTTGGAGTGAAAATGTGCACCAGTAACTTAACACGGAATTGTTGTGACGACTGGATTTTAGACATTAAATACTGACCAACGACGTTAATTGGTGGAAGATGCTCACCGGTTTTTACTTTTATGCCCTATAACTAGTCTCTAAGCCAGGGGTGACCAACCCGAGGCCCGCGAGATTCATAGCACTTTTACAAAATATATTTATTTTACAATGGCCAATGTAGTGATAACCAAGGTATTAAAAAATACATTATTTGTGCATCTATATTTTTTCAAAATTTATTTCAATTATATTTATATATTTTGGTATATAATTTTTAGTGTTATATACTTCTTTAAAATGTGTGTTTTGTATCATTATTATTATTATATTATCTATGTTTTCATGCAAGAATAATAGTAATAACAATAATAATAATTCATTATGTTTCAATTTTTCACTCCAAAAAAATGTCTATAGTGGGTTTAAATCTAATATGGTGATATATAATTTCATACGCGGCCCGCGGAGTTAAGATGAATTTCCAAAGTGGCCCCCAAGATCATTTGGGTTGACCACCCCTGCTCTAAACCCATCAAAAATGAGGGGTAAAAAAAATGTTTAGGCAATTAATTTCTCTGCGGTTGCCTAAATAAATAGATGTTATGTAACGCTCATAACCTAATTTTGTAATGCGGCACATAATTCGGTTGTAATTTTCACAGAAATACAGATGGAACTTCTATTGAATTAATGAAGTCAGAATTAGGGAACAAATTACATTAAAAATAAATCAGGAATCCCAAAACCTTATGCTATAGCGCGTGATATTGGTTTTATTCCTGGCCCAGATCTCATTCAGCACGATAAATACGGAACTACTTCCTTCTGTATGAAATAAGAGCTTATGTAGGCCTAAGCAGCTTAAATTATTTATGAAACTAAATTCATTGTGAATTATTCCGTTAAAAATTGTGTCAGTTGTCATTCTTGTCCTGTTTGAATTTCGACACAACCACAACTCCTACTACTGTTGTTCAAAGTTCGTAGCTTCTATTACCCGTCTACGAATATATTCACTGTATCACTGTATTTCGATCTAAATTTGTCCTACTGGTAATGTTTACATGTTTCTGCTGTAGTGAAATCAGAAATAAAAGCAACTTTCAGTAATCCGGAAAATAATTTCATCTAGTATATTATAATAGTGACTTAAAATACCTACATGGAATACAAATATCTTGTCAGCCCATCAAAAACAACGTGTTGAACGCAGTATTTGAGCAATTCGTTTCTTCAAATGGGTACGTAGGGACATTGCCACCGGAACCTGCGCTCCATCATAATTAAATTAATTAATAGTTTCACTAACAAAGTACAATTTTCATGAAATAACTTAATTTAATTTCATTGCAATGGAGCACACGCTCTGGTGGCAATTTCCCTACACACAAACCATCTTTTTGGCAAATTATTCATCTTTTCCTTTGGTAACTTATTCCAATCCCTGACACCCTTACCTAAAAAACAGAATCTTCCCACACCCTTGTGCCTGAAATCGCGTGCCAGCTTGTAGTAATGGTCATCTTTTCCCTTCCATTCACTACTTTTCATACCTACACCAATTTGTTTTCATGCCTCGTCGCCAGTATACGCCTTGTACACTCCCATGACCCTCTTCACCCTTCTCCTGTCTTGCTCATAATCTTGAAAATGACGTAATTTATTTATTTCTTTGCTTACTGTATCAACGGTATCGCTGTACAGACAGTATAATAAAAATCTACATCGAACGAATTTTAATGAAGAGTAAACAACTAATAATTAATATGTCGATTTTTACGAAATAAATATTCTTCTTTTACTGGCTGGCCATTTATTCGTGGATGCTCAGCTAAATAGAACTGCTATTACATAACGCGCGTAACCTCGAACATGTCCGGTCGGTGTTGGTTGGGCAGCGGAGGCGGGAAGCGTGACGTCACTGAGTGACAGAGATCGCTACACCGTGACCACGATTGGAATTATATGGATATTGATCATTGAATCTGTTCCGCCAGTATTTTTCCACGGCTACTTCACTCAGCCCTTCCCTGCGTAACAAATTCCGTTCGTGCTTAAAGTGGCTTTAAACGGTCTAACTTCCCAGGCACTCGAAAACACGCTGTAATCGGGGCGGCCCCTTCTGACACGGAACAGAATTTACTACACCACTCTGTGCTAGGGGCTGAGACTATGGTGGGCGGCAGGAAGTAATTTGGAGATGCCATTCTCCTGCCACGTTCGCGTAATTCTGTAACAAGAGTTACTTCATATTAACTCTGAGGGCAAGGAAATCTTGTGTAACTCCAGCCATTTAATAAAAAGAAGCCGCAAAGTAAATATATATCCTCATTCGCTGTCCTTTTAACCGTCGTGCGCAATCCGTTTGCAGATATATTGACCGTACTACCAAGGAACACATACGCGCGTTTACCGTGACGTTATGTGGTGCTAATTCTTTTAAACTTAAGACCTTACGCCTCGTCGACGTTGAGGTCATTAGAGGTGGGATAGGACTGGGGACCAGGGACGGGAAGGAATTCAGCCATGACCTTTTACAATTAAGCATCCCGGCATTTGCCTGGAACGATTTGGGGAAACCATGGAAAACCTTATTTTGGATGTCCGGACGGGGATTCGAACCGGCGTCCTCCTGAATGTGAGACCAGAACGTTAACCGCTCACCCACCATGCTCGGTGTGGTGCAATCGGCTTTGTGTAATTTACTTATTACAATTATTCAAGAGGGTACAGATGGATAAATGCGTTTAGAAATCAAATTGTTGTGAGAGAGTCCCTACACTTTCGTTAATTTAATTTGTGATGGAACGCACGATCCAGTGGCAATTTCCCTACACAACCATCTTTTCCCCCTCTCCTGTACCTACCTACTTTTGCCTTCTACAAATTTCAACTTTAAATCCATTTTGAGCTTTTGGAAAATTATTCATTATATCTCTTGGTAAATTATTCTAATCCCTGACCCCTTCCCTATGAAATTAAATTTTTCAAAGCCTAAAGTTATTAAATTTACACTTCACCTTCAAATATTTACGGAGAATGATACCATCGTGTGGCTTAACCTTTTTTTATGGCTTTACACCTCGTCGATGTGGAGGTAATTAGAGGCGAGAGAGGATTGGGAACAAAGAACAGAACGGAATTTTACCTTTGCTTTTTGCTGCAATTCGTCTGGAAAAATTTGGGTAAACTGCAGAAAACGTAAACTTAGATGGCCTGACGGGGATTTGAACTCGCGACCTCCCGAAAGCGAACCCAGAGTGTTACCACTCGCCCACAAGTTTCAGTCGGCATTTATCGACGAAATCGAACGTTATTTATCCTTTTATCAGTTATTTGGATCAGTCGTATCTTCTCTGAATAATCTTCAAAAGGAGTAGGATATTTTTTTGGGGGTGACACAACTATATTGATATAGAATTATAAAACAGCAGTTAGCTTATTTTTACAAACCTTTCCGCAGTCCACATGAAATGAGAGCATACGACAATGTAGATTTTATTCTTCAGAAGCACTGAGTGGGGTGGATGAGAGGTAACTCTCTGGCCTCCCATTCGGAGGAACGGGGGTTAGAATTCCCATCCGGGCACCCAGATTTGGGTTTTCAATGGTTTCCCTAAATCACTCCAGGCGAATGCAGTGATGCTTCCTTCAACATGCCATTGCCGAATTCCTTCTCGTTCCTTGCCTCCAATGCGATCCCGCCTCTAATGACCTCGACGTCGACGAGGCGTAAAGAGAGTAAGCGAATAAGCGAGTAAGAATACAGCGTCTAGATAATTAACAGGGTCTGCTTAGTATCAGCCACAACAAACATGGCGTCTAAGTTTAATCAAAGGCTATGGCTAGCGTTGAGTGATGAAGTTAACAGAGCTAGGAATAGTTTTTGCGAGTCGAGCCTAGAAAATATTCTAACATTGCGAAAGGCTGTAAGTTTTGTTTGAAAGATAATCAAGAGGCTCTGCTTATCCGAGTTTGTTGCAGTTTTCGAAATATTTGTTTATACAACCATGTGGCACAGTTTACAGGGACAGTAAATTGTATTTCTTATATGTATTCAATTGCATTAGTCCCTGGCCTTTCTCTCAGGCCGATAGAGTAGCCTAAATAACAGGATGCGGCTGAAACGGCAGCCATTGCTGCATCACAAGTGAACACTGCCACCATCCAACCACCATGACATTTAATATTAAAAACAGCCACTTCCAAATAAACAATAGCAGTTAAACAACACTCTTAACAAAGTGCTTGGTGACTAATAGCGACCACCACGTCACGTCTCTAAAATGTAAACAATTCAACGAATAAAAAAAAAAATAGTAGTGAAATGTGTAACATGCACAAACTTTGGTCTCCTACCTTGACCTGAATGAGCCAAGCTCTGAAATTTTAAAAACTATACACTAATTCCCCTCGGAGAGGTCTATAAAGTATATCACACACTAAAGGGGAATACACACGTATTAAAAAAAAGTAAAATAAAAATATTGTGTTCTTATACTTTTTGGTGAAAACTGGCCTAAAAATTGTTGTATTTGGAGGATTACAGTCCTAAACATTATTGATTGTATAGAAGTTGAGATAATAAAGAAAAATGCGAATGCAACTAGTAAGATACAATTTCTTTCCTCAATATAGTCACTGTGATATTTATTCCTAACATCTGCATATTATTTCTGCTATTGGTTAATTATTTTGTTGTTACGACTATGTGTTTAGAATTGTTTTAAATTTAATAGATGTGAATATTTGTAATTAAATCTAATAGGATATCCACAAATCATAGTATGTATAGCGAGTGGGGTACATATATCATATTAGTCATACTTTAACTGTAAAAAACCTAACCATACATTTATCTGCAAATCTATCTTACATTATGCTCGAAGGGCATCGACACGCACGCATGCTTACAATGTTGCCAACCTACTAAATTAATTACTAGCTTCTTCATTCGAGTATAATGGAACATGGCTGTACTGAATTAGTACACTAATATCTGAATAATTAACGATACCGAATATAACCCTTCATTACCAAATAAGATTATCACGAGGCATTGCAACATTATTACAACCAACGGCAAACAACTCGTTTAAGTTACACAGACTGAATAATTTACCTAACATACTTTGCCTAACCAAGCAATAACTAACATGAGACAATGCAAGGGCAAAGCATAGCTTTTCCAAGTGCCAAAGGCACAAATAAGACCCATGTTGTACCTTTCACATGGCTACTGGCAGAATAGTCAATCACAGAATAGCCTGATACCATGCCACGCTGGGGTTCTTATGCGCGACCGATCACGTGTTAGAATCATGATGTGTATGCTGCAGTAACCTAAATCTTGCAACTCTGCAGTTCTTACGCTGCACGTATGAACTTCGAACGCCAATGCTCACTCTAAGCAACTTACAATATTAATTTACCAAAACTTGCAATTTGCACTAATTCATAGACTGCCCGTTACAACGCTGTAACCACCTGAGGGTTGCACATAATTGGGGTCTGCTGTTTCAGAGTACCTGCAGTACACGGGGTGCTACAGGTCCATCTCGAGCGAATGGACGAGGTGTGCAGACACCTTCCTGGAGCTGGTGGCAGACAAGTCTCGAGTCAGGAGCAAGGATGAGCGACTCACAGAGCTCTGCTGGTGAGTAGACGGGACTCAGGCTGTTCAGTACGCAGTGCCAGTCACTGTAGTCAGTTCACTCTCAACAGGCGGCTCAAGGCCGCTCGCCTCCATACCCTCAACACTCCTCTGTGTAACGTTGGTGGTTTATGATTTGTTAGTTCATCGTCCAGTTATGGCTATCTAATAGTATTCATTCAGCCATTCGGTTATTTATAATACTCATTATGAAACTTACATGTAAGCCGGCTATAGGAAATGGCAGCCACCAATACTTGCAACAAATTTGGAATGCTGAAATAGAAGTAAAACTCGCACGTAAAGGATAATATCATCCATAGCACAAAGAATAATAAAATGGAAACTCTTGAACTGAATATTTCCTCTGCTATCATATTAATAACGTTACTACTCTTTGCTACATAATTATTCTATTCCTCTTCAGTTCTGTTGTCTCTCTCTCACTTTTTAATGATTTTATAACAAACTTGTCAGATTATAGTTGTTCTGCGAAAATGCACGACACGAGAAAACTATACATACAAACATCCTGGTATCATCAGATACGAATCTGTGTTGAAATTTACATATTTACAATCGTATCGTTAAAGTTGGTAGCTGTATATCTCTGCCTTTTCCCGAAATAAAGAATAGATGTGCAGCTACCAGCCTTAACGACACCACTGTAAACATGTAAATTTCAACACAGATTCATCTCTGATGATGCCAGGATGTGAGGTGAAACGCCTATAGCATTAAATAAGAAACTGTTGCATTGTTGTTATTTTTAACAGTTGATTTAATAATTATTTCATTGTCTGTTTTGAAACGTATAAGATATTTATTTTAAGCAATTATTTAATTTTAGTCCTAGATTTCCTTCTTAATGCAATTATTAGTAATATCAAAATTAATCTGCAAGAATAATTGTTCTGGGACAAGCACAAGAAAAACTCCGTTTTAAGTGATTCACAAACAATAGCTCAGGGTTTTCTTTCCTTTAATTTCAATATATTATTTAAAACACTTTAATGTCTAACGTTGTGCCTGTTTTCGATTAATACAAGCTTTTAATATTTACAATGAAATGTTGAAGTTCTTCAGATTGTTTGTAGTTTATTTTAAAATTATTTCGATTTTGTTGCAAGTAGTATTAAGTAAGTTTTAATTGGTTTTAATGACAACCTATAGTTTTGGCCACCATTTCTCATTCTGGTACAAGTAGCGGTGCTACTGCAGATTTCTAGAAGATTCTGTGTTAACAAATGGCATGCTGTTCGACCAGAGGCAAATGAAGTCATTCCCAAAATCACTAAAAGGTACCTCCCTACGGATGTTTCGTCCAATTTGGCTATATTTCGACGAATAATCTGAAGTGTATCTTTCAACGTATTTCTTCAATAAATGCAAAATATGGAGAATTTCAGGTTTTTAATTTAAAAGTTCCCTTATCATCACAGTTCGGAAGTGAGGAGTAGTAATATTTGCAATTAAATCTGGATTTGCCGTAGAAAACAGGTCTAATTTGCTCAAAATTGATGAGACGATACTCAGAAAATTTTTCGCATGAAACAGTAATGTATGCAGAGCTGAATTCTGGAATATCAAAATGTAGCTCAAAGTGTACGTATTGAAAATCTGAAAGCGTAGTTTTATGCTGAAAAGTGCACATTCGATTGTCGTATGATTTAGAAAAGTTATTATAAGAATGAAGTCTTTCTCAGCGTAGTGTATTTGTATGTCAGGCCTTAGACTCAGTTTAGCGGATAATTTTCAAAAACTTACGTAACCTAGAAAGAATTTTCTAGTTTTAATCTAAGTATTGTTTTATAGGACCAATTTTAGCAGAGGAAGTATTTAAGTTAAAAATATAGCTTAAATACTGTGCACATAAGTCGATGAAGAACAAACATTCTTCACGACTTTTACCAATTCTCAGATGAGATGATTGTGATAATTAGCTATTTTGAAATCCATAAATATGCAACTGCAATTGTATTAGCCGTATGATAATAGAAAATAATAAATAAATCGCAGACATTGTTAATTTTGAACAGCGCATTCCTAACAGTACCGACGTTACGAAAATTACGGATATATTTTGAAAAGAATTATTAATTTTCTAAGTGAGTAATGTACTTGTGTTACTTTAAATAATGAATTAGTTAATACAGATGATGTCTGACTAATTTCAACTATTTATAAAGACGTTGTGTTTATGGGTGCACACGATACTTAACTTCGAAAGTGATAATCCATTTATCGATAAAAAATTAAGTTTAAGTGAGAACAAAATATTGAGGTACAGAGATGATTAAATATAATAAAATATCAGGTAAAAACTTACGTCAAAGTATGCACCAAGAAAATATATCGAAAACTTGGAATACGTGGGTCACGTCGCTGAAATATTGGCCCTTTTTTCCGCGTATTTTGCTTGTGTGGAACGTAAATAAACAATGTGTTTGCTTTTTACGTGACGTGTTTACACACTGATGCACTGTACACCACTTGTAAACTATAGAAGACAGTTTTTAACGAAATAATAAATAAACCGGCACTTTGTTTACAGCGCCACGCGACAAGAGATGTGACGTCACTAGAGACGACATGACAGCTGCGGGCTTTTTTTCCATTTTTTTTCCAAAAATAATATATGTATATATATATATATGTATATGTATGCTGCCAAATGCACAAAGGCTTAACTTGGCCCTAGTTGGCCTGAACCAATTCATATATATATATATATATATTTGTTATAGTAGACGCACAGCTACAATACTGACCACTTTCCAAAAATTATTAGAGTACCACATTTTCAATGTAATTAGACGTGGATGTGTATAGTGTTGCGTGTGTGTGTTGCAGCGCCAAGCACGGCTTCCTGCGGTGCGTGTACGCGGCGAGCAGGGAGCGGTGCCGGCGCCCGGAGGCGATGTTCCTGCAGAGGATCGCCGAGACGCTGTCCAGCGTGCAGGTGTACTCGCCCGTGTGCGTGCAGCTGGGGGTGGCGGTCTGCGGGGGCGGCTCCGCCCACCTGGGGACCGTCGCGCTCGCCGCCTCCCTGCTCCTCACGCTGCGACGCGTCTGCTGCTGATGGTGAGGGCCCACCTGTCATCCGCAGTGATCACGTGATGAGCACGTGTTAAAAGCATTTAGAGGGCATTTAGGATAAAGTGGAATTACCACAATAAAGACATAGGTTTTTTAATTGAGATACAATTTTTACGTATAATCTATTCCTATAAAACGCAAGCCTTGGTCACGTAGTAACTGTGTCACGCGGTGACGTCACATTATGAAGTCGCGCTGTGACGTCACGCTTACCAACCTACGAGCACGAGATGTTGTTCTATGTTATGCACGTTATTTAATAACATTTCCATTTATCTAAGCATCCACGAATAAATTAAGTCAGGACACTGTAGGAGTAGTACTTACTCTGTTCAAGTCGTCATAAGAATTATTAGTTTCTTAATTTATTAATATTCGTTCATAGTAAAGGTAATCGGTAAAATATTTGGCAGTAGATATGTAAGATGAAAACTTTGATTCTCGATCAGCAATACTAGCAGCAGTTTTGATTAGATTATTATTAGAACCGTAACCTGACGTTACAGCAGAGGGCATGAGTAATTTAATTTCTTTTAATATAATTTAAATTATTTTCATTGGTGTCCTTTTACTTAAATCATTTCCTTATTTGAATGAAAGTAATTCTCACACTGACCGCTATCTATATAGCATAGACTACAATTAAAACTAATATTACGTGGCATATCGTAAGTTTATTTTTAATTTCCTTTACTTTCATTGACGATATACTTCAGCCACCATTCAAACGTTGTAATATCGAGGATCTGAATCACGGATAACAAAAAAGAAAGATTTGAATACCCGTGAAGATTTTTATCAAGTTTATAATGCGATGCATTATTACCACTAAAATGCGATACACTGCATGTATTAATATGCCGTGCGATTGAAGTATTTTCTGACAGTAAGTTTAGCGTAGTATGTGATTAGATTGAAATGCAACCTTAAGCAGGATGTCAACGGAAACCATTTACTACAAAACTTGCCAAGGTAATACAGGCACACTGTTCTCATTAATTAAAAAGCTTACTACTTATATGTAAATTATTTATGAACATATTATTTATGTAATTGTATGTATGATGGTGTAGTGATTATTCGATAAATTATTTAAAAGATTATTTATTAAAATATAACCAGGCCTATGGCTTTTATAAATTTTCCCTCGACGCCTTTAATGGTGAATTGGTTCTTTAGCTTCTAAAGTTTGCCGCCCACTGTTTTAACGTGTCGAGCATACTTACTACTCAGGAGAGAAAGCAGGGAGCTACAGGTTGCCGGAAAATCAAGGTCATGGTCATGGATATTAAAGTCGATTGTGTACCGTTGAATGTTATGGATAAACTGAAATATCACATTTTCGCTTAAGAAAACGGGATGCTATACATTTTTTCAAAAAAAAAAAAAAAAAAAAAAAATTAGTTTTCATTTATAGGCCAAAACGGACCGCTAAGTTTTCTTTACTTGAAAGCCAAAATAATAGGCATCAAGAATGCAAGAGCAACTAGTTAAGAAAATAAGTGTTAGTTTAAACATCTCACACTAATATAGTTATTAAAGTCAGAAACGTGTATACACAACTTTAAGTCGTCAATGTTCCTACCCACTAAAAACTACATTTAACATATATGTAACTGAATACTTTACTCGTCCTGTTTATGTTTCAAGCCTTGCTGGAAGTCTTTCAATATCCGGAACATGTGTGCAGTCGTGGGTCACGATTGCAGAACGTGGTTAATTCAGTCGGAAATGATTAAACGATTTAACGATACTGATATTCGCTGTACGGCCAAACTTAACACTTCCACCGTAACAACTTGCGACTGATATGTGACAATTTTAAGAGAAAAATAGAGACAAATTTTTACTGTAAATTTGTAGCGAGCGTGTGGCTTAGTAGTTAAGGTGTCTAACTAGGGATCGAAAGGTCCCCAGTTCGAATCCCAGTCTCATGTTGGATTTTCAGAGGACCATAATACGACATTCGCCTCTGGCATAGTTTTCTGTGCACTGTGAAGTGCTTCAGAACTCTTCCGTGGTTCGGATTCCATGTTAAACTGTAGGTCACTTATAACTCGGTAGGACTTTTCGGATTGGGTTAAGGCGGATACGACAGGAGTGGACTGCGCAGCCCATAGAAACCCTGTCACATGACCACAAGAACTTTACCATCATTATAAATTTTTTATGAGGGTGTGAGATAATGTTTTAGTATATCCCAATTAATATTCAACTTGTATGTAGAAGAAGCAATAAAGGAAATGAAAGAAAGATTTGAATGTGGCGTAAGTGTTCAAGGAGAAAAAATCAGTATGCAACGATTTATTGAGGTGTTGTTATCAGAACAGGTTGAGGATATTGAGAAGTTACTGAATATCATGTACAAAATACTAAAGAAAGATTTTGGACTAAATATAAACCAAAACAAGTCAAAAGTTATTAAATATAGCAGGAATGACACCAATAATAGTATTTTAAAAATAAAAATAGGGTCGGATGCGATAGCAGAAGTTAATGAATTTTGCTACTTAGGAAGTAAAATTACAACCGGTGGATGAATCAGGAATGATGTTAAAAGCAGAACAGCACTAGCGACAAGGACCTTCATGAAAAAGAGAAATCTTTTATAAATGAACGCATTTTTTCTCTGCGTTGTATATTTATGAATGTTTCTCGGGAAACAAACCGAGTAATACTATTATTTATACACAATATTTCGGCGACATAAATCTCTTTCTCCATCTTTAGTTATAGTCGAAAGAAGACTTGAAGTATGCCTAGAGCTACGATCTGTAGGCATACTCTAAGCATTAACTTTAGGAATACCAGAAAGATAGCAAATTTAAGTATTGTGGTGCTTTAGACGAGTGCTGAAAATTAGGTGGACGGATTAAGTACGAAACGAACGATTTTTGTAAATGATGGTAGAGGAAAGAAGTTTGTGGAAGAGTCTTACAAAAAGAACAGTTGAGGAAACAGTCGAAGGAAAGAACTGCAGAGGGAGATAGAGATTAGAATATATGAAGCAGATAATTGAGGATAAGGGTTGTAAGTGGTATCTTGAGATATAAAGGTTAGCGCAAGATAGGAAGGCATGGAGGATTGCATCAAACCAGTCGAGACTGATGGCAGCAAAAAAAAAAAGTGACTCTTTAATTTGTGTTTTGTAGTGTAGCAGGCGTATTGGCTCACAGAAAAAGCTCTCTTTTCCGGTTACTGACCTATCAGTAACGGGAGGAAATAATGCAACCGTCGCAATTTCCTGTACTTTGTGTGAATTTAAAACGATTTTTGTCTCTTCTCAACCTACAAGCCAATATGTTTGTTTTACTTATAACTTCATTGTAATTTAAATGTGTTGTAATCTTGATACTTTCCACAAACCGAGCGTGGTGGGTGAACGGTTAGCGTTCTGGCCTCGCTTTCGGGAGGTCGCAGGTTCGTATCCCCGTCCGGGAATCCAGATTTAGGTTTTCCATGGTTTCCCCAAATCACTCCAGGCGAATGCCGGGATGCTTCCTTCAAAATGGCCTTGACCGAATTCCTTCCCGTCTCTTGTCCCCAGTCCCATCCCGCCTCTAATGACGTTAGCCGTTGTGAGGTACACATCTCCTTTTGTGATTTTAACATTAGTAAAGTTGTTTTTTATTTATTAATTGTAATTGTAAATACTAACATTGAATTTGTAAGTTCCAAGGTTACAGAATGTCAAGAGAAATAGACGAGATCTTTGGCGAATAAAGAACAGTTGAAAAAAGTTGAAGAAAAGGTTTTGTTGGAAGAGGATGAGTTGGTTTGAAGAGAAAATGTATTGAGGGTAGAAGTGAAAGGGAAAGGCTCTATGTAGTAGCCGCGAAGAATCTTGGCGGGATTAATAATTGGAAAAATATTAGCCTGAGGGCAGAGAAATTAGACTAATGTTAAAGATAATGAAATATGAATTTGTAATTGAATAATTAGTTGTTATGTGGAAAATAGAAGATATAAGATAAGTAGAAGATGTTTTATTTAATATTGAGATTGTAATAAAGACAAAGGAGTTGATTTTAAAGTTCGTGTGGTATGATTTTGTTAGTAGTGATTTGATTTACAGCGTGAGTATCCAAATAAATTAAGCGACGGACAAAGAGGGATAAATGAAATTCCTATGTACTGGTCTGACGCTGGAAACATAAGTAAAAGTATTATATTTAAGTGTATAAGTATATTTTCATATTTAAGAAAAAAATAAGGAACCTTACATCGTCGACGAGACGTAAAAAAAAAAAAGTTTAAAGCTAGTTTTTGGTGGTATGGGAAAGTGTATTTAATTATGCTGATCCTTAGCTGGACAGCAGTGGTTGAAATGTAACCCTCACTGCACCAAGGTATTTATAGGCCAGTATTGGTTTGAAGATTCACCTTCTAGAAATAATCTACGTCTCCCGCATTGATCACTGAACGATGATATAATTATTTGATGATAACGCTACAACACTTTTGCACAGATTGCATTAATTTGCCTGATATTTCTACGATTTTTTTTACTAAATCTAGAGGAATGATCTGTAAGGATTTTTTTTTGTTCCGTCACTGCTATCACCAATGGCTGGATTAGACTGTTTCGGTCGATTGCTTTCGCAGTGGTGGTAGCAGTTAGTTCACCCGCAATTAAATTCGGATTATCGTGAATAAAACCTCAGGATTTCATTTATCAGTGTTGTGTCAGTGGACATACTGCGGCGGTCGATTACTGACGTGTTTTGGACTGTGCGTATTACCGCTGCTGTTTTATTGCATCGCAAAAACTATCCAGTTTGCCAGGGACTAATTTTCGAAGCGCCAACAAACAGTTAATATAATACAGTAGAAAAGCAATCCGCTTGCGGCATCGGTATCGTAGTGGTTAGAGTGATAACTGGTTTGATAACCCATTTAACTTAAAATAATTAGAACAATACGTTCCACAAACAAAAATACACTTATCAAACAGTACACTAGTTGCACCTTTTAATTTAATTTGACATAACTGTGATGGAGTACACGCTTCGGTGGCAACCTCCCTACACACCCATCCTTCTCATTTCCTACTCCGACCTACTTTTGTCCTCTACTAATTGGAAATTTAAATTCTTTCAGTGTTTTTGGTAAATTAATCATCATTTCTCTTGGTAATTTATTTCAATCACTGACACGCTTGTGGCTGAAATCAAGAGGCATCTTGTGGTCATAGTCATCTTTTCACTTCCATGAAACTCTCCTAATTACTCCGCCAGTACATTTCCATGTCTCATCACCAATACACGCCTTGTACACTCCCATGAACCTCTTCACTCTCCTCCTGTCTTCCAATGAATCCAATACTTTTTCATACCACTTACTGCGGTAATTTTCAAAGACAAATCTTGCAGCCCTTCTCTACACTCTCTCCAACTCCTGCAATTGAAATCCAAAATGTGGGTTCCACACTACACTACCATATTCAAGCAGTGGTCTGACCAAAGTTTTGTTACCCAGTTCTTTACTTCTCTAGTACACCCTCTCATTACTCTTCCCAACAAGTGGATGATTTTGAACTTCTTTCATACTATCAGATGTATCCTGCCTAGTTAAGTTTGTTATCAAATTTTATGCCAAGGTATTTACGTTTCGAGTCTTCAATAAACAATTCCTTCCTAGCTTTCGTACAGAGATGGCAAAATTGTCATCCCACAAAAACAATGCTTATCAAAATAAGCCAAGTCTCGTGCTCGTGTAGTGACAAAAAGTTATGAGATCTTCTTCTGAGCCAAGTCTACACTTTAAAGCGTGTATTCACTTCACTCTGTGAAACAGAATGGTTTCTCTCACTGTCATTGATCAATTATTTAGAATTAAAAAAAAAAAAAAAAAAATCTTGTGACTTGGCCATTATGAGCGCTATGTTTTAGTTACCTTAAATGTGTTGCTTAGTCAAACTTTAAAAAAACTTAACTTAGTCCACAACCCGAAGGTTGGTTGGATCCTCCCGAAGGAGGCACTACTAAGCCATTGTGTCAGAGGTAGGACGGCCAGTTCCTTTCCTCTGGGACCTACAGTTTAACGTGGAATCCGAACCACGGAGCGTCCTGGCATAGCTCATATGATTAAGCACAACTTTCAAAATTCCTGCGCCTGCCGGGATTCGTGCCCGGGGCAGGAGCACCTAACGTTTAGAAATCAAGCGCCTTAGCCACTGAGCTACCAGAACGCTGACTCAAACATGCAAATACATTAAAGCCAAGATTTCCCTCGCTCTTTTTCGAATTTTACAATTATATATTATACCTTTAATTTTAGAAAAAATTACCCTCGGGTTAAAGGCTACAGATTTAATAAATCTGGTTGTAACTGTGGTTGGATTACAAATCCTCTTCTCTCTCTTCATTCACGATGACTACCTGTGCAAAAAAGTATCTAATGTCTACGTTCTCCGTAGTTGTTATAACGAGAGGGATAAAATTAATATTTCTTTCACACTGTAAAATAAAGTGGAGTGTACTCAGATAATAATAATGATGGCGGCCTGCTGTTTGTAGTTCCCGACAGTGTTCTGGTTTAAGCGCACACGTGTGTCGTGTTCTGCGCCTCCACCGTCGCCGAATTGAATCTCTTAGCTGCTCTGTACTCTCGAGTGTCTCGCCCACGTCACCTAACCGCGTTCCTCCCTTTGTTCTGTCTGGAGAGGGCGCTCACATCATAATCAGCTGGGAGCGCCAAAGGTCGATTCGGTTTAGATAGCAGCGACACAACACGGATAAGCTTCGTTCACATTACACATCACACGGGTGTGTCAGACACGTATCAGTATATATATATATATATACTGTAATTGCGTGCATTATTTGTAGGCGTATTCAGTTCTACCGCTAGTGAGCGGATCGTGTCCGTACATGAACGGGCCAGCAGCGGCCGGCATTGTCCGCAAGAATGTCTCGCGTCTGTACATGTCTGTCGGCGTTTTTATAATTTATTTATAATTACGATAAACAGAATCAATTTTTGCTGGAGCTGTTATAACAAAGTGTTTGCTATGTCATCAAGGCAGTTGGTAATGTTCCGTACATTACAAATTTGCTCTAATATCTTTAACCAATTTTCATTGGTTGGAATTGGCATGCATGCATCTGTCATTTTTTAATGATATCATCACATAGAATAAGGTGCGGCTTAATATCTGAAAACATACAAAATTTATGCAATATGCAATATAAACGTTATAATATAAATGTTATGATATACCACAGCTTTCAAAATACGAAAGCCCCATACAAATTGGTACTGTTGTTTGTGTTTAATTATTTCTTAAATCCTCAGGCAGACGCTGCTGGTTATATATAAATTACCGTAGACTAGGGAGACGCAGCTCGTTTACAGATATCTTTATATATAAAGATGAATGTATGTTTGTTTGTTTGTTTGTTCTTCATACAAATCCACAGTTTTCATCCGATCTCGATGAAACTTTGCTCACTTATCCTTTGAAACAAGGAGAAAAATACTGTCTACATTTGGTTGAAAAATTATCTGTATAAGTAACAGATGTTGTCTCATAACTTCGAAATATGGCGATAGACAGACACGTTGGATATGGACGTCTCCGTACCATGTTTCCGTGTATTGGACTGGCAGCTCAGTGGTTAAAGCACTTTCTTACGAACTTCGTGGTCTCCGGTTCAAATCCCCGTGGAGGCTAAGATTTTTAAAAATTATTTTTCATCGTAAGAGTCAGGCCTTGGCCCTTAGGTTATTCGGATTGAATGTTAAACTATAGATATTAGAAAGTTAGGGGTGCAATGCGAGGCAAATCGTAGGTAGTCTTGCAATGTTGTAGGTGTACACTTTTTTACGTTATAATGATCCCTCAGATGTTGTTCGCAGTCAGTGTGTGAGTGTGAACCACAGTAATGTTATTATAAATACGGAAGTAAGTCTCTGTCTTTTTGTTACGTTTTGACGACCAAATGGCAATATCGTTGTGATGGAATTTTATAAGGAAATCTGTATGAAGGGCGCAGGATATTTTTTCCAGTATGATTAACAGTTGTAGTCACGAAATTTTGAGACCTTATCGAATGGTGACAGAAATATGTTGGAAATTGATTTTCTTCAAGAGACAGGTTAAACGGTACAATGATATAGTGATAGCTTTCCTGTCATATTATTCCGACTCGATATTGTTTGGGACCAATCCTTCGTTACTAACAACTTTCTATATTTAATTCTGGCAAAAAAATTCTTAATCCACGCGTAAGAAGTCGCGGGTACGAGCTAGTATTTATATAAATTACCGTAGACTAGGGTTTTACCGCCAACTGACACGCGTGAATCGTTTTTGTATTATCATCATCAAAGTGTTGTAATTTGAAAACGTATAAAACCCAAAATTATCAATCATAAAATCAATATATGTCTGAAGGAAAGCGGGCTTCGGGGACCCATTTCGGCGAATCTAACCTAAGGGAATAAAACCTTTAAATTTTCTAAAAATTTTCATTTAATTGGCCTTCAACGCTACATGATACTATGCAGCCATCAGTAATTTGCATAAATAAGCCAATGTAGCACAAGCAAAGTATAAAAATGTGGAAAATGTAAGACATATAATTGACTTGAAACATCGAGGGTAGTTGTATCACACATAGTACATAAACATTTACAGCATAAAGAATTAAGCTTTCGTTGAAATCATATTTACTAATAGTAGGGAATACAAGATGTACCTACACAAACAAATTAAAACATATTAAGAAAAATAGTTGATTTACATAGACAATTTTTTAACTGTTGGATTGAGAAACACCTTATTTCTGATGTTTAACCGATGACACATACAGTAGAAAGATACCACGGTTTAATCTCATTCTATCCATAAAAGTGATGAGTCCTCAACGCTTGTATCAACTTAAGGTTCTCACTTCTGTCATTCGATCCACGATACATACAGTTTTTTCTTACTGACCTCAGATTCTTTACTACAGGATACCTAACCACTAATCATTAGTAATGGTTTATTAGTAGAGGATGGATTATATGCAACACAAAAAGCTAGAAATATGCATCTAAATGTGCATGAAAAATACTTAAAATATGCATGAAAAGTGTCAACAATATACAACATTTCATAATATAAAAATGGTAATTTTTACATTTTTTATTTCGAAATCAGAATACAATTAGTAAGTAGATGAATAACATATTTATAAATTCGATAATTATCAATTATTTAACTTTTTATTTTACTTTTATAGACGTAAACAATCGGGTACTGTTTCAACTATTCAATAGCAATATTGTTTTTTCCCATGTCTCAAAATATTTTTATAAATGGAAATGGACCGTTCAACATTCACTAATGTAACTGGGCAGTAATAGAAATTGGGTGCCGTGTTAGCAGTAATTGTTTCTAGAAAAAGTTCACCCGTCCCGCTACTAAAACTATGAATTTGAAACAAAGGTTCAAAACATGGGTTATAATTCCAAATATTTTCATACTTCCCTTTAAATGTACACAGGAGTATGTTTGGTAATACGGATTTTACTCATTAACTGAATATATTCAGTCAACGTCAAATCTAGAATTTCAAGTCTTCTGATACACGCAGGTATGTGAAAAAAAAAAAAAAACGAATGCTAATCACAGCTATGGTTTTAATACTAGAATATAAATGCTTCCTTATACTGACTGGTATGTGTGGTAGCCCCTAAGGACTCAGTGGGAAGCATGTGGGAGCATGGTTATAAAGAGCAAGCCTTGTTCAAACATTTTATTGCAAGAATCATGGTCAACGATTGAACTTATAGAGAATATCACAAATAATATAATACAATATAATCCATAAGAAACTTCGATCTTGCAGATTATGATCTAATGAATCCTGTAATCACAAATAATATAATACAATATAATACATAAGACAGTGCAATAACAACCAGGTTAAGCCATGAGAATATCCCTCATCACAATTTTTCCACTTGTATTAAACATCCAAACAGAGAACCTTACGCGCTAGGAAACGTGATATAACAGGGCAGGCTCTCACCAATTTACCATCATGTAACAAATCTACAACTAGTATCAAACACAATTTGTACAGAGCAGGCAAAATACAACAAAAGCGAAGAGGAATCAGTTTACCTCAGCGTCCTTCAATTTAACCTAAGAATCAAGTTCTTACCAAAAGGTTCTGACACACTATAGTGTGTGCACACCGGCGCATAAGTCGTTACCACCCACACCCACTTATAAGGTGGCGGGAACGATCTGCACCAAATATCGGGGAATTTTGTCCATTCCAGTAACACAATTAACAAGAATGCAGTAAGCGACGCACTTTGTAGTTGGAGTCGTCAGGTATTCTATCCCCAATCCCCAACAGGGCTAGAAAATGGCAATTTATCGCCTCGAAGTCACCACCAGCCACGACCACCGCCGTACTCCAGAATCGGTGGAAAACGCTCACAGACACGAGGCGCAGCAGAGGACTTCCTTCGATTAATGCGAGCGAGGAACGGTCTCGGTGGGATCACAAATCTACCTCAAGTAGTACTTCCAGGCTGCCTGGGCAAATAACAAGAGCTCGCTATACCAGCGGGCCTCTAACGTCGCAGTCCCTTGAGGAAAGTATTAGGCCCAACGAACCAAGCCGCTGCTGCCGGCCGACTCACCTCCCGGTTTCGTGTCCCCCGATTATATCAGCTCATTCAGCCGGAAGAGGGCACCACCGGGCCACAGCGCTCTCTCACGGGTGAAACTAGCACGCGGGCTCAGCATCAGAAGAGGATCGCGGGCGGGGAAAATAAATAAACGCGAGCCGAGCACGGCTCTCTGACAAACTGTCATAGCCTCTCCACTATCAAAGTCGTTTAGTACACCTTTGATGGCCTCGAAATGTTCACTGTAAAATAGTGCAGCTTCAACGCAAGTCGCCCATCGAGTTACCATTAATTCCGGAGGTAAAGGCATATTTGGAAATATTTTTTTATATACATTATTACGAGAACTTGCCTTAAGGAACGCTTTCTTTGTTGATGAAATCAGTTTATTTACATTCCGAAACCTGGGTCGTAGTTCTTCAGCGAGTCGTCGTAGACTAAGAGCTGTGCTGCTAGCAGGTTTTGCCGGCTACAACGTAAGATTTTATTTATTAACTACGTTCACTACCAAATAATATCGTAAATATAACGAAACTATACTTCGTCACTAGGTTTTATGTAAAATGTGCAATAACCGGTGAAATGGGCTTAATATGCAAATGCATATACAAACATGCAAATGAATATAATCCGGTCTCTATTTATTAGTGTCGAGTAACGATGATGTGTTATATGTTGCAGCTACCCGGACCAACAGAGGTGAAAACCATCGACAGCTGCGTGCTGAGACCTCTGGCGGTGGGCGACTGAGCTACTCCACAACGCACAAGCCTTCCCTGGCAGTTCGGAGATCTGGGAACCCCACGTCGGCTCACTATGAACCCGCACCAAGACTTTACCTGTAGAGTTAATTCGTCTCCTCCAAATATAGTTCCAGCTGAACTCATTTTTGCTCATAACATTTTTATCCTTTTTTACTGAAATGTTCCAGTGGTTTTGAGTACACGGAAACAAATGCGACTATGTGACATGGGAATAATATGAAAAATTGGCATGAAAAGTAGGAGGTTGATTAATGGCGTTTATATGCCAAAATGAAGTCACAGAGACAGATACTATATGCATAATATGTAATTTGTAAGGTAGATGTTGAGGAATAATTTCAATGATAATGTGCTCAGAGGCTTAGAACCTCTTATAGAGAAAGGAAATCGAGGTCATAGTAAATGAAGCGAGAACATTCTATGATGAAACGGAGAAGTAGTTGAACGATTTAAAAAAAAAAAAAAAAAAAAAAAAAAAAAAAAAAAAAAAAAAAAAAAAAAAAAAACTTACAATTTAATAATTTCACGCTTGGCGATAAATATGCTTCTCCATTCTATAAAGTAGACCTAGTGATACAATAGTAGTGTTACCTATAGGAATATATCGAAGTAAACGCTGGACGTAAGGTAGAAACAGCTGGATCTGCTGATTAAGAGATCCAAATTTTCAATTAGCTCCTCTTTCTTTCTGCCAAGCGTCGACAGGAGATACACTGCGTCTCATATGGGCTAAAGAGGTGATACAGCACAATGGCTTCATTGAGAATACGGACTGCAATTCCAACCACCCAGAAAACGACTTCCAAAGGTTGTCGGTACGCACCACGCCTTACCAACGTCTCCGAGGAGACTTCAGTGCAGTTCCTCTGTAACACTTTGCGTAAATGTTTAGTCTCGAGCTTCAGACACAAAGAATGCATTTCCTTAGAGCTAACCCTTCTTTTTTTTTTACAAATGTCTTTACACCTCGTCGATGTTGATGTGATTAGAGGCGGGATGGGACTGGGGACTAGGAACGGGAAGGAATTCGGCCACGGTCTTTCTGAAGAAAGAATCCTGGCATTCGCCTGGAGTGATTTGGGGAAACCAAGGAAAATCGAATCTGGATGCCCGGACGGGGATTCGAACCGGCATCCTCCCGAATTTAGTGCTAACGCTGGTACATAGATTACAAAAATAAAGTAACGGCGGATGTAGGGGAGGGTTTCCTGTGCGTTTTTGTTGCTTGCCCGTATCATTAGCTAGTCACTACAAATATTGTTTAGTGCCCATAGCACCAAGTCATAGAAATAAATGCCGACCTCCTGGCTCGGAAGTGCGATGACACGTGTTTCACACGCTCTACTAAACACAACTAATTCCTCCGCCGCGGAGACGTTCGGTGTTCTAGAACAATGGTTCCCAAGTAGTTTTTCCCGAGTACCACTTCAAGAAATAGCTGAACCTCGCTTACCCCCTTATAGCTACATTTGCCTCTGCGTTCATTCCAGTCTAGTGCTTCGCGCAGCCACAGCATTACAGAAATGTAATTCACACACACACCGTTTGACTGTCTTAAAATATATTTTGGCGGTAGTAATGTTTGTGTAATTTTTTTCAATTGTCTTATTGAATACCTCAGTCAAGAGAGAACCTCGCGTACCCCCGAGAACAATCTCACGTACCCCTAATTGGGAACCACTGTTCTAGAAGGTTTGATCCGTCCGGCCAATCTGGAGAGCGCATCTGTGACGTGGAAACCCAGATTTATTTCTAAGGAAGGACAGTAAAAGTGCTGAGGATAAAACAGGTGCTAAAGAATGTTGAAAAAAATCCTAATAACATCAACGAGGAAGGCTTGGTGATATGCATCATGCCTTGCCACGAAGAGAGCAACTCACACCGAAACTCCACCAAGCCACCAAATAACGTGAGTTGTTCTCTATCTTCAGACAGCTAAACGAGGACAGAGGGCCCAAAGCTTCATGATGCTTGTCATGCCCTGCTGCGGAGTGAAAATCTCACGCTACGAACCCCACCGAGCCACCCAACCACGTGATACATGCTTTCTCCTTAAGGAGCGTACGCACTAGGCCAACGAAGGCCAACAAACGACAACCAATGTGTTGGGGCCAATGTTGGTCGCCAATGCATTAGCGTTCGGTCGCTCGTCCTCATCAAACAAAGGGGTTGGCGCCAAGGGAATGGGCCATGTGGAGTCGCCGTTGGCTCTGAAACCTCGTCCAAGTTGCTAGCGTTTTATATTATAAAGTAACAAGTGACTTCTTAATTACAATTTAACCAGCCGATATTATGTGGGAAGAAGAGGATTCTATTGTTGCATGTGTAGCCTTTACTTTACAACAAGAAGCTCATCAGAAAAAGAAGAAAAAATGACGCTGGTGGATGACCTCTCTTTTCAAAAGTAGGAAGGAGTGCGGTTTTCACTATTTTCTTTACTGCGAATTTATCCTGCATGAAGCCCATACTGCTAAAAGCAAACCATGTTAATTTGTACACTTCATCAGCACCACTGACCGTTTTGCATTTGATTTCTTCTTTTTGTCTTTCACGCCGAAAAGATGTCAACAAAGATTCCAGTTTCTTCTTCACATCTTGCACACTAATTTCTAAAAGCTGAGTTGTAGCAAATCTCTCAACGAAGCGGTTGGTTGTCGTTCGTTGGCCGTGTGTACGCACATTTATAGGCCGGACCGATCAAACCTTCCAGGATACCGAACGTTCCGGATGGGAAGTTAGCTTTTTTTAGTAGAATGTGCGGAACACATGCCAGCGCAGTTCCGCCCATGAGGAAGGACAAAACAAGCCGGCCGAAACGTGTCAATTAATACTAGGACGTGACTCCATGCGAAGGCGTTGAAAGTATTTATTCCACTCGCTGAATCTTTAGATTACTGATACCTTATTTGTTTGTTGAGTGTATGAGCACTCGTAACTTTGAATTTCGTGAAGTGATGGGTTTAATTTCTCCTTCACTGATCGATTACTGTGGAGAAAAATAAATGAGAAATTTAAGAACATATAAATTCTAATACTATTCAGAGGCTCCATTCCTGACTGTATCGGTTACAGAGTGTAACTAATAACAATCAACAACATTACATGAATGAGAACACCTGCTGCAGCCTGCATAGGGCCGTCCATAAAATACGTCACATCCTAAGGGGAAAAGATGTCTACAGAGTGTGATGTGACGTGGCAAGGAGGGAGGAACTGGTGGATTCATAAGGTCCGTGACGTTACAAATTGTTACTTTATTGGGAAGGTTAATTAAATGATAAAACAACGCCAATGCAACTGTTTTTACAGGCTTTAGTGCCATCCACGTTTCGCCTCTTATCGAAACATCATCAGCGACGAATCTATGTTGAAATTTTACATTTAGTTTTCAAAGTTATAATATAATGTTTAACATTTTTCGATTATTTACAACTTTCTATTTGCATTAGTCTTCTAAGGGGTCGTAAAAGATGAGAAAATGTTTGAATATAGAATTATGTTAAACATTATGCAATAAGTTTGTAAATAAAATGCAAAATATCAACTTAGATTCGACGCTGATGATGCCTCGATGAGAGGGGAAACGCGTACGGCATCAAATCTTATAAAAAAAGGTTGCATTGAGGTAATTTCTATCATTTAATTTACTGTGCAGCTGCGGAAAAATGGCATAAACAACATGGCGTTATTTGAAAGGTTTTAAAAAATTATTATTGAAAACTCTGTTTCAACAAAATTTAAAATAGCAAAATGAATGATCACGTACCCATCACGAGAGTGGGTACATGTGATCAGGGGAGAGGGTAGGGTTAGATAAATATACAATTTGTGTCACGTAATTTATTAAAGGGCCCTAATTAAAATACCGAATGACGAAAAATGTAAAATATGTGACTCGTCCAACTGGGTCGATGTATCGGTGCCAGCAGGCTGACTTGGCAAATGTCCCGGAACTCGGTCAATGATTACTGGTTTCCTAAACCCCGTACTATTATAGATCTGTAAGTGGGCTGTGCCTGTCTTTGGATTTAACGAAGAATCACGAAAAAACTACCGCACCAATTTCAATGGAGTTTTCACATATTGTAAGCTTATGGTCTATCTTAAAATCTGTAGTATATCTAACGACGTGATGAGGGAATAGAGTAAGAGTTGCTAACTTGTTGTTACCGAGGGCAGACAGCCGCAAAATACCACATTGCCTCTTAAATGAAAACTCCTAAATGAGATACCCACCAAAGTCAACGATACAACACAAATAAATTCATCCCTTGCATTCTGTAACTTTTTTTGTCTTCGTCGCTTTTGTTATTTATTTCTTCAGTTTTTTAACATACAATACGTAAGAATGTTCGGGAAACGGTATTGAAACCACTACTTCAAACATTAAGGGTCGAATAAATTTGAAGAAATTGTGAAATTTTTCACGGTAAAGGTTTCAAAGACACTATTATAAAAGTTAATGCTTTGCTGCCAGAAGATAGTCAAAAGGTAAATTACGCATACTCCAAGTTCTGCATGAACAAAGGAGTGGAAAATGCTAGGTTTTTTTAATGCAATCTTTATTTGCCTGAGTGTTATTTTGGCGTAGACTGGTTAGCTGATTAAGAGTTAACTTTTTTAAACAGAGAATTTCAGGTGTCCTCATTGAAGGCAACAATAAAATTGAATGAAGTGTTAGAAACACAAGTCGGCCGCCAAACTGGGGCGGGTGAAAGCGAACTCGTGTGTGGTTGTTACCATACGTGCTGATGTTATTACGGCATGTGCTGATGTTCGCACGCGAATCACGTGCCTGCGACTCGTGGTGCTCCATTTAGTGAGCTATAATTAACAGCAGAGGGTGTAATTAGTGGTTTGCCGAGTCTCTCTGTGTGTGGCTAATTAGTCAAGAACTATACCATTGGTGGAACAGGTGTGTCAATTGCGTTACACTAATTGAGCTGTGTCTGTCTTGTTTTACTTTTGGTAAGAGTATATCGATATACTTTTAAAATGATGTATCTTTTTTAATTAACCCTCACAAATACGACCTCAAAAGTTAGATTCATGGGTGAACTGTCAGAACCTTTTGAGATCAGAACAGGGGTCCGGCAAGGGGATGGCCTCTCCCCCCTGTTGTTCAATTGTGCACTCGAAAAAGTTGTGAGAGAATGGAATGCAAGAACCAGAGGAGGAATTAGACTTGGAACAAAAAATAAAGGAGTTACGATTAAGTGTTTGGCATTCGCTGACGATATGGCGATGCTCGCAGAAACATGGGAGGAAGCCAAAGAACAAATCGCCGAATTACAAGAGCAGGCAGGGAAGTTAGGACTTAAGATTTCTTTCGAAAAAACAAAGATTATGACAAATATACCAGACACTCCTACGAGAGTCCGAGTAGGAGCTCATAAAATAGAGGTGGTTAGGAGTTTCAAGTACCTAGGGGAATGGATTGAATGGAACAACCTTGAAGGTAAAACAATGGAAGCGAGAAGGACCAAAATGGAATTAGCCTTCCAGAAGACCAAAAACACTTACAATAAGAAAAGCCTCTCTTGGAACACAAAGATAAGACATTACAACACAGTAATTAAGCCGGAAGCACTCTATGCAGCAGAGACACTAGTCATGGGGAGGAAAGGACAAATGGAGAAATTGGAAATCAAAGAGAGGAAAATTTTGAGGAAGATCATGGGTCCCAAATTCCAGAATAACAAACAAGTTTTCTACAGAAACGAAGCCCTCTACGCAAAGTCTGAGAGACTCTCCGAAACCATGAGAAAAAAAAGGATTGATTTCTATGGACACATATTCCGAATGAATCCTAACAGATTAACAAAAAAAATCTTTGACTTCTTTTATAAAAAAAAGACTAAGCCCAACTGGTTTAAAGAAGTGGAAAAGGATCTGAGAGAACTCCAGATTACCGAAGTGATGTTGAAGAATGGTACAGCCAAGACCGTGACCAAAGACAAAAGTAAGAGGTTCCAAGTTGCGATAAACACCAGAAAACCGATTCAAATTTCAGAAGAGGAAAGAAGGAAGAGATCAGATAGAATGAAGAAATACTGGGAGAAGAAGAAAACGCAAGCATCCAAGAAGTGATTGATCTGACGTACCCCAAAGATGGGTGATTCGAAAAAAAAAAAAAAAAAAAAAAAAACAAGCCTCTTTATCCAACCAAAATAATGGTATTTATAGTTATGATCTATGTAATGAACATGTTTATGCACAAAGAAATTGTTAGAACTATAAAATGGATTATTACCGAACCACCCTAACCTCGTCTCCTTACTTAGAGGATGTTTGAAGTGATGCCATCGCTGTAATGCTGTAGGTGTACTCTTTGTTCAGTTGATCGTATAGTGTTCACACACTTCCACGAAGTACAACACTTCCTCTCTACCCATACTTACATTCTTATGCAATATTTACGTTATTAACATCAGTTTTCCTCAACTAATGAAAAACCTACAGCAATCAATAAGTTATCAGGGGATATGAGTTTTCACCACTTCTGACACAGCACACTCAGCTAACGTTAGAAAACATTGTTTTGTTTAAAAAATAAGTTAAAAGTGGGTCCTCGGGTGATCGGGAGACAGTTCACCTCAATGCAGCGCCCCTGTGGGCGAGACGCAACCCGCTGCGCACAACAGTAGTTTTGGCAGCGGAAGTTTCAGGGGTTATAAGTAACTGAAAAATTCCTGCAGGAACATTGCTGCATGAACAGTTTTTTTTGTATCAATTATCGATAATCACAAACAAAACATTCTGATATCAAATATTGTGTAGAAAGAGATATTAAAAATATGTTTTCCTGTAAGTTTCCTTTGCTGTGCATTTAATTTAAACAATTCAACAAAATATTCATTGTTAATTGGCACGGGGAAGAATGTATGTCGAAAGTTTTGGTACTGGTATTGCGTATATGTAATACAACTGTTCAACGCAGAATAATTTCTCATTTGCCTATTTATTTATTTATAGTATAGCTATGCAACTAATACAATATATATAAATAGGAGGACAAGAACGTTGGTAGCATTCATATAAATCGTTGTCCAATTGTTGCAGCTAAGCTATGAAGGAAGTTGTAAGATTGACAACGTCTTGAAATGGTCCATCGTGCTTCCTTAGAGGGCATTCCATAATAATGTGCTCCTCAGTCTAAGTAAGAGTTCAGCAGTCAGACACAGGAAGATCCTGAAGTCCCCACTAATGGAGCTTGGAGTTGCATTTGGAGTGGCCTGTTCTTAGGCGATTTAGTTTGACCCAGTGGTCTCTTTTCAGATGGAATCCTGAAAATCCAGTTGTAGGGTATTCAACATTTTGATGTTTCACAAAGACATACTTCCAGCTCTGTCGTCATTTTCTTTTGAGATTGAAGTCAGCCACGTCATGCCATACTGGATTAAAAACGAGTAAGGGGTCAGTTCCTTAAGGACCTCGTGGATTGGGAAATCCTGGTGATGGTCAGGGTGATGTAACATTCTCCACTCACGTGCCGTTGCTTCTTGGCGTCTTACCTCTGGAGGTGGTATATTACCGATGATATGTAACCAGGGGACTGGGGTGGATGTTAGTGCGCCAGTTATGATTCTTATACACCCATTCAGAAGAACGTCAAGTTTTACAGTGTTAGCACTACGTTACCACACTGAAGTCTCATTTGCCTCATCAATACATCTAGACTTGAAATTAAATTGAAAACCATTCAAGTGTTATTCGATCCTCATGCAATGAGGGTCACCAACAGCCGTACACAAAAATCAGTGATGTACGTAATCCCAACATATTCAAAGATCAGTTCAGCATCATGTGCTTTAACGGTGGTCGCTTCGGTTGAGTAGCTATCAGCCAATCGACTCACCCATGGCAATACGCAGCCAGGCCCCAGCGCAATCATTCAATTCTAATAAAACTGGTTTCTCACCTCATTGGTACTGCCTATCCTCTCACTTATGATGTAATGCATACAAAATAATACTGTACTATAATATATCTACATCTACAAAACCAAAACGGTGTATACTTGTTCTATAAAAACTCGAAAACTACTGAGCAGATTTCGATGGGGTTATCACCGTTTCAAATCTTATAATCTGAATTGAATGGTTTGTTGTATGTGATGTTTCAACGTAGCGTAGCGCCGCAGCAGAAAGTGAAAACTTGAACGTATAGCATGAAATGTCAAAGATGCAATACCAACTAGATCTTGCCGGCCTCGGTAGCGTAGGGGCTAGAGTGCTAGCTCCGCGTGCCGAAGGCCGTCGGTTCGAATCCGGCCGCGGGCATGGATGTTTAAGTGTTGTGTGTGTGTGTTAATGTCCTGTCCGTCCTGTGGCGTCCATACATTGGAAAAATACGATATATATATTTGATGACGGCTAGTACACTGAAAGCTACAAAAATTACATTGAGCTGGCTGTATGGCCTTCGTTGCCAAATGCCATAAAAACGACAAACTTCGTACATAATTATTACCGCATGTATCGGTTATATCCCTAAATTTTTTATATGCGAATGCAGGCTTTCCCGGCGAATAAATGAGCATCGTGAGGTTGCTAAGCGACACCAGTAAACGCCTGGTAACGATACGTAATCGACTTGAAGATGGCTACTGAACTAGTTGCCGAAAGCTTGTCGCTTTGTAATAAAATCCGGCTGCAAACCCGAGAAGATTTGTTCCCTAAATTTTTATTTTTCATTCTCTGAACACCATAGATGGCCGTATTGAATGAGAAATTTAGGTAAATTATATAACGGAAAACTTACGAGAGCTTCTTTCATTCTTGAAGCTACGATCTCAGGCCCAATAGCTACAATCTCTCACGTTGGAAATGAAATTATATTCACAGTTTATGGTATGTAATGCATATCTGACACATTTTAACATGAAAGTAAACTGTTTAAAACCTTTAATGCTGATACTGAAAGCAGTTCAGGAAAATATTTCCTGAAACTTATTATTAAACTGAAGCTGTTTGTTAGTACTGCAGACCGCGAAATATTCTTCATAGAATTGATCGTTCAAATACACCCAGAAGATGGAGCGATTGACATGAAATTTGATTCACAGTTGCAGAAAAATGAAATCTGTTTTGGACTTCAAAATGTTTAAAAATATTCTGACATAACTTGAAAACTGTACGAACAATATATTCTGAATCAGAATCTGTCGTATGTCTTATAACGCTACCTGAACTGCCGCCGGAGCAGGAAACGAAAAGTTGTATATAATCAAAAACTGTTAAGGTCTTTTTTTTTTTTTACACCGCCAACGTCGAAGTTTCCAGAGGCAGGAAAGGGACAGGGAAAGAAATGGTAAGGAATTCGTCCATGGGCTTTTTGAAGGAATCATTCCAGCATTTGCCTGGATTGATTTCGGGAAACCATGGAAGATCCAAATTTGGGTGGTCCGACGGGGATTCGAAAGCGCTTCCACCGGAATGCAAGCTCACCGTTCACCTACCATGTTCGGTCACTCACTTCAATAAGATGGATCACAATGAGACTTCTTCAATGCAGACATTGGATACAGTGTGATACCTCACGTTTCTCAGCCTGATGGTCTTTGTCAGTGTAGAATTTTGTTTTTGAAAAACTGAGAGTTAAAAATTGTCAAAATATTCTGCCATCTTATTCTCAGAATTACTACTCCCTCACTTCTAAACTTTCTAAAAAATTTGAATTTTTTTTGTAAAGTCTGGGGAGAATTTGACATATATGTTTCAAATTGTGTGACTAAAATTACTGTATGCGTAAAACGAACTCAATAATACGGAGCACCTGGCATGGTCGGTGAGCGGTATTGCTATGACCTCGCAATCGGAAGTTCTCGAGTTCGAATCCCCGTCCGGGTATCCAGATATGGGTTTTACATGGTTTTCTCGAATCAGACGAATGCCGGGTTGCTTCCTTCAAAAGGCCATGACCGACTTCCTCTCTCCGTTCCTTGTCCCCAGTTATTTTCCGCCTCTAATGACCTCGACATCGACGAGTCGTAAAGTCATAAAAAAATTAAAATAAATAATTTCGCTTACTTTGCTCACAACTTTAAAACTATAAAAAGCGTAGTCATTACATATATTATTTCCGTTCCCAAACACCACTTTTTCTCAACTAATACAAACCGTACAGCCATGAACAAGAAATCATCATATTCAGCTCAAGTTAAAACACGGTGTTTGTTTGAAATGGAAGTAAACGAACTCATCTATCGTTTTGGTACCTGCAGATTCAGAGGTTAGCAGTAGTTGCTATTGTTCATTGGTAACAGAGTTTTTGACACAGACATAGAAACGAATATTACCTAAAATTGACAAGTAAATATTTTTAAAGGTAATCTATTGCTGTATGTTGCGACCTCTTAAAAAAGGATACACCACACACCGGGTTAGGAAAAATTTCTTTGCATTTTGGTATGGAATGGGAATCCACTTTAAGCAGAATATTTTAGATAAGATACGCTATTTTGGTTTAGCGAGCAGATAACATGTGCAGTTTTATTTCTGTAACTCGTTCCGTATACTATCAGCAGAATTTTAACAGAAAGTGGAATTAAGACACTGGGGCTCCGTTTCCATTTGAGTGTATGAAAGTCACCAATTACCGCGCTTGCAGCAATGAATGCCACAAAACAACGTTTGTATCGTAGTGACTCGGCTGCCACCCGTTTGGGATGACCCTCGAAGTCACTCACTCTGTCCAGCCGAGCGGTGAGACAAGGACAGATTGCCATAGGAATTCGTGGATAAGCGTCTACATGGAAATCGACGGATTGTTCGGATATGAGTTTTGTGATAGGATTATTACTTGGAAAATCAGGGCTAATCATTTCTGAATATTTACATGTTTATTCGCATCAAGTTTCTGAAGGTATGATACATATTTACACTTAGACGAAGATAGCTGTGGAAACATTTACTATTACTATTACTGCATGAAACTGATAAAACAGGTGCAGTGGCGCCTTGCGAACCACCACCAACATTATGGGGATGAGGAGAGACAGAGCGAGCTTTGTAACGTTAGTACCATTAACCCAAACACGACAGGACTATTGTAAAACATTGGAACTCTGCCTAACTAACCCTATCCGTCTCATATCCAACTCTTTCTCAGTAGAGCCTACCTTCTGCGTTGCTGTGGACCATCTCTTGGGCTGCCGTGGCTCCGCTCCGAGGCCGGAGCCTGGTGGCTTCTCCGTCGACTCCCGGCTGCTGCACAGTACGACGATCAGCTCGACCGACAGATAGACAGACCTAGCTAGCTGTGCTCAGGGTTTTACTATGACAACCCCCACTCCACTCCAGCTCTTTGGAGAGGGCAAACTCTGACATCACCTAACTGCATTCGGTCATAATGCCAGCTTGCGTTCTGGTTTCGGCGCCTGACAATTGCCGAATCGCTGACTCGTGCTCTACTTGCGGGTTGTGGCTCTCGTAAGGTTGCCTAATTTTTCTCGCTCGTCTGTCCTCCATCCCAACCCCAAACAAATTTATAAATTACACAAGTAAAACCTCTGGTTTTACTACAGTATTTCTAGAGGGACTAACTCAACAATGGAATGAGTTGGGAGTAATATCTATGAATGTTAAAGTAATAACATCTCTGGGGTTTCAACATACGGTCTTATGTACTTTATTGGTCGATAAAATACTGAAAATAGGCGGACATTAATATTTAAACATGACAAATAATTTGAAATCAGTTTAATCGAGTAATTGTACTGGCGGTTTTAGTATCAGTAACAGGAAATGATTATATTTTGACGTGAACAATTTTTCTATGCAAGCAGTAAACACATCAGCTTATTATTGCATCTTGCATGTCATACATAATGTTTGGATCTCAAAAATAATAAGCTAAGAGACGCTGTATTAACTATGAATTTTAAATAATAGTTTTAATATAATTTTGTACTACTATATAATTTTACTTTATATGTAAATTAATATGGTGCAATCAGTGTCACAATTATTTTCATTTGGATGTACTCAATGTATTTTACAAATCTGAATTTTGTAAATGGCATTCTTAATATTATAGATGTGTAATATTGTATATTAATGTAAAATAAACTTAATGTGCTAGCTGTATAATTATGGAACTGAAAGTCCATAAAAACAAACAAACAACATGCAGCGGATCTAACGACCTATGGGTTGGAGGTGTCAGAATAACTCCAATTCATTCACTAATTATTCCCTAGTTAAATGATTGGGAGCAAATAGATAAAAAGACGGAAAAGAAGAATATATTGAGCACAAACATTTATCACAAAAAGTTGATTACTACTTGCAAGTTAACTGATAGTTACATTCATACAAAAATGCGTAAATTATTAAAGACAGAAATTTCTTTATTTTACTGCACTTTTTAGTTAATAATTCACACTACACATTACACAATTCCGTTAATAGAGATCAATCATTAACCAATAAATTCTTTTCATTTTGATTACATAATCTTTGCTGCAGCTTGTGGCAGCAGTTCAATACTCTTAGCTTCTCTATCGAATATCCAAAGAGTTTGCACCTGCCACGTCAGCACCATGGAGGAAGGAAACATATGGAGACGACGCAAGAGACCTTCACCACGCATTGAAGTGAAGCCGGGTGGAGGAGGAGTGGGGGGCTAAGCCGATCCCATATAGACACGGTGTATATGTACAGAAACCTCAAGGGGACTCTAGGATAAACGTAACGCCGCAATCTGGTGATGGATTATTATGTAACTCGATGAGACAAATACAAAATGAAGAATAAATTTTTTTGATATCATGCTTAGTTTTCGAGATATTCTGTCTCAAACGTGAAATGTTTTTGGTTGAAATTCAGTAGAAAAAATTGGTCCAAATTCAAATTTGATGACGGATTCTTATTTAAAAAGACGAAACAAATAAAAAATTAAGAATAAAAATTTTCGATATCTCGCATATTTCTCGAGATATACTGTATCAAAAATGAGGTGTCTTGAGTTGACATGCAGAAGAAAAATTTCGCAAAAGTCAAATTTAATGATCGATTCTTATGTAACACGATGAGACATATCGAAAATAAAGAATAAAATTTTTCGAATCTTCCTTAGTTTTCGGGATATACTGGGATTGGGTTGATATGCGGCCTGGACTAAAAATTAATTCTGTCAAAGCCACAATGAATGGACATGCAGAATGGATATTTCAGTTTTTTTACTACCACTTGTGTTTAGATTGAAATGCGGCCTAGACCAGAATAAAAATAGTTATCTTGTTACCATACATCGTAAGCTTAATTGGGAATAGCTGGAAGTGGAAGTAGTTTTCATCGCGATACACGTTTTGTCACTAACTTGGTTCTCATGAAATTACTAACAGTAATAGATAAATTCTTTGTCCCTTATGGAACAGCAAAACCATTCTGGCACAGACTGCATTTAGACCTAACCACAATCTCCATTAAATTGCCGCTACAGAATCAAACTATGTAGACATACCCACACACGCGTATTTGAATCGCAAACTGTATTTGCGGTAACAACATCGTTTGCTTCATCAAGATTCCTAGATTGCATAGCATAATTTAACACATTTAATTTCATCATACACTCTCATTATAAACTGCAACTTGACGAAAGAAAGCGCAATACTAAATTCACTGAATCGCGATGTAAAACACCCCCCTTTAAATCTCATTTTCAACACTCGTTAAAAAGTAATGCTAGTCTATTATGTGCAAAATAGCAAGGTATGCTGATTTTCTACACTAAACCAACAAAAATTTGCGAACAAAGTCATCCCGTTGAGAGCTCTGACTAAATATTTATAGACAGGCACCGAAGTTTGAAACTCCTACCACCCACTTCAACAACGATAATGATATTCCAGGTTCTTTCCTCTCTTGCCTATTTGTGAAACCGTATGCAACACAAGATGGCATTATAAAACATTTATACACATTACAAAATGAAATAATCACAGCATCTAACACAATGTGAACATCGCATTTGTTTTGGATCGCCGCTGCCACCACTGCGCATGCGTGAGAGTTTAGAGCCTGCTTCACAGATTTAACGTCACTTCTCCTCCATATATTTCCTTCCTCCATGGTCAACTTTATTCTTTGGCTATATATCGTATAAATGCGTTCTAATAAATATAAAGTTATCAACATGATTATAGACATTAAATTTAAAATGAAAAGCAGATGTAGGGTGTGATGTTAATCCTGTACCAATGATCATTAAGTAAAAAACGGTATAAAATTTAAATTTTCACCGTTTCTGTTATGAGTTTTGTTCTCACTGTTGGCGGAGTAACAGGTTGTCTCAATAAATACATCTATTGATACTGAAAACATAAAAGCATGACGTACAATTGCCAGCGTGTTAAAACATGTGAATCTTTTACTAGATTAAGAAATACAGAGTGTAATTTTTTAACTTTATAACTCTCACGCAGACATACAGTCAAACTAGTGAGTAACACTGTATAAAAACCTTATTAAGTGGGACAGTCGCATAAATAAACCCAGTACTACACATCTTACACGTATAAGATCAAAGTGTCTTTCTATAAATTGAACATCATACATATTCAGTATTACAGCAAACTGGATCAAGGAATGGGAGACATGTGATCCTTATAAAGGTAAATAGGAGGCTGCATAGCTAAATACCACGGTTTCATTGGCACTGTAATGTTCTAGTCTCCAGAACAGCGGTCCTCAAACTCATTTGACTGTACACACCTCGCCGAATTATTTCTTTGGTGTAGATATTTGCCTTCCTTATTACAGACTTTTCTAAACTTTGTAACGTTAAATGTGTTCTACAAAGTTGGCACAGTAATTTTCAGATTAATAGGGCTTTCTTTTTGTAGTGCGAACTATTGGTAAAAAGGAAAGAACTTACAATTTTTATTCAGAGCTTTATTGAAAAGATCAAATTGAAAATAAGATTTTAATACGTAGTAAAAAATAGGCGCCTACCCAGTTGTTTCGTTATAAATATTTCTCTAAATCAAAATACAATATCCTTAATTTCTGATCAGTAAATAACAATATTCGCAATTACGAATAACGAAATTGTAAATATAGAGTTGTATCTGAGCTGAAATGTTGTAATTACGACACAAGTGAAGTGATGATAACTGATTAAACTGAAGAAACAGATTAGATCAGGTCACAACATCGTGATCTCTGACTCTTAAAACTAATATTTTCTATTAATATAATCTTCTCGGGTGAATAGCCGAGTTAGCAGGGCGTCTTCACACGATATTTCGGCGATCGGACTCTCTGTCACCGTCTTCACCAGAAGATGGTGACAGAGGTTCCAATCGCCGAAATATCGTGTGAAAACACCCTGCTCACTCGGCTAATCACATAAAAACATTGTATTAATTTTCAGTTTGAACATAAATTAGGAACACACTTTACAGAGGATATACCTTTAGAAAAAAGGTCATAGTAAAGAAAAGATATTAAAAGAACACAGATGTTCAAAGAACTTGGAGAAATATTTGCTCCCAATGTTAATAGAAAGACTGCAGTTGAAGAAAGGGTGAGAAAGATGGAAACAGCTTTCAGGATTTGTTAAAAGACATACAAATCGAAATTACTCTCCCATCAGACGAATTACAAGCACTATAGTACAGTAGTGAAGCCAGAATGCTTATACGCAGCAGAAACACTAGCCAGAAAGGGACTGACGGAAATAGAAAAGAAAGAAAGGAAGTTTCTAAGGACAATCTTGGGACCAAACAAAAGTGACAGGCAGCTAATTTAATTTCCGTTTGAGATCGAACCAATTATACGATAAGTTTGAAAATCAAACACAATTAAGAAAAGGAGATTAGTTTTGTATGGACACATCAAGAGAATAGAATCAGAAAGAAAGTACTTAACTTTCAAGAGAACAGGAAGACACAAGTTACAGGGGTGAAGGGAGTCCATCAGGACCGAAAAAGATGTGGAATCAGCATG